>OU342743.1:154087846-154687846 GCA_910589775.1 Avena eriantha | reverse complement strand
CTCACATTTTTATGATTCAAAACATATATTATTTGCATTATTTGGAATTACCAATTAAAAGTTATTAATTTCTAGATTTAAACAAATTCTGGAAAAGATTTTTATTACCTATGTAGGCGAGAGCCGCCGAATTCTAGCCTCGCCGTGTACTAGCCTCAGTACTGACGCTCCTCTTTTTCCTTTGCCCTTTGTCGGCACCCCTTTTGTTTTAGCAGGTTTGAGATCGACGTCGTTAGCAGGGTTACCCTTCCGGCTTGGCCTGGGCAGGGTTATGGACGTCATTGGTTATTCTTTAGGGCTCTTAGCCCCATTTGCATCTTGTCCGTAGTCGGACGCTCTATCGTTTTCAAAGTGATTTGAATCTTTGTATTGTATATCTGTATTCTTGACTCGCTGAGTTGCTGTTGTATATATATATCTATTTTGTGGGTCTCATCGAGGACTGTTGTGTAATGGTATTACTTCGTTTTCCACCCGCACGAAAGTGCCTGGTGGACGTCCTTGAATCGTTTCTATGCGGGTTTGGCGGAAAGGGCTAAAACTTGCATAGGGCCGATTTGAGGGTGTTACAAAGTGGTATCAGAGCCCAGCAGTTGCGATACCCCACAAGTCCAGCCTGTAGGATAACCTAGCTAACGGCCGAAGTAGAGTGTCAAAACTATTTTTGCAAAGTCGGTTGGATAGATCTTATTAGGTCTGTTTTACTTCTTACCCCTCTGCTGTTCTCCCCTTACCTCTGCGTGTTTTGAATCTGCTATCTTCCCTTTCTTCGAGTCCAGGAATTCTCGTGGTTGGGTTTCCGTCGTACCTTCAGGGTTTCGCTTCCTCCTTTGGTAACGGTGCTTCTACATCCGGACTTCATGCTATCTAAGAGATCTTTTATCTGTGGTACCATTCTTTGTTCCTTGTTTGTGCCTTTCGGTGTTTTTCGACGCGACGACATCCTATACGCCAGATCCGATGCAGAGTCTGCATCACTACTTTGTTTCCGACCCTCGTTTGTCGAGATCTTCAGTCTAATTCCGAGAGTTGGTTGCATAAATCCCCTACTCATATGCAGAGTAATGGTTTGGGTGCGCGATGGACTGATCACCATCCGACTACTCTTATCATTCGCTCTCGTACATTGAATCGGTGGATCCAACAATTTTACTCCGTCCACGGAAGTTAGAGGTGGCTTTATTTGTTGATACCTCTGCCTTCGCCTTTTTGCTCCCGGAGTGTTGTCTCGTCGATCACGGACAAGGACCTCTTGTTAGTGGTGTCGCGAGGATCTACACGAAGCGAGAAGATTCAGATCGCCGACCTTCCTTCCAGTACCATGAGGCGGATCTCGAGGGCGAGATCCATTGTTAGTGGTGTCGAATTGTGGCATCCCGCAAAAACCACTACTAGAAAATCGCGTTGTTTCTGTGCATTGCATCGCCATGACCGCATGCTCATGTCATCATGCCACCTTGCATTTGAGCATCGTCATGTCTTCTTGCATTTTGTTTGCATAAAACTATTTTTGAAAAGTCTGGTTTTGTTTTCTAAACGCCCGTTTTTATTTCAAATAAAAAAACCCGGGTCTCCGGAATATTTTGGTTTGTCTAAATACGGTTTGCAAAAGCCCCGTTTTAATTAAATAAATATTTTTCCTATTGTTTTTGGGAGGCAGCCCGCTAGGCCCGAAGGCCCAGCCAGCCACCTCCAAAGAGCTAACCCTAAAATCTACCATACCCAACCTAACCCCCTTTTTCCTCCCTCCCTCTCCCCTTTTTCTCAGCCGCCGCCCGCGCCTGCCTTTTCTCGCCCACCCCTGCCAGCTCGTCGCCCTGTACCCAATCTCCACCAACCGCACCGCGCGCAGGCCCCACCTGCCGACCGACAACCTCCCAGGCGTTTTCCCCTGCCCACATCCCCACGTCGCCCGCGTCCCTCCTGTCCTCGCACGCAACGCCAACCCCGGTCCCACCACCTGCCGCCCTCGATCCCCACGCGCCCCACCTCGCGCCCGCGGCTGCTCCTCTCTCCCTTCCTCCCGTTCGCCCGCATCCTCCCCCGCCCTCTCACCGAGCTCCGCCTCCACCCCGACGACCGCCGCCCTCCAGCGCCAGACCCCGCCGCCGGCGCGCTTCTTCCCCGCCGCTCCGGTCGCCGCTGCCCTCAGCGCTCGCCGACTGGCCCCGGCCGCGCGACCCGTCATCGTCCCCGCCGCCAGCAACCGCCGGCCCGAGCCCTCCGCCTCTCCGCCGCCTCCCTCGGCCTCTCCCGCGGCCGACGCTGCGACCTTCTCCTCCTTCGTGAGCCCCACGCAGGCCCCCTCGCTGCGGCCGCCGGCTCCCCTTCGCTCGGCCGCACCTCATCCTTCCGCGCCTCAACGAGGACGCCACCGCCCGGTTTCCTCGGCACCGCACGCCGCCGCCTGTGCCTCCTCGCCTACGCCTGGAGCTCCTCCGGCCGCCCTCCTCGCACCGGCCATCCCTCGCGTCTCGCCTCCGGCCGTCATCGTCGCCCCGGCGCGTCCTCTCACCGCTCGTCCCGACCCCACCTCGTATGGCGCGCCGCCGCTCTCTCCGCCGCCGGCCGCCGTTGCTAGGCCGCCGCCAGCAGGCCTCGTAGGTCGCGCCGCCATGGAGGGCCCTCCTTCCTGCAGCGCCGACGCCGGCACCCTTCTCCGGCCGCTCCTCCCTGTGTTGCGCCGGCGCATATCCTCGTTCGGGACCTCGCCGCACACACACCTGCGGTTTCGCGAGTACCTCTGCTTCCCTGTACATGCTCAAAGTGGAGACAAAAGACCGATGAGCCTCGTTGGTGCTCGTTGAGTGCTTCAGCTCATATGTGTATGCCCTTGTGTGTTGATGTTGTGAGCTACCGTTGTGTTTGGCGTTCCGAGGGATTATTCCTGTGTGTCCAAGTTGGCCCGACAAGATCTCCTTCGCGGTTTCGAAGCCTCGAGCTCTCCCTCACGAACGCCATGATCTCCTGATGGACCAGAACGTCCAAGGTGTCTAGCTGTACCAGGACCACGCCAAGATCGACAGTGATGAACCGTCGGCACCGATCCAAGTTCTTCACCATCCACAAGTTCTTCACGGAACCCGAAGACCAACCCCGCCGAACCCCTCGGCACGCCAAGTTCTCCCTCACCGATCCGAAGCCCGATCTCGGAGTCCGAGACCGAACCCGAACCACATCGAACCCCAAGATCTTCGACCCCTAAAGTGTGATCCCCTTTTTCGAGACCTCTATTTTATACTATATAACATATATCTTGTTGCATATTAAATGGCTCATGCTTGCATACATATTGTGGCTATTGGAGTATTTAGTCAAATCACCTAAATTAAATATGGAGACCATATGCGGGCTAGTTTTGTCTCATATGGCCCCCATTTAAATTTGCATAGCGAACCGATGCCATATTTTGCCTTATTAAGCCAACATTTAAATTGCGGGGGTTTTAAATAATTTGAACCGTTTAATTAAATGTCGGGACCCCGGTTCCGCTTAATACTGCCTCATTGCACCGCATCTGCATCATATCATAATCATGATGGATCTTCTGCCGTAATATTAAATAGCGCATCCGGTGTTTCTTTTAGTGCTTTGCTTCTTCGCGGATTAGACCGATGAGTGGATGCGAGTATCGACAAGTTCTCCGGATATGATCCGTCGATAGTGTTTCCCAGGCGAGCATCTCTCCTCCTTGTACCTATTTTGCATTTATAGTCTTTATTTCCTCCTGTTGATCTATTGCTATCCGTGTCGCGATGCTTTAGTTTCCGCACCCCAGTTATATCCCGTGCAGCCTCTATATTGCCTTGGATACCTCCTATTACCTGTGTTTGGTAGATAGCTGGCCTTGCGAGTCGTAGTCGCTTGCTCAGGTACGATCTCGTGTTGTCAAGTACCAAAGTTGTTGGAATGCTGGCAGATGTTTATTGGTGGAGATGGTTATTGTTGGAGATGGTCATGTCTTTAATTACAAATATTAAATTGCTAGATATAATTAATGCAGAGGCATCGGTGGGCAATAGATGTTATTTGGTTCTTCCATGCTCACTTGTGTCCCGTAGGACCCCGAGTACTTGATACCTGTTCCTTGATTTTTCGCACTATCCACATCGGGAGGCCTTATGGACCCCCCTGAGCCAGAGCTTGATTCATTTCTATTTCTTAGGGCCACAAAGTAGTTTGGGGCTTTATTACTATCATGTACCTATGCCATGCTTTACCGCTTTATTTAAGATTGTGCGTGGAGCACCTGTACTGTTTAGGATTGCGGAGTGTTTTCGCGGTATCGACAAGCCCAGTCACACTTCCGGGTTCCCAGTCATTTACAGCCATTGGCGCAAACCTTGGGTCCGTCTCGGAGCCGGCCAACTTCGTTGCGGGTAGCTTAATGGGGTGGCCCCCTGAAATATTTATGAATCCTGCGATTGCTTTGTCGTGAAAGCCTCGTTGGGTTTTGAGTTGGTTTTTCCGAGGTTGATCGAGTGTGTGTTGCTATTTGTGCACCCCTGCAGGGTAAAACTTTCTGAAAGTCGTGTCCGCGGTTATGGACGACTTGGAGCACAGTATCTCGATCATAGACAAGCATAACTAAAGTAGTGCTATAAATTTGACTTAATATATGACTAGTAATCAGCTCAAGTATAATGGAATGGATATTAAAAATGCCAACAGCTGGTGGATCTGGGTTTTGTGACATGCTATATGCCTAGTAAGTATCACAACTCCAATGGAATGTGATAAAAGTGTCAACAACTGTTGGGTTTTTTGGGATTCCTCAGGACAATTATATCCGACTAGTAATTGATCCAACTGCAACGGAATGGTGATTAAAACTGCCCACTACTTATGCTTCAGGATGACTCATGTTATCTTTATCTGATTAGTAATTGCGGCAACTATAATAGAATGAGTAAAACTGCCAACTGTGTGAGTTCCTTGGTCCGACTTCCTCGTTTGGTCTCGAGGGGGAAATACCAGGATGGGTTTGTTTGGTGTTAGCTTCAGGTTGGATCCGAGTAGGTCTTTCTTATCCCTCTCTAATAAACGCCAGTTGTATCGAGTCTCTATAGGTTGTATAGTGCCGCTGCGCTGCCGCTTCAGCCCACCATACCTATGTAGGCGAGAGCCGCCGAATTCTAGCCTCGCCGTGTACTGGCCTCAGTACTGACGCTCCTCTTTTTCCTTTGCCCTTTGTCGGCACCCCTTTTGTTTTAGCAGGTTTGAGATCGACGTCGTTAGCAGGGTTACCCTTCCGGCTTGGCCTGGGCAGGGTTATGGACGCCATTGGTTATTCTTCAGGGCTCTTAGCCCCATTTGCATCTTGTCCGTAGTCGGACGCTCTATCGTTTTCAAGGTGATTTGAATCTTTGTATTGTATATCTGTATTCTTGACTCGCTGAGTTGTTGTTGTATATATATCTGTTTTGTGGGTCCCATCGAGGACTGTTGTGTAATGGTATTACTTCGTTTTCCACCCGCACGAAAGTGCCTGGTGGGCGTCCTTGAATCGTTTCTATGCGGGTTTGGCGGAAAGGGCTAAAACTTGCATAGGGCCGATTTGAGGGTGTTACAGAGTGGTATCAGAGCCCATCAGTTGCGATACCCCACAAGTCCAGCCTGTAGGATAACCTAGCTAACGGCCGAAGTAGAGTGTCAAAACTATTTTTGCAAAGTCGGTTGGATAGATCTTATTAGGTCTGTTTTACTTCTTACCCCTCTGCTGTTCTCCCCTTACCTCTGCGTGTTTTGAATCTGCTATCTTCCCTTTCTTCGAGTCCAGGAATTCTCGTGGTTGGGTTTCCGTCGTACCTTCAGGGTTTCGCTTCCTCCTTTGGTAACGGTGCTTCTACATCCGGACTTCATGCTATCTAAGAGATCTTTTATCTGTGGTACCATTCTTTGTTCCTTGTTTGTGCCTTCCGGTGTTTTCCGACGCGACGACATCCTATACGCCAGATCCGATGCAGAGTCTGCATCACTACTTTGTTTCCGACCCTCGTTTGTCGAGATCTTCAGTCTAATTCCGAGAGTTGGTTGCATAAATCCCCTACTCATATGCAGAGTAATGGTTTGGGTGCGCGATGGACTGATCACCATCCGACTACTCTTATCATTCGCTCTCGTACATTGAATCGGTGGATCCAACAATTTTACTCCGTCCACGGAAGTTAGAGGTGGCTTTATTTGTTGATACCTCTGCCTTCGCCTTTTTGCTCCCGGAGTGTTCTCTCGTCGATCACGGACAAGGACCTCTTGTTAGTGGTGTCGCGAGGATCTACACGAAGCGAGAAGATTCAGATCGCCGACCTTCCTTCCAGTACCATGAGGCGGATCTCGAGGGCGAGATCCATTGTTAGTGGTGTCGAATTGTGGCATCCCGCAAAAACCACTACTAGAAAATCGCATTGTTTCTGTGCATTGCATCGCCATGACCGCATGCTCATGTCATCATGCCACCTTGCATTTGAGCATCGTCATGTCTTCTTGCATTTTGTTTGCATAAAACTATTTTTGAAAAGTCTGGTTTTGTTTTCTAAACGCCCGTTTTTATTTCAAATAAAAAAACTCGGGTCTCCGGAATATTTTGGTTTGTCTAAATACGGTTTGCAAAAGCCCCATTTTAATTAAATAAATATTTTTCCTATTGTTTTTGGGAGGCAGCCCGCTAGGCCCGAAGGCCCAGCCAGCCACCTCCAAAGAGCTAACCCTAAAATCTACCATACCCAACCTAACCCCCTTTTTCCTCCCTCCCTCTCCCCTTTTTCTCAGCCGCCGCCCGCGCCTGCCTTTTCCCGCCTACCCCTGCCAGCTCGTCGCCCTTTACCCAATCTCCACCAACCGCACCGCGCGCAGGCCCCACCTGCCGACCGACAACCTCCCAGGCAAAGCGAGGACGGTGGCGACGCCGTTGTTGCTCGGATGGCGGTGGTGCAAAGATGAAAAACATAAAGGGATGCTGGCTCTACACTTTCTCTTCAGGGTGCGCGAACGGAGGTGGGTCGACACGACCGGAAAACGTGCCAGAATAGAGGGGGAACCAGGCGTTGCTGCTGCTCACTGACAGAAAAGAGGCCGTGCCGGCGGCGGATCCGGTCGTGTTCCGACGACGGTGGCGATGAATCCGTTGGGCAAAACGCGTTGCTCCAAAAATAAAACACGTAGAGGGGACAACGGTCTAGGTTTTACGTGCAGGAAGTACCTCCGAAGGAGGGCTGTGCTGGCCGGGCTTCGACGAGGAACAGGGTGAGCAGAGGTGTCTGCTGCGCGGATGCTGCTGCTGTCTGCCAGAGCGCGGCGCACGGCGGCGACCGGAGGCCGCTCGACGGAGTGCAGCAGCGATCCGATGAACTAGAGGGGGAAGGAGGTTGTCTGGGAGGGAGGAGGTGCTCACGAGAGTGCGCCCGCGAAGCCGTGGAAGCAGGGGTGGCGGGGTACTGTCGCAGTGTTGGCGATCCGCTCCTTCGGCCACCTCACGGACACGGCGGCGACGGCGAGACTCCGGCGATCTATTGGCCACCTCACCACACGGATCGTCGACGGCGAAGCCGGGACACCTTCCGGAGGGCTTGGCTGGCCTGGGTGCAGCAGGTCAGAAGAGGGAGGGATTGATCGAGCTCGGGCTAGGGTTTTTGGGGACATAGAGGAGCCATGGCGAGGGGAGGGAGGAGAGGAAAACGATTTGGTGGGGAGGTCCTGTGGTGGTTGTTGCGTGCAGAAAAAGGCCTCGAGGATAAGGGAGAGGCGGTAGAGGGCAGCACGTGAGGTGCGTGGCCGAGAAGATAAACAAGAGGGGGAGAGAAAGGGAGTGTGCAGCTGGCGTCGGGTTGGGGTGGACAGGGTGCAGAGGAAGGGTTGGCGCCAGGGAGGAAAACCTTCGGTAGGATAGGTTTAGGAAAGGTAGAAAGGAGAGAAAGAGAGAGGGGTGTAGGTGATTAGGTCTAGCTTAGGGTTTTGGGTCAGATAGAGAGAGAGAGAGGGTTCGGCCAAGCTAGAAAAAAAGGGTTTAGATTATGAGTAGATGTGGTGTATGAAGAATTAAGGAGAATTTTCAATGTAGATGGTTTATTCAAGATTTAACACAAGCTTTCAAAGAGTTCAAAAACCAAAACTCTCACATAAGCAACTAGAAGAAGAAGAATATGTGGAATGGATATGTTGCATGGGCCATGCAAAAACATTAAATCCATACCCCATGCTCTATTTTGTGAAAACAAATTAGACATATGCATGGGAGCATGTAGGTGAGCCCAAGATTCTAAGATTTGATTTTGTGCAACGTTGGCAAGAAAGATTAACATGGAACCATCCAATTAGAGTGTGGGCATGAGTGAAACCTCAAAATCAAATAGAAGAACCCACATATGAAATAGATGTATGGTGGAATTAAAGCTAGGTGGTGATGACAAGATGTCAACTCATGTTAGTAGATAGATGGAGTTTAAAAGATATGCCCACAACTCAACTTGGGCATCAAGAATTTATCAAGAACCAAATACAATTTATTAAGAACCAAATACAATTGATAAATGCATATGAGATAAGAACCAAATGGAAAAGGGTTTTATATGATGCTCAAATGCAAGGTGGCATGATGACATGAGCATGATATAATGATGATGCAACAATTATATGTAGGAAGTAGCATTTTATTATTAGACCATGTAGCATTACATATGTTAGACAGATGGGATGCTACAATGATGTGATGAACATTCATCCAAAGTATAGCATTATGATCAAAGTCATTATGTTTATATTGCTATAGCATCATACGAAGTAATTTTTATCCTTAGACCATGAGATCATGTTAATTGCTAACACTTGAAGAATACTTTGATAACATCAAACCGTCACACCGTAACAGGGTGAGTATAAAGATGGGTTCGGGTATTCCGAAGATGTTATATTGAGGCTCATGTATCAAGAGTGGAATTTGTTAATCGTGATGACGAACAGATATACTCTGGACTCTCTCGGTGATATCACATTGGTTAGCTTGCAAGCAAGTGATAAGATCACTAGAATGTTATATCACGGGAACGAGAAAATAGTGCATGTCGGCAAAGAGATCAAACCAGGTATGGAGATACCGATGATCGAATCTCGGACATGTAATATATCGCGAGACAAAGGGATTTAGTTACTAGCGTTAAAGGTTCTCACGATCACAGAAGTCATTGTTGAATGTGTGGGAGTTAGTATGGATCTTCAGGTCCCGCTTCTGCTTATTGATCTGAGAGGGGTCTCGATCATGTCTGCATTATTCACGAACCGTACTGTGACACACTTAAGGGTTTCCAAACACCATCTGGAGCAAATATGTTCTAGACGGAAGAATTGCAAAGTGTTGGAATTATTTCAATAGACACCAAAACTGTTTCGGGTGAAATTTTTGAAATTGGTTCTGCATGTAATATTGAAATGTTGCAAGGGGTTTTATGTGAATGTTTGTTAATTAAAGTAATTAACAAAATATAAATAAAATAAATAAAAGAGTTTTATTAAATAAGAGAGTATTAAATTTGGAGAAATTTAATGCATTTACGTGGAGACTTAAGTGGAGACTTAAGTGGAGAATGTGAAGGGGCATATTTATGTGGAGGGAGTTACCACCACATGAATGAAGGAGGTGAAGGGGAACCCCCAATGGGGCGCCGGCCATGGGGAGGGGTACCCCCTCCTCCTATAAAAGCCCCCTCCCCCCTCTCACTCCATCTTCCTCACACTTCCCCGTGATGGATCTCTCTCCCCCTCTAGATTTATTCCTCCATGGTCTCGGATTAGCGAGATACATGTTCCCGGTGACTTTTCGTCTAGAAGGAGTTGATGCTTCCGCTGCATCGCTGGAGTGAGGAGGCGGAGGTTGTTCGGTGACCTAAATGTGTGTGCGAGGACAGATGCGCTGCTGATTTCCGACGCTAGGACTTCCACACGATCTTGAGATCGACAAGCGTTCGACTACATCATCCACGAGTTCCATCTCATTAACAAAGCTTTGTCGGTCTATGAGGGTATGTTCTCTATGGATATATATCCACCCGTTTCTTGTATCTAGTAGATAGATCTTGGCGTATAATAGTTCCCATCGTAGGATAATTTTTGTTTTCTATGCTGCGATCCCAACAGTGGTATCAGAGTCTGATCTATGCGTAGGTGCTTTGCATGGGTAGAACACATAAGAGTATGTGGGCGGTGATGATCATGTTATTGCATCTTCTATGTATTTTGGATATTGGTGGCATAGTGGGATGAAGCGGCCCGGACTAACTTTACATGTCCTCGCACATGAGACATGTTCCACACTTGACATGCAACTAGTTTTGCATAACTGGCTAGTGGGTGTCTGTCTCTCCTACTATAGTCAATATCTGATTTACAACGAGTTGATAATAATTTGGTTATCATTGTTGTGGTTCCATGTTTGTAGGTAAGAACGGTTCTATCTTTGAAAGCCATCATCCACATAAAACTTGCAATTGATAAATTAGAAGCGTCTAGTTTAGATCATTGCTGGGCTAGTGTCATGATATGGTAATGTTATAATTTGAAGTATAGTTGATACTCTTGGAAATTGTAGCATACGTAAACGTGTAAGTTCCATAGACCTTGGCCTTACACACAAAGGAATGATAAAGATCATACCACGATGCACATGATAGTGATCAAGTGCAAACCCATATCATTTCACTTTATACATATGATGTTTGTTTGCATCTTATATTGCTTTTTTGGCGTTTCATTATAAGATGATCTCTCATTTAGATATCAAGATAAAAATGTGTTCTTCCTTAAGTATGCATTGTTTTATGTTTCATCGCTTCAAGACATCACGTGATGATCGGGTGTACTTGATTCCATATTTGCATAACGGGTGTAAGACTGTTTTACACACGCGAGTACTAAGGTTTTTACTTGGCGAGCCTAGGATGTACAACCATGGCCTCGGAACACGGACCGAAAGGTTAAGCATGAGTCATATAGGTGATATGATGCCCATATAGATGCTCGCCTTCGAAGCTACACCGACTCACATGATGATCGGACTTGGTGTAGTGGATTTGGTTCATGTAATCACAACAACTCGAGGGATGTTGGTTTTGAGTGGGAGTTCATGTAGTAATATGATTAGAGTTGAACTCATTTTATCATAAACTGAATCAAAGTGAATTTGCATAATTTGTTGTAGTCATTGGAATCTGTTTACTACCTTGTACTTAGTTGTAATTGAGATAATAGAACCATAGAATTCTAGATATTTACTTTACGAACTGGTTTCGTATTGTTTTGAGTGTCAACCTAAAGTTTAGAAGTGAAGGGAATATGCCCAAGAGGCAATAATAAATTGGTTATTATCGTATCCATTGTTTATGATAAATGTTTATTTTGCATGCTATAATTGTATTAATTTGGAAATGTTAATACATGTGTGTTCAATAAACAAAAGGAAAGTTCCTAGTTATGCCTCTCTTATAAACTAGCTCGTTGATTAGCAAGATGATCAAGGTTTCCTGATTATGGACATTGGATGTTGTTAATAACAAGGTCACAACATTAGTGGAATGATGTGATGAACATTCATCCGAAGTATAGCATTACCATCAAAGTCATTGTGTTTATATTGCTATAACATCATATGAACTAATCCTAGTCCTTAGACCATGAGATCATGTCAATCACTAACAGTGGAAGAGTATCTTGATAACATCAAACGTCACACCGTGAAAGGGTGATTATAAAGGTGGGTTTAGTGCTACCGAAGTGTTATGTAGAGGATCATGGATCAAGAGTGGGATTTTTCCATCCCGATGGCGGATAGATATACTCTGGGCCCTCTCGGTGATATCACATTGAGAATAGCTTGCAAGCAAGTGATGTGATCACTAGAATGTTATATCACGGGAATGAGAAAAGAGTGCATGTCGGTAATGAGATCAAACTAGGTATTTGGATGCCGATGATCGATTCTCGTACATGTAATATATCGTGATACAAAGGTATTTACTTACGACGTTAAAGGTTCACACGATCACAAGAGTCATCGTTGAATATGTGGGAGTCGGTGCGGATCTCCAAGTCCCGCTACTGATTATTGATCGGAGAGAGGTCTCGATCATGTCTGCATTATTCGCGAACCGTAGGCTAACACACTTAAGGGATACCGACACCATTTGGAACAAATATGTTTCAGATAAATATTTTAGAAAGCATTGGAATTATTTCAATAGACACTGAAACTGTTTCAGGTGAAATTGTTGAAATTGGTTCTGCATGTAATATTGACATATTGCAAGGGGTTTTATGTGAATGTTTGTTAATTAAATTAATTAACAAAATCTGAATAAAATTAATAAAAGAGTTTTATTAAATGTGAGAGCATTAAATTTGGAGAAATGTAATGCATTTAAAGTGGAGACTTTAATAGAGAATGTGAAGGGACATATTTATGTGGAGGGGGTTACCACCACATGAATGATGGAGGTGAAGGGACACCCTCCATGGACGCCGGCCATGGGAGGGGTACCCTCCCCTCCTCCTATAAAAGCCCCCCCTCTCAGACCTTCACACTCACACCTCCTCGTGAAGGATCTCTCTCCCCCTCTAGTATTTTTCCCCCATGGTCTCGGATTAGCGAGATACATGTTCCCAGTGGCTTTATCTGGAAAGGAGTTGCTTCTTCCGCTGCTTGGCTGGAGCGAGGGACAGAGGTTGTCGGGGTACCGGATGTGTGTGCGATCATGGATGCACCGCTGCTTTGCGGTGATGGACTTGGTGGTGTTGGACTTGCTAGAGCTGGATCTGATGGACGTGCTGGAGCTGGACCTGCTGGACTTCATCACAATCTTGAGATCGGCAAGTATACAAATACATCATCCATGAGTTCCATCTCGTTAAACAAAGTTTTGTTGTCTTCGAGGGTATGTTCTCTATGGATGTATATCCACCCGTTGCTTGTATCTAGTAGATAGATCCTGGCATATAGTAGTTCACATCGTAGGAGTTTTTTTGTTTTCTATGCTACGAAACCTTCAGTGGTATCAGAGCCTGATCTATGCGTAGATGCTTTGCACGGGTAGTTCACATATGTTTATATGTGGGCGATGATGATCATGTTATTGCTTCTTTCATGTATTTTGGATATTGGTGGCATAGTGGGATGAAGCGGCCCGGACCAACTTTACATGTTATCGCACATGAGACCGGTTCCACGACTGACATGCAACTAGTTTTGCATAATTGGTTGGCGGGTGTCTGTCTCTCCTACTATAGTCAATATCTGATTTACAATGAGTTGCTAATAACTTAGTTATCATCGTTCCGGTTCCATGTTCGTAGGTAAGACCGGTTATATCTTCGAAAGTCCTAAGCCACGTAAAAACTTGCAATTGATAAATTAGAGGCGTCTAGTTTGATCGTTGATGGGCTAGTGTCATGATATGGTAATGTTGTGAGTTGATGTATAGTTGATACCCTTACAACACACTTAACGTGTAAGTTCCATATACCTTGGCGTTACACACAAAGGAATGATAGAGATCATACCACGATGCATGTGATGGTGATCAAATGCATGGACCATATCATCCCACTTTACACATATGATGTTCGCATCTTATATTGTTAGTTTGGCGTTTTTAGTAGCATTACAAGATGATCCCTCATTTAGATATCAAGATAAAAATATGGTCTTCCTTAAGTACGCACCGTTTATGTTTTGCCGCTTCAAGACATCACGTGATGATCGGGTGTACTGGAATCCACGATCATATTTCGGGTGTAAGACAGTTTTACACACGCGAGTGCTAAGGTTCTTACTAGCGAGCCTAGCATGTACAGACATGGCCTCGAAACACGGACCGAAAGGTTAAGCATGAGTCATATAGTTGATGTGATGCCCATATTGATGCTCGCCTTTGAAGCTACACCGACTCACGTGATGATCGGACTTGGTGTAGTGGATTTGGTTCATGTAATCATCAAAAAGGCACAAGGGATGTCGTTTTTGAGTGAGAGTTCATTTCTAATTTGGATTAGTCGAACCAAACTTGTCATAAACTAAATCAAAGTGAATTTGCATAATTTGTTGTAGTCATTGCCATCTGTTTACTACCTTATGCTTAGTTTTAATTGAGATATTAGAACTATAAAATTCCGGATATTTACTTTACGAACTGGTATCGTATTGTTTTGAATGTCAATTTAAAGTTTAGAAGTCCTATTGCAAACTTTCAGCAAACTCTATTTACTCCATGAAGTTTAATAAGTAGTATTAAATCAAGAGTAACAATTCTAGTGTTAGTATATAAAGTATCATGTTTGCCTCCATGATTCTTGATATTCAAAAATTGTTTTAATATCAAGGTTATCTAGGATCTGAAAGAATTGTTTCAGAAACCATCATGTGTGGAAGATATTGTAATATATGAAACAATGTTTTTGGTTGCATTATGATAGAGTATAATTTAGCAAAATACATGTTCTCATATTGTATGAAAATTTGTGAAGGATGGAGATGCTAGGCATCCGGATCTCCCAAAAGGTTTCGGGAACTAAAATTATACTCGTCATTCTTCCTTATAGGCTATAGTAGTTTGATCATGAAAGTTGTCATGATAAGGATGAATAGAAGATGTAAGTAAAATGTTTACTACACTAATAGATTACTAAAGAATGGATTTTTGAAAGAACACCAAATATTTGATGATGGCGATCCACTTCAAAGTGCAAGTCCAAAGGTATTAGTATTTGACTATATACACTTTGTACTATGTGTCATGTGAATGACACCACTATTGATGTTGATAGATTATTTTAAAAGAAAAGTAATTGCTGAAAGAGAATCTATAAAATATTTGGCAGAAAAGAAAAAGTTGGAGATGTCCAGCTTAGGTATATAGAAGATATACATGTTATGGTTGTATTCTTTGCTTGTTAAACAATGTGATTCTTAGGTATTGGATACCGAATTGGTTGGTGTGAAGTGTCATACAGAACAACACAATTCATGAACTACAATGGCCTAAGTATGTAGCAAGAGAATAAGTGATGATGTTCATCGAAAACAAATAAAGTGTTATTGTGTTTTTCGTTGTTGTCAAACCTAGCCTTCAAGATTTGTTTTAATAATTGTTATTTTGTTTCGGTATTATGATAACAATGGTTGTTCAAATAGTTACCGTATTCTATAAAGTATGGATGAACTTTTACAAGTCTAGTTGGAGAAATCACATCCATAAACATTATTGCTAAAATGTCGTAAGACAAATGAAGTGACATCGTTGTTTGAATTATGTTGGAAAGTAAACATGAAGAAACTCCATGTTGATGAATTTTTGGAGTCTTTGATTTTGATCAATTGATGCTTGTGTGACTTTCCTCGAGATAATTGAAACTTCATTCATAGGCCAAAGAGGAACGGATGACTAACTTATTGGAAATTGTGCATGTTGATGTGCATAGTCCATTATGTGTAGCCATATGTGATTGGTCTTTTTTGCTTCATATGCTTTCTCCAGAAATTTGAGTGAATATATATATATATTTACTTAATAAGGAAGAAGTATGAAATATTTGAAAATTGTTCAAAGACTTTCAAGATGAAGTGAAAAATCATTATAACAAGAAAATAAAAGAGTTTATGATTTGATAATAAAGGAAGATATTTGAGTTACAGGTTTAGCAAAACACCTAAGATTTCAGGAACTGTTCCATGAATTTGCATTTCCCGATAAACCACTGGAGTATGGTATGTTTGAGAGATCAAATCAAACCTTGTTTGACATGGTAAGATCAAAGGTGTCATTTATAAAAACTTCCATTATGTTTTAAGGATTAAAGCTTTAGAGACTACCTCTTTTACACTGAAAAGAGCACCATCGTGATCCGTTGAAATGACACCATATGGGTTATGGTTTGGGATAAAACCCGAGTTGTCTTTTCTTAAATTTTGGTATGCTATGCATAAGTTAAATGTTTACAACCAAAGTAGGTTAAGCACATCTTTGTAGGTTATCCCAAAGAATTTGTTGGGAATTCCTCCATAACACCGAGGACAAGAGTTTGTCGCTTGGAACATCAAGTTTCTTGAGAAGGAATTTTTCGCGAAAAGTTAAGTGGGAGGACAATAGAACTTTGATAAGGTTGTTGAACCTTAGATATATGTGCTAAGTAGCGCAGCGCCGGAAAGTGTCCCAGTGGCAGCCACAATGCTCATGGCTCCCGTGATTACAAAGGTTGTGATCTTGGAGATTAGAGTTCCTATTTGAACCGTATGCATCGGGTAAGAATAAAATAGTGAGATTTGATAAACAAGTCATTATTTTTTTGACAATGATGAACCGACTTTATGCAAAGAAGCGATGATCGGGCCCTGACTCCATAAAATGACTAGAAGTCATAGAATCCGTGATAGTATTCATACACAAGAAATCAAGTTTCTGAACTTGGAAGACCCTCCAGAAAGGCGTGAAGCCTATCGGTCGTGTTTGGATCTATAAAGAAATAGACATGGATGTTTAACATCTATGAAATAGTCGACATGTCGGAAAAAAGTTTACGGCAATGTTCAAGGAGTTGACTATGACAAGATTTGATCTTTCATAGCGATATTTAGTCTTGACGGATTAATGTAGCAACCACTACATATAATTTGGTGTATGGTAGTTGAACAAACAAAACAATGTTCTTCTAATAGAATAGTTACCTAGGAAGTGTACAAGACACGGTCCGAAGGGTTTTGTTAATTCAAAGGGTGCTAAAAGAGTATGCAAACTTCAATAGTTCAAGTGAGCATAGCGGAGTTAGAATCTTCACCATGATGAAAATGTTAAAGGAGTTTAAATTCATCGGAGACGATGAAGATGCTTGCATTTGCAATAAATTAAGTGGGAGCGCTGAGACAAATTTCCAATACATTATGCAGAGTACATATTGTTTATTGAAAATGATGTATCTTTTATTGACACAAGTTAAGAATTTCATTAAAATATGATTTCGATGAAAGACTTGGGAAAACAAGAATATTTGGCATCAATATCTATATGGATAGATTGAGGCGCTAATATGGTTGTGCCAGACATACATATATGAGATATTGAAAGGGTTCAATTTAGAAACAACAAGAAAGGTTCTTGTTGCATGGAAAGGATTGTATCAAGATTCAAGTGTTTCAACACTTGGTGAGTAAAATCACATGAAGATTTTGATCGATTATACCGTGATATGTACATATCTAGCTATGTCATATGCTCTAAATGTTATGAGCACATACCAGAATGATTCATAAGATGATCGTTAGACGATAGTAAATATGTTCTTATGAGCTTTGGAAGAACTAAGAATATATCATGTATAAGTGACAAATAATTAAAGGTAGTTCATTGTAAAGTGTTACATTGATACTAGTTTTGTCACAAGATACAAATTAAATTTATCTCAATTTATCTTCAAAAAAAAATATCTCAATTTAGACTATGGGTGGTAATGGAAAATATGTTCCATGATGGATTTGGATGAGTTCCAAAGTTAAGACATTGTGATGGATACTACAACAAAAGGCTAAGTATATGACTGCTATAGTAGTAGCAAGGTAGGGCATTTGTGTTAAGTAGTTTGTTATCAAACTAGGTGTGGTTCAAAGTGGGCTAATACTATGAAGATATATTGTATGACAATAATATCAACATATTTTAACCTGAACAAACTAAAGGTTTCACCAAAGGACCAAATTTATACAATGCCATCTCATTTGAGAATGAGTGATGCGTAGAGATGCCAAGACATGCAAATACACACAGACCTGAAACTGTCAGATCCGGAGATTATGTTACCACTAGCAATCGCGTATATGCAACACCAAAAAGCCATAGGTGTTCAATACGCAAAGTTTTTCAAACTAGATTATTGACTCTAGTGCAAGTGGGAGACTGAAGGGAATATGCCCGAGAGGCAATAATAAATTGGTTATTATCGTATCCATTGTTTATGATAAATGTTTATTTTGCATGCTATAATTGTATTAATTTGGAAATGTTAATACATGTGTGTTCAATAAACAAAAGGAAAGTTCCTAGTTATGCCTCTCTTATAAACTAGCTCGTTGATTAGCAAGATGATCAAGGTTTCCTGATTATGGACATTGGATGTTGTTAATAACAAGGTCACAACATTAGTGGAATGATGTGATGAACATTCATCCGAAGTATAGCATTACCATCAAAGTCATTGTGTTTATATTGCTATAACATCATATGAACTAATCCTAGTCCTTAGACCATGAGATCATGTCAATCACTAACAGTGGAAGAGTATCTTGATAACATCAAACGTCACACCGTGAAAGGGTGATTATAAAGGTGGGTTTAGTGCTACCGAAGTGTTATGTAGAGGATCATGGATCAAGAGTGGGATTTTTCCATCCCGATGGCGGATAGATATACTCTGGGCCCTCTCGGTGATATCACATTGAGAATAGCTTGCAAGCAAGTGATGTGATCACTAGAATGTTATATCACGGGAATGAGAAAAGAGTGCATGTCGGTAACGAGATCAAACTTGGTATTTGGATGCCAATGATCAAATCTCGGCATGTAATATATCGCGATACAAAGGGATTTAGTTACGACGTTAAAGGTTCACACGATCACAAGAGTCATCGTTGAATATGTGGGAGTCGGTACGGATCTCCAGGTTCCGCTGCTGATTATTGATCGGAGACGGGTCTCGATCATGTCTGCATTATTTGTGAATCGTAGGGTGACACATTTAAGGGATACCTACACCATTTGGAGCAAATATGTTTCAGATAAAGATTTAAGAAAGCGCTGGAATTATTTCAATAGACACCAAAACTGTTTCGGGTGAAATTGCTGAAATTTGTTCTGCATGTAATATTGAAATATTGCAAGGGGTTTTATGTGAATGTTTGTTAATTAAAGTAATTAACAAAATTCTGAATAAAATTAATAAAATAGTTTTATTAAATGAGAGAGCATTAAATTTGGAGAAATTTAATGCATTTAAAGTGGAGACTTTAATAGAGAATGTGAAGGGCCATATTTATGTGGAGGGGGTTACCACCACATGAATGATGGAGGTGAAGGGACACCCTCCATGGACGCCGGCCATGGGAGGGGTACCCTCCCCTCCTCCTATAAAAGGCCCCCCTCTCAGACCTTCACATTCACACCTGCTCGTGAAGGATCTCTCCCCCCCTCTAGTATTTTTCCTCCATGGTCTCGGATTAGCGAGATACATGTTCCCAGTGGCTTTATCTAGAAAGGAGTTGCTGCTTCCGCTGCTTTGCTGGAGCGAGGGATGGAGGTTGGCCGGGTACCGGATGTGTGTGCGATCACGGATGCACAGCTGCTTTGCGGTGATGGACTTGGTGGTGCTGGACTTGCTAGAGCTGGATCTGATGGACGTGCTGGAGCTGGACCTGCTGGACTTCATCACAATCTTGAGATCGGCAAGTATACGAATACATCATCCACGAGTTCCATCTCGTTAAGAAAGCTTTGTGGTCTTCGAGGGTATGTTCTGTATGGATGTACATCCACCCGTTGCTTGTATCTAGTAGATAGATCCTGGCGTATAGTATTTCACATCGTAGGAATTTTTTGTTTTCTATGATGCGAACCCTTCAAGAAGTCCTATTGCAAACTTTTAGCAGACTCAATTTACTCCATGAAGTTTAATAAGTAGTATTAAACCAAGAGTAACAATTCCAATGTTAGTATCTAAGTATCATACTTGCCTCCATGATTCTTGATATTCAAAAGTTGTTTTAATATCAAGGTTATCTAGGAGCTTAAAGAAATGTTTCAGAAAACATCACATGTGGAATATATTGCGATATCTAAAACTACGTTTTTGGTTGCAATATGATAGAGTATAATTTAGAAAAATACATGTTCTCATATGGTATGAGAATTTGTGAATGATGGAGATGTTAGGCATCCGGATCTCCCAAAAAGGTTTCTAGAACTAACATTATACTCGCGATTCTTCCTTATATGCTATAGTAGTTTGATCATGAAAGTTTTCATGATAAGGATGAATAGAAGATGTAAGTAAAATGTTTACTACACTAAAAGATTACTAAATAATGGATTTTTGTAAGAATGCCAAACATTTGATGATGGTGATCCACTTCAAAGTGCAAGTCCAAAGATATTAGTATTTGACTATATACACTTTGTACTATGTGTCATGTGAATGACACCACTATTGATGTTGATAGATTCTTTTAAAAGGAAAAGGAATTGTTGAAAGAGAATCTATAAAATATTTGGCAGAAAAGAAAAGTTGGAGATGTCCAACTTAGGTATATAGAAGATATACATGTTATGGCTATATTATTTGCTTGTTAAACAATATGGTTCTTAGGTATTGGATATCGGTATTAGATACCAAATTGGTTGGTGTGAAGTGTCATACAGAACAACACAATTCATGAACTGTAACGACCTAAGTAACTAGCAAGAGAATTAGTGATGATGTTCATCAAAAACAAATAAAGTGTTATTGTGTTTATCATTGTCGTCAAACCTAGCCTTCAAGATTTGTTTTAATAATTGTTATTTTGTTCCGGTATTACGATAACAATGGTTCTTCAAATAATTACCGTATTCCATAAAGGATGGATGAACTTTTACAAGTCTAGTTGGAGAACTCACATCCATAAACACTATTGCTAAAATGTCGTAAGACAAATGATTGAAATATCACTTATGAAGTGACATCACTATTTGAATTATATTGGAAAGAAAACGTGAAGAAACTCCATTTTGATGGATTTTTGGAGTCTTTGATTTTGATTAATTGATGATTGTGAGACTTTACTCGAGATAATTGAAACTCCATGCATAGGCCAAAGAGGAACATATGACTAACTTATCGGACATCATACATGTTGATGTATATGGGCCATTATGTGTATCCATGTGTGGTGGATCTTTCGACTTCATATGCTTTCTCCAAAAATTTGAGTGAATATATATGTATATTTACTTAATAAGGAAGAAGTATGAAACATTTGAAAATTGTTCAAAGAATTTGAAGATGAAGTGGAAAATCATTGTAACAAGAAAATAAAAGTATGATTGGATCATAAAGGGAAATATTTGAGTTACAAGTTTAGCAAAAACACCTAAGATTTGAGGAATCGTTCCATGAATTTGTGTTTCCCGATAAACCATAGGAGTATGGTATGTCCGAGAGATCAAATCGAACCTTGTTTGAAATGGTAAGATCAAAGGTGTCATTTATAAAACTGCCATTATGTTTTAAGGATTAAAGCTTTAGAGAATACCACTTTTACACTGGAAAGAGCACCATCGTGTTCCGTTGAAATGACACCATAAAGGTTATGGTTTGGGATAAAACCCGAGTTGTCTTTTCTTAAATTTTGGTATGCTTGACATAAGTAAAATGTTTACAATCAAAGTCGGATAAGCATGTCTTTGTAGGTTATCCCAAAGAAACAATTGGGTATTCCTCCATAACAGTGAAAACAAAATAGTTTGTCACTTTTAATGTCAAGTTTCTTGAGAAGGATTTTTTCGCAAAATTTAAGTGGGAGGACAATAGAACTTTGATTAGGTTGATGAACCTAAGCAACATGTGCTAAGTAGCGCAGCGTTGGAAAGTGTCTCAGAGGCGTCTAAAATGCTCATGGCTCCCGTGATTACAAAGGTTGTGATCTCGGAGATTAGAGTTCCTATTGAACCGTGTGGGTCGGTAAGAATCAAATAGTAAGATTTGAAACATAAGTTATTATTGTTTTGACAATGATGAACTGACTGCATGCAAATAAGCGATGATGGGCCCTGGCTCCATAAAATGACTAGAAGTCATAAAATTCTTGATAGTATACATACAAGAGAAATCAAGTTTTGAACTTGGAAGGCCCTACGGAAAGGCGTGAAGCCTATCAGTCGTATTTGGATCTATAAAGAAATAGACATGGATGCTTTACATCTATGAAATAGTCAACATGTTAGAAAGGAGTTTACGACAATGTTCAAGGAGTTGACTATGACAAGATTTAATCTTTCATAGCGATATTTAGTCTTGACGGATTAATGTAGCAAACACTACATATAATTTGGTATATGGTAGTTGAACAAACACAACATTGTTCTTCTAATAGAATGGTTACCTATGACGTGTACATGACACGGTCCGAAGGGTTTTGTTAATTCAAAGGATGCTAAAAGGGTGTGCAAACTTCAATGGTTGAAGTGAGTATAGTGGAGTTGGAATCTTCACCATGATGAAAATGTTAAAAGAGTTTAATTCCATCAGAGACGATGAAGATGCTTGCTGAAATGGATCGTATGGGCACCTAGAGGGGGGGGGGGTGAATAGGTGCTACTTCAAATTTTAATGATTTTTCAATTTTAGGCTTGACACAAAAGGTAAATTCTCTAGATATACTATTATATAGAATTTCCCTATATGCAAACCAAACTACTAGCGAGTAAAGGCGAGTGAGATAGAGGAACGAGTAAACCGTAGTGGAGCACGCGGAGACACATGATTTGTTTTACCGCAGTTCCTTCCTTGTTAAGGGAAGTACATCTGCGTTGGAGGGGTGGGCGGTACTAAGACCACCACGCCACAATATGCCTCACCCTGTTCTCCGATGGATCCCGCCACCAAAGGCCCGATCCACCTTTCCACTATAGGAACCCTTCGAGGCGGGAACCGGCGCCTTTACACAACTAGCGGGGCACAACTCCACAACCAAATTGGAGGCTCCCATAATGACAACAAGCTGCCACAAGAACAATAGTTATCAATAACAAAACACAAGATCTAGATATTAACTAGATCGGGGATTTCTCCAAGTGAATGGAGAGGAGTTGAAGCGCTTGATTCATGATGACGATGTGTAGTGTCTCCTCCTTCAATTCCCCTAAAGATCAAAGCCTTTGGGTGGATGAAGTGGGAGAACTCGGGATAGAGCTCTTGCAACAAATCTGATCTTTTTCGAATGAATCAAGAGTTCTGACCTAAGGGGTTGAAGGGGCTTTTATAGCCCCTGCCCATCCAGAGCCGTTGGAGCCATTTGGAGCCGGATTATCTAGCCCAAGTGAGGGTTATATTATCCGGTCTGGGGAATATCCGCCCGAGACTCGGATTATCCGACAAATAATCTGCCCTCGAATAGAAGCTCGCGCAGGGCGGTCCTTGGCATCTTCTCATGGGGACCGGATTATCCGGCCCTAGAGGAGGGTCGGATTATCCGACTGGGGGGAAAATCCGACCCAATTGTTTGGGGTCAAATCCGCCCCTAGACAGAAGCACGCGCAGACGCTCCCTTGGGCAATTTCCCTGGGGCCGGATTATCTGGCCCTAGAGGAAGGCCGGATTATCCGGTCTTGGGAGAAAATCTGCCCCAGAGCCGGACTGTCCGGGGGAAAATCTGCCCCCAGACAGAAGCTCGCGCGCGGCCAGCCCTGGCCAAGATGGTCAGGCCGGATTATCCGGCCCTTGATGGGGGCGGATAATCCGCCCCCCAAACATCCAAAATTCTTTCCTGCAACACTTAGTGCACATTAGAAACTCCATGGTATTGTTATCTAACACACAAAACACAGGGAACCATGAAATGTTCTTTCAATCTCCCCATTTTTGGTGTTAGATGACAATACTAGGATTTGCAAGATAGCTCACATGATAAACTTCATTAAAACACATGAAAGAGACTCCCCCTCAATGTGTTCATACTAAATAATTTGCATTTGAATACAAATGCACACAAATGGGTACAAGTCTATTTCATTGGAATATGAACAACATAATCATACCACCGAGAGAGAGGCGTCCTCAACATAGCAAGAATACCCAATGTGATAACCATTATGAACACATGCCTTCCTCGAGATAGATATCCAATATGGCCAAAATGATAGAATATGATAGATGAATACATAGGAGTAAGCCAAGAGATAGATCCAGAGCCACACAAACACATAGTCTAATACAAAGCAAATCACAAATGGAGGTTCAACACTAAATGGGCACAAGCGAGAAAACGACGAAAAGATAAAGTGCAAATGCTTGCGCCCGACCCATGCAAATCCACGGAGACCTAATAGAACTACTTCCCCCCCTTTGGCATCGAGATGCCAAAAAGGAAGAAGAGCGATGCTAACGTCCCAAGGGATCACTCGTAGTCCTCATCCTCGTCTGCGTCCCCGTCCTTGTCCTCATCCTCAAGCTCCTCGGTGTCATCCTCCTCCTCATCAGCAGTGGCCGCAGAAGGAAACAGGTGACGCTCAAGCTCTCCATAGTTAAGCCCTGAAGAAGAATTCCACCGAGCATATGGTGTTGGAGTAGTAGGAGTAGGGGGATCGCCTGATGCTCCAGAAAAATGGTGGAGAATGAGCTACTGAGTGTGGGCCATTTTGTGGTACTGCTTTTACGCCTCATACTGTCTCTTGCGAGTGTCCACCCCCATGCAAAGAACGTTCTGTTGGAACCAATTCAGCTGCTTGATCTCACGAGAAATAGGAGGCACTGGGGGCCTACGAGCACTGGCAGGAGCACCCTACATGAGACTCTCAAGAGCAGAAGATGGGTGAGAGGTCTTCCTAACCTTGGTGTGGATCTTCTTCGCCTTGTGCTCAACATCAATGTTAAATTCTTCAGTGGGAAGCAGGTGCTTGATCAACATCATAATGTAGGGTGTATATGGGATGGGGAGCCTATTGAACATGGAATCAATCAACTCATGGTAAATAAAGTCCATCACATCCAGCTTGTAATTAACGGACTCATCCTCACTAGATGCAACCTCATGAGAAAAGGCTAGAAGGTGAACCAGGTGACCACGGATATTCTCATTGTTTCCTCCACTTGGGGTGATAGAATCACGGAAGAGACCCACCAAGCTAGCATATATTGGAGAAGGACCAGCAAAGGTGCCCATAATACCATTGTCAATCGTGCACGGAGAGAGGACTGCAGCCTTATTGGGCTTGAGTTGGGTGATGATACGGTGACCACTAGCACGGTCCCTGTTGCAGAAGGAATAACCAAGAACCCCAACAAAAACATGAAACTCAGCTTGCATAGGCCTTTCACGAGTCATCCACTTCATGGTGCGGTGCTCATCACCGCAAATAACCAAGGTGGAGAAGAACTGCTTCACAATCTCAGAACCATAGGAGCATTGAAGAGCCATGAGATGGTGCAACCCCATCCGCTCAACCACATACATTGCATCAACAAGGTGAGGCTTTTCCATGGCCTCAACAATAATCAGAGGATGCATAGGCCGAATCTTCTGCCGAGCATAAACATCTTCATAGATACCCTTTTGTTCAGCGCACCATAAACAAGAATCACCCAACTCAGTATCATGTGCTAATATAGCAAACAAATCACGATGACGAACGGAAGAGTAAGTAACATGATCGATCTTCTTATAGTTAATCTTGGGCTCTTTGCCCTTCCTCTTGGACACACCCAACCTGGTTCTATCCCTCTTTTCATGCTCAGCCATGCGGTCAGTCTCTTTCTTTCTTCTCCTCAGTTCAACCTCGTCCACAGTATGACCCTCACTGTCTTCCCTAAAATAGAGACCACGAGGATAGCGCTTGTAGGTCTTGGGGACACTAGAACCACCTGTGAAACGAGAGAGATGGATAGCATGGGGATAAGAACACACACAAGACCAAGAGAGAACGTAGAAATAGTAGGCAAACAGTCCATAGTCCAATCAGACACAATGCACAAAATCCATTCGAAACTGAAGCAGTTTTTACTCTGATAGGCCGGATTATCCGGCCTGGCCAGGGCGGAAAATCTGGCCCTGGCAGAAAATTTCAGAATCGCCTAGATTGGATGCAAAAACATAGATCGGGCAAAGAGGCTGCAAGACTACAATCTCTACATGAAACAACAACCTTCTAGACAACGTTCCACCCAACAAGTGACACATCAAGCCAAAGATGGGTAGAGAGAGAGTTACCCTCACTCACTGGAGGAAGAACGTGGAGGAGAAGGTACCCGGAGGCATGGAGAAGAAAATCCGGGGAGGCCCGGAGAATTCGGCGGCCGAAGAGGCTCCGGGGAGGGTGGGGGCGGCAGGCAGTGGCTGGGGAAATGGAGAGGGTCGAGGGAGAAGTGCTGCTCGTTATGAGCCCTTCCCCCCGATCCCAGACCTTAAAGACTGCAGCCGCCAGGGCCGGATTATCCGACCTACACTTGGGCCGGATTATTCAGCCTAAAATCTGAAATTCTGTTACACACAGATTCAGGCCCGCGCATCCCCAAACAAAACTCTCACAAGGTGAACAAAGGACTTGTGTGCAAGGAGAGATGGCTTAGGGGTAGGGAAAGGCTTGGGATTAAGAGAACCAAACTGGGATGGTACCACACACTCAAAATTGCAATAATCAAATCAACTAAAGGCCAAAATTGAGTGTGATTCCCATAAGAACATGAGATGAGCAAAAACAACCAAAAAGAGCCACATAAATCCAACTCTTCTCATGGAAGAGGGCGGTGGCCGAGGCCACCTTGTTGGAGTGCATGGTATGACACCGCGAAGATATATCTTGGGTTCATGACCAATACTCATCAATCAGCTCACATATCACAAAATGATATTAAGAGAAATGATTTGACTTGCTTTCGGCATTATGGGGGGAGGGTTAACCCGATCAATTAGGACCACACTCCCCCTATATCCATGCCCACACCTAGACCAAATAAGACTGAGATGTAAGAGTGAGTGCATGGGTAATCAAGACAAGCTCCTTGAATCAACGATATTTATCTCATTCCTCAAGTAACAAAACCTTGCTTCATCAAGTGGCTTCGTGAAAATATCAACAAGTTGGTTCTTCGTGCTCACAAAAGATATATCAATATCGCCTCGAGCTACATGGTCTCGAATAAAATGATTCCGAATCTCAATATGCTTTGTCCTTATGTGCTGTACCGGATTGTACGCAATTTTGATTGCACTTTCATTATCGCATAAAAGAGGCACTTTGTCACAAATGGCACCTTATTCCTTTAAAGTTCGCCTCATCCATAATAATTGAGTACATGCACTAGCAGCAGCCACATATTTAGCTTCTGCAGTGGAGAGAGATATATAATTCTGCTTTTTAGAAGACCAACATACTAGAGACCTTCCCAAGAATTGACAAGCTCCAGATGTTGATTTCCGATCATCCTTATCACCAACCCAATCTGAGTCAGTATAGCCACGTAGAGAGAAATTGGAGCCCTTGGGATACCATAGACCGAAATTAGGGGAATGAACCAAATATCGAAAGATCCTCTTGACCGCCACTAAGTGGCTTTCTTTAGGAGCTGCTTGATACCTTGCACACACCCCTACACCCAACACAATATCGGGTCTAGATGTGCAGAGGCAAATAAGAGAGCCGATCATGGACCAGTATACCTTTTGGTCCACATCTTTACCATGGGGATTAAGTTCAAGATGACATTTTGTTTGCATCAGAGTGGCGACGCCATTAAGATCTGTCATCTTGAATCTCTTGAGCATGTCTTGGATGTATTTTGCTTGATTGATGATGGTTCCTTCTCTAAGTTGCTTGATCTCGAATCCAAGAAAGAACCGTAACTCCCCCATCATAGACATCTCAAACCTGTTAGTCATAAGCTTTGAAAATTCATCATTAAAAGCTTTATTAGTAGAGACAAAGATAATGTCGTCTACATATAGTTGGCATACGAAGATCTCCCCCTTAACCTTCTTAGTAAAAAGAGTGGGACCGATTTGCCCAACTTCGAAGCCACAGTCTAACAAAAGCTCTTTAAGGTGCTCATACCACGCACGTGGGGCTTGTTTAAGGCCGTAGAGTGCCTTATCGAGTTTGTAGACATGGTTCGGTTAGTTAGGATCCTCAAATACCGGGGGTTGCTTTACATATACCAATTAAGAAAAGCACTCTTAATGTCCATTTGCTGTAATTTAAAATTATTATGAGCAGTATAAGCAAGAAGGATACAGATGGACTCAAAACGAGCCACTGGAGCATAAGTCTCGCTGAAGCCAATCCCCTCAACTTGGGAATAGCCTTGTGCCATGAGTCTTGCCTTGTTCCTCACAACAATGCCATTCTCATCTTGCTTATTTTTAAATATCCATTTTGTGCCGATAACATTGCGGCAATCCTTGGGCTTCTCTACTAATTTCCAAACCTTGTTGCGTTCAAAGTTATTCAACTCTTCATGCATAGCAACAGCCCAGTCCGGATCTTCAAGAGCTTCAAACACTTTCTTGGGTTCCATAATTGAGATGTGAGCTTGATGCTCACCGAAACTTGCCAACCCCCTTCTTATGGATACCCTTCGTCGAAGATCACCTACAACTTTGTCAAGAGTGTGACCCCTTAATTCAAGGTTCCTATCTACACGAGCTTTGCGATGAAGTTCAATTAGCTTGTTGTCTCCTAGGGAATCACTTCATCATTTGATTCTTCGTTGGAATCATTGGCTTGGCCTTGATCTTTAGCTTGATTAGAAGGAGTAGGAGATGATGAATCTTGCCCTTGATGTTGATCAACAGCCGTAATAGGAGGCTGCTGCTCTTTAGGCTTTTCAGGGCCAGATAATCCGACCGAGGGTGAAGCCGGATAATCTGGCCTGGGAGCACCTGAAGCATCTTCGCATGCTGGACTGGATCTTGTTCGATTTGGAGAGTGACCGGATAATCCGGGGTCACCCGGAAAATCCGGCCTGGGACTTGCGGCAAAATCTCCGACATGTTGATCATTTCTACCAGTTGAGGAGGGTTGGCCGGATAATCCGGTGTCCACCGGATAATCCGGCCTGGAGCTTTCAGGAGCATTTTGATCTTTAGCATTTTGTGTGGTTGGTGTAGAAGTTTATCCAATAGTTGGAGCATGTTGAGCTTGTCTCGATGAGGGCTCTACTTGAGTAGAGCACTGTCCTTCCCGATCCGCCACAAGGGGTTCCTCAATGGGGCAGAAAAATCCCATGCCCATTCTTCTTATGGCATCTTGGGGTATTTCAACATCTGCATCACAAACATCAACTTGCCCCGCACGAGAGCCATCATTTTCCTCGAACACCACACTACAAGATTCTACAACAGTTTTGAAGAGCTTATTGTAGACTTTATAAGTGTGGGATTCAACACCATAACCAACAAAAATGCCTTCTAAAGCCTTAGACTCAAATTTAGATAAACAAACTCCTTTAATGAGAAAGAAACACTTACAAATAAATACCCAGAAGTAGGAGATGTTTGGCTTGTTACCAGTAAGTATTTCATATAGAGTCTTGTCCAAGATTTTGTGGAGATAGAGCTGGTTGGATGAATGGCATGCAGTAGAGATTGCTTCAGCCCAGAAGTTATAAGGAGACTTAAATTCAGCTAGCATAGATCTGGCCATATCCATTAAGGTCTGGTTCTTCCTCTCGGCAACACCATTTTGTTGAGGGGTGTACGCAGCGGAATATTGATGTCTTATCCGCTCTTCACTTAGGAATTCATTTAAGCTGTAGTTCTTGAACTCGGAGCCGTTATCATTTCTTATTGCCAATATGGGGACATTGTGTTGACGTTGAACCTCGTTGGCAAAGTCGATGACCGTTTGTTGAGTCTCGCTCTTCAACTTGAAGAAATAGACCCATGTATATCTTGAGTAATCGTCAACAATCACGAGGCAATATTTCTTCCCACCGAGACTTGCATGAGATGGAGGACCAAAGAGATCCACATGGAGGAGCTCCAAAATCCTCTTTGATGAAACAATGGTCTTCCTTCGATGGGTAGAATCATGATTTTTTCCTTCAACACAAGCCCTACAAACACGATCTTTGGCAAAGGAAACATTTTCTTTTAGTCCAAGGATGTGGCCACCCTTGTGGAGACTTTGCAAAGTTCTCATTACGTGGGCTAGTCGGCGATGCCATAGCCAACCCGCGTCAGCCTTTCCGAAAAGATACATCGCGCCTGTAGTGGTTTTCCCCGAAAAGTCCACAACGTACAGGTCATTTTCGTCATATCCCATGAAAGCGACCTTTAGAGACTTGCTCCACAAGAGTACCACCAAATCAGCATCAATAAAAACTGCAAAGCCCATCTTACCAAGGGCACAAATTGAAAGTAAATTGTAACCGAGAGTCTCAACAAGCATGACTGTAGCATCCCATCTGTCTAACATCATTAATGCTACATGGTCTAATAATAAAATGCTATATTCCTACATAGAATTGTTGCATCATAATTATATCATGCTCATGTCATCATGCCACATTGCATTTGAGCATCATATAAAACCCTTTTTTTCATTTGGTTCTTATCTCATATGCATTATTAATTGTAGTTGCCTCTTGATGTATTGTATTTAGATCTTGATGAATTGCTAAATGCCAAGTGGATAGGGGGGCATCTCTTTTATCAGATTCCACCATCCACTTCCACTGCCAACACTTGTTTCCTTCTTCACCTCCACCTTGCTAATCAAACATGAGCATTCTGTATTTTATTTTCTTTTGTAATTTAACTCTAGCTCATGACAATTAGCATGGCTCTTTTCTTTTGTCTACATGCTTCCATACTTTGATACATGTTGTTCTCACGACATTCCTGTGGAAATCTTCCGGGTCACCGGTTCATGTTATGTGGTAGTAGAAACCATAGTTATGTTCCAATTCATGGCTCTGTTTAATGGTGAGGTTATTTGACTTGTTGGGGTCATGTATTTCAAAGTGGAACATACACACTATATAGACCTTGCAATTTAAATGCTCTCATGATTAAACGAAACCTATTTTGGAAGGCTTGGCTTCCTTTCGAAGCATGAGTCAAATGGATGATGTTGGGATATCCCTGACTTGAGGCTAGTTGTTATCACAAACTGGACCAAGTTTTGCTCAGGCAAATCCATAAAACTCTCTTCCTTTCTCTGTTGTTTTCTTTTAAATCGCAGTGTAGGGAATCATATGCCCTATCTCGTGGTGCTTTTCCGATTCGAGTGTTGGTCTTATTTCAAACCTAGGTAGAACCTGTCCCTAGGCCAGAATAGCAGCAGCAGTTGTTTTTCTTCTCTACCAGCTAGCAGGCAGCAGTTGTGTTTTTTTTTGGGCAGCAGCAATCGCTCGCAGCAGGCCGGCCAACAGTGCAGCAGGCCAGCTCAACCTTTTTTGTTTTTTTGTTTTTCTTGTTCTCCCTCTGCATCCCACCTGGCCTTACCTGACCGCTGGACCGACCACCCCTGCCTTCTTCCTGTACGGCGTCATCAGAGCGGAGCCACGTTGACCATCTGGGAAGGGGACGGCGATACCCATGCTTCCCCTCTCCTTTATAAGCTTGGTGTGTTCGTTCCTGAGCCCTAGCCGCCGCCCAGCACCGATGGTCTGCTCTCCCCTCCGTTCCTGAGCCGTCCAAGGGAGAAGACCAGGGCGCCGTTCTCCCCACCTTCCTTGCTGTAGAGGACAGCCCCGTCGCCGGCCAAGAGCTTCCAGGTTGACCCCCAGAATCGATCCAGGTGAGCCTACTGGTTGCTATCCCCTCGTCAGCCTGCGACCCGCGCAAGCAAAGCCACCCCAGCCATGGCCTGAAACTCGTCTCCCTACATGTTCGATTCTGCATCCGGTTCGAGGTGGGCGACTGCGGCTCCGCGCTGGGAATCAAAACTCTCGCCGGCCCTTAGGAATCATTCGATCAACTCAACCTAGTGGTAAGGAACCGATCCTCCTTCCGGGAGGTTTACAGTTCGAACCCCACCGGCGCTGGGTAATCCCTTTTTTTGTGGTTTGGGTTCCTTTGGCTCTGAACCCCGCTACAGCTGCGCTGTTGTTTTCAGTTTGGATGATAACCAATCCCGGCCTTGTTAGTCTTAAACCAACCGCGCTACCTCTTGCTCAATCGCTAAGAGTAGCACATCGGCAGCGACCTCGTTGTCCCAGCCGTGAGGTCCAAGGATCAAACCCCCTAGTGGCAGACTTTTACTCTATTTTTTTCGCCGCCGGGTTCCTGTGCCTCAAGCAGCTTTGTAGTATTTAGTTCGGCTGGCCTGTTGCCTAAGCGCCTGTTTTTTTCCTGTTCTCAGTTTGGCGAGGGGCGACCTGCAGAGTTGTGCAGTGCAGCCCAGTAGAATTCCACTCTTCTTGTTTAGGTCAGATACCGCTTGGAACATGCTTTAAAAACAACCTGCAATGATTTTGAGAAAAGCACAGATACCAAAGTGGTTCAATTTTGAATTCCCTACATGAATATACCCTCTGTTTATTTCGATGCATGTTGGAAAAATATTCTTTCTTCTATGCCTTCTACTAAATGCTCTAATCATTATTAAATCGTATCTTTTTATCACAATTTTGCAAATTCTTCAAACGATATATGTTTCTTGACCAGAAAAATATGAGGATTTCAAATATGCCATCCAAAATAATGTTTGACTAATTTAAATTTTCGAGATGATTAAATTTGCAATAAAAATCCCTTTTCGTAATTAATCAACAACTTTAGTTTTATAACTCCAAATTTAATAAATAATATGTCTAAAATGATCATCTCGACGAGCCCGTTCTGTTTACGCATTCCATGTTCTCATTTGAAGCATGCATCATATAAATATTAAGTGGACAGCAAGTTATATGAGAGCAAAACCGGACTAAAAACTTAATAAAACACTTTAATCTTGCACCCCACACCTCACCCATGCCATGCTAAGATATACCAGGTAAATTGTGCATCATTTATCATAGCATGCTTGTTTGCTTGTCACATTTATTCATATGCTTGCGCACTTTATTTATATTATCCCTTGTGTGTTTGGTTCTTCTCGAATAGACGCCGAGCAGGGGAATTATCAGGAATCACAGGAGTTCTACCCAGATCCATCTCTCGCGACAACTGAGCTACCAGGCAAGCACTACCACATGCTTGCATACATATAGTACCTATTGACTCTATCTTATTCTTGCATCATTGAGTCGCGATTGCATTAAATTGAATCCCAAGTACTGCATAGCCTTTACTTTTAAACCCCACCGAAGCTTGTTTTTCCATCCCATGAGCCATTACTACAGGAGTTGTTTGAGCCATGCGAGTCGTAGAAAAGCATGTGTAGGGTATGTGAGTGTCTGATGGATAACGAGGTACCTAAACAACTTAACCAGAGTAGTAATGGGATAACTAATGAAAGGGGCACCCGTGGGCAATATCTGCTATTTGGTTTTTCATGCTCACTTGTGTCCCGTAGGACCCCGAGTACTTGATTCCTGTTCCTTGACTATTCACACTATCCACATCCGGGAGGCCTTATGGACCCCCCCGAGCCAGAGCTTGATTCATTACTATTTCTTGGGGCCACAATTAGTATGGGGTTTTATTCCTATCCTGTACTTATGCCATGTTTACTGTTTATTTACGATTGTGCGAGGAGCACCTGTACTGTTTTGGATCGTGACACGTTTTCGCTGTATCGACAAGCCCAGTCACACTTTCGGGTTCTCAGTCGTTTACCGCCGTCCACACAAACCTTGAGTCCGTCTCGGAGTCAGCTAGCTTCGTTGCAGGTAGCTTAATGGGGTGGCCCCCTGAAATATTTCGGAACCCTGTGATCGCTTTGTCGTGAATGCCTCGTTGGGTTTTGAGTTGGTTTTTCCGAGGTTGATTGAGTGTGTGTTGCTATTTGTGCACCCCTGCAGGGTAAATCTTTCTAAAAGCCGTGTCCGCGGTTATGGACGACTTGGAGCACAGTTTCTCGATCATAGACAAGTCTAACTAAAGTACCGCTTTTAAATTGACTGAGTACCTGACTAGTAAATAGTGCAATACTCATGGAATGGTTAATAAAACTATCAACGGATGGGGGTTGTTCCTCCGCTTCCTCGTTGGTAAGCGAGGAGGAGGATGGATCTGATAATTATACTGTTATAACTGTTGTTCTTAATTCACGGACATCCGTCTATCATTGGTTAGGCGGATGGTTAGCGAGTATCTATAGACTTGTTAGCTATTATCTTTTGCTGCAATTGCGTCACCCCCAGTTTGTGTCCCCTTTAAAGGCATAAAGACTTGCTGAGTACCCCTAGGGTCTCACACGATAAATTGTTTGATTCAGATGAACAGGTGTACCCGCAAGATGGATACTGGGTAGAGGAGACAGATGATGTTGGCAACGATCACTCGGTGTAGAGATTCCGGGAACGGGGATCCGTGAGATCTGTGGGCGGGATGTGTTTATTTATGTGGCATCTTATGCCGATTTGCTTCTTATCCGTACTCGGATCTTGTTTTCCGCTTCCGCCTGATACTCTGATGTTTGATGTATGAGGAGCTATCCGAAAATATTATCTCTATCTAGGATATTTGAATCTTGCCGTATGGCGTTGCAATATTTTCTATTTCTTTTAGATGGAATGGCTCTGAGGACTATTGTATGTGGCTTGCATACATACTCACTTGTGTATGTAGTTGATCCCTTCGCATGCCGATTACGCCGCTCATCCAGGCATGTAACTAAGAGCGTAATTCACCGAGGTAGTTACAATGACGTCCACGAGAGAGATATTGTGAGCAACCACAACTTTGCCAAGACCCAATACCTCAGATTTTGACTTGTCACCATAGGAGACGGTTATGTGATCATGGTTTGGCCGCATCTCCGAGATGATCTCCTTCCTTCCGGTCATATGACTAGTGCTGTAACACCCTCAAGTCGGCCCTATGCAAGTTTTAGCCCTTTCCGCCAAACCCGCATAGAAACGATTCAAGGACGCCCACCAGGCACTTTCGTGCGGGTGGAAAACGAAGTAATACCATTACACATTAGTCCACGATGGAACCCACCAAACATATATATATACAACAACGACTCCATGAGTCAAGAATACAGATATACTATACAAAGATTCAAATCACCTTGCAAACGATAGAGCGTCCGACTACGGACAAGATGCAAATGGGGCTAAGAGCCTTGAAGAATAACCAATGGCGTCCATAACCCTGCCCAAGCCAAGCCGGAAGGGTAACCCTGCTAACGACGTCGATCTCAAACCTGCTAAAACAAAAGGGGTGCCGACAAAGGGCAAAGGAAAAAGAGGAGCGTCAGTACTAAGGCCAGTACACGGCAAGGCTAGAATTCGGCGGCTCTCGCCTACATAGGTATGGTGGACTAAAGCGGCAGCGCAGCATGCACTAAACATATATAGAGACTTAATTCAACTGTCGGCTATTAGAGAGGGATAAGAAAGACCTATTCGAAACCACCTGATACTAACACCAAACATACCCATCCTAGTATTCCCCCTTGAGACCAAACGAGGAAGTCAAACCGAGGATCACACAGTTGGCAGTTTTATTCATTCGATTATAGCTGAATCACTTACTAGTCAGATATAGATAGCATGAGTCATCCTGCTAGCATAAGTAGTGGGCAGTTTTAATCACCATTCCGTTGTAGTTGGAACATTTACTAGTCAGATATAATTGTCCCGAGGAATCCCAAAACCCAGCAATTGTTCGCACTTTTATCACATTCCATTGGAGTTGCAATACTTACTAGGCAGGTACAACATGTCACAAAACACCCCTAGATCCACCAGTTGTTGGCATTTTAATATCCAATTCGTGATAGTTGAATCTGATTACTAGTTACATATTAAGTCAAGTTTATAGCAATACTTTAGTTATGCTTGTCTATGATCGAGACACTGTGCTCCAAGTCGTCCATAACCGCGGACACGGCTTTCAGAAAGATTTACCCTGCAGGGGTGCACAAATAGCAACACACACACGATCAACCTTGGAAAAACCAAAGCAAAACCCAACGAGGCTTTCACGACAAAGCAATCACAGGATTCATAAAATATTTCAGGGGGGCACCCCACTAAGCTACCCGCAACGAAGTTGGCCGGCTCCGGAACGGACCCAGGGTTTGCGAGAACGGCTGTAAACGACTAGGAACCCGAAAGTGTGACTGGGCTTGTCGATACCGCGAAATCGTGCCACGATCCAAAACAGTACAGGTGCACCACGCACAATCATAAATAAAGCAGTAAAGCATGGTATAGGTATAGGATAGTAATAAAGCCCCAAACTACTTTGTGGCCCCAAGAAATAAGAAATGAATCAAGCTCTGGCTAAGGAGGATTCATAGACTCTCCTAGATGTGGATAGTGCGAATAGTCACGGAACAGGTATCAAGTACTCGAGGCCTACGGGACACAAGTGGACATAAAAACCAAATAGCATACATTGCCCACCGGTGCCTCTTTCATTAGTTGTCCCAACAATTTAATAGTTGTATTTGAAGTCATGATCAACTCCACCTTAAACATCTGCCAGCATTCGAACAACTGTGGTACTTGACAACACGAGACCGCACCTAAGCAAGCAACTACGACTCGCAAGGCCAGCTATCTACCAAACACAGGTAATAGGAGGTGTCCAAGGCAATATAGAGGCTGCACGGGATATAACTGGTGTACGGAAACTAAAGCATCGCGACACGGATAGCAATAGATCAACAGGAGGAAAGAAAGACTATAAATGCAAAATAGGTAGAAGGGGGAGAGATGCTCGCCTAGGAAACAGAGCCGAAGGTTCATCCGGAGAACTTGTCGATACTCGCATCCACTCATCGGCCTAGTCCGCGAAGAAGCAAACTCTAGAAGAAACATCGGATGCAATATTTAATACTACGGCAGAAGACCCGGCATGATTATGATATGATGCAGATGCGGTGCAATTAGGCAGTATTAAAGGAACCGGGGTACCGACAATTAATTAATAGGTTCAAGTTATTTATCTACCCCGCAAATTAAATGTTGGATTAACAAGGTGAAATAGGGCATCGGTTCGCTACTCAAATTTAAATGGAGCCGATATAAAACTAGAATAGGTCCCATATGGGCTCCATATTTAATTATGAGGTGAATCGACAAAGTACCCCGAACAAATAAACTTGTATGCAAGCATGACAATTTATATGCAACAAGTATATGTCATATATTATAAAAATAGGGGTCTCGGAAAGGGAATCACATTGGTACGAAGATCTTGGGGTTCAGGGTTCGGTCTTCGGCCTATCCACATCATGAAGAAGTCCTTGGCATTCCAGATCGGTCTTCAGGTCGTCGACTCCAGGAAGAAGATCTTGTCGGTCCGGCATCATCGCCTTCGGTTTCAATGTTGGAGGACTTCGAGTGGCATCGCCTATGTTATGGTTCCTCGGTTCTGGTCTCCAAAAGATCTTGCGACAAGATAAACTTGGCTTGAGCGTACCAGGTCACGACACCGGAGACGAGAGCTGGGCGTGACACGGAGTCCGAACGAGGCAGTTGTCGGCGGAGCATGTTGTAGAGGCACTTGCCAAAATAGAAGCCTGATTCACATAGTGCACATGCACAAACATAGGCGTCGGCAGCTGATTAAACATACAAGCACACAAGCATGCTCATACAGGAGCGCGCATAGGAGCTGTAGGAGGACGCGCGGACAGAGGAGCGGTCGGTGGAACACGCGCTCACGAGGGAGCACAAGTGCAGCAGAGGCATCAGAGGACATGGCGACGGGGATGCAACTCGATGTCGCGGAGCGCGGTCCTGCAGAGACAACGGCGGCATGGTGTGCTTGGGTGGTGTAGGCGGCTACAGGCCAGAGAAGAGGAGGCCCGCAATCGGGAGCACAGCGAGGAGGCCATCGTAGGTGGTGGTGCTTGGTGCAGGGAACTGTGGGCGGAAGAGGGCGCGACGACCGGCTCGAGGAGGAGGGGGCGGCCCTGGCGGCGCTGGACGGTGAGAGGGGTGGCGGCGTGACGCAACCAGGAGATAGAAGTGGTGGCTTGGCGAGCTTGTCGCGGAGAGGGGCCCGGCGACCAACGCACAGGAGGGCGCTAGGGCGACAGAGCTCGAGCGGTTGTGCTCGTGCGCGGGCCAGGGACACAACGGCGTGGGGCATAGGGATGGAGGTCGACGCGGTCAGGGGCTCGACGCGGCAACGACGCGGCAGTGCGAAGGAGAACGACGGGCCGGAGCATGCTGGGGCAAGGATGGCGAGGTCCTGTCACGGCGAGGAGTCCGAGGGCGACGACTAGGCCGACGGCGGCGAGGACCTTGGAGGAGCGGGACCGTGCCTGGCGACGGCATCTCGATGCAGGAACGTTGGGTGACGAGGTGCTCGGGCGACGGGCACTCAGAGAGGAGGAGCCGAGCAGGGAAGGCGAGGCCGACAAGGGACGACACGAGGTCCGCGGCGGCCGACGACGAAGGAGCCGTGGCGGCGGGGTCTGCACGCGAGGCGAGGGGTTGGGGCTCGAGGGAGCGTAGGCTCGCGCGGCGGCGGCCGGTGAGGACGCGGAGGTCAGGTCCAGGAGAGGAGCGGCAGAGGGGTGGTTGCAGAGGAAGACGAGGGAGGACGCGAGGTGAGGAGAGCGGGGTGGGGATCGCGTGGATCGAGGGGAGAGGCGGGGATCGTGGGGAGAGATGAGTGGTGGGGCCGGGGTGCTGGGGCGTGTACCGCAGGGGTGGGATGCGTCGCGTCGGGTGAGCGCAGTCGGGTTGCTCTGGTCGTGTCAGGTAGCGATGGGATCGAGGCCGCGTGGGGATCGGGGCAGGTGGTGGCGGTAGCGTGCGTGTCCGGTGGTTGTGCGCGGCGTGTGTGGTAGTACGAGAGTGGCGGCGACAGGTGGCTGTGTGTAGGGTGGTGTGATAGGGTTTGGGGTGATTAGGGTTTTATTTCTAGGGTTGTAGGCTGGCTGCTGGCTGGGCCTTTTGGGCCTGGCCGGTGGCTGCCTCCCCCACTAAAAATATTTTATTTTTATTTAACTTTTAAAATATTTTATAAATAGTTTTTAGACAAATAAAATATCCAGGAAGACCTGGTTTTATGATTTGAAATTAAAGGAGGGATAATTAGAAAACAAAATAGGGTTTTGCAAAGTACTTTTATGAACAAACATGCATGATGATGTCATGATGATGCACAAAGTAGAAACAACGAGCGATTTTCTGGTAGTGATTTTAGCGGGGTGCCACAAGTGCACCCGCTATCGAGTACCCATTTAGACCCACCTGAAGCATAACCCTGCAAGAAAGTTACTTCTTGGTTTTAGGTACCCATTTTTCAATGGGTCCTCTCATGTTAGTGACAAGGGTCTTGGGAACCCAAATAGACCAAGAAATGTAACTATCATAAGGACATACATAGCTAGCATATACATCACCAGAATAATCACAAAATAACTCATAATTAGGATTATTAGCCCCTGCAAAAGCATCGTAGTTAGTCTTGTCATTAGAGGTGGTGCTTGTCTTTGGTTGAGAAGTTTTGCTCTTCTTCTTCTTGTTCTTGTTATTCTTCTTCTTTGTATTGGGGACATAACCAAGACCTTCTTTCCCATTGTTTGTCCTTTGCTTGCTAAGCACCTCATCTAGGACTTCTTTCCCTTTATGTTGAGATCCCTTTACAAGGTTTTCTTTTAGCCTTGCATTTTCCTCAACAATGTCTTCATGTCCACAAGATAGAGTGGAGGTGTTGGGCATATCATACTTGTCCAATTGAGTTTGGAGCTGATCACAAGACTCATTTAGAGTAGAATGTTCACTCTCCAATGCCTTGTGAGCAATGTCAAGTTTCTCAAACTTCTCTAAGAGTCTAGCATGAGTAGCCCCGAATTCAACCTTTTCTTTCTTTAGTTTCTTTACCTTAGCAAGAGCATTGTCACGTTCTTTCATGAGCTGGGCAAAAACCTCTTCATGGGATTCCTCAGTTGACTCGAGTTTCTCCCCAAGGATACTCGAGCTTCCTCTTCTTCTTCTAAGGCATTCTTTAAGGAGGCTATCTCCAAGGCATCTTATCTTTCACTTCTACCATTTTCTTCGAGAAGAGGTTTAGAATGAGCAAGTTGACTCATAAGAGCATCAAAGTGAAGTTTGCGCTCACCTTGCAAGTTAGTGAAAAAATTGTCCAAAGCAATAACTTCTTCTTTTATCTTAAGACTAGTATGATCATCCATATCCATATTTATGTTAGTCTTAGGAAATGAAGAAATAGAAGATGATACCTCGGACCCTCTTGCCATAAGGCAAGTGATGTTGTTGTTGATGATGTTTTCGTTTGGAGAGTCGAAGAGAGATGACGGGGTAGATGTGGTGGCTATAGCAGCCACCTCACAAGAACTATATTCATCCTCTTCGTCTTCACTTGCATAAGAATATTCTTATTGTGCCACCAAGACAATCTTGGGTTGCTTCTTGTAAGGACAATTCTTTTTGATAAATGGCTTCTTTTGAGGTGCCTTGGACTTTTATTTAAGGATGAGCCTGCCACCATTGTCTTCTCTACTTTGATATGGACATTCAGCCACAAAGTGTAACCTATCTCCACAATTGTAGCATGTTCTCAGTTTTCAGTCATTCTCTCTTCTTCCACTTGACCCATTCTTGCACTCGAGTTCTGACTTGGCCTTGGCTGGATCCTTCCAAAAATTCCTTGCATAGAAAGCCATGTACTCACCATGAGCACGCTTGACTTCCTCGGGACAGCCCATGGAGACACCCTCGTATCCTCTTTCATCCTCATCTTGTTCAATAACATTTGCCTTTAGAGCAACATTGACCCCCTTTTGCATTCTAATAGCCCGGGCACGGGCATCTTCAACATTCTTAGCTGCAACCTTGAATGATGCCATTTCTTGCATGACTTCATTGGAAGTCATTTGATGGTAGTTGTGTCTGATGACCCACAAGTCATTTGATGGTAGGGGTTTTTGATAAAGGAAGTAAATAAAGTACGAGTAAATAAAAGACAGTAGGAATAAATGCAGCAAGTGGCCCAATCCTTTATGCAGCAAAGGACAAGCTGGTTGTATTACTTAAGATGACCAAACGTTCTCGAGGACACATGGGAAGACTATCAAGTGCTTTCACTTCATTTAGTTGATTAATCTTCTTTAGCTTGCTAAGTGTTGTGTGGGTGACCTTTGCTAATGTACCGACCTTCCTAGGACTAATACATACTTGTGATTATACCCCTTGCAAACATCCGTAAGTACAAGAAAGTAATTAAGGTAGAAACCTAACCACAGCTTTAAACTCTAAGACCCTTACATCCCTTGTGCAATGGTTTCCTAACGGGGGTTCAGGTTTATGTCACTCCGGCAACCCCTACGATTAGTAGACAAATACACAATGCATTCCCCTAGGCACATATAGGCGAAGTGTCATGTAGTTGACGTTCACATGACACCACTAGAAGTACACCACAACTTATCAAACTATTGAATCTTTCTCAACACAACTCCACTACTAACAACATGACTTCTCCCATGTCCTCAAGAACAAAACAAACTACTCACAAGACATAATATGGATCATGAACAGAGATGAAATAATGATGTATAACAATCTGAACATAAACAATAATTCAATGGTTCACTCAATAGCATCAACTACAAAGAGTAATCAACACCGGGAAAGTTTCCCCTAAGAACTATGCAAGATTCAACCCAATTGTTACAGCAATATGGAGATGGTGATGAGGGTGCTGATGGTGATGATGGTGGTGATGATGATGATGATCCCGATGAAGTCTAGCTTGATGGTGGTGTTGAAGGCGACGATCTCCCTTCTCCGGGAAGGAATTCCCCCGGCAGAAATCTGTCTGCCGGAGAGATCTTTCTCTCTCGGTGTTTTCCGCCCCGTAGAGGCGACGGAATCTTTCTGTGGTCGCCCCCCGAGCCTTAGGATTTCAGGAGGAATATATACGCCAGAGGGGAGAGCCAGAGCTAGGCCAGGGCGGCCACACCACCTGGTGGCGCGACCTAGGGTGGCTCGCGCCAGGGGGTGGCCCATCTCCACTCCTCCTTCTGGCTTCCTTCGTCTTCTGGAAAAATAGGATTTTCCGTATATTTTCTCGGATTTTCTGATCTTCGCGAATTTTGCCTCCAAACAGCACCTTTTCCATCAGAATCCTGACTGCAGAGGTCCATGCAAAAATAGATGAAATAACATAAGTATCACCTCTCAATATGAAATATATCAATGAATAATAGTGAATTATGACATAGAATAGTGATGCAAAATGGACGTATCAACTCCCCCCAACCTTAGACTTCGCTTGTCCCCAAGCAAAACTGAGCTCAATAAACATGGCCCCGAGGTTTATGGAGTGAAGAGTCGATAATAGAATACGGACAAGAAGCATCACATTCATCAATACATAGATCATAATAGAAGACAACTCACTATTATATAACTTAACTTGCAATGAGTAAAGGAAACACAATAAGGATACATAAAGTGAATCATAATTAGCTCTTGGTCGAAGAATAGTTGATAATTTGCTGGAGTTCACAAATAACTGATTTTCAATGATAGCTTTCAAAGTAGTAATCAATAAGATAAGAGCAATGTGCAAAACAAGGAACATAAGAAACATGATTGAATAAATCATCATATGAATGAATGAAACACACAACTCAAAATACTTACTGAGATAGAAGGGAATAGGTTTACTGACTCAACTAAAAAGTAAAAGAAAGGACCTTCGTAGAGGGAAGCAGGGATTTCAAGTTTCATAAAGAGCTCCCAAAAATTATGATACTTATTAGCTTTCAGCTCTCATTGCCCCTATCATAGGCATCTTTAGGTGATTAAGGTTAAAGTGATCAAATATGAGGATATGCTTGACAAGTTGTAAATTGAAAATCTCATGTCCCTTGAATACGAGGGCCGCTCCTCATGCTACTCAAGTTTAGTCACCGATAAGTTCTTGTCATCGTAAGCACATGTGTTTCATAGAGAACCGCCAACGGGAAACCCCTTGCCTGATGATACGGAAGAATCCCCATATCAAAATGACAAGGCAAGCAGACAACAACCATCTCAGCAATCTTCTTATTTACCATGGGAATATGGTGCTTTTTTCTCTCTTTCCTCTTTTCATAATCTCTTTTTTTTTCTTTTTCTCTTTTTTCTCAATATCGGACTGTTTTTTTATGAGAAGAATGCTTCATAGATGCCCGTTATGGTTACGCTGTAGGTTTCCACCATGTCAGCATGGATTAGACCAGCGGCCCAGGCGTTTCTCTAACACACAAGCATAACTCCATGGACTTACAAGCTCCCCTTTCATTTCACACTAACGACATCCATAGACAAAAGAACATGATATCAAGTAGGTACAAAGTAGCGGTGCAATGTTGAAAGCGTTCCCCATGACAACATGGATCTGCTAATTCACAACTTACAAAGCGCAAGCATATACGCAACATAGGTGAGCACAACGGTTCAAGTTTATTAAGTGCAAGAAAGTAAAGTGTGCCATCAAGTTCGTGAGAGCTTTAATCACTAATTTTCACATAATTTTTTTAATTTGGAAGGCAGATAAAAACAAGAATTTACTTGGAATAGCAATAATGCTACTAGGTAGGTATGGTGGACACAAATGGCAAAGGTTTTGGTTTAAGGGAGGTGGATGCACGAGAAGAATTCCCTCTCAGTACAGGTTTTTGGCTAGCAAGGCTGGGTAGCAAGTATAAGAGTTGAAGGAAACAAACAAACATACAAGTGATAAAAACAAACATGCAATCTTCCTTGGAAGCACAAAAGATCTTAACCAGAGAATACTAAACTTATGAGCAAATCAAGAAAGAAAGATGATGAAATTATATTTCTTTAGAGTACTTTTATCTTTTTCATTCAACTCTCAAAAATAGTGTTGCTACTGACCGAGCCAGGTTTTCCAAAACCAACTAAATTAACTCAATGATCCCAAAGTGATACCAATACTAACAACAAGATCAATCATATAACCACGAATGGAAAACTAATATAAGATATGCAAAAGAGTAAATGATAGAACTTCTCATTAATAATCCATAACGGCAACTCACACCAAGGGATACATATCTAATGAGAGAGGGGACACTTCCATAATGCAAACCATCCTACATGATAACTTATCTATTCATGATATGACTCTACTAAAAGGGTAAAAAGATAGAAGATAGTGATATGATGCGCCGACACTCCCCCAAGCTTGGAACAAACCAAGGGGATGCCAAACCTGATGATGAATTACTCCTTCGGTGGTGGTGGTGTTCTCTTGATGAGCTCTTTGATCAATTTTCCCAAGTCCTCAACCTCGAAGGTGAGAGTACGAATCAACTCCGAGTTGTGCTTGATGCGGTGCATGATCATGTCAGATTGTGGATCCCAGCTCTTGTGATTCTTTTTCCACTCTTCCTTCTTGGAGTCTTCTTTCCCTGCATGGCTACAACAAGGCAAATCCCAATTGGAGGGTATTTTCTCCTTGGGCGTATTCTAGTATTGATGCTCATGGATAAGGGTATGGAAAGGATTCTTGGCGCGTGGGGAAGTGACCAGGGATCTGAACGGTGATGAGGAGGCTTCCCTCCAATTGACATAGTCCTGGCAGGGTTTGCCACTACTCCAATGCTTGCGATGGTAGTGCCGGTGTGCTTTTCCTCCTCTTCACCTTCACTCTTGATCTCCTTCTCCTGCCCGGGGTCTTGGAGATCCTCCTTCATAGGCTCCGTCCCCTTATCCTTGGCGGACACCAGTGTGCTTCTAAACTTTCAAGAATACTTCCTGGCAGAAATAGATCGAAACAAAAACACGACGAGAACATGATATACGAACCTCGGGGATCCGGGGGATTATATATTACGAAGTTTCACACCAAAAGGAAGGTACTGGGAGAAAACGGGTCGGAGCCAGAGTCCGGAGTGGCCACACCACCTGGTGGCACGGCCAGGGGTGGGCCCGCGCCACAGGGTGGTGTGAGCCACCCTGGCTCCGTTTCCGTCCCTCTTTCGCTTCGTAACTTTCCTTATTGGATAAAAACTGCAAAAATATAGTTGGATAGTATTTTCGCGGAACTTTTCTTACCAGAACTATTACCTATTTTAAAACGGACTCTGCAGGTCTCTGAATTTGGTCTTTGATAAATTTTTCCAGAGTTATAACTTGAAAGGCATCAACATCTTCATTGTAGGAATCTCCAGCAATATAGTGCTTGAGTCGCTGCCCATTCACTACTTGTGTACTATTATCTTTTAAAGAAGAAATTTTTAGTGCTCCCGAATGGTACACTCCTTCAATAAATAAAGGTCCTTCCCATTTTGACAGTAGTTTTCCTGCAAAAAATCTGAGACGGGACCTATACAATAGAACTTTCTCACCAACATGAAATTCTCTCTTAGGTATTCGCTTGTCATGCCATCTTTTAACTTTTTCCTTAAAGAGCCTAGCATTTTCATAGGCTTCACTCCTCCATTCATCTAAAGAACTTAAGTCAGATAATCTTTTCTCACCAGCGAGCTTACAATCTCTATTGAGTTCTTTAACTACCCAGTAAGCTTTGTGTTCTAATTCTAAAGTTAGGTGACAAGCTTTCCCATAAACCATTTTATAAGGAGATCCCCATAGGGTTTTTGTAGGCAGTCCTATAAGCCCATAAAGCATCATTCAACTTTTTAGCCTAGTTTTTTCTAGATCTATTAATAGCCTTTTGCAAGATGGATTTAATTTCTCTGTTTGATAACTCTACTTGCCCACTAGTTTGGGGGTGATAAGTGATACATTGCAAATGTATCTATAATTTTTTATGTTCCATGCTTGGTTTTATCTACTTTATTATGTTTTGTCCACACTTTGGAGTACTTTTCATAGACTTTCTTGGACTAACTTATTAACAAGATGCCACAGTGCAAGTTGCCTATTTTCTGCTGTTTTTTGTTCCAGGAAGTCAGAAAATGAATATTCTCGGAATTGGACGGGACAAAAGCCAAAGTCAATATTTCACCGGGGGGAACACGGTGCCAGAAGACGAGACGGAGAGGGGCCAGGGGCCAGCCACACCATAGGGTGGCGCGGGCCCCCCTTGGCGGCACCACCAGGTGGTGTGGGCCCCTCCGGCCTCCACCGACCTTGCCCTTTCGCCTATAAGATCCTCCCGATGCAAAAACCCTAAATACCCGATCAAAAATCCACGAAAGAGTCTGTAGCTGCTGTCATCTCCATCCCTAGATCGGGAGGGATCTGAAGCTCTTCCCGGCACCCTGCCGGAGAGGGGAATTCACCCTGGAGGCCTTCTTCATCACCATGCAAGCCTCCGGTGTGATGCGTGAGTAGTTCATCCTTGGACTATGGATCCATGTAGTAGCTAGATGGCTGGTTCTCCTCCTTTGTGCTTTCATGTCTAGATCTTGTGATCTCCGTTCATGATCAAGATCATCTATTTGTAATTCTGCATGTTGTGTTTGCGGGGATCCGATGGATATTGAGATGCTATTTCAGATTGATTATTGATTCTATCATGTCTTTGTTATTTGTGATCTTGCATGCTTTCCGTTGTTAGTAGCTATCTTGGCCAAGTAGATGCTAGCAACTCCAAGAGTTAGTATTTATGCTCGATAGTGGGTTCATGCCTCTGGTAATCTGGGGAAGTGACAGAAATCTCTAAGGTACTAGATGTGCTGTTGCTACTAGGGAGAAAACAACAATCCTTTGTTCATAGAACAATCATATTGTTTACTTTACACGCAGTTCGTAAAGCAATAATCTATTTCTTGCAACTTAATACTAGAGGGGGTTCGGATGATAACCTGAAGGTGGATCATTAGTCATAGATGCAGTTGGATGGCGGTCTATGTATAATGTTGTAATGCCCAATCAAGTTCCAAAGGAGTCAAGATGATTAGTATATGCATGTATTGCTTTCATGTTTGTCAATTGCCCCGCTGTAATTTGTTCACCCAGCATGTTTTCTATCTTAAGGAGAGCCACCTCTAGTGAACTATGGATCCCGGTCCTTGTCTTTTACATTCAATCTACAAACTATTTACTGTTTGTGTTTACTTTCTGCAAACCATTACTTCTTTCCATTCGATACGTTTAATCCTTTGTTTTCCGCAAAACACGGTGAGATTGACAACCTCATCGCAAGTTGGGGACAAAGTTCTGTGGTTGTGTTGTGCAGGTCTCCACGTTGCTACTAGCACCGGTAGTGCGCGTGCCAAAGCTCAGATAGTAATACCTTTAGGGTGTTTCCTTGCTCCTACTGGTTCGATTAAACCTTGGTTTCATACTGAGGGAACTTGCTGTTGTGCTCATCATACCTTCCTCTTGGGGTTCCCAACGAGCTCTACATCAACATCGCACCAGCACTTTTCTTGCGCCATACACAGAGCCATCAAGCATTTTTCTGGTGCCGTTGCCGGGGAGGTAAGGTAAAAGGTATTCACACCGGAGGATTAAAGAAGAAGAACCTCCCACGGCAAAACGCCTATTTTCTGGCGTCGTTGCTGGGGAGGTAAGGTAAAAGGTACTCACATCCTCTGGTGTGAGTGCTCGAAGTTATTTCCTTTAGATTCTGCAATTTTGTCTTTTTGTTTCTTGTTTTCACTAGTTATGCTTAATGGAAAACAACAACAAAATTAGAGAGCTTTTTAGTCTTTTTCCTAATGTAGAACTTGAATTCTTTGAAAAGAAAATTATGAAACCTATGGAACTTTATTTGCGTGCTAATAGCAATGTTGTTAGTATGAATTCTTTGGACACCATTTTTGCTAATGCTATGGAAAATTCTAAGCTCGGGGAAGCTAGTCTTTATGAAAATGATCTTTTTAGTTCCCCAGCTTTGGAAGATAGCTATTCTATTGCTTATGATGATACAAAACCTCCAATATATGATGATTACAATGATGAGTATGATATTTTCAGTCCACCTACTATTGAGGAGAAAATTAATTATGATTACAATATGCCTCCAATATTTGATGATTATGGTGATGAGAATAATAATGATAGCTATTTTGTTGAGTTTGCTCCCACTATGATTAATAAGAATGACTATTCTTATATGGAGAGTAATAATTGTTTTATGCATGTGGCTCATGATAAGAATGTTTTATGTGATAGTTATATTGTTAATTTTATTCATGATGCTACTGAAAGTTATTATGAGAGAGGGAAACATGGTTTTATGTATCTCAATAATATTAAGTTTCCCCTCTTTATGTTGAAAGTCTTGAAGTTGCACTTGTTTTGGTTTACTATGCTTATTGCTTTGTGCTTTCATGACTTGTTTCTTTACAAGATTCCTATGCATAGGAAGTGGGTTAGACTTAAATGTGTTTTGAATTTGCTTCTTGATGCTCTCTTTTACTTCAATTCATATTTTTTATGTGAGCATCTTCTCAAACTATCATGCCTAACTTAAAGGCGTTAAAGAAAAGTACTTATTGGGAGATAACCCAAAAGTTTTAGATGAGTCTTGGAAGTTATTACTTCTGTAATAACCGCTCCTTATCCTTTTTATTTGCTTTTTGTGCCAAGAGTAACCTCTAATGAGAGAGAAGTAATGATTGGGAAAGTTGCTGTCCCGAAACAGATTTCTCAGCTTCACAGTAAAAATGCATGTAAAATCTCTGTACGTCCTTTTGAGGTGTGAATTTTTGTGCTTCTGCCCCAGGTTGTTATTTAACTTTCGTTAGTTCAACACTTTTTGATTTGATCAACAGAAGATCTTCGAAAAAATTCGTGTTTACCTTCTGGTCTGTTTTGACAGATTTCTGCCATTATTTGCATTTGCTTCTTATTGGTTCTGTTTGAGTTCTTTTGGGGAATTGAGCTTTTGAGGGCAGTGCTACAGTAGCTTGTGTTTTAATGGAAGTTTTATTGGTGTTGAAACTGAACCCAAAGACTTATTTATCTTGCGTACACTAATGTTGCTAATAAAGATTGTGTGAAGTTTTGTATGAAGGAAAATTTTCAGGTGTATGGAAGGAATGAGTAATGAGATGAAGGATGGACTAAAGCTCAAGCTTGGGGATGCCACGCGTGTCACCCCAAGAAATATCCAAAAAGTACAAGCGTCAAAACTTGGGGATGCCCAAGGCATCCCCTTCTTCATCAATAAAAATCCCAGGTTTCTTCCAAACGCTTCATTTTTATTGTTTCATGCACAATTGTGTTGTTCTTGGAGCGTCTTCTTTTTTGTTTTAGTTTTGGTTTTCCGTTTGCTTAGTTTTCTTAGTTGGCTGAATAAATTGGTTGGACCCCCTCTTTCATGCATTGGTTTTCAAATAGTTTGGTTTGGATTGGAAAAGAGTAGGAAAAGTTCATGCTTAAGTGGTAAAGAGAGCTTGTTTTTGACTGTGGCCTATGCTTTGTCATGCCATGCTTGATATTGTTTTGGCTTTATGCTTAGTATTCTTTGATGTAGCATGACATGTTATGAAAAATTGAGATTCCTTAATGTGCCTTGGATGAATCATGCGTTGTTTTAGCATATTAAAGCATAGTATTGTGGTATTCTCCTTTGATGCTTTATTTGGGTTGACTTGGCGCATGCTCACACCATGTTATGACTATCCCAAGTCACCATTAGCCTTGATGATCCTTTAGTTTTCAACTTGTAGTGTCACTTTATGCTTTGATCAATGATGTTTTGTCGCTCTGCATGATTATGGCCATTATTGCTCTCTTAGTTTGTCGCTTCCAGGCTTTTGCTAGCCTCCACAACTAAGTATGAGTTCCACTCATGCATCCAACTCCCTAAACCAAGTTATTCCAAAGAGTCAACCATACCTACCTACTAGCTTATGCTATTCCAAGTATATTCATGTTTTTGTTTACCTTCCAAATTAAACTTGTTATGAGAAAACTAGTGATTAAAGCTCTCACGAACTTGATGGCACACTTTACTTTTCTTGCCCTTAATAAACTTGAACCATTGTGTCGTCTATGTTGTATATGCTTGCATTTATTTGTTGGGGATTAGCAGAACCATGCTGTCATGGGGAACGCTTGCAACATTGCACGGGTAGTTGTACCTAGTTGATATCATGCTCTTTTGTCTATGGATGTCGTCGGTGTGAAATGAAAGGGGAGCTTGTAAGTCCATGGAGTTATTTTTATGTGTTAGAGAAACGCATAGACCGCTGGTTTAATCCATGCTGACATGGTGGAAACCTAGAGTGTAACCATAATGAGATGTCTATGAAGCATTCTTCTTATAAATAAAGAGTCCTATATTGAGAAAAAAGAGGAAAAGAGAAAAACAAAAAAAAAGATTATGAAAAGAGGAAAGAGAGAAAAAAGCACCATATTCCCATGGTAAATAAGAAGATTGCTGAGATGCTCGTTGTTTGCTTGCCTTGTCATTTTGATATGGGGATTCTTCCGTATCATCGGGCAAGGGGTACCCCGTTGGCGGTCCTCTATGATACAGATGTACTTACGATGACAAGAACTTACCGGTGACTAAACTTGAGTAGCATGAGGAGCGGCCCTCGTATTCAAGGGACATGAGATTTCTAACTTATACTTCGTCAAGCATGTACACTTATTTAGTTCACTTTAACCTTAATCACTTCAAGATGCTTATGATAGGGGCAATGAGAGCTGAAAGCTATTAAGTACCATAATTTTTGGAAGCTCTTTATGAGACTTGAATCCGTACTTCCTTCTATGAAGGCCTTTCTTCCACCATTATATTGAGTCTCCACCTTCTACCTTTATGCACCTACTTTGAGAGCATAGTGGCCATTCTTAGTTCTATGTGCATTGTCCCAAGACTAGTTGATTGATGCATAACTTGAAATTGCTTGTTTTAAACTATTTGTATCTAGTCACTCTTATGAACTTTGAAGGTGTCCTATGCATTTATATTTGCTACTCTATGAGGGACAAGCTGAATACCATTATGCTATGTTTTCTTTATGTGAAACAAACAAACGTCTTGCAAAGCATTGTTATTCATTAATCTTTTGTTTGTGCCTTTTCATGTCGCATCATAGTTTCTTTATCTTATTGCTAGAACTTTGTCTTTCATGTCATGATTGAAGTACTATGATCCCAGCTTTGAATGTTTTAAAAATACTTTGATCAAGTTTATGATGGTGCATGTCACCTCAAAAATTATTCTTTCTTTTTTATCACTTACCTACTCGAGGACGAGCAGGAGTTAAGCTTGGGGATGTTGATACATTGCAAATGTATCTATAATTTTTGATGTTCCATGCTTGTTTTTATCTACTTTCTTATGTTTTGTCCACACTTTGGAGTACTTTTCATAGACTTTCTTGGACTAACCTATTAACAAGATGCCATAGTGCGAGTTGCCTGTTTTCTGCTGTTTTTGGTTCCAGGAAGTCAGAAAATGAATATTCTCAGAATTGGACGGGACAAAAGCCAAAGTCAATATTTCACTGGGGGGAACACGGAGCCAGAAGACGAGACGAAGAGGGGCTAGGGGCCAGCCACACCATAGGGTGGCGCGGGTCCCCCTTGGCCGCACCACCAGGTGGTGTGGGCCCCTCCGGCCTCCACAGACCTTGCCCTTTCGCCTATAAGATCCTCCCGATGCAAAAACCCGAAATACCCGATCAAAAATCCATGAAAGAGTCTATAGCCACCGTCATCTCCATCCCTAGATCGGGAGGGATCTGAAGCTCTTCCCGGCACCCTGCCGGAGAGGGGAATTCACCCTGGAGGCCTTCTTCATCACCATGCAAGCCTCCGGTGTGATGCGTGAGTAGTTCATCCTTGGACTACGGATCCATGTAGTAGCTAGATGGCTGGTTCTCCTCCTTTGTTCTTTCATGTCTAGATCTTGTGATCTCCGTTCATGATCAAGATTATCTATTTGTAATTCTGCATGTTGTGTTTGCGGGGATCCGATGGATATTGAGATGCTATTTTAGATTGATTATTGATTCTATCATGTCTTTGTTATTTGTGATCTTGCATGCTTTCCGTTGTTAGTAGCTATCTTGGCCAAGTAGATGCTAGCAACTCCAAGAGTTAGTATTTATGCTCGATAGTGGGTTCATGCCTCTGGTAATCTGGGGAAGTGACAGAAATCTCTAAGGTACTAGATGTGATGTTGCTACTAGGGAGAAAACAACAATCCTTTGTTCATAGAACAATCGTATTGTTTACTTTACACGCAGTTCGTAAAGCAATAATCTATTTCTTGCAACTTAATACTAGAGGGGGTTCGTATGATAACCTGAAGGTGGATTATTAGTCATAGATGCAGTTGGATGGCAGTCTATGTATAATGTTGTAATGCCCAATCAAGTTCCAAAGGAGTCAAGATGATTAGTATATGCATGTATTGCTTTCTCGATGTTTGTCAATTGCCCCGCTGTAATTTGTTCACCCAGCATGTTTTCTATCTTAAGGAGAGCCACCTCTAGTGAACTATGGATCCCGGTCCTTGTCTTTTACATTCAATCTACAAACTGTTTACTGCTTTGTGTTTACTTTCTGCAAACCATTACTTCTTTCCATTTGATACGTTTAATCCTTTGTTTTCCGCAAAACACGGTGAGATTGACAACCTCATCGCAAGTTGGGGACAAAGTTCTGTGGTTGTGTTGTGTAGGTCTCCACGTTGCTACTAGCACCGGTAGTGCGCCCCGCCAAAGCTCAGCTAGTAACACGTTTGGGGTGTTTCCTTGCTCCTACTGGTTCGATTAAACCTTGGTTTCATACTAAGGGAAACTTGTTGTTGTGCTCACCATACCTTCCTCTTGGGGTTCCCAACGAGCTCTACATCAACATCGCACCAGCACTTTTCTGGCGCCATACATAGAGCCATCAATAAGCCGAAGCAATTCTATGATTAACATCATATTTAGCAAGGGTCTTTCTAAAACCACCATGAATGAAATGAGAGCTTCCATCAGTCATGAGATACCTAGGCACTCCAAACCTAGGAAAGATAACATCCTTAAGCATTTTTAAAGAAGTCTCCCTGTCAGCACTCTTTGTAGGAATGGCTTCTACCCACTTAGTAACATAATCAACGAGAACAAGAATATGAGTATAACCTTTCGAGGGAGGAAAAGGACCCATAAAGTCAAATCCCCAGTAATCAAAGGGTTCAATAACTAGAGAGTAGTTCATAGGCATTTCATTGCATCTAGAAATATTACCAACACGCTGACACTCATCACAAGATAAAACAAATTTTCTTGCATCTTTAAAAAGGGTAGGCCAGTAGAAACCTGATTGCAGCACCTTTTGCGCAGTTCTATCTCCTGCATGATGTCCTCCATAAGCACTACCATGACATTTATGCAATATCTCCTTTTGTTCATATTCTAGAACACATCTTCGCATAATACCATCCACTCCTTCTTTATATAAGTGTGGGTCATCCCAAAAATAATGCCTCAAATCATAAAAGAACTTTCTTCTTTGCTAGGCTGTAAAAGTTGGAGGCAAATACTTGGAGACAGTAAAGTTAGCATAATCAGCGTACCAAGGGCTCCCTCGCGAGATTACCCCTACCGCAGCCAACTGTTCATTTGGAAAACTATCATTAACATGCATAGGGTCAAAGGAGATATTTTCCAATCGAGATAAATTATCAGCTACAGGGTTTTCAGCACCTTTCCTATCTACAATATGTAGATCAAACTGTTGTAAAAGCAGCACCCATCTAATAAGCCTAGGCTTAGCATCCTTCTTAGTCATAAGGTACTTAATAGCAGCATGATCAGTATGAATGGTGACTTTTGAGTCTACAATATAGGGTATAAACTTATCACAATCGAAGACAACAGCTAGAAATTCTTTTTCAGTAGTAGCATAATTCCTTTGAGCAGCGTCTAGAGTCTTACTAGCGTAATGAATAACGTTTAGCTTTTTATCAATTCGTTGCCCTAGGATAGCACCTACAGCAAAATCACTAGCATCACACATTATTTCAAAGGGTAAACTCCAATCAGGTGGTTGAATGATAGGAGTTGTAGTTAAAGCCTTCTTGAGAGTTTCAAAAGATTCCTTACAATCATCATCAAAAACAAAACGCACATCTTTTTGAAGAAGATTAGTAAGGGGTTTTGATATCTTAGAGAAATCTTTAATAAACCTTCTGTAAAAACCAGCATGTCCAAGGATACTACGAATACCTTTGATGTCTCTTGGGCAGGGCACTTTCTCAATTGCCTCGACTTTAGCTCTATCCAGTTCTATGCCTCTTTCGGAAACCTTATGCCTAAGGACAATCCCTTCATTAACCATGAAGTGGCATTTCTCCCAATTAAGAACAAAATTAGTTTCTTCACACCTCTGCAAAACTTTATCAAGGTTGTGTAGACAATTATCAAAAGAAGTTCCATAGACAGAGAAGTCATCCATGAAAACTTCCACAATTTCCTCACAAAAACCATGGAAGATAGCAGACATGCATCTTTGAAAAGTAGCAGGAGCATTACATAAACCAAAAGGCATATGTCTATAAGCATATGTTCCGTAAGGGCAAGTAAAAGTAGTTTTTTCTTGATCTTGTTGTTTAACAACAATTTGAGAGAAACCAGAATAACCATCAAGAAAACAAAAATGGGTCTTTTTAGACAACCTTTCCAACATTTGATCAATAAAAGGAAGCGGGTAATGATCTTTCTTAGTAACTTTATTGACTTTCCTAAAGTCAATGCACATCCTATAGCCTACTACTATTCTTTGGGGAATAAGCTCATCATTATCATTAGGCACAACAGTAATACCTCCCTTTTTAGGGACACAATGAACAGGACTAACCCATTCACTATCAGCAATAGGGTAAATAATACCAGCATCAAGGAGTTTCAATACCTCATTTCTTACCACTTCCTTCATCTTAGGATTTAAACGTCATCGGTGCTCTACTACTGGATTTGCATCCGGTTCTATATTGATAGCATGTTGACATATAGTAGGTGAAATCCCTTTTAAATCATCCAGAGTATAGCCCATAGCCCCATGGTGTTTCTTCAAAACTTCCAATAACCTTTCTTCTTCCTTCCCTGAAAGTTTAGAGCTAATAATAACAGGATATATCTTTTTATCATCAATGTAAGCATATTTAAGATCATCAGGGAGGGGTTTTAGATCGAAGACCGTATCCTTTTTAGGTGGCAACGTAGTACCCAAGTCTTCTACATGCAAGTTATGCTTAAGCATCTTAGGCTGATTACGGAGAATCTCGTCAATCTCATTCCTTTCTTCCATGAAGATTTCACTTTCATGATCTTCCATAAATTCCTGCAAAGCATTGTTAGGAGCAAGAGAAATAGAAGCAAGTTGTTCAACTGTAAAATCCTCATTATGGGTTTCCTCTACACAAGGTTCTTCAGTAAATTTTGAAAAATTAAACTCATAAGATTCCCCATCAAACTTAGTCAATATTTTCTCCCTTTTGCAATCTATAATACCACCACAAGTACTCAAGAAAGGTCTACCAAAAATAATAGGATAAGTTTTACTAGCAGCTGAACCAAGTACTAGAAAATCAGCAGGATACTTAATCTTTCCACAAAGAACTTCCACATCCCGTACAATACCAATTGGAGAGATGGCCTCTCTATTAGCAAGGTGAATAACCACATCAATCTCTTCCAATTTGCAGGGACTGATCTCATGCATAATTTCTCTATAAAGCTCATAAGGAATAGCACAGGAACTTGCACCAATATCACATAAACCATAATAGCAATGATCACCAATTCTAACAGAAAGCACAGGGACACTAGCTTTTTTAGTTCTATTAGGACGTGAAACAATATTAGAAGCATCCTCACAAAAGACTATGTGTCCATCTTCTACGCTTTTAGTGACAAGGTCTTTCACAATTTCTACAACAGGTTCAATGTTTATTTGTTCATCAGGTTTTACAGTTCTCTTTGCACTTTTAGTGATTACACTAGTTATCATAGGATGGTCCTTTACGTTATCCGGGAAGGGTTTCTCGATATAAAGTTCAGGTAAGATGTGATCAATAGTGTAAAACTCAGTACTCCCAACAGGAACACAGTCAACAATATCTTTATAAGGCGCATGGTACTTGCTCCATCCCCTTTTTGGGATTTCAATATAAGAAGCAAAATCCTTAAAGCAATTTGTAATAACTTGTAAATCAAGACCATAAGAATTATTAATATTTCGAAAGTCATCAGTTCCCATAAAAGATTCAATGCATTCATAATCATAATTTATACTTGACTTTCTTCCTTTGTCATTCTCCCATGCTTCAGCATTGTCTTGAATACGGTCCAGAAGATCCCATTTAGCTTCTTCTTCCATGCGAGTGAATGATCCAACACAAGAAGCATCCAATAAATCCTTATCATGAAGAGAAAGCCTTGCATAAAAGTTATTTATAATAATGTTGTTTGGGAGCTCATGAATGGGACATTTGAGCATTAGTAACTTCAATCTCCCCCAAGCTTGAGTTGTACTCTCTCCATCAAGAGGCCAAAAGTTGTATATTTGATTCCAATCTTTATGAATCTTACTAGGAGGATAAAACTTTGAATAAAAGAGAGGCACTATTTCCTCCCATTCAAGAGCTTGACCATTCTTCAGCAGCTTATACCATTCCTCAGCTCTTCCTTTCAGTGATAATGAGAATAAATTCTTCTTAACTTGATCTGTAGTAATGTCTGCACACTTGAACAACCCACATAATTCGTGTATAAAGAGCAAATGATCACTGGGATGGACAATTCCATCCCCAACATAGTAGTTATCCATAACACGATCAATAATTCTTGTAGGTATTTTAAAAGCATCATTCTCAGCAGGTGGTGGTTCGTCGACTGCCTTAGCAGTGGTAGTATCTTTACCAAATAAGAAACTCAGCAAATTATCCATAACGAAAATAAAGCAACTAACAGAAGTAAACAATACTCACAGTAGAAGTTTCCTTTACCAGTTCCACTCTCCAATAGCGCTTCACTCCCCGGCAACAGCACTAGAAAATAGTCTTGATGACCCACAAGTATAGGGGGTGGATCACAGTATTTTTGATAAGTAAGAGTGTCGAACCCAACGCGGAGCAGAAGGTGCTGGCTAGTGGCTTGGATCAGGAATCCTCTGCAAATACTTAACAAACGGATTTTTAGGGTTTTTTGATAAAGCAAGCAAATAAAGTACGAGTAAATAAAAGACAGTAGGAATAAATGCAGAAAGTGGCCAAATCCTTTATGCAGCAAAGGACAAGCCGGTTGTATTACTTAAGATGACCAAATGTTCTCGAGGACACATGGGAAGACTGTCAAGTGCTTTCGCTCATTTAGTTGATTAATCTTCTTTAGCTTGCTAAGTGTTGTGTGGGTGAACCTGTGCTAATGTACCGACCTTCCTAGGACTAATACATACTTGTGATTATACCCCTTGCAACCATCTGTAAGTATAAGAAAGTAATTAAGGTAGAAACCTAACCACAACTTTAAACTCTAAGACCCTTATGTCCCTTGTGCAATGGTTTCCTAACGGGGGTTCAGGTTTCTATCACTCCGGCAACCCTACGATTAGTAGCCAAAAACACAATGCATTTCCCTAGGCCCATATAGGTGAAGTGTCATGTAGTCGACGTTCACATGACACCACTAGAAGAAGTACACCACAACTTAAATATCAAACTATTGAATCTTTCTCAACACAACTCCACTACTAACAACATGACTTCTCCCATGTCCTCAAGAACAAAACGAACTACTCACAAGACATCATATGGATCATGATCAGAGATGAAATAATGATGTATAACAATCTGAACATAAACAATAATTCAATGGTTCACTCAATAGCATCAACTACAAAGAGTAATCAACACCGGGAAAGTTTCCCCTAAGAACTATGCAAGATTCAACCCAATTGTTACAACAATATGGAGATGGTGATGAGGGTGCTGATGGTGATGATGATGGTGGTGATGATGATGATGATCCCGATGAAGTTCAGCTTGATGGTGGTGTTGATGGCCACGATCTCCCTTCTCCGGGAAGGAATTCCCCTGGCAGAAATCTGTCTGCCAGAGAGATCTTTCTCTCTCGGTGTTTTCTGCCCCGCAGAGGCGGCGGAATCTTTCTGTGGTCGCCCCCCGAGTCTTAGGGTTTCGGGAGGAATATATACGCCAGAGGGGAGAGCCAGAGGTGGGCCAGGGCGGCCACACCACCTGGTGGCGTGGCATAGGGTGACCCGCGCCAGGGGGTGGTGTGGGCCCCCTGTGGCCCATCTCCACTCCTCCTTCTGGCTTCCTTCGTCTTCTGGAAAAATAGGATTTTCCATATATTTTCCCAGATTTTCTGATCTTCGTGGATTTTGCCTCCAAACAACACCTTTTCCATCAGAATCCTGACTGCAGCGGTCCATGCTCCAAAAGTCATCAACCATGCAAAAATAGATGAAATAACATAAGTATCACCTTTCAATACGAAATATATCAATGAATATCAGTGAATTATGACATAGAATAGTGATGCAAAATGGACGTATCAGTGTCTACCTTGCAAACTCGCTGTGGTGACCCAGCATACCACTGCATGTGTAGTACACTATAGTCGTTGATATGACACTCACAAAACACCATTCTGTAAATATCACACCCCTCAGAGTGGTACAACAGACACATTGTGGGTCCATATTACAAACATACACACTTCATTAATACAAACCAAAAGTTCCCAACCTTCAATTATTATGAAGTTACAAACCAAAGTTAAGTAGTTTCAGCGGAAGATATAAAATCCAAACTCATACTTTGAATGGAGCTCAATAACTTATTCTATATAGTTACTGCTGCTTGGCTCAATTGGGTTTACTAATAACTAAGGCAACTACTCGGACTCGCTGCCCTCCACTCCATAGCGTATCTCGTAGTCCACCCCTTCAACTCCTCTGGACAGATCTAGTTCCTCTTAGCAGACATCCTCTTGTCCATTAGCTGCGTACATCGGAGTGTCTTCTGGATTCTCAGAGTCTAAGTAGGGGTTCAAAGGAAAGAGTGAGTAACAGCATTACCCAGCAAGTTCATTATATGCAATGTGGGAAGTTTGATGCTCTATCTACCACCTCGGACGATACGTCCTGGGTACTATGCAATTTTCGTAAACATTTCTTCAAAGATTGATTTTATTATCAAAAACTATGCCCATCAGCCTTCACAGGTTGACCAGAACTTCATGGAGTTCCTTTCCTGCCGCGTTCGTAGCTCCTTCCCAGAACAGGGAGTAACATGTCACAATTCTTACACTCTGCAGAGGTGTGTTGCTTTATCCATGAGAGACCAACTCCTTGTTTCACAACCGGGCGTACTTTCCCGTCCACAATTCCATGATGTGGGGCCTAGTAGGTGATCCAAGCCAATCATTGCCCTCTCTTACCCCATATGTCTGCACGATCCTCCGGGGCGACTACACCTTCGTTAAGCCTCCAACTAGGGCAAGCTATAACCCTGGTGAGTTCCCGAAGACTCTATGACGTGGGAATGCCCCTGGTAAGCTCCCTAAAAGGCCCGACTATACCTCCGACAACCAGTCATAAATAATCCAGACACCAAAATCGTGGGGCCTAAGGGTGCCCACTGATACATTGCAAATGTATCTATAATTTTTGATGTTTCATGCTTGGTTTTATCCACTTTCTTGTGTTTTGTTCCAACTTTGGAGTCTTTTCATATGATTTCTTGGACTAACCTATTAAGAAGAGCCACAGTGCCAGCTGCCTGTTTTCTGCTGTTTTTGGTTCCAGGAAAGTCAAAAAATGAATATTCTCGGAATTGGACGAGACAAAAGCCAAAGTGCCTATTTTTCAAGAAGGGATCAAGTGCCAGAATACGAGACGGAGAGGGACTAGGGGGGCACCACACCACCTGGCCGCGCGGCCCAGCCTGGCCCGCGCCAGGGGGTGGTGTGGCCGCTCCCGGCACCCCCTCGGCCTCTCCTTCCGCCTATAAGTTGCCCTCGGGACGAGAACCCTAAGTACCCGATCAAAAATCCACGAAAGAGTCTGTAGCCGCCGTCATCTCCATCCCTAGATCGGGAGGGATCTGAAGCTCTTCCCGGCACCCTGCCAGAGAGGGGAATTCACCTTGGAGGCCTTCTTCATCACCATGCAAGCCTCCGGTGTGATGCGTGAGTAGTTCATCCTTGGACTACGGATCCATGTAGTAGCTAGATGGCTGGTTTCTCCTCCTTTGTGCTTTCATGTCTAGATCTTGTGAGCTCCGTTCATGATCAAGATCATCTATTTGTAATTCATACATGTTGTGTTTGCGGGGATCCGATGGATATTGAGATGCTATTTCAGATTGATTATTGATTCTATCATGTCTTTGTTATTTGAGATCTTGCATGCTTTCTGTTGTTAGTAGCTATCTTGGCCAAGTAGATGCTAGCAACTCCAAGAGTTAGTATTTATGCTCGATAGTGGGTTCATGCCTCTGGTAATCTGGGGAAGTGATAGAAATCTCTAAGGTACTAGATATGTTGTTGCTACTAGGGAGAAAACAACAATCCTTTGTTCATAGAACAATCGTATTGTTTACTTTACACGCAGTTCGTAAAGCAATAACCTGTTGCTTGCAACTTAATACTAGAGGGGGTTCGGATGATAACCTGAAGGTGGATTATTAGTCATAGATGCAGTTGGATGGCGGTCTATGTATTATGTTGTAATGCCCAATCAAGTCTCAGAGGAGTCAAGATGATTAGTATATGCATGTATTGCTTTCTCGGTGTTTGTCAATTGCCCCGCTGTAATTTGTTCACCCAGCATATTATCTATCTAAGGAGAGCCACCTCTAGTGAACTATGGATCCCGGTCCTTTTACTTTACATATAATCTACAATCTTTTACTACTTTGTGTTTACTTTCTGCAAACTTTTACTTCTTTCCATTTGATACGTTTAATCCTTTGTTTTCTGCAAAACACGGTGAGATTGACAACCTCATCGCAAGTTGGGGACACAGTTCTGTGGTTGTGTTGTGCAGGTCTCCACGTGGCTACTAGCACCGGTAGTGCGCCCTGCCAAAGCTCAGCTAGTAACACCTTTGGGGTGTTTCCTTGCACCTACTGGTTCGATTAAACCTGGGTTTCATAACTGAGGGAAAACTTACTGCTGTGCTCATCACACCTTCCTCTTGGGGTTCCCAACGAGCTCTACATCAACTACGAGTTAGCAAGATTTTTTCTAGCGCCGTTGCCTTGGAGTCAAGGACATCTTCACAAGGGGAGTCCCTCATAACCAATCTCTTTACTTTGTTGTTTTTGTTTTGCTTAGTTTATTTTTGCTTTGTTTGCTTGTTTTGGTTCTTTAAAAACACAAAAAAATTAGTTTTACTTGTTTGCTTTCTTATTTGAAAACCCAAAAAAAATGACTACTCTTGAAAACACTAAGTTGTGTGACTTCACTAGCACCAACAACAATGATTTTATGAGCACACCTATTGCTCCACCTGTGGCTGAGAATAATTTCTTTGAGATAAAACCTGCTTTTCTCAATCTTGTTATGAGAGAACAATTTTTTGGTATTGGTAATGAAGGTGTTGCTTCCCATCTTAATAACTTTGTTGAACTTTGTGAGATGCGAAAGCATACGGATATAGATGGTGATATTATTAAACTGAAATTGTTTCCTTTCTCTTTGAGAGGAAAAGCTAAAGAATGGTTGAATTCCTTAACTAGGAATAGTATTGATTCTTGGACTAAGTGCAAAGATGATTTTATTGGAAAATACTATCCTCCTGCTAAGATTTTATCCATGATAAGTGAAATAATGAAGTTTAAACAACTTGATAATGAGCATGTTGCTCAAGCTTGGGAAAGAATGAAATCTTTGGTAAAGAATTGTCCCACTCATGGACTGACTGCTTGGATGATCATCCAAACTTTTTATGCAGGATTGAACTATTCTTCAAGGAACCTATTGGATTCAGCAGCTGGAGGTACCTTTATGACCATCACTTTGGGTGCCGCAACAAAACTTTTGGATAATATGATGGTTAATTATTCTGAATGGCACACTGAGAGAGCTCCACAAGGAAAGAAGGTAAATTCTGTTGAAGAAACCTCCTCCCTGAGTGATAAGATTGATATTGTTATGTGTATGCTTGTTAATGGAAAAGCCCATATTGATCCAAATAATGTTCCTTTAGCCTCTTTGGTTGCTCAAGAAGATCAAGTTGATGTGAACTTCATAAGAAATAACAACTTTGGCAACAATGCTTATGGTAATAATGCTTATAGGAACAATTTTGGTAACAACAATTATAAGCCATATCCTCCCAACAATGGTAATGCTTATGGAAATTCTTACAACAATAATAAGAGTGCTCCCTCTGAACTTGAAGTTATGCTTAAAGAGTTTATTAGTAAACAAACTTCTTTCAATAAAACTATTGAGGAAAAACTCTCTAATGCTGAAAGAAATATAGCGTCTTTGGCTGAAGCTCAATCTACTTTGAATAAAATGGCTGCTAAACCCGAAACTAATGAGAATCCCTTTGCACTAACTAATGCTATACAAGTAAGAATTGATGAAAATGTTAGACTATTAGCTGAATTACATGCTAAGTGGGAAAGAGAAGATGAAATTGCTAGAAACATTAGTGTTTCTACTATTACCACCACGAGTGTTGAGGCTAGTAATAGTTCTACCACTTTAGATGATAAAGTTGATTTTGATCTTGATGGTTGCAATATCTCTGAAGTTATTAAGTTCCTACAAAAGCTTGCTAAAAGTCCTAATGCTAGTGCTATGAACATGGCTTTTACAAAACACATTACTGATGCTCTCATAAAGATTACTATAAAGCAAGAAGATGGTTGGGAACCCATCATTAATATGAAAGTGAATGACTTTGATTTCAAAGCTTTGTGTGATCTTGATAGTAGTGTTTCTATTATACCTAGAAGGATTGATGATATGCTTGATTTGCCTCCTCTTGAAGATTGTTATTTGAATGTCCCACTTGATGCCAATGCTAAAAAGAAACTCATGGGGAGTCTTAAATGATGTTCTTATTATGGTTAACGATTCCTATGTCCCCGTTGATTTCTATGTTTTGGATGTTGAATACAATGCTTCTTGTCCTATTACTTTGGGAAGACCTTTTCTTAGAACTGTTGGTGCCATCATTGATATGAAAGAAGGCACCATTAAATATCAACTCCCACTAAAGAAAGGTATAGACCACTTCCCTAAAAAGAGAGAAAAGATTTCTTTTGCTTCTCCTATGAAAACAAAATTTGGTCTTAATGCTTCTTCATTTGAGAACACTTGATTCTTTCTTTGCTTCTTATGCCTAACTTAAAGGCGTTAAAGAAAAGTACTTGTTGGGAGATAACCCAAGAGTTTTAGTTGACTCTTGGAAGTTATTACCTCTGTAATAACCTCTCCTTATCCTTTTTATTTGCTTTTTGTGCCAGGAGTAACCTCTAATGAGAGAGAAGTAATGATTGGAAAAGTTGCTGTCCCGAAACAGATTTTTGTGCTTCACCGTAAACATTCCTGAGAGAGATCTGTAAGTCGGATTGAGCTGTAATATTTTGTACTTCTGCCCCAGGTTGTTATCTAACTTTCGTTAGTTCAACACTTTTTGATTTGAGCAAAAGAAGGTCTTCGAAAAAATTCGTATTCACATGCTGGTCTGTTTTGACAGATTTCTGCCATTTTCTGCATTTGCTTCTTGTTAGTTCCTTCTTGAGTTCCTTTGGGGAATTGAGCTTTTTGAGGGAAGTGCTATAGTAGCTAGTGTTCTAATGGAAGTTTATTTGGTGTTATAACTGAACCTTGAGACTTATTTATCTTAAGTGCACTAATGTTGCTAATGAGATTGTGTGAAGTTTTGTATGAAGGAAAAATTTCAGGTGTATGGAAGGAATGAGTAATAAGATGAAGGATGGACTAAAGCTCAAGCTTGGGGATGCCACGCGTGTCACCCCAAGAAATATCCAAGAAGTACAAGCGTCAAAGCCTGGGGATGCCTTGGGCATCCCCTTCTTCATCAATAAAAATCTCAGGTTTCTTCCAAACGCTTCATTTTTATTGTTTCATGCACAGTTGTGTTGTTCTTGGAGCGTCTTCTTTTTCGTTTTTGTTTTGGTTTTTAGTTTGCTTGGTTTGCTTAGTGTTCTGAATAAATTGGTTGGACCCCCTCTTTCACACTTTGGTTTGCAAATAGTTTGGTTTGGTTTGGAAAAGAGTAGGAAAGTTCATACTTATGTGGTAAAAAGAGCTCGTTTTCGACTGTGGCCTATGCTTTGTCATGCCATGCTTGATATTGTTTTGGCTTTATGCTTAGTTTTCTTTGCTGTAGCATGACTTGTTATAAATAATTGAGATTGCTTATTGTGCCTTGGATGAATCATGCGTTGTTTCAGCATATTAAAGCATAGTATAGTGGTATTCTCCTTTGATGCTTTATTTGGGTTGACTTGGCACATGCTCACACCATGTTATGACTATCTCAAGTCACCATAGCCTTTATGATCCTTTATTTTTCAACTTGTAGTATCACTTTATGATTTGATCAATGATGTTTTGTCGCTCTGCATGATTATGGCCATTATTGCTCTCTTAGTTTGTCGCTCCCAGTCTTTTGCTAGCCTCCACCACCAAGTATGAGTTCCACTCATGCATCCAACTCCCTAAACCAAGTTATTCCAAAGAGTCCACCATACCTACCTACTAGCTTATGCTATTCCAAGTATATTCATGCTTTTGTTTACCTTTCACTTGTTATGAGAAAACTAGTGATTAAAGGTCTCATGAACTTGATGGCACACTTTACTTTATTGCCTCTAATAAACTTGAACCATTGGGTCCTTCTTTGTTGTGTATATGCTTGAGCTTTATAAGTTGAAATTAGCAGAACCATGTTTCATGGGGAACGCTTTCAACATCGCACTTGTACTTTGTACTCCGTTGATATCATGTTCTTTTGCTTACGGATCCCGGCGGTGTGAAATAAATGTGGAACTTGTACGATCATGGAGTTTGTATGTGTGTTAGAGAAACGCCTGGGCCGCTAGCCTAAGCCATGCCTAATCATGGTGGAAACTTGCAGCATCACCATAATGAGCACTCTATGAAGCATCCTCAATAAAAACCTATGCAAATAGCAAATAAAAAGATCGCTGAGATGCTCATTGTCTGCTTGCCTTGTCATTTTGATTATGGGAAAGCTCCCATATCATGTGAAAGGGGTACCCCGTTGGCGGTTCTTAATGATACACATATACTTACAATGACAAGAGCTTACTCGTGACTTAAGTTGAGTAGCATGAGGATCGGTCTTCGTAAGTAAGGGGCATGAGATTTCGGTTTATAACTTGTCAAGCATATCCTCTTAGTTGTGTCACTTTAACCTTAACCACTTAAAGATGCTTATGATAGGGGCAATGAGAGCTGAAAGCTATAAGTACCATAATTTTTGGAAGCTCTTTATGAGACTTGAATCCCTACTTCCTTTTACAAAGGCCTTTCTTCCACCATTATATCGAGTCTCCACCTTCTATCTTTATGCACCTACTTTGAGAGCATAGTGGCCATTCTTAGTTCTATGTGCATTGACCCAAGACTTGTTGATTGATGCATAACTTGATATTGCTTGTTTTAAACTATTTGTATTTCTCACTCTTATGAACTTTGAAGGTGTCCTATGCATCTATATTTCCTACTCTATGAGGTACAAGCTGAATGCCACTATGCTATGTTTTCTTTATGTGAAACAAACAAACGACTTGCAAAGCATTGTTATTCATGGATCTTTTGTTTGTGCCTTCTCATGTTGCATCATAGTTTCTTTGCCTATTGCTAGAACTTGGTCTTTCATGTTATGATTGAAGTACTATGATCCCAGCTTTGAGTTTTGCAAATACTTTGATCAAGTCTTTGATGGTGCATGTCACCTCAAAAATTATTTCTTTTTATCACTTACCTACTCGAGGACGAGCAGGAGTTAAGCTTGGGGATGTTGATACATTGCAAATGTATATATAATTTTTTATGTTCCATGCTTGGTTTTATCCACATTCTTGTGTTTTGTTCCAACTTTGGAGTACTTTTCATATGATTTCTTGGACTAACCTATTAACAAGAGCCATAGTGCCAGCTGCCTGTTTTCTGCTGTTTTTGGTTCCAGGAAAGTCAAAAAATGAATATTCTCGGAATTGGACGGGACAAAAGCCAAAGTGCCTATTTTTCCGGAAGGGATCAAGTGCCAGAATACGAGACAGATAGGGACCAGGGGGCCACCACACCACCTGTCCGCGCGGCCCAGCTTGGCCCGTGCCAGGGGGTGGTGTGGCCGCTCCTGGCACCCCCTCGGCCTCTCCTTCCGCCTATAAGTTGCCCTCAGGACGAAAACCCTAAGTACCCGATCAAAAATCCACGAAAGAGTCTGTAGCCGCCGTCATCTCCATCCCTAGATCGGGAGGGATCTGAAGCTCTTCCCGGCACCCTGCCGGAGAGGGGAATTCACCCTGGAGGCCTTCTTCATCACCATGCAAGCCTCCGGTGTGATGCGTGAGTAGTTCATCCTTGGACTACGGATCCATGTAGTAGCTAGATGGCTGGTTTCTCCTCCTTTGTGCTTTCATGTTTAGATCTTGTGAGCTCCGTTCATGATCAAGATCATCTATTTGTAATTCATACATGTTGTGTTTGCGGGGATCCGATGGATATTGAGATGCTATTTCAGATTGATTATTGATTCTATCATGTCTTTGTTATTTGAGATCTTGCATGCTTTCCGTTGTTAGTAGCTATCTTGGCCAAGTAGATGCTAGCAACTCCAAGAGTTAGTATTTATGCTCGATAGTGGGTTCATGCCTCTGGTAATCTGGGGAAGTGATAGAAATCTCTAAGGTACTAGATATGTTGTTGCTACTAGGGAGAAAACAACAATCCTTTGTTCATAGAACAATCGTATTGTTTACTTTACACGCAGTTCGTAAAGCAATAATCTGTTGCTTGCAACTTAATACAGGAGGGGGTTTGGATGATAACCTGAAGGTGGATTATTAGTCATAGATGCAGTTGGATGGCGGTCTATGTATTATGTTGTAATGACCAATCAAGTCTCAGAGGAGTCAAGATGATTAGTGTGGCACCCCGCTAAAACCACTACTAGAAAATCACTTGTTATTTCTGTTTTGTGCATCATCATGACCGCATGCTCATGTCATCATGCCACATTGCATTTGAGCATCATCATGTCATAAGGCATGGTTTGCCTAAAACTATTTTCTAAAAGCCTAGTTTTGTTTTCTAAATATCCCTGTCTTTATTCCAAATCAAATCTCGGTTTTTTTCCGGATCTTTTATTTTTCTAAAAATTATTTACAAAAGCTTTTCTAAAAATAAAACAAATAAATAAAAAAAATTATAAGGGGAGGCAACCGGCCAGGCCTAGCCAGCTGGCCTACTGCACCAAACCCTAGAAAAACCTACCAAATCCCCACTCCCTCTCCCCTGCCCCCGCCACTCCCCTGTTACCGCGCGCGCCTGGCCGCATGCTACGCATCCGACCCGCCCTGGTGTACCGCGCTACACGCTACGGTGTCTCGCGTCGCACCCTGCCGCACGCCACGCTCCCCTCGCGCCTCACCTACCCCGTATGCGGTCAACCGCGCGACCCCACAATCTACCTACCGCAGCGACCCACCCAGGAACCGATCGGCCGCTCCGCTCCCTCTCTTCCACCGACCACAGCCCACCCTCGATCCCATCGCCCTGCCCTCGCCTTCCTCTCAGGCAGCGCCGCCACCAGGGCCGAAACCAGCCCCGCCTCCTCGAGCCACCTTGCCGACAAGCTCCGCGGGATCCGCTGCCCCGCTCTTCTCCATCGGCGTCGGCGCGTCGCTCTCCTCGAGCTCGCCATCCTCCGCCTGGATGTGATCGCCACTGCGCTTGCTCGGCCTGACACCGGTAGCCCTCGTCGCTGCCCCGGCCTCGCCGTGCTCTGCTACCAGCCGAGCTTCCTCGCCACCGCAACGAGCTCCCGAAGCCCCGACGCCCGCGCCCCTGCACGGCCCAGCCCGGTCCTTCATCGCCCCTCCTATCGCCTCCACTCGCTGGCCTCCCTCTGCCCCTCCATGAGGGACACCGCCCCGAGCAGAGCCACCGCCAGGAGCCCGCCGGCCTTCATCGGCCATCGTCGACTCCTTCCCACGCGCGCCGCTGCTGCCTGGCTCGCCTCGCCGCCAGGAGCCTGCCGCTCAAGCTCGGCCGCGACCTCCCTCGAGCTGACCTCGCCTCACCCCGGCACCGTCGCCCCACCGCGGCAGCATGACCGCGCTGACCCAGCCCCTGGTCGCCTTCTGTCCCCCGCTCGTTTCTCCCCGCTGCCAAGGACCAAGCCGCCACCGCTGAGGCCACCTCCTGCTCGTCTTCACCGTGTGCGAGAGTACCTAATGATGTCCTGCAGGTTCCTGTCGTGGATATTGGTGTTGGGATTGTGATTTTCGGATATGTTTGTTGATGGAAGACCCGGATGAAACCTTGTTGCTACTGTGTGCACACGATAGAATCTTCGCCTTGTTTCCCCCAATGACCAAGTTCCTCTCGGCAAGATCTTCTCTGTTGACACGATCGTATCAATCATGTATCGAGAAGTCACTCAAGTACCCCTATACGGATCCACTGACGTTGTACCTGAGGGATTCCGAGAAGACACGTGGGTTCTTCACGGATCCAGTGATGCTGGAACGACAAGATCGCCACACGGAAAACCCAAGGCCTTCGATGTAGAATCGACAAGATCTACTTCACGAACCTGAAGACCACCAAGCTCTCCGACCCGTTATCCGAAGACGCCAAGGTCTTCTCCCCGGACACCAAGATCTCCATGCGGAAAGCACTCCGCCAAGATCCTCGAAGATAACCGATGCCAAGTTATTCACGGATGACAAGCTCGTCGATCGGAACCCAAGAACTCCTTCCCGGACCTGGAGATGCCGAGACCCCGAAGATCCTGATCTCGGAGTCTGAAGACCGATCCCGTCGAGGTCCCCGTCCCGGACACCAAGTTCATCGAGATCCCGAAGACCGAAATGCCAAGTACGCCGACACGGAACGCCAAGTTCTTCATCCCGAACGCCAAGACCTCCTTCCGAACCCGAGTTCTTCGTCACAGGCGTCAAGATCTCCTACACTGACCCGAAGACCACCGGTACCCGATCCACTCAAGTTCGCCATCGACGGCAAGATCGACCGTTTGGGGCCCAAGTTCTCCTTATTGTACCCGAACCTCGTCGAACCCTAGATCCCGACGCCCTGAGATCGGACCCCAAACCCCCGGAACCCAAGATCTCCCGAACCCAGATGTATGAACCTTTTCCCGAGCCCCTATTTTATAAATGCTATATATAAAACTGTCGCATAATAAATTGTTCATACATGCATACCTGTCTGTGGTTTGGAGGCATTATGCCGATTCACCTCATAATTAAATATGGAGTCTATATGCGGGATATCTTTGTCTTATTCCGGACTCCATTTAAATGTGTTTAGCGAACCGATGCCATGTTTTGTCTTGTTAATACAACATTTAAATTGCGGGGTTTTAAATAACTTGAACCGTCTAATTAAATATCGGGACCCCGGTTCTGCTTAATACTGCCTAATTGCACCGCACTTTTGCCATGCCATGCATCATACCATGAACATGCCGATTCTTCTGCCGTAGCATTAAATATTGCACCCGGTGTTTCTTCTAGTGTTTGCTTCTTCACGGACTAGGCCGATGAGTTGATGCGAGTATCAACAAGTTCTCCGGATGAATCTCCGGCAGTGTTTCCCAGGCGAGCATCTCTCCCCCTTCTACCTATTTTGCATTTATAGTCATTATTTCCTCTTGTTGATCTATTGCTATCCGTGTCACGATGCTTTAGTTTCCGTACACCAGTTATATCCCGTGCAGCCTCTATATTGCCTTGGACACCTCCTATTACCTGTGTTTGGTAGATAGCTGGCCTTGCGAGTCGTAGTTGCTTGCTCAGGTGCGATCTCGTGTTGTCAAGTACCACAGTTGTTGGTATGCTGGCAGATGTTTATGGTGGAGATGATCATGTCTTTAATTACAACTATTAAATTGATGTGATAACTAATGAAAGAGGCACCGGTGGGCAATATATGTTATTTGGTTTTTCATGCCCACTTGTGTCCCATAGGCCCCGAGTACTTGATACATGTTCCTTGACTATTCGCACTATCCACATCCGGGAGAGTCTATGAATCCCCCTTAGCCAGAGCTTGATTCATTTCTATTTCTTAGGGCCACAAAGTAGTTTGGGGCTTTATTATTATCCTGTACTTATGCCATGCTTTACTGCTTCAATTACGATTGTGCGTGGAGCACTTGTACTATTTTGGATCGTGGAATGTTTTCGCGGTATCGACAAGCCCAGTCACACTTTCGGGTTCCTAGTCATTTATAGCCATTGACACAAACCTTGGGTTCATCTCGGAGCCGGCCAACTTTGTTGCGGGTAGCTTAATGGGGTGGGCCCCTGAAATATTTTATGAATCCTATGATTGCTTTGTCGTGAATGCCTCGTTGGGTTTTGATTTGATTTTTCCGAGGTTGATCGAGTGTGTGTTGCTATTTGTCCACTCCTGCAGGGTAAAGCTTTGTGAAAGCCGTGTCCGCGGTTATGGACGACTTGGAGCACAGTATCTCGATCATAGACAAGCATAACTAAAGTAGTGCTGTAAATTTGACTTAATATGTGACTAGTAATCAGATTCATACACAACAGAATGGATATTAAAAATGCCAACAACTGGTGGAGCTAGGTTCCTTGTGTCTTGTTATATCTGCCTAGTAAGTATTGCAACTCCAATGGAATGTGATAAAAGTGCCAACAACTGCTGGGTTTTGGGATTCCTCAGGACAATTATATCTGACTAGTAAATGTTCCAACTACAACGGAATGTTAACTAAAACTGCCCACTACTTATGCTATCAGGATGACTCAAGCTATATATCTGACTAGTAAATGCTGCAACTATAATGGAATGAGTAAAACTGCCAACTGTGTGAGTTCCTTGGTCCGACTTCCTCGTTTGTTCTCGAGGGGAAAATACCAGGATGGGTATGTTTGGTGTTACTATCAGGTAGGATCCGAATAGGTTTTTCTTACCCCTCTCTAATAGCCGCCAGTGATACCGAGTCTCTATAGGTTGTTTAGTGCCGCTGCGCTGTCGCTTCAGTCCACCATACCTATGTAGGCGAGAGCCGCCGAATTCTAGCGTCACCGTGTACTAGCCTCAGTACTGACGCTCCTCTTTTTCCTTTGCCCTTTGTCGGCACCCCTTTTGTTTTAGAAGGTTTGAGATCGACGTCGTTAGCAGGGTTACCCTTCCGGCTTGGCCTGGGCAGGGTTATGGACACCATTGGTTATTCTTCAGGGCTCTTAGCCCCATTTGCATCTTGTCCGTACTCGGACGCTATAAGGTTTTCAAGGTGATTTGGATCTTTGTATTGTATACCTGTATTCTTGACTCGTTGAGTCGCTGTTGTATATATATCTTTTCCGTGGGTTCCATCGGGAACTATTGTGTAATGATATTACTTCATTTTCCACCCGCACGAAAGTGCTTGGTGGGCGTCCTTGAATCGTTTCTATGCGGGTTTGGCGGGAAGCGCTAAAAATGCATAGTGCCGATTCGAGGGTGTTACAATTAGTATATGCATGTATTGCTTTCTTGGTGTTTGTCAATTGCCCCGCTATAATTTGTTCACCCAGCATGTTATCTATCTAAGGAGAGCCACCTCTAGTGAACTATGGATCCTGGTCCTTTTACTTTACAAACAATCTACAATCTTTTACTACTTTGTGTTTACTTTCTGCAAACTTTTACTTCTTTCCATTCGATACGTTTAATCCTTTGTTTTCTGCAAAACACGGTGAGATTGACAACCTCATCGCAAGTTGGGGACAAAGTTCTATGGTTGTGTTGTGCAGGTCTCCACGTTTCTACTAGCACCGGTAGTGCGCCCTGCCAAAGCTCAGCTAGTAACACCTTTGGGGTGTTTCCTTGCTCCTACTGGTTCGATTAAACCTTGGTTTCATAACTGAGGGAAAACTTACTAGTGTGCTCATTATACCTTCCTCTTGGGGTTCCCGAGCTCTACATCAACTACGAGTCAGCACCCACCCATATGTTGGATCCATACTAGGAATCCCAACGTCATGATAAGGTCATCTTGCCTCCATATGAAAGGAAGAAGATACATATGACTTCTCTGTCCCATTCCAAATCTCATGGTTAACGCGTATTATACGACGCTAGAATCACTGATGTCATGGGTTGTTAAGCCTATGTGACTTCTGCAATTGGGACCCTAAGTTCCATTGCTGATCTTTATCATCACTTAGGATGATACTACATCTTATTTATTAGAGAAGATATCATTTTATTTTATTTCTCCAGCTCATAGATGATAACGCACAATTTGCAATATCTTTGATAAAGACTCTTCAAAGGACATGAGCAAGTTATGAACTTGCCTTGTGACTGCAAGGTAGTGAAGTCGGATGCTTCCACCTGACCTTGAGCTCCGGTTTCTACAAAAACCATTATTGCCCAATAAGGACAATATTTAAAGAAGCAATATGCAATGCATAGTAATGTCATGTAATGATTTATTATTTGCTTCTTTGCATGTTTTATCCTTTTAGTAAAAGCTTACTATATTATTTAACTAATAAAAGACAAATATCATTATATGAATTTATTTTATTAAAATATTTCTGAAATTCCTTTAAGGAAATAGGATTTATTTCCATCACACCAAATTCACTTTAAAAAATACAATTAGTATTTTTCTATAATAATATATTCATTTAGGATCTTAAAAGTGAATTTTATTCAATTTTAGGTGTTTCCTATATTTTTGTAAAATTCAAAAGTAATTAGCATCCTTTTACTAATAATCTTAAATTTTATTTGCCAAAATTTCTATTGTTTATTTTTACTCAATAGAAAATATTTTTGTGATCTCATAGAGATATTATTTGTATTTTTAAGATTTTTATATATTTATCTAGAGTTGCTTTTATTTCAGGGGTATATTTGTAATTATTCCCTTTTTAAACCCTATTAATATACGGGCCTGGCCCACTTGGCTGGCCCGGCCCAACCTAACCCAGCCCACTTGGCCTGGTTACACCCACCAGGGTAGTACTGGGCTGCCCACATGCCCAATACCCCCACGCACGCACACTCCTCTCCCCTCTCTCGCTCTCTCGCGCACGCGGTTACCTCCTCCATCTCCTGCCGCCGCCGCGCACGATTCTGGCCGACTCCGGCCACCGTTGCCGCCACCACGGTGCAGGGTGACTAAGTCGACAATGTCGGTCCCTTCTATCCGAGAAGATTCACCACTAGGGCTCTCTCCTAGCCGCGCTGACCCCTGCCCAAAACTAGGGTTAGGGTTTGCCGCCCAGGAGCATCGGAGATGGTGCGTCGGGTTTCGCACGGCGTACACCTCTCTTCTCCGATGGAACTGACGCGTGGTTGGTGTGGGTTGTAGTGCCCCTTCGGGGTGCTCCTCGTGCCGCCGTTTCTGCTTCGCCACCGGCCATCCTCTGCTTCCTCTTCGGTTCTTTTTACAAGGACTATGAGTAAGTTTGATTATTCCCCTACTGTGCTCCTCTCTGCCTTGCTCGATAACTTCTGTGTGCCTCTAGTGATCAATCCCTAGTTGGGGTTCATGGTTTGATCAGGGTTCATCCCTCTGTTTTGATTATGATGACTCTATTAGGACTGATTGTAGTGGTTATACTGTCCTAGATGTTTACCCACTTATGCTAGTGATGTGGATTTCACTATTGTTTCCTGATCTTGGTACTGACAATGGTTCTATTTGTAATGTTTACTTGATCTTTATACACTAGTTTGTGTTGATCTTTCTACACTTGACAATGTTTCAGATTGGAGTTAATGTGATACTCCTATGATTCTTTGATTGTATATGTGAAACCATGAGTATGATTCCTGAGTGTTATTCCAGGAAAATGATTAGCTAGCTAACTACCAGTTTACTGATGGAATCTAAGTATAATATCTTCTTGGTTTAGAAGTTATACTTGTGACACCTTCTTTAGAATGGTACACAAGTGTCCATACTTCTATTGGCTAAATCTTTCCTGTGTCCAAGTATGGCTGAGCTAAATGAATTGAAATCTTTTGTTGGCTTTATTATTCTTAAGATGCTACAAATTTATTAGCCCATGATGCTGGTCTGAGGCATGGTACCAGTTAATGTTTCTTAAATTCTTTAAGAAAATGATTGGCATCCTCACAGTTAAATATTGATCTTTAAGATCATTGGATTTCAGAGGTGCTACTCCATAGGAGATGTGCCCTGAATCTTGTTCTAAAGCTGCTATTATTTATGAATGTGGAGATTTAAGTTTATATCCAAGGTCTATGATGCATAGTCTGAGATCTTGGATTTGTTTGTAAGGATGTGTCATTGGCTTTCATCTAAATGCTTCTGGGATGAATATACACCCCACTTGGGTGTTTATTTTAGAAGATTAGGTAAACACGCTCATTTGACTCTATGATAATCTGATCATATGGGAATGTTATTTGAACTCACCAGATTATTTGTTGGTTGATGATGTTGTGGTGTTGCTTGCTGCCTGCTCTAGCTCTACATCACCTGGTGCTGTTCCTGTGCCTTTGTGCTAGACCTTTCCTTCCACCTGCTTCACCTCCTCCTTATGTTACCATCAAGTGGAGATCTAATGGTTGATTTGGGTAAGTTGGTGGAGTATTTGGCTATGGTTTCAGCAAGTTCTATAGCTATGAGTATGTGCCTGAGAAGGAGAAATGAGCTCCTGTGCTCCCCTTCGACTGGTGCTCTGTATGGTAGCTTGTACTACTGCTGGTAGCTTGACAACACACACCATGCAGTTAGTCGACTAAGCTCTGTGTGTGTGTTGTGCATGTGGATCAGCTCAAGTAACTTGGCTTTTACTATTACCTGTTTACTGTTTGACAGCCTGGTGAAACTTACTGTTATCCACTTGGCTTTTACTATAATCTTAACTGTTTATTGAGAAGAACAGATACTTCACTTTTAGTGAAACTTACCCTTTTATTTACTCAATGATGTACCATGAACAATGCACTTCACTGTTCAACACTGAGAGTAAAATTTATCTAACTAACCCCTAATTTTCCTTTCTAGATGTTTTTCTTATTTGCAGGAACAAGATCTGGACTCACAAGATTAGTATAGGAGTAGATAGTTAGTATAGGTTCTTCTTGTAACCTTCCTTGTAATCTTTTTGTAAAGGATCTTGTAAAGATATTATTACAAATTAATAAAGTTAAATTTTTGTTCTTTGTAACCTTATACCTTTGATGTATTTGTCATCAGTTGTGATCTTATTATAAAATAGAGAAATAAGAATTATTTCTTATTTAATTTTCCTTGTCATTAATTCATATTTGTGATTACTATTTCTTTATTAAAACCAAACAATGTTAATAAGGTTTTCTTTTGGAAAACCCTTCAACACTAATAACTTCTAATATTTAGATTTTCAATTTGATTTGAATTTCAAATTTGAATTCAAAGTAAATTCCCCAAATTCTTAATTCTGCCTAAAGGTCATGTCAAATTCATAGTAATCACTAACAAGAGTTATTCCTACCTCTTGTTAGTGAAAGAAACTCTGATCCCTTTAGTGTTTTGTTTGGCGAAAAATTTACCTTGATTTTACAAATGCATGCATGCACAAACTTATATTCCTATTGTTGGGCCACGTAGAGGTAAACAAAACTTTTTCCCTACGCGGTGATCCCAAGATCCAGCTCAGGTAGAAGGCCACGAGGATTACCACTAGACGCGCAGTTGCGGAATTGATGAAGCACGTCACTTGATGCAGTGCAGTCCTCGCGATCCGTTCCGGTTCCACGATCCACGACGTACTTTCTTCACGATCTTCGAAGTGCTGAACGTACAACACCTCCGCCGGTATCCACACGTACAAGGAGGAGCGCCGGTGATGGACTGCTAGGTCCAGTACGGCAGCGACAGGACGGACTGGGGCTAGGGTTTCCAACACATGGAGTGACCTAACCTTGTGCTCTAAGCACCTGCGCCCCAGCTTATATAGGGAGTGAAAGTGGGCTCCACTCACTTGTGGCCCATTCACTAAAAAGGCCTATATTAGCCACTGCAAGTCTCACTTGCTGACTAAGTCCATGTCTCTATTTGGATCCAACCCAAATAGGTTTCCTGTTTGGGTCTAACCCAAACTTGCTCCCGCTCTTAAGTGTATGACCCGACAGGCTCATGGTAACCCGGACATGATTCCGAGTCTCACTCGTGATCGATCAGTTGGTAGCGGATCCTAGCAGAACGTGCCAACTCCCAAGTACCAATAAGTCATGACGACATACCTTTCCAATGCGACTTTCGTCTGAGTCCCTTTTGCCTCACGATATACCTTGTCGGACTATAGGCGAATGATCGTCATCCCTTAAATAGTCCGACTCTCTTTCTCGATCCGAGATAAGTGATATCTTCCGAGAGGGCCCAGAGAATATCTCTCCGGATGGAGGGGCAAAATCCCGTCTTGGTTATTCACATCACGCAGCTTGATTCTCAGTCGACCTGAACTCCGCCTTTATAACTGCCTAGTGACGGAACATCGTTTGACAGAACCTAAGTCGGATATCCTCAACTCGGATTGTGCAATAACCTCAGGTCTAAGGATTACATTGATTGATAGATGCAAATGACGACTTGTTAGTTGCATCTCAATATGGGTCAGTCCAACTCGCTAAACTCTTTAGCCGAATCCGTGTAAGTCGGAATAGCATCTCCATGCCCATGACAAGTGGAACCTAGTCATCTGCCGACTTTCACATTGGTCTAAGTTGTGTGTCCGGCACAACCTCAATGACCAAGGACAATTAGTATGAACAACGTGAATATGTAGTTCCACAATCAAATCACATATTAGATGATACATATCAGCAGTTCGTACATGGACCATAACCTTATGAATACACAGGAATATCATCATACATGATTGCCTCTAGGGCATATTCCCAACAGTCTCCCACTTGCACTAGAGTCAATCTTCCGACATCACATGTCCAGGCATCTGATGCCCATTACTCTCAGGTGCGCCTCATGCTTCGGCTGTGGAAGTGGCTTTGTCAACGGATCCGCAATGTTTGCATCCGTGTGTACCTTGCATAACTTGATATCACCTTGATCCACGAACTGGCGAATAAGGTGGTACCACATGAGTATATGTTTGTTCTTCTGGTGTTGTCTAGGTTCCTTGGCTTGTGCAATAGCACCATTGTTGTCACAATACACGTCTAACGGATTGGACGAGCCCTGAACCACACCAAGATCCATGAGGAAATTCCTCATCCAAACGGCTTCTTTTGCCGCCTCCGAGGCAGCAATATACTCAGCCTCTGTTGTAGACGCAGACACCGTTTCTTGCTTGTAAATTTTCCAGCTCACAGCCCCTCCGTTTATCACAAACACATATCCGGATTGCGAACGAGAATCATCCGAGTCAGTGAGATAACTCGCATCCGTGTAACCCTTTACACTTAGTTCATCCTCACCTCCATAAACTAGGAAAATATCCTTAGTCCTTCTCAAGTACTTGAGGATATTTTTAGCCGTTGCCCAGTGGATTTCTCTAGGGTCAGCCTGGTACTTGCTCACATCACTTAGAGCATAGGAAACATCCGGCCTAGTACAAATCATAGCGTACATGATGGATCCGATTGCAGAAGCATACGGGATCACACTCATCCGACTTCGCTCATCAGTTGTCAAAGGACACTGAGTCTTGCTAAGTTTTACGCCATGGGACATCGGTAAGAACCCCTTCTTAGACGATTCCATGTTGAACTTCTTCAACACTTTGTCCAAATATGTACTCTGACTCAATCCAATGAGCCGCTTTGATCTATCTCTATAGATCCCGATTCCTAGTATGTAAGTCGCCTCACCCAAGTCTTTCATCAAAAAACTCTTTTCCAATGATTCCTTGGTCTCTTGCAACATCTAGACATCATTTCCAATCAATAATATGTCATCCACATACAAGATCAGAAAGTTTACTTTGCTCCCACTAAACTTCTTGTATAAACAAGAATCATGATCGCTCTTGATGAAGCCAAACGATTTGATTACCTCATCAAACGAATGTTCCAACTCCGAGATGCTTGCTTCAACCCATAAATGGATTCCTGAAGTTTGCATACCTTGTCAGCATTAGCCGGATCGACAAAACCCTCGGGCTATATCATATACACGTCCTCGGTTAAATTTCTATTAAGGAAAGCCGTTTTGACATCCATCTGCCATATCTCATAGTCGAAATAGGTTGCTATAGCTAACATGATCCGAACTGATTTAAGCATCGCCACAGGAGAGAAAGTCTCATCATAGTCAACTCCTTGAACTTGTCGGAACCCCTTTGCGACAAGCCGTGCTTTATAGATAGAAACATTTCCATCCATATCAGTTTTCTTCTTAAAGACCCATTTGCACTCAACGGGTCTTGCACCGTCTGGCAGATCAACCAAGTTCCAAACTTGATTTTCATCCATGGACTTTAACTCGGATCTCATGGCTCCAAGCCATGACTCGGAATCAGAACCCATCATCGCTTCCGAATAAGTTGCCGGCTCATCACTGTCTAATAGCAATACATCACGAACACTTCGCAATCTGGCCGATCTTCGCAGTGTCGGTGCAATTTCCGGCTCAGGTACCACGTCCGGCTCAACCTCTAAGGCTTTTGCCGACTCGCTGCTAGCCGGTATCTCTCGAATTTCTTCGAGATGCACCGTACTCCCACTGACTCCCCGACTGAGAAACTCTTTCTCAAGGAAGATACCGTTTCAAGCGACAAACACTTTGCCCTCTTCTCGGTTGTAGAAGTAGTAACCCAAGGTTTCCCTCGGATACCCCACGAAAATACACTTATCCGACTTAGCTGTAAGCTTGTCCAACTGAAGTCGCTTGACAAAAGCTTCACAACCCCAAATCTTAAGAAAAGACAAACTCGGCTTCTTGCCAGTCCACATCTCATGTGGTGTCTTCTCTACCGACTTTGATGGTACTCTGTTTAGTGTGAACGCTGTAGTTTCTAGACAATAACCCCAAAATGATAAAGGCAGATCTGTCCAACTCATCATTGACTGTACCATGTCCAACAAGGTCCGATTCCCCCTTTCCGACACACTGTTTCTCTGCGGCCTTCCTGGAGGAGTGAGCTGGGGAACTATTCCACAACTCTTTAGATGGTCATCAAACTCATGGCTCATGTACTCGCCTCCTCGGTCTGATCGAAGAAACTTTATTTCCTTGCCAAGTTGATTTTGTACCTCATTCTGGAATTCCTTGAACTTTTCAAAGGCTTCCGACTTATGTTTCATCAAGTAGATATATCCATACCTACTCAAATCATCAGTGAAGGTAATGAAGTACTCATAACCACCTCTGGCTGTCGTGCTCATTGGGCCACATACATCACTATGTACTAGTCCCAATAAGTCGGACGCCCTTTCACAACTCTTTGCAAAAGGTGTCTTGGCCATCTTGCTAAGAAGGCAGGATTCGCATGTCTCGAACGACTCCAAGTCGAACGAAGTTAGAAGTCCATCATCATGGAGCTTCTTCATGCGTTTCCAACTTATATGACCAAGCCGACAATGCCAAAAGTAAGTCATATTCGGATCATTTGGTTTCAACCTTTTCACATTTATGTTATAGACAGATTCACCCTCAAGATTCAAAATAAATAACCCGTCCTGGACGGGCGCAAAGCCATGAAACATATCATTCAAATATAAAGAACAACCATTATTCTTAATATTCGACTCATAGCCCTGTCTCATCAAACATGAGGCAGAAATGATGTTTCGACTAAGCACTAGAACATAATAACAATTATTTAGCTCCATTATGAATCCGGAAGGTAAATGAAGTTGCATTGTGCCGACTTCAAACGCAACGACTCTCGCTTTGTTTCCGACTCTAATGTCATCCTCGCCTCTTGCCACGCTCCTAGTTCTTACCAGTCCCTGCAACGAGTTGCAGATGTGAATGACCGATCTGATATCATATACCCAAGAACTACCAGGTGCATCAGCAAGATAAATGTCTATAACATTGCAAACAAGCGTACTGAGCCGGAAGTCACACCTCCGCTCTTGGCTTTATCAGCCAGATACTTGCTGCAATTCCTCTTCCAGTGGCCATCCGACTTGTAGTAGAAGCAAGTGGATCCGGCTGTAGGAGATGGCTTAGTCCCTGAGGAAGCGCTTTGGACTGGGTCCTCCGCCTTACCTCCTGACTTTGCCTTCTTCTTCTTAGTCCAAGAAATCTTCTTGAACTTAGCCTTGTTTTGTACCATCAACACTTGACTAGCACCTTTCTTGAGATTCGCCTCAGCCTGCTTGAGCATCCCATGTAATTCAGTGAGCTTCTTATCCATACCATGCATGTGGTAGTTCGATATGAACTGGCCATACGCACTAGGAAGAGAGTTCAGAATTATGTCCGTAGCGAACTCTTCGCTAATGGGGTAGCCAAGCCTTTCCAGAGACTGCACGTAACCAACCATCTTGATCACATGCAGACTCAGTGGATCACCATCCTTAAGCTTGCAGCTCAACAAAGCCTGAGAGACTTGATACCTCTCAGTCTTTGCCTGAGCCTGGAACATACTTTTGAGGCTTTCGATCATATCATAGGCCTCAACATTCTCGAACTGCTGCTGCAAGTCCGGTTCCATGTGAGCAAGCATAAGACAGCTAATCTTCGTGGATTCATCACAAATCCAACGGTAGGCATTGGTGGCTGCGACAGTCGCATTCTCATCCGGCTCAGCCGGAAGTGGGTTGTCTAGGACACGATCCCTTTTTTCTTGTTTGAGAACAATTCTCAGATTACGATACCAGTTGGTGAAATTAGTTCCATTCAGCTTATCTTTCTCTAAGATGGTTCTCAAAGCAAAACCAGAAATCTGAGGAAGACTGCTAGGTGCCATTGATCTACAACAAAAAATATGCAAAACACTTAAGGCATGTATCCATAAAGAGCAAGCATATTAAACACTTTAATATTTATGCTCCCACTAGAACCAACACCCCTCCGATGGTTACTTAGTGATTCAGGACCCTAAATAAGCAAGTCGACTAGTGAGCTTTAGCATCACCGCTAGCCGTCAAGTGATCTAGGTAGACAACTCCTTGTCAATCGTATCTCATACGACTCATGTTGGATGGGTGGCATCACATGCCCCGGCTCCCATCCGACTTTTCCCCAAGTCCCACAACCGTTGTGATAGACCTGTCTAGATTACCAAGTGCTTCCGCTGTAAGAGTCCGACTCGAACCCACCTAGTCGGAAAGAATTGATAGCACCTCAATTTTATGAGCCCACTAACAAAAATGTCCGACTTGTGATGGTGCAGCACTGGCGGGGAAACCGACTAGACCTTCTTTGAGGGATTATATTCTACCAACTATCTAATAGAGGTAAAATAGAGACATAACAATAACACAAAATAAAAGCAATTATAATGTGAAATGGTATGGCTCTCTTCATGGCGATCTCCATCTCCATAAAGCCTGTAATCCGAATCGTGTCAACTCTTGTCACGTGCCATCTTACACCATGTAGCCGACTTGTACATCGACTTGCATGCCATCCGGATTCTCCAAACAGCTACACTAGCTAGTAATGCAAATTACACAGAGAATCCGACACGCAGGCCGTTATACAATAAGATGACAGCACCTAGGCTCCAGCCGGCTGACAAAAAAACTGTGATACGCGGATCACGTATGGATTACACACATCACATGCACATAAGCCATACCATTCACAACATCATCCTGCAAAAACAAGTTATGCATAGATACGATATCTACCGGCATTGTGAAACTCGTAACGACATCTAAGGCGCATGGATTTCGTCATCGGATAAAACAATTTTACCCAAATCTGATCCGAACTCTAATTCGATCAAACCCTTTGATCTTTGATCACTGCATCCGGGTTTACGTGTCACAGTCTACCCCGATGGCGGAAGCCGACCAGTAGGGGTATGTCGTTCCACGACCTTAGCAGTTAGATCATCCATTCCCCCCAGTACAGTTGATCCAATCAACTTTGTATAAAACCGATCTATCTCATAGATCGACCACCAAAACTGCAATTAGATCCAATCTAACGCCAACCGCATATCACATATGCGCGATCTCGAGCCTAAAACCAGAAGCTAACGCTCTGATACCACTGTTGGGCCACGTAGAGGTAAACAAAACTTTTTCCCTACGCGGTGATCCCAGGATCCAGCTCAGGTAGAAGGCCACGAGGATTACCACTAGACGCGTAGTTGCGGAATTGATGAAGCACGTCGCTTGATGCAGTGTAGTCCTCGCGATCCGTTCCGGTTCCACGATCCGTACTTTCTTCACGATCGTCAAAGTGCTGAACGTACAGCACCTCCGCCGGTATGCACACGTACGAGGAGGAGCGCCGATGATGGACTGCTAGGTCTAGTACGGCGGCGACAGGACGAACTGGGGCTAGGGTTTCCAACACATGGAGTGACCTAACCTTGTGCTCTAAGCACCTGCGCCCCAGCTTATACAGGAGTGAAAGTGGGCTCCACTCACTTGTGGCCCATTCACTAAAAAGGCCTATATTAGCCACTGCAAGTCTCACTTGCTGACTAAGTCCATGTCTCTATTTGGGTCCAACCCAATTAGATTTCCTGTTTGGGTCTAACCCAAACTTCCTCCCGCTCTTAAGTGTGTGACCCGACAGGCTCATGGTAACCCGGACACAATTCCGAGTCTCACTCGTGATCGATCAGTTGGTAGCGGCTCCTAGCAGAACGTGCCAACTCCCAAGTACCAATAAGTCATGACGACATACCTTTCCAATGCGACTTTCTTCTGAGTCCCTTTTGCCTCACGATATACCTTGTCGGACTATAGGCGAATGATCGTCAACCCTTAAATAGTCTGACTCTCTTTCTCGATCCGAGATAAGTGATTCATCCAACTAACTCTTAGTCAGTTGCCTCGGTTAACACTTAATCCGAGACGCGCATGGCCATGCTTTCTGAATCATATCTTCCAAGAGGGCCCAGAGAATATCTCTCCGGATGGAGGGGCAAAATCCCGTCTTGGTTATTCACATCACGCAGCTTGATTCTTAGTCGACCCGAACTCCGCCTTTATAACTGCCCAGTGACGGAACATCGTTTGACAGAATCTAAGTCAGAGATCCTCAACTCGGATTGTGCAATAACCTCAGGTCTAAGGATTACATTGATTGAGACATGCAAATGACGACTTGTTCGTTGCATCTCAATATGGGTCAGTTCGACTCGCTAAACTCTTTAGCCGAATCCGTGTAAGTCAGAATAGCATCTCCACGCCCATGACAAGTGGAACCTAGTCATCTGCCGACTTTCACATTGGTCTAAGTTGTGTGTCCGGCACAACCTCAATGACCAAGGACAATTAGTATGAACAACGTGAATATGTAGTTCCACAATCAAATCACATATTCGATGATACATATCAGCAGCTCGTACATGGACCATAACCTTATGAATACACAGGAATATCAACATACATGATTGCCTCTAGGGCATATTCCCAACACCTATTTCTACCCTTCGTTGGATCCTAATGTTGGGATGTTACACTCTTCAAGTTCGTTGACTCAAATGGCATTAGAGCACTCACATATTTCCTTTTTATCCAAGCATCAGCAATGTTAGTGGCACCATGCTTTTTAAATGTTGTTGCAATGCTCTTGAGCCTTCTATACATATCTTCATGGTCTTCACCATCCAACATGTAAAATCCTTCAGCTTCATTGCTAAGGGCACCATACCTATTTCTTCTCATGCTTTCATTTCCAATAAATAGGCCAGTGAGTGCATTCCAAGCTTCTTTGGTGGTGTTGAAGTGCTCAATGTGGGGCATGTCCTTGGGACCCACTCCGTGCTGAATCATGTGGAGAGCCGTTGCATTCAGTTGACTATCCACGACTTCTCTCCTAGTTAGGTTGGTGGGGTATCCAATATGAAGACCATCTTCGATAATCCTCCAAAGCTGAATAGACGAACTGCATAGATGAGATTTCATTAAGAATTTCCATTGATTAAATGAAGATGAAGTAAGCTTGGGTCGACCACCCCTATTGTTTATATGAGGATGAGGGATAGGTGGGTCGGGAGAATATAGATGAGGAACCTCACTATATTCCTCCTTACTACTTCCCTTCTTGGAGGCGGAACCATTATGTTTTTCACCTACCACTTCATCTTCCTTAGATCCAGTGTGAGCCTTATCCTTAGATAGAGGAGTGGTGGCCTCATAGGAAGATGGGGATGGGGCTGTAGATGAAGTGAGGCGAGAAATCATTTGCTGCATCTCTTCCATCTTGGTCTCAAAGGATTTCAACAAGGTTGTTTCCAACGTCTTGAGGTCATCCATTGTGACCTTGTCCACAACCTCATTCCCATTTTCCTTAGTACCCATACTTCTCTTAGGCGGTTAAGCCCAAATTAAGAGTCGGGGCTTTGATACCAATTGAAATGGATCGTATGGGCACCTAGAGGGGGGGTGAATAGGTGCTATTTCAAATTTTAATGCCTTTTCAATTTTAGGATTGACACAAAAGGTAAATTCTCTAGATATACTATTATATAGAATTTCCCTATATGCAAACCTAACTACTAGCGAGTAAAAGCGAGTGAGATAGAGGAACGAGTAAACCGTAGTGGAGCACGCGGAGACACATGATTTGTTTTACCGCAGTTCCTTCCTTGTTAAGGGAAGTACATCTGCGTTGGAGGGGTGGGTGGTACTAAGACCACCACGCCACAATAGGCCTCACCCTATTCTCCGATGGATCCCGCCACCAAAGGCCTGGTCCACCTTTCCACTATAGGAACCCTTCGAGGCGGGAACCGGCGCCTTTACACAACTAGCAGGGCACAACTCCACAACCAAATTGGAGCTCCCATAATGACAACAAGCTGCCACAAGAACAATAGTTATCAATAACAAAACACAAGATCTAGATATTAACAAGAATACTAGATCGGGGATTTCTCCAAGTGAGTGGAGAGGAGTTGAAGCGCTTGATCCGTCATGACGATGCGTAATGTCTCCTCCTTCAATTCCCCCAAAGATCGAAGCCTTCGGGTGGATGAAGTGGGAGAACTCGGGAGAGAGCTCTTGCAATAGATCTGATCTTTTTCGAATGAATCAAGAGTTCTGATCGAAGGGGTTGAAGGGGCTTTTATACCCCCTACCCATCCAGAGCCGTTGGAGCCATTTGGGGCCGGATTATCTGGCCCAAGTGAGGGCCAGATTATCTGGCCTGGGAATATCTGCCCTAGACTCGGATTATCCAGCAAATAATCCGTCCTCAAATAGAAGCCCGCGCAGGGCGGTCCTTGGCATCTTCTCCTAGGGACCGGATTATCCGGCCCTAGAGGAGGGCCGGATTATCCGACTAGGGGAAAATCTGACCCAGTAACGGATTGTCCGGGGGAAAATCCGCCCCCAGACAGAAGCACGCGCAGACGCTCCCTTGGGCAATTTCCCTGGAGCCGGATTATCCGGCCCTAGAGGAAGGCCGGATTATCCGGTCATGGGAGAAAATCCGCCCTAGAGCCAGACTGTTCGAGGGAAAATCCGCCCCCAGACAGAAGCTCGCGTGCGGCCAGCCCTGGCCAAGATGGCCAGGCCGGATTATCCGGCCCTTGATGGGGGCGGATAATCCGTCCCCCAAACATCCAAAGTTCTTTCCCGCAACACTTAGTGCATATTAGAAACTCCATGGTATTGTTATCTAACACACAAAACACAGGAACCATGAAATGTTCTTTCACTTGCATTTACAAGAAATTAAGTAGGAGCACTGAGATATATTTCTAATACATTATGTAGAAGACATGGTGTTGATTGGAAATGATGTATCTTTTATTGACCCAAGTTAAGAATTTCATTAAAATTGGATTTCGATGAAATACTTGGGCAAAACCGGAATATTTGGCATCAATGTCTATATGGATAGATTGAGTCGCTAATATGGTTGTGCCAGATATACATATATGAGATATTGAATGAGTTTAATATGGAAACGACAAGAAAGATTCTTGCCGCATGGAAAGGGTTGAATCAAGATTCAAGTGTATCGACACTTGGTGACTAAAATCACATGAATATTTTGATCAATAAAGTATGCCATGATATGTACATATCTAGATATGTCCTATGCTCTAAATGTTATGAGCACACACCAGAATGATTCATAAGATGATCATTGGACGATAGTAAAGATATTCTTATGAGCTTTGGAAGAACTAAGAATATATCATGTATAAGTGACAAATAGTTAAAAGTAGTTCATTGTAAAGTGTTACATTGATACTAGTTTTGTCACAAGATACAAATTAAATTTATCTCAATTTAGACTATGTGTGGCACAATGTAATGGAAAGGATGTTCCATGATGGATTTGGATGAGTTCCAAAGTTGAGACATTATGACGGATACTACAATAATAGACTAAGTATATGAATGCTATAGTAGCAGCAAAGAAGGGCATTTGTGTTAAGTAGTTTATTATCAAACTAGGTGTGGTTCAAAGTGGGCTAATACTATCAAGATATATTGTATGCCAATAATATCAACATATTTTAACCCAAACGAACTAAAGGTCTCACCAAAGGACCAAATTTATACAATGCCATCTCATTTGAGAATGAGCGATGCATAGAGATGCAAAGACATGCAAATTCACACGGACCTGAAAGTGTCAGATCCGGAGATTATGTTCACTACTAGCAAACATGTATATACAACACCAGAAAGACATAAGTGTTGAATGCGCAAGTTTACAAACTAGATTATTGACTCTAGTGCAAGTGGGATACTGAAGGGAATATGCCCAAGAGGCAGTAATAAAGTTGTTATTATCTTATTCCATGTTTATGATAAAAGTTTATTTTACATGCTATAATTGTATTAATTGGAAACGTTAATACACGTGTGTTTAATAAACAAAATACAAGATTCCTAGTAATGCCTCTCTATAAACTAGCTCATTGATTAATATGATGATCAAGGTTTCCTGATCATGGACATTGGACGTTGTTAATAATGAGGTCACAACATTGGTGAATGATGTGATGAACATTCGTCCGAAGTATAGCATTACGATCAAAGTCATTATGTTTATATTGCTATAGCATCATACGAAGTAATCTTTATCCTTAGACCATGAGATCATGTTAATTGCTAACACCGGAAGAATACTTTGATAACATCAAACGTCACACCATAACAGGGTGACTATAAAGATGGGTTCGGGTATTCCGAAGGTGTTATATTGAGGCTCATGGATCAAGAGTGGAATTTGTCAATCACAATGATAGATAGATATACTCTGGGCCCTCTTGGTGATATCACATTGGTTAGCTTGTAAGCAAGTGATGACATCACTAGAATGTTATATCACGGGAACGAGAAAAGAGTGCATGTCGGCAACGAGATCAAACTAGGTATGGAGATACCAATGATCAAATCTCGAACATGTAATATATCGCGAGACAAAGGGATTTAGTTACTAGCATTATAGGTTCTCACGATCACAGAAGTCATTGTTGAATGTGTGGGAGTCAGTATGGATCTCCAGGTCTCGCTTCTAATTATTGATCTGAGAGGGGTCTCGATCATGTCTGCATTATTCATGAACCGTAGGGTGACACACTTAAGGGTTGCCAAACACCATTTGGAGCAAATATGTTCTATATGAAAGAATTACAAAGCGCTGGAATTATTTCAATAGACACCAAAATTGTTTCGGGTGAAATTGTTGAAATTGGTTCTGCATGTAATATTGAAATGTTGCAAGGGGTTTTATGTGAATGTTTATTAATTAAAGTAATTAAAAAAATCTTAATAAAATAAATAAGATAGTTTTATTAAATGAGAGAGTATTAAATTTGGAGAAATTTAGTGCATTTAAGTGGAAACTTAATTGGAGAATGTGAAGGGGCATATTTATGTGGAGGGAGTTACCACCACATGAATGAGGGAGGTGAAGGGGCACCCCCATGGGGCGCCTGAAATGGATTGTATGGGCACTTAGAGGGAGGGGGTGAATAGGTGCTACACCAATTTTTAATTCTTTTTCAGTTTTAGGCTTAGCACAAAGGGTAAATTCTCTAGATAGACTATTGGGTGGAATTTCCCTATATGCAAACCTATCTACTAGCGAGTAAAGAGCGAGTGGAAGAGGAACGAGTAAACCAAAGTGAAGCACGCGGAGACACGGGATTTGTTTGACTGCAGTTCCTTCCTTGTTAAGGGAAGTACGTCTGCGTTGGAGGGGTGGGCGGTACTAAGACCACAAGGCCACAAAAGGCCTCACCCTGTTCTCCGATGGATCTCGCCACAACAGGCCTGATCTACCTTCCACTATAGGTACCCTTCGAGGTGCGCACCGGCGCCTTTACACAACTAGCGGGGCAACAACTCCACAACAACTTGGAGGCTCCCGAAATGACAACAAGCTGCCACAAAAACAAACTTATCAAATACAATAAACAAGATCTAGGTATTGATAGGAATACTAGATCAAGGGTTTCTCCAATTGAATGGAGAGGAGTTGAAGCGCTTGATTCTTGATGATGATGATGAACTTCTCCTCCTTCAATTCCACCAAAGATCAAGACCTTCGGGTGTTGAAGTGGGAGATCGAGATTTAGAGCTCTTGCACAAGGTCTGGTCAAATTCGAATGAATCAAGAGTTCTGAACGGTGGGGAAGAAGGGGTATTTATACCCCCTTCAGAAACCAGCCGTTGCAGCCTTTGGGGGCCGGATTATCCGGCCCAAGTGAGGCCCGGATTATCCGGTCTGAGGAAAATCCGCCCCAGACTCGGAATATCCGGCAGATAATCCGCCCCCCTCTCAGAGCGTCGCGCCGAGCTTGCCCTTGATCAACTTCTGGGGGCCGGATTATCCGGCCTAGGGAAGAAAAACCGCCCCAGATCGGATTTTCCGGTAGAAAATCCGACCGGATACCAAGCGACGCGCCTTGGCACCTTTTGCTCAAAAACTGGGGGCCGGATTATCCGGCCCATGAGACACCCGGATTATCCAGCCTGGGGAGGAAAAACCGCCCCAGTTCGGATTTTCCGGGAGAAAATCCGACTGGACCCCGAACGACGTACCTTGGCTTCCTTGAGAGATGAGGTAGGCCGGATTATCCGGCCCTTGGTGGGGTGGATTATCCGGCCCCCCTCAAAACTTCCTGCACACTTAGAACACATGAACAGTCTCCATAGTATTGTTATCTAACACGCAAAACATAGGAAAACATGAAATGTTCTTTCAATCTCCCCCTTTTTGGTGTTAGATGACAATACCAGGATTTGCAGGAGAAAGACACAAGACGGACAGAGATAACTTATGAAAGATACTCCCCCTCAGTGTGTGCATAATAGAGTTTTGCATTGGAATACAAATGCACACAAATAGGAGAATCTATTCCATAGACATGTGAGCAAAAACACATACCACCGAAGTAGAGAATAGGCATCCTTGACATAAATCACAATTATTACCAGATAACCAATATGAGCGCGCCTTCCATGATATACCTCCAGCAATAGGATATGAATAGATAGATCCATAAGCACAATCCATGATATGAAGTCCATAGGCATAGTATAATCCAGACAACCATAAAGAGTCTCAAACAACCAAATCACGAATTTAAAGTTTAACGCTAAATGGGCATAAGCAGGAAATAACGAATAGAAAAATGCAAGTGCTTATGCCCGACCCATGCAAATCCACGGACAACCTAATAGAACTACTTCTCCCCCTTTGGCATCGAGACACCAAAAAGGGAGAAGAGCGATGCTAGCGCCCCATGGGATCACTCATCGTAGTCCTCGTCCTCGTCATCTTCTTCATGCTCTTCCTCATCCTCATCTTCAAGTTCCTCAGTGTCACCTTCCTCATCTTCATTAGCAGCGGGCGCAGAGGGGAACAAGTGACGCTCCAGCTCACCATAGTTCAGCCCAGAGGAAGAGTTCCACCGAGCATACGGAGTGGGAGGTGTAGGATCCGGAGGAGCACCCGAAGCACCGGACACATGGTGAAGAATGAGCTACTGGGAGTGAGCCAACTCATGGCGCTGCCTGTAAGCCTTGTACTGACCCTTGCGTGTGTCCACGCCCATGCAGAGAATGTGACGCTGGAACCAGTTCAGCTGCTTGATCTCACGGGCCACGGGAGGCACTGGGGGCCTGCGAGCATCCCTCATGAGGCCCTCAGGAGCAGAGGAGGGGTGAGAGGTCTTCCGAACCTTGTTGTATATCTTCTTGGCCTTGTGCACCGAGTCAATGTGGAACTCCTCGGCAGGAAGCAGGTGGCGGATGAGCATCATAATGTAAGGCGCATAGGGAATGGACAGACAGTTGAACATAGCATCACACAACTCATGGTAAATGAAGTCCATGACATCTAGCCTGTACTGCACTGACTCGTCCTCGCAGGAGGCAACCTCATGAGAAAATTGAAGTAGCCGAACAAGGTGACCACGGATGGTGTCATTGTTGCCCCCACTCAGTGTAATAGAGTCACGGAAGAGACCCACTAAAGCACCATAGATGGGAGCAAGACCAGCCACAGTACCGACAATGCTATTGTCCATAGTGCACGGAGAGAGAGAGTTGCATCCTTGTTGGGCTTCAACTGAGTGATGATGCGGTGGCTACTGGCTCTATCCCTGCTACGGAAGGAGTACCCCCGAACCTTAGCAAACACGTGAAAATCAGCAGTCATTGGCCTGTCATGAGTCATCCACTTCATAGAGCGACGCTCATCCCCACAAATCACCAAAGTGGAGAAGAACTGCTTCACCACCTCAGAGTCAAAGGAGCACTGGAGAGACATGAGATGGTGCAGCCCCATCCTCTCAGTCACATACATCGCATCCACAAGATGCGCCGTCTCCAAAGCATCAGCAAGTACCAGACGGTGCATAGGCCTAATGTTCAGCCTAGCATAGATGTCTTCAAAAATCCCCTTCTGTTCTGCACACCAAAAACGGGTATCCCCCAGCTCAACATCACAAGGCAGCTCAGCAAACAAGTCACGGTGACGGATGGCAGAAAAGGAGACTGCATCCAAAGCCCTGTAGTTGATCTTGGGCTCCTTGCCCTTCCTCTTGGACACCCCCTTCCTAGTCCTCTTGGATTGTTCAGCCATTCGCCTCTCTTCGTTCTTCCTTCTCCTCAATTCAACTTCGTCCACTAGGTTACCTTGACCGTCGTCCCGAAAGTACTTGGTGCGAGGACGACGCTTGTAGGTCTTGGAAACACCGGAACCACATGTGAGGAGAATAAGGGCGATAGCAAGGGCATAAGCATACACACAAGTCCAGGAGAGAGCATGGAAAAAGTAGTCAAAAAGTTCATAGGACAAAACTACTCAATGCATACACATAGTGAAACTAAAGCAGAATTGAATCTGTCAGGCCAGATTATCCAGCCTGGCCAGGGGCGGATAATCCGGCCATGGTAGAAATTTTTGATTTCACCAAGATTGCATGCAAAAAAAGTAGATCGGGCCTAGAAACTGCAAGACTACAATTTCTATGCGAAAACACACCCTTCTAGACAACGTTCCACCCAACAAGATACACATCTAGCCAAAGATGGGGAGAGAGGGAGTTACCCTCACTCATTGGAGGAAGAACACGGAGGAGAAGGTACCCGGAGGCGCGGAGAAGAAGATCCCGGGAGGCCCGGAAAATCCGGTGGCCGGAGAGGCTCCGGGAAGGGTGAGGGGCGGCAGGCGGCGACTGTGGAGGAGGAGAGGGCTGGCAGAGAAGTGTTGCTCGATATGAGCCCTTCCCCCCGAGCCCTTCCCTTTAAGTTAAAATCCGCCAGGGCCGGATTATCCGGCCTAAATTCTGGGATTCTATTATACACAGAACCAGGCCCGCGCGTCCCCAAACAACACCCCCACAAGGTGTCAAGGGACTTGTGTGCAAGAATAGATGGCTTAGGGGTAGGGAAGGCTTAGGATTAAGAGAGCCAAACTGAGATGGTACTAGACACTCAAAATAGCAAAATCCAAATCAAATAAAAGCCAAGATTGGGTGTGATTCCCATAAGAACATGAGAGAGCAAATAACAACCAAAAAGATCCAATTCTCCTCAAGGGAGAGGGCGGTGGCCGAAGCCACCTTGTTGGAGTGTATGGTGTGACACCGCGAAGATATATCTTGGGTTCACAACCAATACTCATCAATAAGCTCACATATCATAGAATGATATTAAGAGAAATGATTTATCTTGCTTTTGGCATTATGGGGGGAGGGTTAGCCCAATGAGTTAGGACCACACTCCCCCTATATCCATGCCCACACCTAGACCAAACAAGGATTGAGGTGTACGAGTGAGTGCATGGGTAATCAAGACAAGCGCCCGGAATCAATGATATTTAGCTCATTCCTCAAATAGCAGAATCTTGCTTCATCAAGTGGCTTTGTAAAAATATCCGCCAGTTGGTTCTTCGTGCTCACAAAGGATAGATCAATATCGCCGCGAGCAACATGGTCTCGAATGAAATGATTCCGAATCTCAATATGCTTCGTCCTTGTGTGCTGAACAGGATTGTACGCAATTTTGATTGCACTTTCATTATCACATAAAAGAGGCAATTTGTCACAATTGACACCGTATTCCTTTAAAGTTTGCCTCATCCACAATAACTGAGTACAAGCACTGGCAGCAACAACATATTCAGCTTCAGCGGTAGAGAGAGATATACAATTATGCTTTTTGGAGGACCAACATACAAGAGTTCTTCCCAAGAATTGACAAGCTCCAGAAGTGGATTTCCGATCATCCTTATCACCAGCCCAATCTGAGTCAGTATAACCACATAAAGAGAAATTGGAGCCCTTGGGATACTAGAGACCAAAGTTGGGGGAATGAACCAAATATCGAAAGATCCTCTTGATCGCCACTAAGTGGCTTTCTTTAGGAGCTGCTTGATACCGTGCACACACTCCCACACTCAACACAATATCGGGTCTAGATGCGCAGAGGTAAAGAAGAGAGACGATCATGGACCGGTATACCTTTTGGTCCACATCTTTACCATGAGGGTTAAGTTCAAGGTGACACTTTGTTTGCATTGGAGTGGCGACACCATTTAGATCCGTCATCTTGAATCTCTTGAGCATGTCTTGGATGTACTTTTCTTGATTAATAAAGGTTCCTTCTCTAAGTTGCTTGATCTCGAATCCAAGAAAGAACCGTAATTCCCCCATCATAGACATCTCAAACCTGTCAGTCATAAGCTTTGAAAATTCATCGTTAAAAGCTTTGTTAGTAGAACCAAAGATGATATCGTCTACATATAGTTGGCATACGAAGAGCTCCCCCTTAACCTTCTTAGTAAAAAGAGTGGGGTCGATTTGCCCAACTTCGAAGCCACGATCTAACAAAAGCTCTTTAAGGTGCTCATACCACGCACGTGGGGCTTGTTTAAGGCCATAGAGTGCCTTATCAAGTTTGTAGACATGGTTCGGGAAGTTAGGATCCTCAAACCCCGGGGGTTGCTTTACGTATACCAACTCATGTAGAGGACCGTTAAGGAAGGCACTCTTGACGTCCATTTGCTGCAACTTAAAATTGTTATGAGCAGCATAAGCAAGTAGGATACGGATGGACTCAAGGCGAGCCACAAGAGCATAGGTATCGCCGAAGTCGATGCCCTCAACTTGGGAGTACCCTTGTGCCACAAGTCTTGCCTTGTTCCTCACAACAATGCCATTCTCATCTTGCTTGTTCTTGAAAATCCACTTGGTGCCGATAACATTGCGCCACTCTTTGGGTTTCTCCACTAGTTTCCAGACTTTGTTGCGCTCAAAATTATTCAATTCTTCATGCATAACAACAACCCAGTCTAGGTCTTTAAGAGCTTCAAAGACCTTCTTAGGTTCCACCATGGAGATATGAGCTTGATGCTCACCAAAACTGGCCAATTCTCTTCTTGTAGAAACCCTTCGTCGAAGATCACCAACAACCTTGTCGAGAGTGTGACCCCTCAACTCAAGGTTACGATTAGCCCGAGCCTTGCGACGAAGTTCAGTAAGTTTGTTGTCTCTTGGAGGAGGAGATTCATCACTTGAGTCTTCATTGGAAGCATTTTCTCCGCCTTGATCAGTAACTGGAACATCAGTAGCAGGTGGTGGAGATGCATGGCCTTGAGGTGAATCTGTAGCCGTAGCAGGAGGCTGCAGAACTAGAGAGTCAGGGCCGGATAATCCGGCCGATGGAGAGGCCGGATAATCCGGCCTGGGAGTACTTGCAGCAGCTTCATCAGGAAGCCTGGGACTTGCTTGAACTGGCGAGGAGCCGGATAATCTGGGGTCAGCCGGAAAATCCGGCCTGGAGCTTGCGTTGATATCTTCACCACCAGGAGCAGCATGGTCAGCTGGAGCAGGGTGGCCAGATAATCCGGTGTCAACCGGAAAATCCGGCCTGGAGCTTTCTGGAGCATCTTGACCTTCAGCAGTTGATGGAGATGGTGTAGAAGTTGCCCCCATGGTTGGAGCATGTTGCGTATGTGTAGATGAGGGCTCTATATGAGTAGAGCATTGTCCTTCCCGGTCCACCACAAGGGGTTCCTCAATGGGGCGGAAGAATCCCACGCCCATTCTTCTTATGGCATCTTGGGGTATTTCAACATCTGCATCACAAACACCAACTTGCTCCGCACGGGAACCGTCATTTTCCTCGAACACCACACTACAAGACTCTACAACAGTTCTAGAGAGCTTATTGTAGACTCTATAAGTGTGGGATTCGGCACCATAACCAACAAAAATGCCTTCTAGAGCCTTAGATTCAAACTTAGATAAACGAACTCCTTTAATAAGAAAGAAACACTTACACCCGAATACCCAAAAGTATGAGATGTTTGGCTTGTTACCAGTAACTATTTCATACGGAGTCTTGTCCAAAATCTTGCGGAGGTATAAACGGTTGGATGAATGACAAGCAGTAGAGATTGCTTCATCCCAGAAGTTATATGGAGATTTGAATTCGGCTAACATTGATCTTGCCATGTCCATTAGAGTTCGATTCTTCCTCTCGGCTACACCGTTTTGTTGAGGGGTGTATGCAGCGGAATATTGATGTCTTATCCCCTCTTCACTTAGGAACTCATTTAAGGTGTAGTTCTTGAACTCCGAGCCGTTATCACTCCATATAGCCAGAATGGGGACGTTGTGTTGACGTTGAACCTCATTGGCGAAGTCGATGACAGTTTGTTGAGTTTCACTCTTCAACTTGAAGAAATAAACCCAAGTGTATCTTGAGTAATCATCAACAATCACTAGACAATACTTCTTCCCACCGAGGCTTGCATGTGATGGAGGTCCGAAGAGGTCCACATGAAGGAGCTCCAAAATCCTTTTTGAAGAGATAATGGTTTTCCTTCGATGAGGTGAATCATGCATTTTCCCTTCAACACACGCTCTACAAACACGATCTTTGGCAAAAGAGACATTTTATTTTAGTCCAAGAATGTGGCCAGCCTTGTGGAGACTTTGAAAAGTTCTCATATTGACGTGGGCTAGTCGGCGATGCCATAGCCAACCCGCGTCAGCCTTTCCGAAAAGACACATCGGGCCTGTAGTGGTTTTCCCGAAAAGTCCACCACGTACAGGTCGTTTTCGACATATCCCACGAAAGCGACTTTTAGATACTTGCTCCACAAGAGTACCACTAAATCAGCATCAATGTAAACTGCAAATCCCATCTTACCAAGGGCATGAACTAAAAGTAAGTTATACCTGAGGGTCTCAATAAGCATGACATCCACGAGAGAGATATCATGAGCCACCACAACTTTGCCGAGACCCAATACCTCAGATTTTGACTTGTCACCATAGGAGACGGTAATGTGATCAAGGTTTGGCCGCATCTCCGTGATGATCTCCTTGCTTCCGGTCATATGACTCGTACAACCGCTATCGAGTACCCATTTAGAACCACCGGAAGCATAACCCTGCAAGAAAATTACTTCTTGGTTTTAGGTACCCATTTTTCAATGGGTCCTCTCATGTTAGTAACAAGTTTTTTGGAACCCAGATAGACCAAGGAATGTAACAATCATAAGGCCCTACGTAACTAGCATAAACATCACCATAACAGTCACAATATAGTTCAAAGTTAGGATTGTTGATCCCTACAAAACCATCATGATTAGACTTGTTATTGGTAATGTTGCTAGTCTTCGATTGAGCAGTCTTGTTCTTCTTCTTGTTGTTGTTTTTCTTGCTCTTTGTCTTGGGTATGTAACCAAGACCTTCTTTACTATTGTTTGTCCTTTGCCTGCTCAGTATCTCATCAATAACCCCTTTACCTTTGTGTTGAGAACTTCTTGCAAGATCTTCTTTTCCAAAGGATGAAGAGGAGGTACTTGGCACATCATACCGTTTCAATTGAGTTTGGAGATGGTCATGAGACTCATTTAGAGTAGAATGATCACTCTTCAATGCCTTGTGAGCACTTTCAAGATTATCATACTTCTCCAAAAGTCTAGCATGAATAGCCCCAAAATCAATATTCTCTTTCTTTAGTTTCTTTACCTTGGCAAGAGCATGGTCACGTTCTTTAATGAGCTGAGCTACAGCTTCTTCTTGTGACCCCTCAAGGGATTCGAGTCTTTCTTCCAAAGAAACTCGAGCTTCCTCTTCCTCTTCTAAGGCATTCTTCAAAGAAGCTATCTCCAAGGCATCTTCTCTTTCAATTCTGCCTTTTTCTTCAAGGAGATCTTCGGCTTGAGCAAGTTGACTCATAAGAGCATCAAAATGGAGTTTGTGCTCACCTTGTAGGTTAGTGAAAAAAGTATCCAAGGCAATAACTTCTTCTTTCATTTCAAGACTGTCATGATCATTCATATCCAAAATTATGTTAGTCTTAGGAAATGAAGAGCTAGAAGTTGATACCTCAGATCCTCTTGCCATTAGACAAGTGGCGTTGTTGTTGATGGCGTTCTCGTTCGGCGAGTCGAAGAGAGAGGAGGGAGTCGATGTGGTGGCTATAGCAGCCATTTCGCGGGAACTATCATCATCCTCTTCATCTTCACTTGCGGAGGAGTATTCCTCTTGAGCTACAAGGATAATCTTGGGTTGCTTCTTGAAAGGGCCATTCTTCTTAATAAACGGCTTCTTCTTAGGAGCTTTAGATTTCTCTTTAAGAATGAGCATGCCACCATTGTCTTCTCTATTTTGATAAGGACACTCGGCAACAAAGTGCATTCTATCTCCACAGTTGAAGCAAGTTCTCAATCTTGGGCCACTTTCTCTTCTTCCATTTGACCCGTTCTTGCGCTCAAGGTCAGACTTGGCTTTGGCAGGGTCCTTCCAAAAGTTCCTTGCAAAGAATGCCATGTACTCACCATGAGCACGTTTGACCTCATCGGGGCAGTCCATGGATACCCCCTAAAAAACTCCTTCATCTTCCTCTTGCTCAACAACATTGGCTTTGAGAGCCACATTGACACCCTTTTGCATCCCAATGGCCCGAGCACGGGCATCTTCAGCATTCTTTGCCGCAACTTTGAATGACGCCATTTCTTGCATGACTTCGTTGGATGTCATTTGATGATAGTTGTGTCTACCTTGCAGGCTCTTCAAATCCGTTGGCTCGAAAGGCATTAAGGCACTCACATATTTTCTTTTTATCCATGCATCATCAATGTGAGTGGCCCCATGCTTCCGAAATGTTGTTGCGATGCCCTTGAGTCTTCTGTACATGTCCTCATGGTTTTCACCATCCAACATGTAGAATCCCTCAGCTTCATTACTAAGGGCATCATATCTGTTTCTTCTCATGCTTTCGTTTCCAACGAAAAGGTCCGTAAGAGCATCCCATGCCTCTTTAGCTGTGTTGAGATGTTCAATGTGTGGCATGTCCTTGGGACCCACACCCAGCTGTATCATGTGGAGAGTGGTGGCATTCAACTGGCTATCCACAACTTCCCTTCTCGTTAGATTGGTTTGATCTCCAATATGAAGACCTTCTTCAATAATCCTCCACAATTCAATAGAGGAGCTGCAAACATGAGATTTCATTAGGAATTGCCATTGGTTAAAAGAAGATGCAGTGAGCTTGGGTGGATCACCCCTATTGTTTATATGAGGATGAGGGATAGGTGGGTCGGGGGAATATACGTGGCGAACCTCACTATATTCCTCCTTACCATTTCCCTTTTTGGAGGTGGAGCCATTTAGTTTTTCACCTTCCACATCATCATCCTTGGATCCAGTGTTACCCTTTTCCTTAGATGATGGTGTGAGAGCCTCAGAGGAGGATGGAGATGGAGCTATGGATGATGTAAGGCGATCAATCATTTGATTCATCTCCTCCATCTTGGCCTCAAAGGATTTCAACAAGGTTGTTTCCAACGACTTGAGATCATCCATTGTGACCTTATCCACAGCCTCATTTCCATCATCCTTGGTACCCATACTACTCTTAGGCGGTTAAACCCGAATTAAGAGCCGGGGCTCTGATACCAATTTAAATGGATCGTATGGGCACCTAGAGGGGGGTGAATAGGTGCTAGACCATTTTTTAATTCTTTTTCAGTTTTAGGCTTAGCACAAAGGGTAAATTCTCTAGATAGACTACTGGGTGGAATTTCCCTATATGCAAACCTATGTACTAGCGAGTAAAGAGCGAGTGGAAGAGGAACGAGTAAACCAAAGTGAAGCACGCGGAGACACAGGATTTGTTTGACCGTAGTTCCTTCCTTGTTAAGGGAAGTACGTCTGCGTTGGAGGGGTGGGCGGTACTAAGACCACAAGGCCACAAAAGGCCTCACCCTGTTCTCCAATGGATCTCGCCACAACAAGCCTGATCCACCTTCCACTATAGGTACCCTTCAAGGTGCGCACCGACGCCTTTACACAACTAGCGGGGCAACAACTCCACAACAACTTGGAGGCTCCCGAAATGACAACAAGCTGCCACAAAAACAAACTTATCAAATACAATAAACAAGATCTAGGTATTGATAGGAATACTAGATCAAGGGTTTCTCCAATTGAATGGAGAGGAGTTGAAGCGCTTGATTATTGATGATGATGAACTTCTCCTCCTTCAATTCCACCAAAGATCAAGACCTTCGGGTGGTTGAAGTGGGAGATCGAGATTTAGAGCTCTTGCACAAGGTCTGGTCAAATTCGAATGAATCAAGAGTTCTGAACGTTGGGGAAGAAGGGGTATTTATACCCCCCCCCCTTCAAAAACCAGCCGTTGCAGCCTTTGGGGGCCGAATTATCCGGCCCAAGTGAGGGCCGGATTATCCGGTCTGGGGAAACTCCGCCCCAGACTCAGAATATCCGGCAGATAATCCGCCCCCTCTCAGAGCGTCGCGCCAAGCTTGCCCTTGATCAACTTCTAGGGGACGGATTATCCGGCCCTATGCGAAGGCTGGATTATCCGGCCTGGGGAAGAAAAACCGTCCCAGTTCGGATTTTCCGGTAGAAAATCCGACCGGATACCGAGCGACGCGCCTTGGCACCTTTTGCTCAAAAACTGGGGGCCGGATTATCCGGCCCATGAGACACCCGGATTATCCGGCCTGGGGAGGAAAAACCGCCCCAGTTCGGATTTTCCGGGAGAAAATCCGACTAGACCCCGAACGATGCGCCTTGGCTTCCTTGAGAGATGAGGTAGGCCGGATTATCCGGCCCCCCTCAAAACTTCCTGCACACTTAACACACATGAAAAGTCTCCATAGTATTGTTATCTAACACGCAAAACATAGGAAAACATGAAATGTTCTTTCAGCGCCAGCGATGGGGAGGGGTACCCCCAGCTCCTATAAAAGGCCCCCCTCTCACTCCTTCTTCCTCACACCTCCTCGTGAAGGATCTCTCTCCCCCTCTAGATTTATTCCCCCATGGTCTCGGATTAGCGAGATACATGTTCCTGATGGCTTTTCGTCTGGAAGGAGTTGCTGCTTCCGATGTATGGCTGGAGCAAGGAGGCAGAGTTTGTTCGGTGGCCTGAACGTGTGTGCGAGGATGGATGCGTTGCTGATTTGCGGCGTTAGGACTTCCACACGATCTTGAGATCGGCAAGCGTTCGACTACATCATCCACGAGTTCCATCTCATTAACAAAGCTTTGTCGGTCTACGAGGGTATGTTCTCTATGGATGTATATCCATCCATTGCTTGTATCTAGTAGATAGATCTTGGCGTATAATAGTTTCCATCGTAGAATTTTTTTTATTTTCTATGCTGCGATCCCAAAACAACTCTCTACGATACCGTCATGGGTGCTAGAGGCTACAACCCTGAGGCTCTGATGGTGGCGCTCAACCACCTCTTCGACAACAGGGCTATGGGAAACGACTTTATTCAGATGGCGGAGGACCAGGGGGATCTCTCGCTCAGGACCTACCTGGCCAAGCACTACTACGTGTAGTGCTTGCTCCCTGATCATAGAGATAGTGGCGGTTGTTGCATGCATGATGAAGAAGTTGTTGGTTATATATTTTGAAGTAGCTAGGGACTTGGTAAAAACTTATTCGAAGGTATGTTTACTATGAGGTGGTATATACTAACCGCTCACATTATGGAGAACTTGCGATGGTAGGATTGCATCCCTTTTGATGTGGTGGTAGGATGACACCATAGAAGTTGGTAGCGATCGATAGGATCATACTAGCTAGTAGATAAACCGTTGGTGCTTTTGTCCATATGATCATGCATGCTTAAATTGCTTATGTTGATAACCCTATGTTTGTGATTTTGATGTGCCTGCTTTAGTTGTGATCCTTATGTTGCATTTGTGTTATGTCTCGTAGAAATACAACTGGTACGTGGTGTACTACAACATGAAACAAAAAATCTACAGATCATGGGAGGAGTGCAACCAACAAGTCACGGGTTACCAACACAACCTCTATAAGGGGTTTAAGACTCTAAAACATGCACAAATAGCTTACTATGAGTTCTTAGCAGAGCGGCCACAGCCGGCACAAGATATGGACATAAATTTCACTCCTCCGCATGCAGCTCATCAAGCTCATCCACATGAACAGGCTCCACCTATACAGGGTGAAAGTATGATCAAAAACACCATCATCGTCGGCCTGATTATGTGGATTGTGTACTACCAGTTGTTCTGATTTATGTGATCGATCATGTGTAAGATCGTAAACCCTTATGAGTAGTTGGTAAGCTCATTATTTGCCATGCGAGGTAACCACATCGGGCCGGATGCGGGCTTCTAAACGTGCACCTTTGCATTAGCCGAGCCCTTTCCGGGAAAGCAAATAAAGTGACCATGTGAGATTTTCTAGTGGGGAAACGGAAATACGGGCAACCAAATAAACCAGGCCGGAGGCCAATCTCCTCACATACTGATCCGCTGGGCCAACAAGGAAAAATGTAAAAATCTGGCCCGAGCAACCAAACACGCCCTTAGTGACAGATCTTTAAAATAATCTCCATATCTCGCATAAGCTTGCCTCGACAACGATACCTTGCTAGCCCACACCTTAGACGCCCGACGTTATCTTTGGAAAGTCCACACCTTGTACAATCCACACTCACATTTGACAACCATTTAGGATATGGGTAACAAGTTGATCCACAACCCGCTCGTATGGTGACATTAAAATGATATTTTAGTCATGATCACTCGTGTTTTTTCTAGAGCAATTGCTGGGTGGAAGTGGATGTATAGTACAACCTAGCCACCCATCGCATATTTGGATTCTTATTATTTAAAAAACAAATTCGCCGTAGAACCTTCCCCTTTGGCATTTTTTTCTTTGCCGGATGGAAGCGATGGAAGCGATGGAAGCAGTTATTTAAGAGTGTGTTTGGTAATAGAATGGGGTGGAACTAAATGGAACCGTTCTGCACCTAGAGCCCGTTCCAGCGTTTGGTTTGATAGGAGGAATGAAAAAAAGTGATCCCTTAAATGTTGAATACACTCGTTCGACCAAATTGGTGGAACGTGGTCAAACCGGTCATAACCGTGACCGCAAATCACCTGCTCACCAAAAAAAGATAATTTCCTCGTTAATCTCACTTGACATACCCTATCCTCTCTCTCACCGTTCTGTCATCCAGTCCCTCCCATCTGGTGGCGCCGCTATCTAGCAAGCGAGGCGGTGGCAAGCAGGCAGCAGGCAGGAGAGCAGAGCATGCGGCGGCTGGACGCAAGGAGCGGCGAACGGAAGCGACTAGCATGCGGCGGCGGAAGAGGAGTAGATGACCATAGCGTTGCAACCTGTGGGGTTTCACACTCCCGCTACTCGACAATAGCCCTATGTCGTCTTCATCGATTGTAGCTAATGCTGGAACCATGAGCGCCTAATCCTCGTTCTTCGTCAGTGCTGAATCTCACATTAAGAGATGATCTCCTAATTGCTAGCTTGACTAGACGTCTTGGTTGTCTAGAGTATGGAGATTGTCCAATGGCTTGACGCTAATTTTGATACATGGATGTTGTTCCACGGTCACATAAGCACATATTTGTTTGCTCGATTTTGAGCCAAAGTTTGTAGCATGTGAAATTCATGTTTTCGCAGAAATTTAGTGATTCTTCGTCCAAACATTACATGTACTATTCCATGTTTTTCAAAAAACATAAGCAAAATATTGCTGAAAATTTGATTAACAAGAAATTAGAAATTTCAAAACCATACTGCCAATGCACATGTGGGAGGTTAGCTCACCATTCCTTTGAAAGATGTGAGCTGAACCGATTCCACCCATTCCAATTCCTCAACTAAACACAAAACATAACCATTCCATTCTACGTGTTTTCCTAACTAAACATGAGGATAGAACCATTCCACCATGGCATTCCATTTCCACTTTATTCCAAAACAAACACATCCGAGGTCGTTTGGTATCCATGTATTTATTTCATTTAGTAGAAATGAAATGAATACATGGATTTATTTCATTTATATTATGATTCTAAAAACACCCACATGTTTGGTTCTCACCGGAATTTGCAAATGACGGATCTGAGATAGAAATTGGGTTTATACATGAGGATATTTCGATGGACTTGCCAAATGAAATGACATCCCAATTCTGTGCCAACCAAACAACAGAGGGATGAAATTGCAAAATAAATTACTACAAAATTCCAGACCCATACGATGGATACCAAACGAACTCTAAGTGACACGGCAATTAGTAAAGAAAGAAGTCCAGATCACCCCCACAAGTATTAGGTTTCGGCTAATAGCCCCCCTAAACTATGAAATGGCCTATTTAACCCCCCTAAGTTTGCAATACCGGACAAATTACACCCCAAGACGCTAATAGCAGTATTGAGACCGGTTTTAGACACCCTGGACAGCGGTTTAGGACACGTTGGCACCTGCCCACGTCACTGTGTCTAGCATGGCTGGAACCCATCCATCAACAACTCTGTCCGTCTCAGTAGGACGTTTCTCCGGTAGCATCGGTGCTGCGTTTTGCTGCTTGGACAACGCCGTTGCTTTCCCTCGCTCTATGTCTATCGGCAGCTTCTTCATGCGAACATGATGAACGAGTACCCGTCTGCAGCATCCTGTACAATACCAGAGAGGACATACGGGCCTGGTCGTGCATCGCCTCCAGGTCGTGGTGCTCGTATACCAGCTCTAGCCTTGCCGAACACCATGGCACGATCAGCTTGAGCTTCAGCGACAGGAGCAAGTGCGCGCAATCCAGCTCAGAGCGTGTGCACCCAGGCCGCACGCCTAGCAACGCATAGTAATCGATTTTGCACGGCTCGACGACGGCGACGCGGCCGCGGAGTCCCTGGATGTGGGCGATTAGCTTGAGGTGAAGACTCCAGCCTGGAATGCAGAGACTCGACCCACGAGGCATGCAGCCACGAATGTGTGTTGAAGGACGCTTCAGCATGCCTCGAGTATCTTGGAGAAATGGTGAACGGCCTCTACTGGGAGACCCGAGTCGAGCGCCACCATCGCGGGCGTGCGTCGGCGTAGAAGGATCTTGACGCGAGCGAGGAGCTGGGACACGGCCTTGCCCGATGGGTCGAGATGCACAGCGCTCGCGATGCTGGTCGCGACAGGGACAGAGACGGCGACCACGACTACGATGGTCAAGGCGGGCGAGCGGAGCTGTACCAAGCGCTAATAGGTCATCGCGCGCTACGAGGGGAGAAGGTGGGACGGTGGCCCGATTCGCCGTCGTGTTCGTGTCGACCAAGCCTCGCGCACACCAGCTAGGCTCTCATGGGGCTCTCCTGCCTGCTAGCTCCCTTGGGCAGGGCAGGCTCGACGCTCCTCTCTCGCCTGGTGCTGATGGTGCCCAGGGCCTCTCACAGCAGTGGGCAGTGAGCAAGGCCTCGCGTCCTTTGTTGTTGCAGATGTAGCACACAGACGCGGATGACATACATGATAAAGTTGGGCAGGTGCACCGGGATGCAGCTGGAGATGATGAAACCGACGGGAAGAAGCAGGATGATGCTAGGCACAAGCAGCAGTAAGCTTCTACAGGGATGGCCGTGTTCGAGCTGGTGCGTCTCGACCAACCAGTGCGTCGCCACCTAGAGTCCAACATGGCCAAAACCGGTGTCCACCGCGTCCTAAACTATTTAGAAAACTGCTCATCACTTTTTATGGGGATAATTTGTCCCGTATTGAAAACTTGAGGGGTAAATACCCCAGTTCGGGGGCTATCAACCGGAACCCAATACTTGTGGGGACTTCTTTCATTAGTAAACGCAGAACATCTGAACATGTGAGGTCTGATCGTACATATCCAGCACAAGGAACACCGCAGCCTCGTCGCCGTCGAAAATGTACCGCCGTCCCCGCCACTTCCTCCCTGCCAAACACCGCCGCCGCCCAAAGCCCCTGCACAAACAACCGGCCGAGCCCCCCACCCCGACCTACACCCGCGACACCATCCGCCGCGTCACCAACATACTCCGCGACCAACCCTGGTCGGCGGCGCGCCCGCTCCTCCTCTCCCTCCCGGGCCTCACCTGGGACTCCCACACCGTCGCCCGCGTCCTCAAGACCCATCCACCCCTCCAAAAGGCCTTCCTATTCTTCCGGCTAGCCTCCTCCCCCGCCGCCAACCCCAAGACCGCCTTCCGCCACGACCGCTACACCTACACCTCCATGCTCCACCTCCTTGGCGAGGCCGGCCGCGTACCTGCCATGCTTCGCCTCCTCGCCGAGATGCTGCGAGCCGGGGTTGACCCCGACGCCGCCACATTCACCACAGTCATGCACTGGCTGGGTCGCGCCGGGGACGTGGACGCCGCGATGAGCGTGTGGGAGGAGATGCGCTGTCGGAGGGGACGGTGCCGCCCCACGCTCGTGAGCTACACGGCGTGCGTGAAAATTCTGTTCGACGCCGGGAGGGTGGCCGAGGGCAAGAGAGTGTTTGTGGAGATGGTGGCCGAGGGGCTGCGGCCCAGCTGCACGACCTACACGGTGCTCATCGAGCATCTCGCTGACGCAGGTCAGGTGTTCGATTAAATACCCATGCCGTTTGTTTGTTTACCTGTAGGTTTTGTGGTGCACTAACGATGTTTGTGGCTCACTTACTGTTTGATGGAATGCATGAATGATGCATATGATTTTTCATGTTCATCTACACTGCATAAAAATTGAACTTGGCTGCCTGGACATTCTTGTCTGGTTTCAACTTCTGTATATGATTTTTCATGTTCATCTGCACTACATTAACTCGTAACCGGTGTACCATTATACACTGACATGTATCTAGTTCTCATCAGGAAAATTCGAAGCTACTCTAGAAATTATGAGTGACATGCAAGATGCAGGCATAGAACCAGACAAAGCACTCTGCAATATTCTAGTCCGGAAGTGTTCCAAGGCTGGTGAGACATCGGTGATGACCTTCATTCTTAAGTACATGAAGGAGAAACTCATTGTTCTCCGTAGACCTATTTTTCTGGAAGCACTGAAAGCTCTACAAGCTAGTGGTGAGAGTGACAGTCTTCTCCGGGAAGTGAATCCTCATCTTGCATCCGAAGGCATTGATTGTGACCCAACATTTTCTCATCTAGGCTACATTACTGACAGAAGTATGATTATGTACCTTTTGGCTGCTAGAAACTGGTCTGCAATCGAACAAATGATACAAGAATTGACCACGAGAAATGTGAAGTTTGAATCACATATCCTATCTGATATAATTCAGGCCAGCTGCGCAAACTGCAGACCATCATGTGGACTCACAGTTCTGCATTATAGCCTAAGAGTAGGCAATCAACTGAATAGATCTGCATATAGTTGCCTTCTTGGTCAGTACCTCAGAAGTGATTCGTTTGATTTGGTGCTTAAGATTGTTGAAGAATTGATTAAATCTGGCTGCAATCTTGGATCGTATCTGTTATCAGTCTTGATACTAAGATTCGGTTGTGCTGGGCATTCTTCGTACGCGGCACATATCTTTGGTTTATCGTCTCCAGACCAGAATGTGACTACCTACACTGCCCTTATGAATGCCTATTTTCAAGCTGGCGAAGTTGATAAGGCTCTTGAACTATTGTCACAAATGAAAACATATGAGATATCAGCTTGTGCGGGTACATATGAAGTACTGATATATGGTTTACAAAAGGCTGGGCGGAAACATGACTCAGAACATTACCGAAGGGAAAGAATGGAGATGCAATGGCATCGTCAGTACTGTGATGAGCATTCCCCTGAAGATAGCTTATGTAACCATCTCTTTTGTGGCTTTCATCGTTAGAAGATTGTTTGATGGGCGATGTTTATTTCCGTTAGCTCAGTCTATCCAGCTTCGTGTTTAGTCGCGGATTGAAGGTATAAATGGGTCTCCTGAAATTTGCTTTGACATGGAATTGCACACTCAACATGCGATTCCTTTTCCATAGCCTGGATGAGAAAGTATAACAGGTTGAGCCCGGGAAAGGATGTCTTTGGGGTTAATGGTGAAACTAATTGCATGAAGGATTGCTGAATTTAAGAACCTAGAAGGTGCAAACTGACTCTTTGTGTTGGTGAAGATTGAATAAGATCCATTTGAGCAGAACCCTTAGGCCTTGTTTGGTACTAGAGTTTTTGTGGGGATTAGTGGGGATAATCCGCACCAAACCCCAAATCCCCACTTACTTCTAAAAATACATTTGGTACTAGAGTATTGGGCGAGTTTAATCCCCGCTTATCCCCACCTTTCCCCAAATTTTAGTGTATTTTTCTCAATTCCCAATACTCTACCCCTACCTAGTGGATTGTGGGTGGGGTTTTATGGGGATTGGGTGAGGGTAGAGGTTTCACCCAATACTCTAGAGGATTATCCCTACTAATTCCCACAAAAACTCTAGTACCAAACAAGGCCTTAAAGGGTTTGATAGGAAAGCATGTTATTGGATTACTATGGATGTCAAGAAGCAACCGAAAGTCTGCAAAGCTATGTCAAGGAGCAACTTAATTGTTAAGTGTCTTTTTGGAATTGAAGGTAATACATCCTTAGTGAGCTAAAAAAACACACATTTTGGAATAAGTAATCAGTAGTTAGGGAGGTCTTTCCCATTGTTATGCTTGAATTTTCTATCTCAATCTTCTGTTCAGATAAAATCTAACTATCGACATTGTGGGGTGCTCCCCTTTTCTTGTCCTGTAACAATTATCTGTGTGTAAATATTACGAGTTATCTTGAAAAATTAGGGTAGCTTCAATATTTCCTTTTGTGTTTAATTCAGTATTCAAGTAGTTCTAAACTTATTCTGTTAAGTCAAACATGGATTGGTAGTGATCACCCTCTCATACCAAATTAATCTCTCTCCATAATCCGTGCCCCATAAGGTGGCCAGCCAGGACTTCTCCGTGTGTGCCCGTCCGATCTTTTGCTTCCATCCATCTCAGCCATTTGTTTCGAGCGGTGGTTCGGCCGGCGGAGACAAGACCCGGGTACAGGGGCTGTGGTCTGGGGTGCAGGGATGTTTCCCTTGCTATTTTTCAGTATAGCCATGGCTTTATCTCTCATAATCTCTTCATCTAAGCTCTAGTAGTGCACAATGGCACTGGGTTTGATTACATCTTAGCTCCACCATTTCCTGTCTGTGTCCACTTTTTTCTCACCCGGAACTCGTTTGGTGACTACCAGATTGTAGTCGTTGTAGCTTCATTTGTCTTGCGTAGTGTTGCTTGACACTTCTGCCTGAGTTCAGGGCAATGTTCTGTTCGAGTCTGCAGAAGGTGTGTCCAGCCGTTTCAGTTCTGTAGTTCTGTTCGAGTCGTGTCTTCAGGTCAGAGCAGTAGCGTGAGAAAACTTGTGCCCGAACTAAGCTATTTTGTTGCGTTACGTGGGAATATTTCATAGGTTTTTTTGTTCCCATTAGGAATTAATGTTGCCAGCTCTGAACTCATGCCACTCTAATTTAGTTGTCAGCATACACCAATTCTGAACTTGCCAATGTTCAGCGTACCTGATTTGATATCATGTAGCTGTATGCGGAGTTGGATTTTGGTCTTGCTTTGATGGGTTCATCCCTTTTACCATGAGAGACAACAGACAAGTGATGTGGTGAAACTTGATCTTGAAAAAATCAATAGAAGATCTGCAAAATTAGCTGTCATTGTGCTCATCACTTCAGGTGAGTTTGGTTACAGGGCAATGTATACTACTCCCTCCAAACCATAGTAAGTCTCGCTGATTTAGTAAAACTTGTACTAAATCGGCGACACTTACTGTGGATCGGAGGTAGTAGTTTTTGGTACTATTGACATTGTGTAAACTTAACTGCATGGCATTTAGGTTTTAACTTAATTCATGCTCTTATCTTCTACTTCTTCCTTTTTCTTGCATGCTTTGTTTTTTTGTCTAACAAGATAAAAAAGTTGCTTGGCATGCATAGTAGTTTCCTCCAGGCTCCAGCCAGATCTCTGTCCCTTAAAGCTGGACAATAATCCTCTAAAAGAGGTGATATAATGATATTGTCTCCATGTGCTTGTATTTTGGCTTACTGCTGATAAAAATTTCCATTACATGTTCCTCTCATTTGTTTTGAGAGTATCAGTCTTGCATCGTCTTTGTATTCTGTATTGTATCATCATGCCCTGACGGGTTAAAATATAGAATACCATCAGCTATGCAATTTGATTCAATGGTAGTCGAATCAACAAAAAATCTTGGTTAACAATTACCAGACTGATAAACAATATATGTGCACCAGTAACCACTGGAGTAGCTAAATTACTAATTTCTATCTAGCCAGTAGTCACTATTGTTCTGGCACCTGCTTGTGAAATTTTAATTTATTGTTCTGTCGTATTTGATGTCCCTTCCTGCTTATTAATAAAAAAATGCGTGATCCTGATGTTTTATCTTCTGACACGCTCTTTCATGTTGTTATTCTTTTATAATCATCCGTACATACAGTATTGGTTGCTGCATTGTGTTCTGAGTTGCTATTGCATCTCCCAAATTCTCCCAGATCTATAGTTTTAAATTTAGTTGTACTTAATGTCCAGTTACTTCTTGAATACTACAGTATGTTAGTCAACTTAGACCATACCTGTTTCCATAATGGACAGACTGCTTTTTTAGTATATTATTTAGTTGTATTTAATTTAACATTGCCATATCACTATTGTATTATTTATATAGCTCATTCAACTTTGTCACGATCTTCACCTATATATATATTCAGGTTTGATTCCACTGCTGTGGTCGAGATCTGGGACTATTATGTTGGGTCCCGGGGTGTTGTAAAAATCTTATGTAGATTTGATGTGTTATCAGCTGGAGTGGTACATTATATACTGCTGAATAAGATCTCATCATCTTATTTGGTTATCTAATCTCTAATGTCAAATTTGAGCCCATTATCTCTTTGGAATTGCTAAATAACCAGTGTTATCCTTAACAGGGATAGAAACAAGGAACACCTGATGCGGATCTCAAGGGGCACGCTGATTTTGAGTTGGGCCAATGGCAAAATATATTTGGCAGAGCAAAGACCTTAGGGGGTGTTTGGTTCTGGCCACAATTTGCCAAGCCAAAGTTTGGCAACTTGGCCTATGTTTGGTTTTTGCCACACTTTGGCTTGCCATACTTTATTAACCGTAGGGCCCGTCTGTCATAGAGTGAATTTGTTGCCAAATTTTGCCACACTTTGTGGCGTCCATTTTCTTAGCCACATTTTTATGCCTGCCACAATTGCCAAAGTTAGGCTTGGCAAAGTGTGGCCGGGAACCAAATAGGCCCTTATAAGAAAGATGCTTCAAATCATTTGAAAGCTTGTTGAATGCAATGATAGCATCCAGATGTATATTTCTTAATTCTTTTGCATTTTGCTTCAAAGTTGTTAGGATACTTGCATGTCTTGTATTTCTCTCAAATTTTTGCTAGTGCCAAGGCATCTTGATCACTGACAATTGTAATTCTTTGAAGTGTTTTCACTATCTGTAGTTGTGTATGTTGAAATGAGGTTATTTGGGAAAAATCCATGTCTGCACTGGATGGCATCTGAAGCTCTGAACCTACATGATGTATCCTTAACGAGCTTGAGAAGGCGATGACAGGAGCGTGTGAAATCCACGCATGAAGAAGAGGAGAAGTAGGGTGACATGGAGGAAGACGCTGATGAGCAATACGCTGTGACGCTCGAGAATAGAAAAGAAAAAAGAAAATCGAACCTCCAAAAGCTGCCAGAGTTGCTCTAGTGGCCCACTGTATAAAAACAATAAAAATGACCTCGGACACTTCAGCGCAAAATTACCTTATATTCCAATAAATATGTTCGCCATTAATTCCCACTTCCTACAAGGAAGCGTTTTTTTTGCTGTTCTCCAGTACAACCCCATCCTCCTAAACTCGTATAAAACTCAGACAAACAAAACACAAGGACGGTTCAGGTTGGTTCGATACCTCTTCGTTATTATACAAAACATAAATATATAGCCCTATACAAAACCTGTATAGCCCAATATTATCGTACGTCTTGCAATTATGTGTGTATCCTAATGCGTACGAGTTCACCGGCCCATCGCCGGCGGTGGTCGTTGCCGGTGGCAGTGGCGGTGTGGCGGGCACTAGACACAATCCGGTCGGCACACTCTTGACACAACCTTGTAGGTATGTGCCGGCAGGGATCGTGCCGGTCGCATCGCGTAGGATCGGCGGCGGTTGGCGGCGGCGTGGCAAGCAAGTTCATCGGCGGCCGTGTGTAGGAGAGGTCGTGGTGGCGATGGTGTGTCTGCGCCAGACAGTCCAGCGTATTCACAGCCGGACAGTCCGTCTTGTTTTTGACGCGTCGGCCTATCTGGCTGCTTGTCCGACGTTTATTTCGTGACGCTAACTTTTTAACAGGAGCATTTGGGAGTGTGCCGGACTAGTTGCCAGACTTAGGGCCGGACAAGTAAGAAACTTTGTCCGGCGGCAAAAACTTGCGAACGTGGTGCGCGTAGATGGGCCGGACAGTTTGGCGTCTTGTCCGGCAGCATGTCCGGCGGGTTGTTCGCGCGACGGCCTGTCCCACAGCTTGTCAGGCGAATTGTCTGCAATTAGTTCGGATTAACAGAAGCATCAGAGAGGGTGACGGACTTAGTATCAGACTTAGGGCCGGACTTAGTATCAGAGAGGGTGATGACCTTGTTCGGCGGCAAAAACTTGCGAGTGAAATTTACCTTGCAAATAGTATACCCGTTCAGTGGCATGCCTGGCACTTATAGAAACTTAGGACCAGACTGTCCGTGAAATGTTGCCGGACTGTCCGGCATTAAAGATCCAGAGCGACAATATAAAGGGTCCGACGAAATTTACGAAACTCAGCGACAAAAACCTTTTCCAACGTACTATTGAGGTTACCGTAAATTCCACATTCTATATTTATAGCAAACGAATCAGATCTTAGCACACATCAAAGGCATATATGGACTTCTATCGCCGTTAACAACCGAACAGTTGTAGATCAAAAAATACATGAATTTAGCAGAAACAACGGTAGTATGATTTCTCGGTCATTACACGGCATACTAAAATCGGTATGTGTCCATAATCTTTATCTTTATCTTTATCTTTACTATTATATAAATGTCTTGTGGTATTGATGGTCTTTATGTTTTGGTACGTTTGTCTGTACGTAATCGATAGCAAAAAAAAGCCTGGTTGCGTTCTTTCTTCCGATTTCAATCGCTAAAAAACATGTGATCGATCCGGTCAGGAACTGGTGATCCGACCGGAGCATGTCCGCGTCCATGTCAGATGCCACCAGCGTGACCGTCAATGTGGCCCATCTCCACGCGATCCGACAGGAGGCCCATTTCCACGCGATCCGACAGGAGGCCCATTTCCACGCGATCCGACAGGAGGCCCATTTCCACGCGATCCGACTGGAACAAGTTCGTCACCGATCAATAGCCTCTCTCCTTCTCGCGATCGGTAATGATCAGTAACTGCAGTGTCTATGTACGACTCCAGGAGATGACACAGGCTGTCGTGAGCATATGGAACAATCGATGGAGAGGACATGCCTGATGCACACATCCGTGCAGCCTAAAGCCAAGCCATATAAGCATGCGAAGCCAAGCCATATAAGCATGCGACTATCTTCGAAGCGTGAAGGAACGGTTGTTCGAGGGATTGAAAAAAGCCCATGCGGCAAGAAGCCAACAGAATTCAGAGATACCAGTTTGCATACGCACGAGAAGAATCACCAGATTCACCAGGTTCGCTTCTACTCTCTCCGTTCCAAAATATAAGATGTTTTAACTTTGTAAATGAAATGTATCTAGACCTCTTTTAGTGTCTAAATCCATCTAAGTTTAGAGTGAACCTAGACACTAAAAAGGATTAGATACACTTCTTTCACAAAGCTAAAACATCTTATATTTTAAAACGGAGGGAGTACCATGCAAAATTATATATGCGAGTACACAAGGAAACCTCTGGAATTCAAATCATGATGACCCGTGTTTTCGTTTTTGACTACTACATATCCTCATCAGGAATCCACTCTGCCGACGCCATAACAATAATGTCAAGAGAGAACTTATCCTTAACGGCATCTATCTTTCAATCAGCTGTACACTCAAGTTCCTTGTGAAATAATAATTAACATTTAAAAATAGATTGTCAAACTAGAACAAATATTAAGTGATATTTGATAGTTATTGAACATTGATACAGTTATTATTTTTTATTGATGTTGTATCAATTTGGCAGCTACAGAAAAACAATAAAGTGAAGACCATTGGAGTCCACCAGAAAAATTCAAATGTTTTTGGAACATTTTATTTTTCTACCTAGATATGTGCAACAATCAAAATACTAAAAGGCCGTGGCAACGCACGGGCATTCAACTAGTATTTTGTTACATGAAAGAAGAAATGAACCTAAACTTAAACACGGTCTGGAAACCTTTTACGGGACAAAAACCCGACCGTATCTAAAACATTGGTTGTAAGCATCATCTTCCACTTCGTTGGGTTTAAGCATGTTCTCTTTCACGCTGTCCAACTCGTTGCGTGGTGATAAAATTATTTCGATGAGCATAACTTCTCTCGTCGAGTCAACGACGGTCTGCAAAAAAATGCACAAGGCAATGAAAAACATGTTATGACATGAACTGGTATTTCGACATGTAAGAATTAATTTGACCTACCTGTGTTGGAGTGGTTTTGAACTCATCACCGTCCCATTCTTCCATATGAGAACCCCAAGTCTGCATGAATTTCTGTCAGAAAAAAATCCGGTTCAACTGACAATTCACTAAATATAAATAATCACAATGATGTGAAGTTGCGCAATTTACTCGTCCATCTCTTTGTCTTGGCATGGCGTACTGTTTTATAGGCCACTCCGAAGGATCGGGATAACTGTTATCGTATGTACTTGCCTTTGATGTCATAAGCAATTTCAGATCTCTGAAAACATAATTTTATTTTGGATTGATTAGGGGAAATTAAGTGCAATTTTAACAAAACACTTTATAACAATAGCAAAAGTGCAATAAGAGCATACCAAAAGCTTCAATCATAGGCATGTAACGGTTTAGATTATATAGTGAATCTAGTACTTGAAATTCGCTTAGCTAAGTGCATCACGGCGGCGATCCAATGATTCTCACAAACACGCACAGCTAGATAGAACTGCAATAATAAAGTATAAGTATGTTTAAAAACTCATTGAGTGAATTATGCATACCATCGCATGTGCTGGCACTTAACTTCGGTTTGTTAAAATACTCAAACTCGTATCTCCCAATTACGTTACGGTTCTCTTTTTCCACCTGCGGGCGCCCGGGTGGATAAGTATCTTTACCCCTCGACTTTCCTTGTACGATCCAACTCGTTTTCCATGTAGAGGCCATAAAACAATCACTTGGAGCGCAAAGAGACAAGCAGATAAGCATTGATGACGTGTAATGTTAAGAAGTGTGTTAATCGAGATAGTAGTTTAGTAATATAAGAGGGCTTCGAAATAATGAAAGTATTATGTGTATATCTTCCCTCGGCTAGTCATTGATTATGATACTTGCAACGTGGGCAATAGTCAACTCGAGTCCTTCAGACATGAATTTTTTTTTGTCTCGTTGACGACCACACTTTAATAATTCTGTTACCAATGTCATAGTAGCTTCTACAAGATCTTCAGTAAAATTATTTGTCTGAAGCAACATATCTTTTGCATTGATCAAGCTTGCATGCAACCCGTAAAGAGTTAACTATGGTTAGTAATAAGCAAAGAACGTTAACGAATTTAAAAGTTAAACATTTAACATATGAACTTACTCTTCGCTGTTTTCCCTTGATGGATTTGACGCTTGTTCGCTCTTTTTTCACACAAGTAAGAGGACCAGACCCATGATCCTGGAATGCGCTTCCGCTTTTTAAGTCCTTTAAGCTTTATAGTCGCAAACGCAGAGGACGATAACTGTGATGACGATCTAGCAGGAATAGGGGAATTATTTGGAACTAAGATATGATCTTCTTGGTTACCCTTGTTGCGACTAAACAACGTGGGTGCTTGAGGATCATCATTCTTTATATTGTACCCAGGTGTAGTTGCTGACACGGTGCCATTTGCACCATTCTTAACAACATCCTCCTCCTTAACAGCATGCTGGTCAACAACCTCATCCGTAACAGACGTGATTTTTTGGGGTGAATAAGCTCTCTTCTTGCTGTTCTCGCTTACCGGGTCCCCTTCGGACGCATTTCTAGCGAGAGGTCTGTAAATGACACCTTCCTTATTTAACATCGTGAGAACTCTCTGCAATGAAAAATTTAAAGCTATCATGACACGTGCAAAACAAATGATACGTGAGAAGTTTAGTTCACCGTGTATTTTACCTGTGAGCATAAATTTGGCATAATAGCCATATGCTTACAGATGAGAGTAGTCTCCTCAACTAGGCGGTTAACGCGTTCCGCAAGTTGTTCCACATAAGCGGGGGTTGGTGCAGGAGCTTTTGATTTTCCTGAAGCAGGTGTTTTTCTTCCGAAACCATTTGTTTGATTTACTTCGAGCGTCTGTGCTTGGCAGTAATATCGTTGTCAATCTGCATGTTGTAAAACAAAGCTAATTATTGATGTTGAACATGAGTTGCTGAAAAAAATACCGACAGGAAAATATTCTTATATTTCCTTTTCCTCGACCATATTTAATGTCATACGTGTCTCTACTCAGCACTTCTTTCTTCGTCTAATTCCTCATCAGCGGTGTCATTGCTAACAATGGGTTATAGCTCAGATTGGAAGGTGGTTGTATTTTATCCCAATACATATACTGCATAAGCAAACATATGAATCTTGATTAAGAAATAGTTGCGACAAAAAAAAGTTAAATATTACGGTGTACCTGTAACGCCGCCATATTTCCCTTTGACCAGTGCCTTACTTTGTTTCCACTTTTGCAATTCTTTAGTGCCCCAATTGTGTAGCGCACGTGTATTCATTCCAATTTAGATTCGAAAGTCGCTCAAAATCTTCTACCAATGCATAGGCAGACTTTGGAATAATTTGTGAAGAATATGGCACAGCCAATGAGAACAATCATGGTCTTCCGCACAAACTCAGCATCATGCGCTCGACGAGTCACAGTGTCTTGTATTAAATCATCGATCACGACGATTACCAGTTTTAGGATTGAGCCAATGAGATGGTATACGTATCTTTAATTCCAACCTTCTTGAGAAATTATGGCCGCAGGGTCCAGTCCACGATCTTCTAAACAAAACATTGTACAGTATAAATATCTCCATTAGTAAGAAAATTTTCATCCTTATTTTCATTTATGGAGAATGTCTCTGTGCCTGCATTAAATCCTTGAAGTAGATACTGCAGCACACCGGTGTGCATCCTTGTTGATGGAGTATCAAGCATGCACTCTATTCCGGTACCAAACAGTGCAACTCGCTGTCTGTGTGTCAGTTTATCAGCTAGATTGACCCACTTGTCAACCGAGCAAGGAACTGTATCCAGATCTTCCATCCTGTAAATTCAGTATAGAAATTTTATCAAATTAATGTTAAAACAACAATTTTCCTAAAAAACAGTTAGCTGTTTTACAATTGAGAAACAGTCATATTTTGAATCGTCGGAGATCTGTCTTCATTTCACGAATCTCAGCGCTATGGCCTATTTCCGTCTCATTTTCGTCTTTGTGTCCTTTTGGGCAGAGTCAACGAAGCCTATTTTAGTCTTTTTTTTTTCATTTCGTTCAGACTTCAGGAGCCTTCTTCATTTCTCGGGAGAGGAGGGGAAGCTATGGCGGAGAGGTCTGCGGCGATGTTGCAGCCTACTCGGACGATGTCGGAGGGAAAGGGGGTTCGCCAGGCGGGAACACCGTCGATGGATAGAGCGGTGACGCTGCAGCCACCGCTAGCGGGAATGGAGATCCGTGGCTCGCATCCATCCTCGACCTATGGCGAAGAGATCAGCGATTCACCAGACACCAGCGTCCATGGAAACGTCATCGCCTGGCGTTTCTCCCCATTCCACCAAGCTTCTTCTCCACCTCCGGCCGCCGCCGCTAGGCCAGCGTGGCCGCGCGCCACCAAGCCACCACAAGACGGCGCTGCCCCGCACCTCAAACCTGCAGCAGCTCTAGCCTCGGCCCTGTGACGCCTACTGTACCTCTTCATCAATCCTATCAGTGAGGAAGACGATGGCTACTCCCTTCCTCACATCTCCTGCTGCACTGACATGTCTTCCTTGTGCTGCTCCTCTTCACCGGCCTGAAGGTTCTAATCCAATCGATCTCTCTGTCCCTCTCTTAATTTTCTGAAGTTCTTGTGATCTGGTGCTGTGATACGACTTGATCAGTTCAGCTTAGATACATGTGCTTATTTTGTTGATCTGTAAGAACCAGACTGTAGCCTGCAACCTTGTTCGTACATGTCTGTGTGCTTGCTAAATCTGTAACTTGTGTGCCGCGTTTGGCGTAGAAACGTGATTACTTTCTTATTCCTTGTTGTGTATGTGCTTGTCAAGTTTTCTGTCCCTTGTCCCATATAATTGCTTCTTCACTCTCCTAAATGTTTTATATTTCACAGATTATCATGTATCATCCATGAGTCTTACTTGGATGCCCATGATTTCTGTTAGTTCTGATAGCTTTTAAGCTTGAAAATAATGCTTATAGATTATCATTTATAATGTGTAATCAAAATTAAAAATTTAAGTAGCAGTGAATCAGTTCTATTTGCATGCCATAAGTTTCTCATACTAGTAATTTTTTTTGCATAAAAGCTACTCATGTTGGTACACCCTGAGAGAGAAAGTTAGTGTGCACGAAATGAAAATAGTACGAATCATCTATCTGTTACAAACACTTTTTCCCTTTTGTTTCCTTCCCATCTTCTGAGCTGGTGTAGAATCTCCCAAAGAATGGTGTGTGAACCCTCTTTTCATGCTATCATTTTTCTGTTCCCTTCTTCCTAGCTCTCGTGTGTGATTATGTGATATTTTCAGTCAGAGTCCGCGTGTTCACATCATTGCGTCGAACCTCAACCACCAGCGAATATTGTTGTTTAATATCATGTACTACACTACTACTTCCTTCTAAAATGTGCTTCTTTGTTCCGGCAGGTAATTGGGATCCTGCATCTGTCTATATGAAAGCCAAAGCTATCTGGAACTTTGAGTATACCTTGTTGTGAATGTGTACTTTGAGAATATGGTGTAGATGTTGTTTTAGTTTCCTTCTTCATGTAGGTTTTCATTCATTCGTTTTTACTATTCATTCGCTCAGTCAACTGTGTCTTTGTCGGTCATCTTGTCTTCTAGTTTTTACTTTGATCAATCATCAGTTTTCAGTCATCATTCTTTAGTTTCCGTCTTCAGTTCTCATTTCCTCATTTTGCTTCATCAGTATATTTATTTATTTAGTCCTTATTTTATCTATGTCCTTCTTTCTCTTATTATTTCTGCCCATTCTCTTTAGTCTCTTAGTCTTGTAGCTCTTATTTGTTCAGTCTCTCATTCAAGTAACTCAGTTTCATAGTTTATCTCTTATTTCTTCAGTTTATCTCGTTTTCAATCTTGTTTGCTCAGTTAGTCTTATCTCAGTCTTACGATTCTTAGTCTCTTAGTGTAGGAAAATTTTGCTCAGTCATATTTCTTCAGTTTTATTTCATATTTTTAGTCTTTTTTGCACAGTCAGTCTTAACTCCAGTGCTAAGCATTCTTGAGTTATTAGTCTTTTTCTAAATTTTCATTTTCTATATAATTACTTCATTGTTAATCTATTAGTGTTATTCCTAAGTTTATCATTATGTAAGGTTTAGTCTTTTGGTTCAGCTGCTTTTTATCTTAGTTTCTTATTTATTTTTCTTTTAGTAACTCAGTTCCTTTAGTGTCTTTGTGTTGATTGGCTTCAGTTTCATTGTGTAGCTTAGATTTAGTTATCATCTCAGCGGTCCTTGTTTTTTCTTGTCTTCAGCTTATTCTTTAGTCTTGATTCTGCCCTCAGTTTCTGTTTAGTCTATTAGTCAATCTCTCTTCCGTTAGTCCCTCAAAATGGAAGCTTTTCTCTTTTCTTCAGTCCCTCCAATTCTTGTTCTTCAGTCATCAATTAATGAAATAGTCATTTTTATTTAAGAACTGTATTTCTTTGGTGTTCACGCATGATCAAAATTCATCATCTTCAGTCCTTCATTTTACTTTCTTCTTGGTTTATTTTTTAGTTACTTATTTTCATCACTTTTGGTTGTTATAAATTCTCGTAGAGGATACCAAAGGTAATTACTGAAGCTCTAAATCTCCCTCAAGTGGGAGTCACAGTCTTCTCATTCCAACAGGGATCTCGAATGGAAGCTCACTATGTTCAGCGAGCGCACGGGATGCCAAGATTCAGTACTGGCTGGGATGATTTCATTTATCTTGTGCCTGGACTAGATTTGATGATATTTTACATGAATGATGTACAGTTAGTCAAAATATTATTCCACAATCTGAGGGACTCTATATTTACACGACTGACAGGCCAAGAATATATCTTTGTGTTTTTGCTACTGTTGTCCTCGGATCAGCTTCTTTCCTAGTTATCCAAATAAGTTAGTTCATGTGGTCGAATTTTGAACTGCTGTTGTATGCTTTTATTTGTGTTTTCGATGTAATGCAACCTTGTGTATTTATTCCATTGGCAATCCAAGGCACGAGTTTACCTATGGTTCTTTTATTTCCTTTTTTGCATTTTTGTATTGAAAACCTTTCTAAGATTTTTACAGTCGGGAACTGATTCATCCCTATATGTTTTTTCAGTCGGGTATGTTTCCTGCAGTTCTTGTTTTCCTTCTTTTTCGTTCTTCTCCTAGTTTCCTAGATCTAACACAAATTTATGGTACACATTCCAGCAAGTTCAAGAGCATACCTGGAACTACAGATTTTCTTTAATTCCAGGTTTGTCCTCTCAAAGAACATGTTTACCCTTCTTTGGTTCTTCTTCTTCTTCTTCTACCATTTTCAGGTTTGAATTATATCTCTCTTTTCTTTCTCTTGTTTTCTTTTGGGAAGATCCTTGGATATTTTGATCCCTCACCCTAAAGCAGCGGCATGTCAGGGTTGAAGCTGGTGGATGTTGCGCCGGAGCTATTTTCCTCCTATACAGGATGATACTGACCTATGTCCTCTGACACAGTCCTTGGTGGAGTTGTTGGGCTTTTTTGTCAGCTGTATTATACGCCTTGTCTACCTACAGGCCCAGGAGTTTGACCTCAAAAACATGGACAGCTAAATGAGCCGTTAGAACTCATTGGTGGGCTCATAAATGTGTCTGTTTTCGTTAACTAAAAACAGACAGCTTTCTCTGCATTTTCATTTGGTTTTTTGTATGACAACTGTCATCTTCCTATTGGTTTAAAAATCTGCATGTTTCTCAATTACAAAACAAGTAGCTGTTAAATAGTCACTCCCTAAAACAATCATCGTTCGCAAAAAAGTCGTTCGTGATTCAGAGATTGCCGGACAGGCCGGCACCAGCGTGCCGGATAGGCCGGAAAGGAGACGGCCGGATAGGCCAGTCTGTAGAGAGACGGACAGGTTGCCAGGAGCAAACTGGACAGGCCGGCCGGGAATGCGCCTGACATGTCGGCCTTGAGCGCGCTGGACAGGCCAACAATGAGCGCGTTGAACCCAACTTAAACCCTAGATTGCCTACTAGTGCACCTAACAACTGCAGAATTTTGATGGCCAGATAAGCATAGGATTTATGTACATGCTCTAAAATCAATGTGGAACCGAATTATGAACCTTAGATATTTTGGCTACCTACATACGCATATGATCCATGAAGATTAACCCTACCAACGATAGTGTTATTTGATTAGCATAAAATCTCAACTCTAAACCCTAGGCGTCCCTAATCTCAGATCACTTTTAAGAAGATCATGTGATGTTTAATCATGGATCTAATCTCAAATCACCAAGATCCAAACCCTAGGCATCCCTAGCAGACGCCGAGATTTTGAACTAACTTTGACCCGGCCGTTAGAAATTAAAAAAAAATCATTCAACCTTTGTTTGTTCCCTGTTTGCCATAAAAAATATTAAACATTGGATATCCGTGAGATTTCAACCATCTACTCTTAGAGAGTAGCCTCAGAGTGAAAGGTCCATTGGAAACTTTGTCGAAATGATCTCAAATTTGGTAGAGATGTGTGTCTTGTCATGACAAACAGTTCTGGCAAGTTTATTTCCACTACTTTTAAGGAAAACATAGTCTTTCCATTTTATAATCGCAAAAACGACATTTTTTGTGAAGCGTGAGAAATAACACCACGTGGAGTGGAGTAGTCGGCTACACGAGAGGCACGTCTGACCAGATGGTTCAAAGTGAGACACTGGATGGATGTGGTTTACCTCTGGTTAAATTTTGGTCAGGACTTACGTAATTTTGAACCGTAGACACAAGAAATATTGCTCATAGATTTTTCTAAAAATCACTTTTAGGAAGATCATGTGATGTTTAATCATGGTTCTAATATTGATCACCAAGTTTCAAACCCTAGGCATCCCTAGCAGACGCCGAGATTTTGACCTAACTTTGACCGGGCCGTTAGAGATTCAAAAAGCCGAAAGGTTGTAAAACCTTGGCCTTCAACCTTTGTTTGTTCCCTATTTGAAATATTAAACATTGGATATCCATGAGATTTCAACCATCTACTCTTAGTGACATGGGTATACCCTACAGGTACTCGAGCTTGGTATATACGGTCCAAATACGTACAGGCCCACGGTGTCGCCAAGGCCCAAACAAGGGATTCGAGTGGCCTACAGACTCTCGATTGCTTGAAGAACAAGAAGAAGTTAAAGATAGAAAGTTCGAAGGGGAAAAACCCTAACTTGTAACCGACTCGACCTGCTACCCGAGACCTAGCCTATCTATATAAAGGCTAGGAGGGGGCATCGAGGAGGACACACGCAACCCTAGTTTCCACAACCCTCGCCAGATTGCATCTGCGCACCATTGTAACTTTCGACTCCTTTGATAATTCCACAAGCAGACAAGCAGGAGTAGGGACCTCTACGGGGCTTGAACCTGGGTAAATCCTTTGTCCCCTGTGTGCTTGTTTGCTAGCCGATAGATGTCTCTAGCGCTCCCTCCTTCTCCAAAACCCAAGTCCATAACAATGGGCATTTATGAGTTAAACCCTCGTCAATTGGCGTCGTCTGTGGGAATTGGGAGTGCTGATGTTGCGGCTTCTTCGGCCCCATCAACTGCGATCTACGACTCCGCAACAGTGGAGATTCGCCAGCTCTTCGGCGCCTTCGACTTCACCGTCCACACGCCGGCCACCCGCCCGGCCTTCGAGTCCGTAGGCGACGGAATCAGCCTGGCGATTGGGAGCTTCCGCTTCCAAGTTGGTCAGATGGGCACGCTTCACATGCCTGATCAGCCGACAGCACCGGCGATTGCCCCGACGTCATGGTTCCCTCCATCGATCGGCACCCTCAGCGAGCTCAACGCTCCGGTGGCAGTCGAGGACACGATCAGCGACAGCAGTCGCGATTCCGATCTGAGCGATCTGGCCACTGAAGATGGAACCTACGGTTTCGGATCTGAGAGTTGTGGAAGCAACAGCTTCCCCAATCACTTCATGTGCGCCGTCATCAACGCAAACGACACCTCTGCCAATCGCGACAACGGTGGCAACCCTGGCAATGGCACCGATCCACCCAACTCCGGCAACGGTGGCATCGGCAGTAACAGCGGCAATCGCGTTCCCGTCAACAACAGAGGAGCAGTCAAACCTCCCAGCATAATCAATGAGCAAACCGGCGAACGCGTCGTAATCAAGCTCAACGAGCAAGAGTGGGCTCGCTGCCGCGAGGCCCTACGGGGCACACCTCTACCCTTTGGGTCCCCGCAAGAACTGCTGATGGGCTACCACGGGCTCTTGAAGGAAGAATTCAAGTGCCAGGTGCAAACAATCGCGCAACTTGAGGCGCGTAAAAAGGCAGCGGACGAATCGAGCCTTCGTCGCGCCGGGCTCTCCTCCTACGGAGGATCCTCCTCAAAGGGCAATGAATACCTCGCCAAGAAGTGGCAGTCGCGGATGGCTCACCTCACTGAACAAGAGCGCATAGAGGCCACGAAAGTCCTCGACTTCGGCTCTATGACAGTCGACACGAGAGGCAACGTGGTTCCCAGAACGCCGCAGGCTGCGGTGACGGCAGCCACCATGTACCTACTCAACAACCAGCCGCCAGCTGGAGATCCCCGAACTGCCATGCACCAATCTACGATCGCGGGCTTGGGATTAATCGAGGCCGCCCTCGACAAGGAGCCAACACCAGACCCAAAAAAGGGCAAAGCGCTAGCAAAGCGCCACTCCTCGCCCTCATCCAGCGATGACAGTCACGACCTGTCTCGGCGCCGCCACTCACGGCGACATGATCGTGACTATGATGCGCGCGATGACCTCACGCAGCGCAAGATCGACAAGTCAAAGGCACGACGTGCTCGGTCGACTGACACGGAAGAGGAAGATGGGGAGCTATGCGGCGCCAGATGCTTCAGCAGATCCATTAGGCAGAAGCGGATGCCTAAAGGATTTAAACTCCCGTCGGAGAACCCGAAATTCGACGGTCTACAGGACCCCAAGATCTGGCTGGAGGATCACATCTCCTCCGTCAGGCTCCACGGAGGCAGTCGAAGTACTGCCATGCAATGCTTGCAGCTACAGCTGCAGGGCGCTGCCCGAGCATGGCTCAATAACCTCCCACGCGGATCCATTCGCAGTTGGGATGAGCTGGTTTATAGCTTTGTGCGCAACTTTAAGGGCACGTATAAACGGCCCGCATCAATCGAAGAACTGAGATGCTGCCATCAAAGATCTGGCGAATCGCTGTGCTCATACATCCAAAGGTGGTCCATCATCAAGAACTCCGCGGAAAACATCTCGGAAGACCGCGCGATTGATGCAGTCAACGCTGGCGTCCGCCGCCTAGAGCTCAGGGAGGAGCTGGGCCGCTCAAAGCCCTAGACCATCGACCACCTGATGGAGATCGCGAATCGGTGGGCCGATGGAGAAGATTCGATGAAGAATCGTGCTCACTCCGACGAGGAGGCGGAACTCGAACGCAGACGCGACCGCCGAGGCAAGCGGCGCATGCGTATCTACGACGATTGTGACGACGTCAGCATGGTCGCAGCCGGCTACGCCGATAGACGCGACGATAACCGCAACAACGGATACCGTAGCGGCGGATACTGCGACTCCGGGAAAACCACGCAAGTATGGCAACGCCGCACTCGCGATGAGGCACCGGCGACCTCCATCGAGGATAAACTGTCCAGGCCATGCACGGTACACTTCTACATCGATAAGCATGACGGCAAGAGAAAGTCCAGCCACCTCCTCAAAGACTGCCGCGAGTTCCTCAAGCTACACGAGGGATTGGTTCGGATGAACCGCAATGCAGTCGAAAGAGGCTACGGAGCCGCTCCAGGCGCCGTGGCACACGGCGCACCACCACCACCACCACCTGGGCCACCCCCGAATGGAGCCGCACCAGACCAGCACCACGGAGGAGAACCGTACCCACGGGCCATGGGTACCATGATGATCCAAAAAGGGCGCCCCTCCAACAGGGTGCAGAAGGCCATCACTCGCCAAGTCAACTTGGCCACGCACTCGCCACCATCCACCACTGAGTACCTCAGTGGCAGCGAGTCGTGCATCACCTTCGACAAACGCGACCACCCGCCTCAGATACCTTGCCCAGGTCATTGCCCCCTTGTACTCGAGGCACAAATTGGAGGATTCGACATGAGTCGCGTCTTCATGGACGGCGGAAGCGGCATCAACCTCATATTCGCGAGTACCTTGCGAGCGATGAGGATCCCTCTAACATGCCTGGAGGCATCGGACACAACGTTCCACGGCATCGTCCCAGGGAAAGGCGTATACCCCCTGGGCAAAATCAACCTTGACGTCATCTTCGGCACGCCAAAGAACTTCCGGCGCGAGCGCATTGACTTTGAGGTCGTCGACTGGCCCTCACAATACCACTGCATCCTTGGGCGCGTCACGTTCGCTAGGTTCATGGCAGTGCCTCACTACGCCTACCTGCAGATGAAAATGCTAGGTCCCAACGGCGTCATCACGATCAACGGGAGGTTTGAACGATCTGACCGTTGCGACAGGGAATTCAACAGAATCTCCCAGTCCTTCGACATGCAGGAGGAACTCGCAAGATTGAAAGAGACGATAGACAACAGTCTGCCTCCCCTGAGTAGGCCAAGCTCACCTGACCTCTCCTTCGACTCATCTGTGCACACAAAGAAGGTGCAGGTCCATCCATCGGATCCTGCAGAGACGACCCTCATCGCCAACAACTTGAGTCCCGCATAGGAACTCGCGCTCGTCGAATTCCTCCGTGAGCACTGGGAAATCTTTGCCTGGTGTCCTGCGGACATGCCAGGAGTTCTCAGGGAATTCGCCGAGCACGCACTCAACGTCAACCCTGACACAAGGCCAGTCAAGTAAACAATCAGGCGACTGTCTGAGCCACGGGCGCAGACAGTCGAAATGGAGATCAACAGACTCCTCGAGGCCAAGTTCATACGCGAGATCAAGGAAAGCACTTGGCTCGCCAATACGGTGTTGGTACCAAAAAAGGACACGGATATCCTGCGGATGTGCGTGGACTTCACTTCTCTGAACAAGCACTGCCCAAAGGATCACTTCCTGCTGCCACGGATCGACCAGATCATCGACTCCACCGCGGGATGCGAGCGTCTCTGCTTCCTTGACGCCTACTCAGGCTATAATCAAATTCGAATGAAGGAGGAAGATCAAGAGAAAACAACGTTTACAATGCCCTTTGGTGTGTTCTGCTACAACACAATGCCCTTCGGGCTAAAAAACGCGGGAGCCACCTACCAGCGGTGCATGCAGGCTTGCCTCACGGAACAACTGGGTCGCAACATCCAAGTCTATGTCGACGACATAGTAATCAAGACCAAGGAGGAAGCCTCTCTAATCGACGATTTGCGCGAAACCTTCGCCAACCTCGACCGCTACCGGATCAAGCTCAATCCGGACAAATGCGCCTTCGGCGTACCATCTGGGCAGCTACTTGGGTATCTCATCTCCGCGAGGGGAATCGAGGCGAACCCGAAGAAGATAAAAGCCATACTGGCCATGGAGAAGCCGAAGAACATAAGAGGCGTCCAGCAACTGGCCGGACGAATCGCGACCCTCAGTCGATTTATCAGTCGGATGGGTGAAAAGGCACTTCCCTTCTACCAGCTCCTCCGCAAAGCTAAAAAATTCGAGTGGACCAATGAAGCGCAAGAAGCATTCGAAGATCTCAAGCGCCTGCTATCCACTTCGCCAGTGCTGGTGACCCCATGAGAAAGGGAACCACTATTGCTGTACATCTCCGCCACCAACCAGGTGGTCAGCACAGTGCTCGTCGTCGAGCGGGCTGAGGAAAACAAGGTCCATGGCGTACAACGCCCAGTATACTACCTCAGCGAGGTCCTCACGCCAACAAAACAACGGTACCTGCACTACCAGAAGCTGGCGTACAACGTCTTTATGACCTCCCAGCGATTGTGCCACTACTTCCAGGAACACCTAATCGTGGTAGTCAGCGATGCCCCGTTGGGACATATCCTCAATAACCCCGACGTCACGGGGCGAGTCGCGCTTTGGGGAATAGAATTGTCTCCACGAGACATCACATACGAAAAGCGCGACGCAATCAAGTTGCAAGTCCTCCCTGACTTCCTCGTGCACTGGATGGAGAACCAACTCCCGGACAAGCCAGATATGTCCTACCTCTGGACAATGCACTTCGATGGGTCCAAGCGGAAAGACGGAGCAGGCACAGGTGTCATACTGACGTCACCTCAAGGGGACAAGCTGAAATATATCTTGCGAATGCAGTTCACAGCCTCAAACAACGAGGCTGAATACGAGGCCCTGTTGCATGGGATGAGGATGGCAAAAGCCTGCGGCGCTAAGAGGCTCATCATATATGGCGACTCCAAGTTGGTCGTCAACCAAACAATGCATGAGTGCGACGCACTGAACGACAACATGATCGCGTACTGCAACCTCTACGATACACTCGAAGGAGACTTCGATGGTTGCGAGCTGCGACATGTAGGTCGCGAAAGCAACGAGGAGGCGGACGCACTCGCCAACATAGGCTCTACCTGCGCCCCCATACCACCTGGGGTATTTCTCGAGCGCATATGCGAACGCTCCATCAAGCCAAAGGCCGTAGAGAAGAAAACAAGCGCAGCAATGGACTTGGGGGCTACGCCACCCAATGAGCCCATGGCACTCGATGACTTGGAGCTGGACACCGGACTCGAAGGACCAATGAGCGTCATGCTGATTGAGCAATCATGGACGCAGCCGTACATCACGTACCTCCTCAGCAAGAGGCTACCGGACGATCCGACAGATGTACGGCACATCGCGCGGCGCTCCAAGGCGTTCGCCGTTATCAACGACGAACTGTAAAAACGCAGCATCATAGGAGTGCTACAACGATGCGTCTCCATGGCCGATGGAAGAGCAGTTCTCCTCGATATCCATGAAGGGACCTGCGGGCACCACGTTGGCAGTCGCGCCCTCGTTGCCAAAGCTCTACGAGCTGGATTCTACTGGCCCATGGCCATGCGCGACGCCAAGGACATCGTCCAAAAATGCAACACTTGCCAGCGATTCGCGGACAAGCCGGACGCACCGGGCGCAGAGCTACGGCCAATCCCATTGGCCTGGCCCTTCGCGCAATGGGGGCTCGACATGGTCGGAAAGCTTCCAAGGTCCTCGTGAGGAGGCTACGTCTACCTCTTGGTCGCAGTCGACAAATTCACCAAGTGGATCGAGGCCATGCCAGTAACCAACCAATCCGCGCACAACGCAGTCAAATTCTTTGAGTCCATCGTCTACCGCTTCGGGGTGCCACATAGCATCATCACCGACAATGGGATGAACTTCACATCTAAGGAGTTCCAAGAATTCAGCAAGAACCTAGGGATCAACATCAGCTACGCCTCAGTAGCGCATCCACAGACCAACGATCAGGTGGAAAAGGCAAACGGGCTCGTCTACAGCGGCATCAAAAAGCGACTCCTCCGACCACTCGAACAAGCCACGGGCTGCTGGCCGGATGAACTGCAATCCGTACTTTGGAGCCTACGTACAACTCCAAACAGCGCCACGGGCTACACGCCATTCTTTATGGTGCACGGAGCAGAGGCAGTGCTACCCGCCGAAGTACGGTACAAAGCGCCACGCGTGATCGCCTACAGCGAACAGGAATCATCCCTCGCACTCGAAGACTCCGTAGACCTCCTTGACGAAGCAAGAGAAATCGCCATAGAAAGATCCACGATCTACCAGCAGAACCTGCGCAACTACCACAGTAGGAGGCTTCGCCCCAGATCCTTCATCGAAGGTGACCTAGTCTTGCGACTGAAGCAGCAGGGGCATCTCAAGCTCGGGTCCCCCTAGGAAGGACCGTACGTGATTACAGAAGTAATCCCAGGTGGCGCCTATCGTCTTAAAGATTTAGAGACAGGAGTCGCATACTCCAACCCCTGGAATGTCGCACAGCTGCGATGCTTCTACCCTTAGTTTGTTTTTACTTTTACATTGCAAATAAGGCTACTCAGCCAAGGCTACTTAGCCACACATTGTACCTCGCACTGTTCTTCGAATAAATAAAAGCTAAGTGCCCCCAAAACTCTGTATTCTCCTTTACTTTTTCAATTTATATACTCGAGGGCTGCGCCACCCTATACACATCTGTTCTTCGAACCAAAACGCGATATCCTGAGTAGCTGGTACATCAATCGAAACCCTTAAAACACGACCTCAACTCAGCTGCAATGCACCTGACAGGTTGACAAGGGACCGAGATAAAAGATGGCCAGGCTAACGAAAAGGACTCGCATAGTGCAACGCACCTCACGCTCACAGAGCTCTTTATACACATTCGACAATTAATTATCTATAACATCTATACGAACTTTACAACACAAGTACACTTATGTGCAGGATACAATTTTGGCTACTCTTGCAACAGATGAACGTTTGTTTGTTCCTCAAATAAGTCGACGATCTCCTCTGCTGGACGGTCCACTGTCTGATAGTGCGGTACCATATTCCAGGCAGATCCTGCTGGTGGCGCTGGCGGCCCAGAGGCAATGGCGGCAATATCCACGTCAGGCCTGTGCAATCGCACCATTGAGAGGGCAGCCTTGGCACCAGCCACCAACTGCTGCCTCACGCACTCGCGAACCGCGGACAGATCTTGAAATTTGGCAAGAAGAGCCAGCAGGCTTGATGGAGTGTCGTCCAGCGGAAACATCGCCCGATAAATGTTCTTCAAGCACGACTGCGACTTCTTAAGAAAGAGCAGCACTCGCGACGCGCGATCCTGCAGGGTCGCCAACGCAGTCGCACGATAATGATCTACCCAGAAGTATCCACTCTCTTGAAGTTGCTCCTGGGTGAGATCATGGAGGCGAATGGAAATTCTATCCTTCTCCTCCTGCGGATGGCGCGCGCTCACAACTAGACGAAGCAGCATCAATAGCATGAGTACAATGTACCGCTGCGACAGACTAAAAAGGAAAAGATGAGAATAGGCAAACTAACACTTAAACTGGTCGCCCAGCTACGCCACCTCGCCAAGCAGATACTACTCGCGGGTGGCGGCTTTTTCCGCCTTCGACTTCCACACATCTGCGCTACCGCGGATCACAAGCAACTCACGCTCCAGCTGCTTCACGCGATCACGAAGTCGCGAAAGCAAGGATAGCTCCTCTACCCTGGAGCGCGGTGGTGCCACTGTATCATCACGAGATGGCGAGTCCTGGGTTCTCCCCACAGGATCACTTGATGTGCCCTACCACAAGACAAGATAGAAGCAAATAAGACGACCAAATCAACACAAAGACAAAAGGGTCAGATGCATTCAAGACCGGCATAAGTATCAACAGACACACTCGCCAGTAGGCATGTTCTTAAACAAAAGGACAATTAATCAACTATTACAAAAATCTAACTACGGAGCAGCTGGCTTCTTCGACTTCGACGGCTTCGGGGGCTTCATCAAATCCGTGGCAGTGTCAGATGCCACTGACTTTCTGTTGGCCCCTGAGGCCGAAGCCTTCGCCGCCTTCTTAGCACGTTGGAGCTCCTCCGAGTACTTCACGACAGTATTTATCAAGTGATGCCCATATTTGCCACAGGCGGTCGCAAAAGGAGCAAAGACTACTTGCTGACCATCTGCGCCAACATGCATCGCCTTCGACACCGCGGAGGGATCGATCTCGACTCCGTGGGCCTGCACCATGGTGAGCGACATGGTCGCGCCAGCCGTGCAGAGGGTGTTCTTGTAGGTGGAAGGCACACCCCCGGCGAGTGACTCTGCCAGCTCGTACATATTATCGACCAGCTCCGCCTTCGGCATCAACTCCTCCCGGAGGCGACTGAGGGCGACCTTGGCCTTGGAAAGTGTATCTTGGATGGCGACGCTACGGTCCTCGACTGCAGCCACCGCACCTGCCAGAGCGTCATCGCGACGAAGGGCCTGCGGGTCAAAGCTCAAATCGCCAGCATCTGTACATGAACCCACACATGGATCAAAACTTCAATGTCACCAGCAAAAACATTCGATGCGGAGAAGGACAACAATATTCACAAGCAAAAGTACCTGAGAGAGCCTTGGCGACTAAGAACATTTGTTCTTCGAACAACTTTTCCCTGACAGCAAAGGAGGCACGCAGATCCTCTTCACGTTTCCACGCCTCGTCACGCGCTGCGATTGCCTCGTCGCGACCCTTCACAGCCGTGACCAATGTCTTCTCCAAGGTGGCGACGTCACGCAACAGAGCATTATGCTCAGCTACACGATAAACAAAAGTTGACTATCAGTCGACTACACCAAAAGGAGAAGACGAAGAAGAGTAAGTGTAGAACACTCACTTTCAACCACGCGGTGACGCGTCTCCAGCATTGCATGCTGGCGGCCCTGTTGGGTCCGCAGCATAGAAAACAAAATTTTTCCAACGATGAGAACTATACGCCAATATCTATCTACTAGATACAGAGCAACGGGTGGACATACATCCATGGAGAACTTACCCTCAAAGACAACGAGTTTTGTTAACGAGTAGGAACTCGTGGTTGATGTAGTCGTACGCTTGCCGATCTCAAGATCGTGTGGAAGTCCGAGTGTCGCAAATCAGCAGCGCATCCGTCCTCGCACACACGTTCAAGCCACCGGACAACCTCCACCTCCTCGCTCCAGCGAATCAGCGGAAGCAGCAACTCCTTCCAGACACAAGGCCACCAGGAACATGTATCTCGCTAATCCGAGACCATGGGGGAATATCTAGAGGGGGAGAGAGATCCTTCACGAGGAGGTGTATGGATGAAGGAGGGAATGGGTGGCCTTTTATAGGGGGAGGGGGGGGGTGCCCCCTCTCTCCATGGCCGGCGCATGGGGGGGGGGGTGACCCCTCACCTCCCCCATTCATGTGGTGGTAACCCCTCCATATTAAATTGCCTCTTCACATTCCCTTTTAAAGTCTCCACTTTAAATGCATTAAATTTCTCCAAATTTAATGCTCTCTCATTTAATAAAACTCTTTTATTTATTTTATTCAATTTTTTTTAATTACTTTAATTAACAAACATTCACATAAAACCCCTTGCAACATTTCAATATCACATGCAGAACCACTTTCTGCAATTTCACCCGAAACAATTCTGGTTTCTATCGAAACAATTCCTGTTTCTATCGAAACATTTCCTGCGCTTTGCAAACCTTTTGTCTGGAACATATGTGCTCCTAAATGGTGTCCGGCAACCCTTAAGTGTGTCACCCTACGGTTCACGAATAATGCAGACATGATTGAGACTCCTCTCAGATCAATAATCAGAAGCGAGACCTGGAGATCCATACTGACTCCTGCATATTCAACGATGACTTCTGTGATCGTGAGAACCTTTAACGTCAGCAATTTAATCCCTTTGTCTCATGATATAATACATGTCCGAGATTCGATCATCGGTATCCAAATACCTAGTTTGATCTCGTTACCGACATGCACTCTTTTCTTGTTCCCGTGATATAACATTCTAGTGATCACATCTCTTGCTTGCAAGCTATCTTAATGTGATATCACCGAGAGGGCCCAGAGTATATCTATCCGTCATCGGGATTGACAAATTCCACTCTTGATCCATGCGCCTCAACATAACACCTTCATAGCACTGAACCCACCTTTATGGTCACCCTGTTACGGTGTGACGTTTGATGTTATCCAGATACTCTTCCGGTGTTAGCAATTAACATGATCTCATGGTCTAAGGACTAAGACTACTTTGTATGATGTTATAGCAATATAAACATAATGAATTGATCGTAATGCTATACTTCGGATGAATGTTCATCACATCATTTCACAAATGCTGTGACCTTGTTATTAATAACATCCAATGTCCATGATCAGGAAACTTTGATCATCTTGTTAATCAACAAGCTAGTCTATAAGAGAGGCATAACTAGGAACCCTTTTTGTTTATTAAACACACATGTATTGATGTTTCCTATCAATACAATTATAGCATGCAAAATAAACATCTATCATATACAAGGAATATATAATAACAACTTTATTATTGCCTCTCAGGGCATATTTCCTCCAGTCTCCCACTTGCACTAGAGACAATAATCTAGTTCACATAGTGATAAATCTAACACCCATGGAGTTCTGGTGTTGATCATGTTTTGCCCTAGGGAGTACTTTAGTCAACGGATCTGCTACATTTAGGTCCGTGTGCACTTTACAAATCTTTATATCTCCATCCTTGACATGCTCGCGGATGGAGTGAAACCGGCGCTTAATATGCTTGGAATTCTTGTGAGACCTTGGTTCCTTGGCGTTGGCTATGGCTCCATTGTTGTCACAATAGATCACCATTGGGTCCAACGCACTGGGAACCACACCCAGTTCTGTAATGAACTCTTTCATCCGAACTGCCTCCTGCGCCGCTTCTGAAGCAGCAACATATTCCGCCTCCGTTGTTGATCCAGCCACCACAGGTTGTTTGGAACTCCTCCAACTAACTGCTACTCCGTTTAAGAGAAATACGTATCCGGATTGAGACTTAGAGTCATCCGGATCGGTGTCAAAGCTAGCATCGACGTAACACTTAGCGACTAGCTCTTCTTCACCTCCGTATATAAGAAGCATATCCTTAGTTCTTCTCAAGTACTTGAGGATGTTCTTTACCGCTATCCAGTGTTCCGAACCTGGATCAGATTGGTACCTACTAGTCAAACTAATAGCATGTGCCACATCCGGTCTTCTACATAGCATGGCATACATTATAGAGCCTATGGCCGAGGCATAGGGGATCTTATCCATCATCTCTCTTTCTTCCGCCGTAGCCGGACTTTGAGTCTTACTCAATGTCTTGCCTTGCAACATAGGTAAGAACCCCTTCTTACTTTCGTCCATATTAAACTTCTTTAATATCTTATCAAGGTATGTACTCTGCGATAGCCCAATTAGGCGTCTTGATCTATCTCTATAGATTTTAATGCCTAATATATATGAAGCTTCACCAAGGTCCTTCATCGAAAATTTGCTGTTTAGATAACTTTTAACACTGTTTAAAAGATCTATATCATTTCCAATCAATAATATGTCATCCACATATAATATCAGAAATGCCACATTGCTCCCACTCACTTTCTTGTAAATACAAGCCTCTCCATAAGTTTGGACAAATCCAAACTCTTTGATCACCTCATCAAAGCGGAGATTCCAACTCCGGGATGCTTGCTTCAGTCCATAGATGGATCGCTGAAGTTTGCACACCTTATCAGCATCCTTAGGATCGACAAAACCCTTTGGTTGTATCATATACAACTCTTCTTCAATATTACCATTGAGGAACACAGTTTTGACATCCATCTGCCATATTTCATAATCGAAATATGCAGCAATTGCTAACATAATCCTAACTGACTTAAGCATCGCTACGGGAGAGAATGTCTCATCGTAGTCAACTCCTTGAATTTGTCAAAACCCCTTTGCGACAAGTCGAGCCTTATAGATGGTTACATTTCCATCAACATCAGTTTTTCTTTTGAAAATCCATTTATTCTCAACGGCCTTTCGATCGTGAGGTAAGTCCACCAAGGTCCAAACCTGGTTTTCGTACATGGATTCCATCTAGGATTTCATGGCGTCTAGACATTTGTTGGAATCAGGGCTCATCATCGCTTCTTCATACATCGCAGGGTCATCTATTTCATCAATCATGAAATTCATAACAGGATTGCCGTACAGTTCAGGAGCTGCACGTGTCCTGCTTGACCTGCGAGGTTCGGTAGTGTCCTCTTTCAGAGTTTCATGATCAATATCATTAGCTCTCTCTTCATTAGGTGAAGTCAACTCCGAAACAACTTCCGGTGCGGCGCTACTCGCCATTTCATGAAGAGAAGGTTCAATAACCTCTTCGAGTTCTACCTTCCGACTACTCACACCTTTCGCGAGAAACTCCTTCTCAAGAAAGGATCCATTCTTGGCAACAAAGACCTTGCCCTCGGATCTGTGATAGAAGGTATACCCAATCGTTTCCTTAGGGTATCCTATGAAGACGCATTTTTCCGCTTTGGGTTTGAGTTTATCCGGTTGAAGTTTCTTCACATAAACATCACATCCCCAAACTTTAAGAAATGACAGCTTAGGTTTGTTTCCAAACCATAATTCATACGGTGTCTTTTCAACGGATTTAGATGGTGCCCTATTTAAAGTGAATGTAGCGGTTTCCAGTGCATAACCCCAAAATGACAGTGGCAAGTCAGTCAGAGACATCATAGATCGAACCATATCCAATAAAGTACGATTACGATGTTCTGACACACCATTACGTTGTGGTGTTCCGGCAGGCGTGAGTTGTGAAACTATTCCACAATCTTTCATGTGTGTGCTAAACTCGTAACTTAGATACTCTCCTCCACGGTCAGACCGTAGAAATTTGATCTTTCTATTACGATGATTTTCCACTTCATTTTGAAATTCTTGAACTTTTCAAAAGTTTCAGACTTGTGTTTCATCAAATAGATATACCCGTATCTACTCAAATCATCCGTGAAAGTAACAAAATAACGATATCCACCTCACGCCGACACACTCATTGGTCCACACACATCAGTATGTATGATTTCCAATTAATCTGTCGCCCGTTCCATTGAACCGGAAAACGACGTTCTAGTCATCTTGCCCATAAGGCATGGCTCACATGTATCAAATGATTCAAAATCAAGTGATTCCAAAAGTCCATCAGAATGGAGTTTCTTCATGCATTTAACGCCAATATGACATAGACAGCAGTGCCACATATATGTAGATATATCATTATCAAGTTTAATCCTTTTAGCATCAACATTATGAATATGCGTAATACTACTATCGAGATCCAATAGAAATAAACCATTCAACACAGGTGCATGACCATAAAAGATATTATTCATATAAATCGAACAACCATTGTTTTCAGATTTAAACGAATAACCACTTTGCATCAAACATGATCCGGATACAATGTTCATGCTCAGTGCAGGCACTAAATAACAATTATTCAGGTTTATAACTAATCCCGACGGCATATGGAGAGGCAGCGTTCCGACGGTGATCACATCAACTCTTGATCCATTGCCGACCCGCATCGTGACCTCATCCCTTGATAGTTGTCGCTTGTTCCGCAGCCCCTGAACCGAGTTACATATATTAGCAACCCATCCCGTATCAAATACTCAGGTGCTACTACGAGTACTAGTCAAGTACACATCAATAACATGTATATCATATATACCTTTGTTTGCCTTGCCAGCCTTCTTGTCCGCCAAATACTTGGGGCAGTTGCCCTTCCAATGGCCAGTCCCCTTGCAATAGTAGTACTCGGTGTCAGACTTAGGGCCAGCTCGGGGTTTCTTTTCAGGCGCGGCAACAGATTTGCCGCCCTTCTTTCCCTTCTGCTTGCCTTTCTTGTCCTTCTTGAAACCGGTGGTCTTATTGATCATCAACACTTGATGTTCTTTCCTAATCTCACTTCTACAGTCTTAAGCATTGACAGAAGCTCGGGAAGAGACTTCTTCATGCCCTGCATATTATAGTTCATCACGAAGCTCTTGTAGCTAGGTGGCAGAGATTGGAGAACATGATGTATGCCTAAGTCAATGGGAATGGTTATTCCCAAGGACACAAGCTTATCGGCGTACCCAGACATTTTGAGTACGTGCTCACTAACGAAGCTATTCTCTTCCATCATGCAGCTAAAGAACTTTTCAGAAGCATTATAACTCTCTACGGCAGCATGGGTATCGAAAATCATTTTTAATTCTCCCATGGTATCAAAGGCATTGCCATTTTCGAAACGTTTTCGAAGTTCTGGCTCTAGCCCATATAGTATGCCGCAATGAACTAAGTTGTGGTCCTCCTGACGAGTTATATAGACGTTCTTTTCCTCGTTAGGGGCATCAGGAGCTGGTGGGGGGCCTAGCGGCGCCTCTAGCACATATTGCTTTTGTGCAGCAGTGAGGAGAATCCTCAAATTCATAGCCCAATTGGTGAAGTTGCTACCATTCGCAGCAAGCTTCTCTTTCTCCATGAACACATTGAAATTAAAAGCAGGTGGTGCCATCAACAACAGAATTTGTAAAATATATTTAGACTAAGTTTATGATAGATTGAGTTCAACTAATCCAAATTACTAATGAACTCCCACTCAAAAACGACATCCCTCGTGTCCTTTTGGTGATGACATGAACCAAATCCACTACACCAAGTCCGATCATCATGTGAGTCGGTGTAGCTTCAAAGGCGAGTATCTATATAGGCATCATATCAACTATATGACTCATGCTTAACCTTTCGGTCCATGTTCCGAGGCCATGTCTGTACATGCTAGGCTCGTCAAGTAAGAACCTTAGTATTCGCGTGTGTAAAACTGTCTTACACCCGTTGTATGAAAGCGTAGAGTCGAGAACACCCAATCATCACGTGATGCCTCAAAACACAATCCACAAAACGGTGCATACTTAAGGAAGAACACATTTTATCTTGATATCTAAATGAGGGATCATCTTATAATGCTACCAAAAGTGCCAAACTAGCAATATAAGATGCTAACATCTAATGTGTGAAGTGAGGTGATATGGTCCATGCATTTGATCTCTATCATTTGCATCGTGGTATGATCTCTATCATTCCTTTGCGTGTAAGGCCAAGGTCTATGGAACTTACACGTTAAGTGAGTTGTAAGAGTATCTATCATACATCTACTTACAACAATACCATATCAAGACACTAGCCCAGCAACGATCTAAACTAGACACCTCTAATTTACCAATTGCAAGTTTTACGTGGCTTAGGGCTTTCAGAGATAGAACCGGTCTTACCTACGAACATGAACCACAACGAGGATAACCAAGTTATTAGCAACTCGTTGTAAATCAGATGTTGACTATAGTAGGAGAGACAGACACCCGCCAACCACTTATGCAAAACAAGTTGCATGTCAGTCGTGGAACCGGTCTCATGTACGATGACATGTAAGGTTGGTCCAGGCCGCTACATCCCACTATGCCACCAATATTCAAAGTACATAGAAGATGCAATAACATGATCATCATCGCACACATATAAACATATGTGTACTACCCGTGCAAAGCACCTACGCATAGATCAGGCTCTGATACCACTGTTGGGTCCGCAGCATAGAAAACAAAAATTTTCCTACGATGAGAACTATACGCAAAGATCTATCTACTAGATACAGAGCAACGGGTGGACATACATCCATGGAGAACTTACTCTCGAAGACAATGAGTTTTGTTAACGAGTAGGAACTCGTGGTTGATGTAGTCGTACGCTTGCCGATCTCAATATTGTGTGGAAGTCCGAGTGCCACAAATCAGCAGCGCATCCGTCCACGCACACACGTTCAAGCCACCAGACAACCTCCACCTCCTCGCTCCAGCGAATCAGCGGAAGCAGCAACTCCCTCCAGACGCAAGGCCACCGTGAACATGTATCTCGCTAATCCGAGACCATGGGGGAATATCTAGAGGGGGAGAGAGATCCTTCACAAGGAGGTGTATGGATGAAGGAGGGAATGGGTGGCCTTTTATAGGAGGAGGGGGGGGGGGGGGGGCGGTGCCCCCTCTCTCCATGGCCGGCGCATGGGGGGTGACCCCTCACCTCCCCCACTCATGTGGTGGTAACCCCTCCACATTAAATTGCCTCTTCACGTTCCCTTTTAAAGTCTCCACTTTAAATGCATTAAATCTCTCCAAATTTAATGCTCTCTCATTTAATAAAACTCTTTTATTTATTTTATTCAGAATTTTTTTAATTACTTTAATTAACAAACATTCACATAAAACCCCTTGCAACATTTCAATATCACATGCAGAACCACTTTCTGCAATTTCACCCGAAACAATTCCGGTTTCTTTCGAAACAATTCCTGTTTCTATCGAAACATTTCCTGCGCTTTGCAAACCTTTTGTCTGAAACATATGTGCTCCTAAATGGTGTCCGGCAACCCTTAAGTGTGTCACCCTATGGTTCGCGAATAATGCAGATATGATTGAGACTCCTCTTAGATGAATAATCAGAAGCGGGACCTGGAGATCCATACTGACTCCTGCATATTCAACGATGACTTCTGTGATCGTGAGAACCTTTAACGTCAACAATTTAATCCCTTTGTATCATGATATAATACATGTCCGAGATTCGATCATCGGTATCCAAATATCTAGTTTGATCTCGTTACCGACATGCACTCTTTTCTCGTTCCCGTGATATAACATTCTAGTGATCACATCACTTGCTTGCAAGCTATCTTAATGTGATATCACCGAGAGGGCCCAGAGTATATCTATCCGTCATCGGGATTGACAAATTCCACTCTTGATCCATGAGCCTCAACATAACACCTTCATAGCACTGAACCCACCTTTATGGTCACCCTGTTACGGTGTGACGTTTGATGTTATCCAGATACTCTTCCGGTGTTAGCAATTAACATGATCTCATGGTCTAAGGACTAAGACTACTTTGTATGATGTTATAGCAATATAAACATAATGACTTGATCGTAATGCTATACTTCGCATGAATGTTCATCACATCATTTCACAAATGCTGTGACCTTGTTATTAATAACATCCAATGTCCATGATCAGGAAACTTTGATCATCTTGTTAATCAACAAGCTAGTCTATAAGAGAGGCATAACTAGGAACCCTTTTTGTTTATTAAACACACATGTATTGATGTTTCCTATCAATACAATTATAGCATGCAAAATAAACATCTATCATATACAAGGAATATATAATAACAACTTTATTATTGCCTCTCAGGGCATATTTCCTTCAGGCCCATCGCCATCACTTGCTCTGCCAAGTGCGCGGCTTCCTTTACAAGGAGCTGTCGCACAAACAAAGAACCATCAGAGGAAATATATAACATCGACTACAACACTACGAAGAAGGAAACAACTACAATTACATGGTCCTCCAACGACTCCGAAGATGTTTGATGTGCCGTCATCCGGGCAACCATTCGATGCTCCCCTGCGTGAGGAGAGCTGGAAGAGTTGTGCCCGGAGTGGGCCGCCACTGGAGAGGAAGGAGCACACTCGACCTCTTTCTTGGCCTTCGAGGTTGTGACTCCAGATTCCTTCAAAAATTCGACGTCGCCAGAAGATGACGACGCCTCTTGACTACAAGACAAAACTCACCTTGAGAAAAGGCAAACTCCAGGGAAAGTCAACAAGAAGAAAACAGAGAAGAGCAAATGAACTCGAAAACTTACCAGTCAAACTTGTCAAGATCAAACATGGCCTCCACCGACTCCGACGAAGACTCCTTAGGCAATCGCATCTTCTTGCGAGAAGACGGTGTCATAGCCCTCACAGGGACGGCAGGAATTGGCGACTCCGCACCACCAACCGTACCTTCTGGAGTCGAAGGAGACGATGCGTCCGAATCCTCGCTGCGCGAACGCTTGCGAGTGTCCGGACTCTCGGACTCGGGGGATTCCTCCTCGACATCAGAAGGGACAATCGACTCAGTCTCATCCTCTTCCAAAGCTTCTCGAGGAATAACCCCCTCAGGGAGAGGAGGCATACAAGGCGACACCGCCCAATCCTGCATACATACAACAAAAATCAGAAAAAATCAAGTAAGCAACATAAAAGCAATCGAGAAAATAAGCTAATGCGTAGCACAACTGTACCTCAGGAGGAGGATTCGAAGCATCAAAAGGAGGAACAACTGGCTCATTCAGAAGCACATCCTTGCCAGTGTACTTCGTGACCAGACGAACCCTCTTATCCACCTCACTCGCGGACATGCCATCGACAGATACGCGAGTGGCATCATCAGCGCCAGCCCATTGAAACATTGGGTGGACTCTGGCTTGAAGGGGTTGGACGCGACGACGCAGCCAGGTTCGGATAAGGGCGCAACCTCCCTCTTCTGTGCCTATGCGACTCTCGAGGTCGCAGACGCGTTGATACAGCACGTCTGTCTCCGTGAGTTCGCCAGGCATAACTACGTTCTTCCAGGAATGCATCTTCTTGCAGGGAGTCACGGGATCAAAGGGCGCGAGTCTAAAGTGCTCATCCTTGGACTTCTGATCGCGAACATAGAACCATCTGTCCCTCCATCCCTAGACAGACTTGGTGAGCTTGATGTCGAAGTAGGTGGCGGATGGGTCGATGTGGATTCCGCAACCACCTACGTCATAAACTAAAGAGCCAGATGCGGACTGACGCTTCAATTTAAAAATGCGCTTGAAAAGACCAAAGTGTGGCTCGATTCCGAGCCAGCACTCACAAAGAGTGATGAAGCAGGTGATGTGGAGAATCGAATTTGGGGACAGCTGAAGGAGCTGGAGCCCGTAGAAACAAAGAAGACCCCTAAGAAAGGGGTGGAGAGGCAAGGAAAGACCGCGAATGACGAATGCAAGAAACATCACTCGAAAACCAGCGGGAGAAGCAGGAATGGCCTCACCGCTGGGGACACGCGTATCGGCGACTGCTGCGGAGATAACTCCGTCTTGGCAAAGAAGACGGAGATCCGACGCCTCGATGATGGAAGGGCGCCACGCACCATTACGCGGGTGCCCACAACCTTCTTCTTCCCGCCGCCGACAGTGCTGGTGCCCGCAGCAGTGAAGCCACCCTTTTTTTTCGCCGTGACAATGGTGGCCGCGGAATCCATCGCCTCCCTTCCTCTTCCCCATTGCACGACGGCGGTGTGAACGGAGGAAGTAGCTGGGGAAGATGCGGAGTTGGTCCAGCGCCGCAGCAAGAAAGAGCGCAAGGAAGTAGAGAGCAACATCAATGGCGAAGGCAACAAGGAAGAAAGAGCGCAGATGGGAAAATTACCGTCGCAGCTCCGCTACTTAACCCCTGGAAGATGCAATCCAACGGCTCAGAGAAACCCTACCAGACGCGTGACACACATCGTGTTGGACACGTGGAGAAGGGGAAGCACGAACCGTCCCTCCACTACTCCCATTACGCACAAAAATCGAGGAGGCGCAATTAAAATAAAGATTACGCACGCCCAGTCAAATCAAAGTCAGGAAGTAGGACCCACCGCTCGTCACATCCCGTCAAACTCACTCACGCGGGCAACTTAGGTCATACAAGCATCAGCACTGACGTCACCAAAGCTATGGAGTGGAAAAATTCGACTACTTTAGTCCTTGATGGAGTCTTCGACTCCACCAAGCACTCGGGGGCTACTCCCATAGGGAGCGCTGGCCGCGCACCCTACGATTTTCTTTTATTTTTGCAGGAACATGGACAATCAAAAATAAACCCAACCACTCGAAATACGGTTCGACTATGGACATGGGTTACTCCCATAGGGAGCGCCAGAAACAAATTCGACTGAAACAAGCAAGCAAAAGACGACAACAGTCGCAAAGGCTATTTAGTCCCTGCCTGAGTCTTCGACTCAACCAGGCACTCGGGGGCTACTCCCATAGGAAGCGCTGGTCGCGCAGCCTATGATTATTTATACAGAAAGCTATGTGTTGATAACATCCGCACTCGAAGCTCATGGCGACATCGCCTCATAATTTTCCCTACAAAGAGACTGCGTCTCCTGGGCCACCCGAATCGTCTCCGCGATGATAAAATTCGGATGCCGCGCTTACAACGTGAAGGTAAGACCCGAATAAGGCCTGGCAACGCATTTAGCTGTGCACTATCAGAAATATATCCGTGCCTACAGGTATGATGAACATGCCTTGACGGGCGCGTCGAGTGCTCACACCCATATAACTGGAATTCGACTCCTGTAAGACCTCCGCGGCCTGAGTCGAATTACGCCAGCACTTTTCCGGATTCGAGTCCGGGGACTCGAGTTCGAGTAGATTGCGTTGTTTCACCCTAAGGTGGTTAACTGATACCGATACTTCGGTTATATCAGGCGCGTATATCAATAATCCCTATGACACAAATAAAAGCAGTCAAAATGCACTCAGGCACTCGAAGACTTCAAAAAGTCCCCAGTCAAATCTGTGATTCCACTGGACACTCGGGGGCTACTGACATGGGTATACCCTACAGGTACTCGAGCTTGGTATATACGGTCCAAATACGTACAGGCCCACGGTGTCGCCAAGGCCCAAACAAGGGATTCGAGTGGCCTATGGACTCTCGATTGCTTGAAGAACAAGAAGAAGTTAAAGATAGAAAGTTTGAAGGGGAGAAATCCTAACTTGTAACCGACTCGACCTGCTACCCGAGACCTAGCCTATCTATATAAAGGCTAGGAGGGGGCGGCGAGGAGGACACACGCAACCCTAGTTTCCACAACCCTTGCCAGATTGCATCTGCGCACCATTATAACTTTCGACTCCTTTGATGATTCCACGAGCAGACAAGCAGGAGTAGGGACCTCTACGAGGCCTGAACCTGGGTAAATCCTTTGTCCCCTATGTTCTTGTTTGCTAGCCGATAGATGTCTCCAGCGCTCCCTCCTTCTCCAAAACCCAAGTCCATAACAATGGGAATTTATGAGTTAAACCCTCGTCAATTAGAGAGTAGCCTCGGAGTGGAAGTTCATGGCTTACTAGGCACATGTGCTAGGTGTTGACCATGTCCATTGGAAACTTTTTCGGAATGATATCAAATTTGATAGAGATGTGTGTCTTGTCATGGCAAACAATTTTGCCAAGTTTATTTCCACTATTTTTAAGAAAAACACAATCTTTCCATTTTATAATCGCAAAAACGACGTTTTTTGTGAAGCATCTACTAGAATGTACATCCAAGCGTGAGAAGTAACACCATATGGAAGTAGTCGACCACACGAGAGGCACGTCTGACCATATGGTTCAAAGTGAGACACTAGATGGATGTGGTTTTATCTCTGGTCAAATTTTGGTCAAAGTTGACAGGACTTCGATAATTTTGAACTGTAGACATTAGAAATATTGCTCATAGATTTTTCGAAAAATCACTTTTAGGAAGATCATGTGACGTTTAATCATGGATCTAATCTCAGATCACCAAGTTCCAAACCCTAGGCATCCCTTGCAGACGCCGAGATTTTGAACTAACTTTGACCGGGCTGTTAGAAATTCAAAAAAAATCAAAAGGTTGTAAAACCTTGGCCTTCAACCTTTATTTCTGTATGGTAGTATGTGTAAAAAAATTAAAACTATTTCATGAAGGTCCAAAAATTCACATACTTATAAATATTGACTCAGGTGAGCCTAAATGTTCCGTTTGTAAGTTTTTTTTTTCGACCTTCACTAAATTAACCTAAACTTTTTGAACATGCTAAAAGACATGTACTTTTCAAGCCATATGTATTTTTTCGAAAAATTCAAATACAACTTTAGGCCGGATTGTCCGGTGGTTTAATTGCCGGACTGTCTGCTTAGTTACTTGCCGGACTGGCTCGTCCTTGCCGCCGGACAGACCGACATATGATTGCTCGGTTCCTTCGGTGGCCGGACAGTCTGCCTACATACAACAGACAGTACGACGTGTGTTCGACTCGTTTCCTTCAGTTGCCGGACTGTCTGGCTCTCCTCCCCGGCCTGTCCAGTGAATGTTTCGAGACTATTTCTAAGAGCATGTACAATAATTGTACAGTCAGCATGCTATAAAGATTTAAATACTATATTTGTGCTGAGTTGGATGAGAGAGAAGAGATGAGAGAAGATGTGCTGGCTGTAGGATAAGAGCCAGCTGCAGCACATGCTCCTAGGCACTTTATGAGAGTGTCAAGTGGGCCATATATTGAAAAAGTAGTACTCTTCTACAGCTAACTATTGTACATATTGGCTATAAGCTAGCTATAGATGACATGACAGTGACTTATAGCCAACAATTGACTCTACTATTGTTCTTGCTCTAAAGGTCCCGCGGGGGAGAAATGAATCACTTTCCCCCACCCTGACACAGCTGTCCTGGTCGCCGCCGCTCTTCGGCCAACCTACCAGGGGCGATTCCCTCCATCCCCGGCCGTTTCTCTCGGCCAAAATCCACCCTACACCCTTGATCTACTACTTCACCGAGCCATATTCTCCTGAATAGACCTATTGGATCGAATCGAGGCCGGTGGTTAGGGTTCTTCCTCACCGACGCGGGTAGAGGCCATGGCGCGCACTAAGAATGTTGGACCGGCTCGAGGTGGTCTGAACACTGGTATGTTTCCTCCTCCTCCTTATCTAGCTGTACCTGTTCAAATGATTGGAACCTTTCTATGCTACTTGCTATTAGGGTGTCAATCGGGGCGGGTTTGCAGGCAAATTATTTGGGCTGAGCTCATGTACACGCATTACAATTTGTAGGCTGGTTCTAATACGTGCGTGTAGTACAATTTGCTCTAATAATCCCATTTTGGGGCCAAATTGTGACCCGCATTTGCAAGCCTACTTGCTATACTGCTGCTGCTGCTTGCTATACTGCTGCTTGCTTTAGTGTGCACTCCTCATGCATTATTTTGATATTATGTGTTAAAGAATGATCATGAATGTTGCTAATATTAGTGTGCACTCCTCACACATAAATATGGTAGAAACGAATGAAAATACATGTTAGAGGAGTTCAACATTGTTTCATATCTTGTCCAATTGAGTGAAAAGGTCTAGAAATTACAAATTACAAATTACAATGGTGCTTTATTAAAATAGGCTTGTTTTAGCAACTGTTTGTATTTTGTTCTTATTTTCTTCTTATTTTGTTAGTAGTGAATCATGCATTATGTCTACACTTTGTTGTCTTCTTTATTTTATATGAATTCATGTGAGTTGCTTACAATATAGCCTTACCATTTTGTCTTTAGGTCCTCGTCGTCAAGGGTCTTCAGATAGCGAGGAAAGAGGTCGAGCCCGCAAGCGCGCCAATGTTGGAGATGTAGGGCAAAGTGGCAGTGGTCATCCTGATGAGGAGGATAACGATGACAGTGATGGGGAGGTTAACAATGACAGCGATGCGGAGGATAACAATGGCAGCGAGGAGGTGACTAGGAGTGAAAGTGAGGAAGAGGATTCCAAAGATGTTGAGGAGCCGGTTCTACTTGAGGCTGTTTCAAAACATTGATCTACGCGTACAACCGTTGGAACTAAGAAGCCACCTTCTCGTGCTCCTCCTCGTTCCATTAAGGCTCGTGGCATTTCCGTTCCTGCTGGTCTTGTCCTTGAGAAAAGTAGGCCAAAGAAAAACAAGAACTACAAAGTTCAAAACTGGAAGAAAACATCAAGGGTGGATTACTTGGCTGAGAGGAAAAATGATCATCTGGCGGGATGCAAAACTTCTACGGATCTAAGGTTTTGGTCTCGTGTGCACCAAGATATCTATGAAAGCATCATTCTAAGTCATAAGCAAACGCTTGTTCCTCAATGTTGGGTCAACATGAATGCCATTGATAAGAATAGGGAACAATATGAATGCCATTGATAAGAATAGGGAACAGGTCCCAGGCTGTGTGGAGATCATTGATGCTATGGGGCTGCGTGTCATTATTAGACTGATGTGTGACTAGAGTGAAGAAGTCGTACTGCAATTCTATGCCACTTGTCGGTTTCTTACGACTGAGGCGAGGACACTAGTATGGACTACCGAGTCGCAATAGTTTAGTGTGACCTTCGAAGAATTTGCCAATCTACTCAACATCCTTTGATTCGATGAGCGATGATGCTCTTTGGCCTATTTTTCGTCCAGATGTTGCGGTTACATATGACAATGCACAGAGCACGTCCCTACTTGAGTCAAAATATAAATTTCTGCATAGGGTCATCACCAAGGAGCTTGTTCCCAAGATTGGTGATAGGGAGAAGGTGAGGAACTTTGCCATTGACCTCCTGGTTTGGATGCACACTCATGGTACCGAGAGGTTTGATTTGGCAGATTTTCTTTACGAAGAAATCCGCTTTTCCTCTTATCTTCAAGATTGAGTTTCCCATACGCACCATATATCCAAGTGCTCATAGATGCAAAGTTTCCTCGTAAGATCTTCAAAGATACCAAGCACAAAGACTGGACTCCCCAAGTTGTAGGCGCCAATAAGACCGTCACCGTCACCTGAACCTCCAAGAAAAATCTAATGCCTTCCAAGTTCGAGAAATTTGGCAAAGACTCAACGCTTGATTTTTGGGATTTGCAAATCCAATGCCGACGAGATAGCCAATATGAAGTCGGTTGATCGTGCCAAAATAAATAAGTACAAGGCTCAAGTTTGACAACTTGGTGGTGAGGCTGGTGATGATGAAGTGGTTGCATCATCGAGCACCGCTCGTCCTATCTACAAGTTTCCCACTAAAGGCTACGAGGAGTATTTTGACAATGATCCAAGTGATCAAGATGGTGCTGCAAGTGATGAAGATGGTGGTGGTCAAGATGGTGACGGGGCAAGTTAAAGTGCCTCTAAGTGGTAGTTTAGCGAAGTAATATGTCTAAAGTTGCATGCCTTTCTCAATCTTTGATTATTATTGGCATGTAAAACTTGTATATCTATTTGGTATGTGTAAGACTATATTTGTTGGATTGCATGTCCTTCTAGTTTGTGTGTAAGACTATGTTTGTCGGATTCTATTTATCTCAAGTTTGTTGGATTCTATGTTGTCCAAGTTTGTTGAATCCTCTTTGTATAAATTTGTGCAAATTTTATTGTGTTCACTTCTGCATAGTTTGTTTGTGAAACTGGAGGTACCGGACAGCCGGCGACCCAAACCATACATGCCGACAATGCATTTTCGTGTTAAGATGGAAGCGGATAGGTCGGCTACCGTAGCTAGACAGGCCGGAAACGCAGTTCCCTATGAATTGGAGAGGCCATATGGTCCGGTGACTGAGAACAAACAGGCCGGCGACCATCTTCCCTGTCGAACTGGAGGTACCGGACATGCCGACTGAAATGACCGGACAGGTCGGAAGCAAAGTTCCATGTGGAATTGGATACGCTAGACAGCCCGTCTGCCTCTTCCGGATAGGAAGGTCACATCCTTGCCTATCGAACTGGAGGTGTCAGACAGGCCGGCTTACTTGTTCGGCTAATTGTCCGGCGAGGGGATTTCAGTTCTGTCTATTTTATTGTCCAATGTCGGACAGTCCGTCGGCCTCTACCGGACTGTCTGGCAATAATTAACGATGGCAGGAAATTTTCCTTGCCGGACAGGCCTCCCCTTACGTCGCTATGTTCGGCACGGGGGTTACTCTTGTCAGACGAATCCTTTGTTTTTCTACGTTGTTAATACTATATTATATCACTTTTACCAGAACACATAGAAGCAAAAGAATATTAAAACTTGAACATATCCGGTATCTTCCAATCACAATGGTTCATGCCAATTACAATAAAATTCATAATCTCAAACATAGAAAATTGTGACTTCTTGTTTTTGTCATCGAGATGCGAAGGTGCACTTCTACTACTTTTCTTGTACCATATACCTACAAGCAAAATGGAATAGTTTAGCACCAGAAAACAATCATAGATTTAATGAATCAACCAAAGTAGTTTAAACATGTAAGCACACTTACTTTGCATGTAGTTTGCATAATGTTTTGTTCCGCTTGTTATGACCCTTGTCACCACAAGTATCGCACCCCTGCTTCTGTTTTTTCTGCTCATTGTATGCTAGTGGTCTACCATTTTTCGTCGCAGGGTGGTTCACCTATTTTGACCTTTTTTATTTTTCTTAGGTGCCCCTCTCGTGCTAACCTTGGCGGGGTCAGCAACTGGAAATGCACCTACTTGAAAGTCAAGTGTGTCTTCTTCCATGAAGGCTTTGTGACCAGCCGGTCCATCCTTTTTCGCATGCTTCCTCGCTAGTAGTCTCTTCATATATTCCAGGAGATCATTGCACATCTCTGAATCATCGGATGCACATCCATAACTTCTATCGCTACCGTATCAAGCTTGGCATATCTTTTTAGCTTACCTACTCCCGACCAACCGTATGTGAACAGATCGCTCCTACGCCTTGTTGGCAATCCGTTTCTTGCCATTTTGGAGAATAGTCGAAGAACACAACACTCTAGTATTGCGGGCAGGTTGAAGTGCTTCACTACAAATAGGATATGCTTGCATGGGAGCCCCTTACGAACCATTCTTCGGCAGATGCACCGTATTGTTTCCTCCAAGTTATTAGGGGTATACTCCACTTCAAACATGTACTTGTTGCTATTATTCCTTACCAATAGTTGTGGAGAGTCTCCCTTGTCTCCTATTCCCATAAGTTCATCATAAACCTCGAGGTCGCCTATCCTCTTCAGATCTTGCTAAAAGATATAGAAGTTGGCCGGAGTATAGACACGGGAAAGAGCAACCTCAACCTCCTTTCTCTCAGTTACCGCCACCGGTAAACTCTGGGAAGAGATACAATCATCTTCCGTCTCGCTCTCATGAATGCAAACTATGGCATTCTCGTAATGCATAATCAGGTCGACTAGGGTCATCCCAAAATCCAGGTGAAGGTGAAGGCATGAGTTCAAACTCTCACTCCTCTGGTTGCTTTTCATACCAAGAAAATATCCACCAGCTAGGTACGCCGCGACCAAAATTCTCTTCTTGTTGTACACCCTTTTAAGCCATTCCTGGATTGATTTTGTCTACCACTTGCGAACAAATGCACTCCATCTTTCCTCAAAGACAGCTTCTGAAGTGACGTAGTATAAGAATGGGCGAAACTCCTCAAGTGAATCATGACCAAGATGATTTTTCATGTTGTTCTCAATGTTCCCCATACATATACGGTGCCACACGTCTGCAAGGACATTCTGGATAGTTTTTATCATCGTAGCGTCACTATCTGTGATAATGCATTTCGGTTTCTTCTAACACATTGCAGTCAGGAATGTCTGAAACAGCCAAACGTATGTATCTTACGTCTCGTTTGACATTATGGCGCATGCAAACACCGTAGTCTTCTGGTGATTGTTCAGGCCAAAAAAGGAATGAAGGGCATACCATACCGGTTCATCTTGTAGGTTCTTTCAAACACTACCATGTTGCCGAAGTCCTGATAGTCCTGACATGACTGAGAATCACACCACAACATGCACTTCGGCCTTCCTTCATCATCTACATCATACTCAAAAAATAAATCGGGATCATTCCTCTTCCTGGCATCCATGATACCGAGGGCTGCGGCAGAATCACCTGTCGCAATAAGCTTCCTCTTCTCCCCGCAACATAGGTTGTATAGATCTCGTCTAATGAGGACTACACCGCCGTAGCCGTGTTTCCTGAGAAAGTATTTCATGATCATGATCTTTCTCACCCAATGGCTCCCAACGATAGTATCTCAGCTCTCTGGTATGGCTTAATCTTTCTATGCGACCGAAGAAATGGTACTTCAGCTGGTCTAGCCATGACATGACTGTGTTTGTCGTCAAAGCTTTTGATAACCCAAACTCCACATGATAGAACATGCTGCACACTAAGATGGGCCTTGTATTTGTATCGGTTTTTAGGACTGAGCCTACGGCTATGGCCTTCCTGTGTTAAGAGTTTCTCCTAACGTTTCCCTGCCCTAGAACAGAGATACCGCCTTAACCATATTTCTCTCTGACGACCCTTCCCTCGCTTCAAAATGTCCTTTCGGATGCTGAAGCCATGCTCTCTCGCATAGCTATTGTACCAGATGAACGTCGCCGGTTTAGAATCAAATGTCATGTCCAATATTTTCTAGTAGTTCTCCATTAAGATTTTGTTATCTTTGTTACTCACAACGTCCGACTCTGCTTGGCCGGGATGTTTGTGCCCACTGTGAGCACCAGATATCACCTACAAAGGTATATACAAATAACCCCTATAAGATGTCGTTTCATTGGTAACATTCATTGCTTGTCAATGTAAAACTATACACAAACATTGCTCCTATTTTCCAAGCTTGATTTATCCAGATATAGTGATTCGACACCATATTTATCAGACCCAACTTCCATGTCTGAATACTCGTTATATTCGTCCTCGTTGTGGCCACCTGCTAGCACCTACACAATGAAAACAGAGAATGTAAGTTGCCATTTCATTGATTCCTTTCATTGTTGTCATTAAAAAAATCAACATACTTCAATCGTGTTTTTCGAGTACGCCGACCCGGGATCGTTCAACCCCTTATTGTGACCACCAACATGGCCGTCCTTGGGAGGTACATCTTCATAGGTCCTGGATCTGGATCTCCTCTCTGAACTAGAATCATCGTCGCCTGTGTATCCGTTATTGTTGTCGTTTCGAGTTGAGATAGAGTTATCGATCTCTCCAAAAACTACACACCAAGATAACATAGTGAATCACCGAGAAATAATGAACCAATGCAATCAACTTTTGGATAGTAAATAATTTTCTAAATATTACACATTAGATGATACGATTCCATATTAATTCGTTGCAATTTAAAAAAATGACTATTATGAAGTAAAAAAGGACCAAGATGGTCCTAAAGGGACAAACGCATCCACCGGAGAGGCCAGCTTTTGCAGCACCGGACAGCTTGGTACTGCCAGGCATGTCGGTGGACAGTCTTCCACCACCGGACAAGCCGCCAAACAGTCCGATGGCGCAGGATCAATGGTGATCGCAGGCGACCGTGCAGATCGGAGAAGAGGCGGGTGCTGCCGACGAACCAGAAATCAGACGACCTACCTAAGGTGAAGAAGCACGATGGCAGGGGTGGTGTAGATGGCCCGCGTCAGCGGTGGAAGGGATGGCTACGGTGACCAAGCATACCACTACATGATGTAGTACACTATAGTCATTGACATAACACTAATGAAACACTGTTCACTAGTATTACATCCCTCAGAGTGGTACAACAGAAACACATCAGGTCCAAGACATGACTATAGATTACAACTCGACTCTTTACAAAAGATCCAGCGACACTCTAGGTTAATGAGAGAGAAAGAAACTTCTACCAAAGAAGAACCAAAATTAATAACTCTGAGCTATCTAGCTAATAAGATTAGCATCTAAACTATTTGGCTTGCAATTGATACTAATGCAATGCTCTACAGAAGTAGGTTTTATGGCTAGAGTATCTACTCCTATCTAATTAGAGCTTCGTCTTCACTTCGGTTGATGAATATGTTGACTTAATTGACTTTATTGAAGATCTTGAGCTGTCGATGATGGTTTCTTGAGCAGAAATTGATGTTGACACCGTCTTCGACGGCTTAGAACCTAGCAAGGGTTAAGAAGGTACGGTTGAGTATGAGCGTACTCAGCAAGTTCACTAAAAAGGAGTGTATGATGCACTATCTCTACAACCCCAGACCAAATGTCGTAGGCAATGCAGGTTTTCATAAACATTTCTTCAAAGGTTGCTTTTATTCTGAAAACTATGTCCGACAGTCTTCACAGGTTCACCAGAACTTTCATGGAGTTCCTTTCCTATCGCATTCGTAGCTCCTTCCCAGAATAGGGAGTAACATGTCACAGTTCTTACACTCCGTAGAGGTGCGTTGCTTTACCCATAAGAGACCAACTCCTTGTTGCACAACCGGGTGTACTTTCTCGTCCACAATTCCATGATGTGGGGCCCAGTAGATTATCCAAGCCAATCACTGCCCCTCTCCATGACCCCACATAAAGACACGATCCTCCAGGACCTGTCCCACCTCTGTTAAGCCCCATATAGGACAAGCTATAACTTTGGTAGGCACCCGAAGACTCTATGAGCCGGTTGTGCCCCTGGCAAGCCCCAATAAGGCCTAGCTATACCTCCGGCAGCCCCTCATATATAATCAAGACACCATGTGATGGATTCTCCATGAGAAATTCACAGCCTCACGATAAGGTCATCCGTCCATGCAAAAGGAAGAAGATCCAGCTGACTTCTCCGTCCCATTCGAAATTTTATGGTTAACCCGTAATATACGGTGCTAGAATCACTAATGTCATGGTTATTAAGTCCTAGATGTTTTGTAATTGGAATCTTAGATTCCCTTGCAATTCTTAGTATTTATCATCACTTGGGATGATAATAGCATTTCATTTGTTTGGGAAAATACTTATTTTCTGTCTCCTTTAGAACATAGATGATAACACACAATTTTTAAATACTTTCATAAAGACTCTTCAAAGGACATGAGCTAGTGATGAACTTGCCTTTTGTGATTGCAAGATTATGCACTCACGGTCTTCAAGACACTAGAAGATCCAAATTCTGTAAATAACATCATTGGTCTGGCAAGGACTAACGCTTAAAGAAGCAGGATGGAATTATGCATAAGTAATATAATGCAGTTTGATAAACAAGAATCCCCGGACTAATCGTATCTGATCTAGGGTTTGGAGTTTGTGATGTGTTCTTTGGGATGTGTTGCACTTTTACACCATCTTCACACTTGTGCTTCTTATTAAGGCTTGTGAGAGTGTGTGAAACAATATGTAAATACAGCAAGTAGCATGCAATATTGAAGCACTCAAATGGGGCATGGCAACTAAAGGATTTATTAAAAGGATAACCTTTTATGAAAAGATTACTTTACAAGGAAAAATCATTTAAACTATAAGATAACACTCTTAGGTTTTCTTATTAATCATGATTATGAAAAGAGAAACAATCACAACAAAGTAATGGAGATTTACATGTTTTGGATGGGGCATCACATTGTAGATGGTTTACTGCTTAACATTCCACAAAGGTAGAATATAAACAACATTGCTTGAATGAGGTGGTGTTTTATTAAAATTATAAGTGAATAGAATTACTTTCTTATTAATTCTTATATTTTATAAGTGAATAGACTCCTTTTGATGAACAATATACTATTCTTATTGAGTTTATAATTGATAAAAATATTTTTAGGAGAATTAAGATACAAATTTGAGATGATAGTTTTTAGTAAATACATTTTAAAATGGTTAGACCTATGTTAACTTCACTTAAACATCAATTGAACTTGTTATTACATTTTTAGACTTTAAACAAATAATGGTAAAGGCAATAGTTATTGTTTATATATTTTTAATGAATTAAAAACAAAAGAAAAGAGTTTTAATAAGATTTATTAGACCTTTACCTTTTATTTTACTTCCATTATGAAAGATGATATTTTTAAGGTGTAGATTTTATTTTTGTGATCATTTTGGTCTAGTATATGGATTTTTATGATTTTTAATTATTGAGATATGATTTTTATAAGTTTTACCACTTTATAAACACTTAATAAATATTAAATATTAGTTAAGCGATAGAAAAATGTATAAAACAAATTTATAAGTCTTTATTTTATTTTTCTAAGATTTTTGATATATTATATCTATTTTTGGGAATTTTTAAATAATAGAATATATTTATTTAAGATTTATCCTTAATAAGGTATTTACTAATTAGTAATAATTATTTTATTTAAGTTGGAAAACAAAATGTGAAAATAGATTTAAATTATAGGGTTTATTTTTCTAATTTTTTGATATATAATATATATTTTTTCTGAATTATAAAACAAAAGATATTCAATTTCTAATATTTAATGATTTTCTTAAATTCGTGAAATTTATTTATATTTGAACTTATATTGTTTTATCTAATTATTAAACAGGAAAATACTTTTTTTCACTTAGACCTAACCTAGCCAGGGTCACTGGCCAGTGGGGTCTGGACCATGTCATTTGCCACCTAGGCGTGGACCAGTCAACATGCGGGTTGGATAGGGGATGACGTGGGTATGACGTAGGGATGATATCATCCTGCCGGCCACCCCTAGATGGTCGTCGGCATCGGTGTTTGTGTGCACGCAAGGGCAAGTGGAGCTAGGCGTTTGAACGAGAAGTTCGCAGCCAGGAATGGTCACCGGAACCACCCCCACAACAAGCAACTGCGGTGGTGCTCCGAGGTTCACGGCAGCATAGCGATATATGTAGCAATTGAAGTAACAGAGGGTACCTAGAGAGTCTATAGCTCACCCGGATGCTTACCGTGAGGAAGCGAAGGAGAATCGTGGCCGGAATCGATGAGAATTGCGGTGGTCGGACTTCAGGAAGGAGGTCTTGATTGGAACTTCTAGGGCTTCTCTAGCACGAAGTAATTGGGGCAAATGAACAAGGAAGAGGCGGCGGTGCCGATGGTGTGCTTAGTACTTCCAGGGGAGCTCAGGAATGACGGCCTCCGGTGAGACCTGAGAGCTAGGGTTAGAGCCAGAGGAGGATTTGGGAAAGAAGAGGAAGCTAGGGTTCATCAGCGGCATCATGGGGCTCTTATAGATGACCAAGGGCGGTAGCACGGATCTTGGCACGGCCGACGGCGGTGTGGCTGCCAGCGAGCTGCTTCGCCGCATCGAGAGGTCGTCGGTGGCGCGAGGAAGACAACACGAATAGAAGGTCGAAGGGGTACGGGCCGGTAGCGGGCTGCGCATGGGCCAGATGGGCTGTAGCAAAGCTTGTGAGGTGGATTACTATGGATGCTCACGAGCGACAGATAGCGAGGAGACAAATGGGTCGTGGCTGGAGTGGCTGGCTATCTTTTTTTCTTTCTATTTTGGTTTTCTATTTCAAAATTCATTTTCCATTGAAATTCCAACCTTTTAAGCATTAAAACTTTTATACAGTATTTTAAACATTTCAAAGGACATGATATTAGTTGATTGACCTAACCTTGTTAGTGTGTTACAATTTCCACTATTATATATAATCTTGTTTATTAAACAAAGTAATTAGGGATTAGGGTTTTAGGAATTACTTCTCATAATAAGATTTCATAAAAATTATTCTGTTTTCACTTGATAATCTTAATGGTACTGGTTTGAAATGTTTATTGATGTATATAGAATCGTGTTCCTACTTATCCTCATAAAGGATTTATCTATATGCATTATAAGGTGTTAAACCTTGTGATTCATGGTATGGTGATTTGAATTTCATGGTTCTCCATATTTGGTGATTTCTCTTATTCAAACTCTACTTAGTTTGTGGGGTTTATAGTTAGCATAAAACAATCTTGGTTGACTATTTATGCACAAACAACAATCACTGTTGGAGAAAGGCTAATGTTTATTCAAATATAGGTATATGGTTTTTGAGAGGATTTAATAACTCATTTTCAATTAGAGACATGGATGAATATTAAAGCTAATACATATTGCCATCATGTTTGGTGACCAAGGTGATATCTCAACTTAGAGTGAGCTACAAAGATTACTTTCCTAATGTGATCTTGATGGTTCTATGCGACTAGGTTCTTTATTAGGGTTTAGCACAATAAGATGGACAAGGCTTTCTTCCATAAACTCTCAACTGGTATTGTAGACATTTCATTTGACTAAGAGATACTATCCATTGGCTGCCTAAAATGGGAATTGGTTTAACTACTAACTTAATTCTAGGGTTTTAGATAATGAGGTAGACATGGTTCTGTCATGGCTTGATATATTGTTGGTTAGAGGCTTCTCAAGCGTTCCTATCTTAATACCTCACTAAGCTTATCTTTAGACAAGGAATTTATCTCCTAAATATACTCTATAAACCTCTCTCATCTTATTCACAAAGATCTCACCTTCCTAAATAAGACAATCATCTGACTCCACCATATCCATCATCCTATGATGACATGGTCATGCCACTTCAACAATACTCCTTTTCCATTCTTCTCCTAGTATCTATATAACTTCCATTGTTGAACTACCCTTGATGAATCCATCAATGTAGCTACTTTTTACTCCATCCATTAACTCCTTTAAATTCACCTTGTATCTATATCCAAGGCTTGCAAGATTACAATTCTCTCTATACATCACATGTGATAACAATCCTATAGAATACGTATGGTACTACTCCCATAATACAAGTTTGTTCTTGTATTAGCTTGGTTAAACTACTATGCCTTCAATTACTCCATACAACTCATGTTATATACTTCATCACACTCTAGCTTGACTTCTCAGGATCAAGCTAGTTGATTTAGCTTACTAAGATCTTGCCTAATTTGGTATACTCACAACTCTTCTTTATCAGCTGATCATCTATTCTCAAATGACTTGAGAATAATGATCACCATCCTATAATCATGCTAAGCTTAGGTTTCTAATTGTCTTATCAAGATCTATCATCTATCCACTAAATACTAGACTTGTACTAGTCTCTCTATAAGACTTATCTTGTTAAGGAAACTTACTTTAGGTTTATACCTACTTGGCTTAACAATATTATCATTGGATACTTTAATACTACTAGCTTTCTCATAGCTTCATGGTCACTAGCTTAACTCTTAGGTTTAGGTACTTCTTCTAGTTAACTCATGAGTGAGTTATCTCCTCCAACATCAGATGGTTTGATCTCCATCAAGGATCACATTCCATTGATGATGGCATACTCTACCCTACTAGTTCCTTCTTCTTATTAATCTATTTAAGGTCTTTGGAAGGTTAACATAATAGGTCAAAGCTAAGAGTCAATAAGTTCTAGGTCAGGAATTGATCACTCAATACTGATGATCAATTGACACTAGGCCTTAACTATTTAGGAATGTCATTTGTTAATATGACAACAAGGGCATGTGATGAATGATCTTGGCTTGTCTTCCATTCTACTTTATTTGCGGTAAGAGTTAATATTTATGAACTACCATGGTGCTCATGGTATGAATAACTATATCAAGCAAGTATATCAAGGTTTAGCTATGGGGTTTTCTTTACTTAAGTTATATACTTAACTTGGTATTTAGGGTTTGTTGTAGGTAATACCTTGATATCATTTTTGGAATATTAAGTACTCATTCTTGAGTTGTGATATGGAATACCATGCCATGATCTCTAGGAGATCTAGTTGTGTTTTGTGACTTAGTTTTTCTACATTTGATCTACCCTTAGATCAAATTATATTACCCAAGGTTTTAGCAAAAGTCATATTGAAACTTGTCGCAATCAACTTGATGATCTACTTCAGTTCCACCAAGTGAAGAGAAGCTTCAATCACTTTGACAAGTTTTATTTAAAAGCGCGAAAATTATCCAGATTTTCTATGCATGAATGCAATGCACACACCTGAGCTCAGCTTATTTATAAGCTCTAATGCTGGGGTGTTACAATGGCCGATGACGGTGGTGGAGAGGATGGCCGGTGGCGGCCCCGCGCTCGGCGGTGGCCCGACGATCGACGGGCGGCGAAAGTAATCTAGACGAGAATGGTTGTGCGGGAGGAGATATATTTTTTTCCTTAGGATGATATTAGACTACCGTATGCCTATACATGGGTATGTGTAAGTATACATCTTTTTGATACGGGTTTGGATATGGGTGTGGACGGGCTTCTACAAGTTTTCGGGGGTAGGGGGTTATAACAGAGCAGGCTTATTTTTTTGGTAAGGTACAAGGAAGCATTGATCTTACCACATCCATGCAATGGAGGTGGGCTTTATCCCATGACCACTTGAGACTCTAAAACCTCCAGGCCGTGTTCGTAGGCTACTAGGTTGTATTAGGTCAGCTAGACCTGTGTGTAGGGATGGCACCCGTGGGTATGGGGGTATGGGTACGGGTGGAGCCACCCAAACCCTTATCAGTCTCTTTCGATCTTACCCGTAAATGGGTACAAGTTTTTCTCGTACCTGTTACCCGATAGGGTAAATGACCCGTGGGTAAAAATACCCATGTTTACAACACATCAAATCATTTAAAAATAGCAGGACATTATAAGCATCAACATATTATATAAATATCGGACAAACCTGGATGGAGGTACCGACAATTTAGAGGTAACCCTAGCAACGATTCATAAAGTTGCGATGGATAGAAGAAATACGAGATCGATATTAATCGCTCGAGAATCAGGATGTGATCAAATAAAGAAGATATTGACTGTGGTATTCACGTGGTGGGGGTGACGTGATACTGACTAACCTACGGGAGATCGTGGGACTAGGAAGGATGAGACAAACTTTCTATTGCCAATGCATAATTAGGGAAAAGTTAAGTACAATTAGATTAGATATTACGAAGGCCCCACTTATCAAATAGGTAGATGGGTACGCGGGTATAGGTTCTACAACCCCATACACCTAGCCGCTCTACCCCATAGGTATAAAATTTCACCATATCCATACCCATGGGTATTTTTTTTGTCTCATACTCGTACCTCTACCCGACGGGTACACATGTCATGGTAAAGGGGTTCATAGTAGAAAATAAAAAAATTCCTAGCTATCGCAACACGATTGCCAAGATCTATCTATGTGTTAATACAGTAGCAAGGATGGAGGTTTTGGTGACATACCCTTATAGACCGAAAGTGTTTAACATCCCGAGAGAAACGTGGATGAAGTAGTCGAACTTGTAGCCGACCTCAAGGTCGCGAAGCTCCTCGCAAGTCACCCAGGTACTTGCACCTTGCACGACAACCTAGGTGCCACTAGTGGAAGTACCTCCATGGTTTTCCACACGTCGGGTGTCCAATGATGACTCTCATTCTCCTTGATCCAGTCGGGATGCGGAAGTAGATCCTCTACTAGGATCCTGCAGTGCAATAGTGTGCTAGGTGGTGTCATCTCCCACGTGCGCAGTTCTTCTTGGAACCGCACTCGCAAGACTCAAAGGAGAGAGAGAGGGAAAACTTCCTTGAATAAAATACCTTAGGAAATCCCCTTTTTAATTGTTGTATTTAATCTATCACATTTCCCACTTTATATAGGGGAAAAGGAGGACCCATAATGTTGGACTAAAGGAGGGAAGGGGCGCAAAACGTCTGATGGCTCCCAAGTGCAGGAGATCAATTGTAGTACTTTTCAATAAGAAATGTTGTCGAACCCACAAGGAGCTGAAGGTATTGATTAGTAAATTTGGCAAGTAAAACAATAGAAGGGTGAAGTGGTTTTGGTGTTTTGGGTTCGTAGTTTGTAGTGAAATAAAGTACTGAAAGTAAATAGAAACAAGTAAATGCTCTCAATGAGAGAAATCCCAATCCTGTATTCAGCAAGAGGACAAGCTCAAGTGTGTGTGTGAACTTATATGTGGCAAGCGTTCCTGAGGGCAACATGGATTTACTTAGCATTCATATTTCTACATAACCTGCTGTACATCATGTCAAGTTTCATTCCTTTAGGGCAGAGCCTAGGTGCAACTATAGATATGAGCAAGTACACCCCTTATGATGGGCCCTAGAGCCATTTTCATGAGTAAGTATAGGAATCATTAAGACATAAATGTTCCACCATAGCAGTTAGTTTATTGGTCCCCAACAAAAATCCCTCTAATGCAACTCAAAGTATTGGAAAATGGTTTTTGTCATTCCGTCCTTTTCAACCCTCATCATTGCATTAAAGTGTAGCCCTATGAGCCCATATAGGTGAAGTAATATGAAGTCGACGTTTGCATAAAACCATCATAGAACCACATAAAAGATAAATACTTGACCAAATCACTACAAGAAAAGTTTCCTTCCGCAACGACTTGGCCCGACAGTCATCGTAGAAGGCACGTCTTAGGTGATGAAATTCTCGGCTCGGCCGTGGCCAATGGAAAACTTTATTTTTCCGGTTTCGTGGCCCTCTACTAGGACGGATCTGCTAAAAACCTGGAGGAAGCTCAACTTGTCGTTAGATTGATGGAAAGTACGCCATGAGGGGTACTCGAGGTGTGCGGAAGAGAGGGGCGTGAGATGTACGGTGTTCCGGGATGGTGAGCACACAAGTTTACCCAGGTTCGAATCCGTCGACTTTGGACGGATCCTACTCCTGCTAGCAATTCAGTAATATGGCAGAGCTAGAATATGGGTTACAAGGGTTCACCTGTGCGAGTTGAGATTCTAGACTATTGAGTGTGCCCTAAAGGCTCTCCCTAGGATGGCTTATATAGATATCCGGCCTAGGGTTTACAAGAGAGATCTATCCGGCTATGACTGAGAGTCGGTTACAGAGTACATCTTGAACTACAAATAACACTATGGGCCTAAGTCGGTAAGTCTTCTAGGCCTTCCCGTAGCCGGACTGGACTCCGTTTCTTCTCCCTGACTGGACCGCCCATGAAGCAAAGCTCTAACCCGAAGTGGGCCACCCTGGTCAGTGAGGAACTGTGAGGATACGCGGAAAGTATATCCCCAACAGCAGCCCCCGGAAGTCTCCAAGATCCAAAGTGGGATTCATTATCTTCTAGCTTAATCTTCGGCTTGCATAATCTTGAAGGGTTCCTGAAACTTCACAAAAAATACGATCCGGGTCTTAAAATAAGTCGGACCTATCAACATGTTACTCGGATTTTCCAGCTTGATTTTCAAACTAAGCCGGAACTTGGTCTCTGACGTCATCTGACACTGTTCATGGTCAAGTCACGTCATCGGACAAACATCCTGTCAGCACGACCGTTGGTGGGCCCGCCATTCACGGAACCGAGGCTCCGTTTCAATGCGTACACGGAGATCGAGGCGACGTAATCATCGGGTGGGTCCTTCCCAGTTCCTTCCACGACGCGTGGCATTTACACAGTGCCGTTTGCACGAATCTTGGCGCGGTTAGGTTGATATAAGAGGTGATGATTCTCCTTCTCCTATCTTCACCTGTTCCCCTTGTCGTTTCTTCTCCTCCACTTCTCCCTCGCGCACAGAGCTCTCTCGCCTCCCAGATTCCTAGCGCCGCCCATCCAAGGTCACCGGCGCACCGGAGAAATGGCTCCTCTTCCTCATCTGGCTTGGCAGCGGCAGCGGCAGCGGCGACGGCATCGACAGAGAAGGAGATCAACCGGGGGGTGGGGGGTTGAATCCTGTGCCTCCTTGATGACGATAAACTCCACGGCATGGAGAATGAAGGTCTCCTCCTTTCCGGCGACTGGCGGAGCAGTTTCGGCGAAACCATCCCCCACCCGCACGCCGGCGAGCGGGTACACTTCAGCACCCACCTCGACAGAGGTTTGTCTTTCCCTCCCTCGGAATTCTTTTCCGAGGTGATCGATCATTACGGTGTTCAGCTCCACCATCTTCCCCCGAACTCCATCTTAGAGATGAGTTCTTACGCAGCTTTATGCGAGGGGTATCTCGGCATTAGGCCGAGTCTCACTTTGTTTCGTTTCTACTTTCATGTCCGTAGAAACTTCATCACTGCCGGTAATCCTTATATTACCGGCACTATTAGCCTTTCTGTTAGACGCGAGCGTAGTTATCCTCGCATTTCTGCCAGTGAGTCGGTCAAACAATGGCCGGCCGCTTTCTTTTATCATAGGGATATTCCTGCTCCCGGCAAAGCTACCGCTTTGCCGGCTTTCATCGACGGAGCCGCCACGGCCCAACCGTCTTGGGACGAGGCCCCTCCGGCTCTCAGTGACGATCTGATCCTCGCTAAGAGGCGGATCGAATATCTGATAAAACACAAGGGCTTGAAAGGATCCGACCTGGTCCAGTGCTAGGTCGTACACCGGATCCAGCCTCTACAATACCACGGTGACCGTCTGATGCACTCCATCATGGCGTCGAAGAATGATTCCCTCCGCATCAGTCCTAAGGCTTTAAAGCCACAGGATTACATAAGCCAGATCAAATGGCTGATCAAGGAGCGGATTGAAAGAAAGATTCCAGACTTGTCTCTGGACATGCATACAGTGAAAGACCATGTAGTTCTAGTAAGCTTCGATAATAAACCCTTTTATGTGTTTCATCTTTTAAGCTATTTTGCAATACTGAGATATTTTGTTCTTTTCAGCTTGCCGACCTCCCCGAGTCGGAGTTGGCTCCTATCGAGGGATATCCTCCAGAGTTTTCTCCGGAGGCGAAACTGGTCCCACTACCGGACGTTGTGCCTAGGAAGCGCAAAGCTCCGACAGTGGCCATTGGCACAAAGGAGGTGCCAGTCGTGAAGAGGTAACTTTCAACACAACTTCTGCCTTTGTACCTTACTCGAGTTTCTTCCGAAATGTAATGTTTTCCATTCTATTACATTCTCAGAGCTAAGCAGCTCATCAAGGGCAAGGGGAAGGGAACTTCTTCGAAGCCCTTGCGGCAGACAAAGCTGACTATGGCTTCTCCTGCTGCGGCTCCTCCGACTCCTGCTCCTCAACCTTCCACAACGCCGGTGATTACTCCATCACCAGTTGTCGCAGAAGATCCGGCTCCTTCAACGGGGCCAACGATCCTTGAATTGCAGACTGACGCCACCATGGGTGGCTCAGGTTTAGGTAAGGGTGAACCCTCTTCGGGTAATGATCCCTCGGCAGAGACCTTTGCTGAAACCTCCTGAACAATCCGGGACTTGCCAAATTTGGCTTGTCTCGGAAATCTGTAGGAGAAATCTAGCTTCTGGCCCGGCAATGCCCGGAGAGCCGAAATCTCTCTGCCGAAGAAGAAGCACAAGAAGCGGAAGACATCAAGTACTCCGACCTTCTTGAACAAGTCCGTCTTCGCGACGAGGGACTAAGAGCTGGTGTGCTTCCACCACCTCCGGTTATTCCACTCACCCTCGCCGAGAAGGTTACCACCGAGGTGAACATGTGTCTGAGCAAGCTCACACATGAACATCATGTAAGTCGGAATTCCAACTCACGCTTTTCTTTATTGTACTCTATATCATATCCCCTAGCCCCGAAGCATGAAGTAGGATATACAATGCGGGTTTATGCTTCATTAGGATGCCAAAGAATGAACTAGTGTAGCCCCCAAGGCTCGTGCTGATATTAGTAACAATATTAGCCCGAGTCTTTAGTAGACTTCTGACTCTGGGTATTCTGACTTACAGAAAGTTAATTCATATAACCAAGATTTGGTGAAGAATATCTGCAACAAGCGGAGAGAGATCAAAGCTCTCCGACTTGAAAATGCTGAGTTGAAGGTTTCAAAGGATGAGGCCGAAGGTAAACATTCCGAGACTCAAAACTTTGTCTTGATTTTCTTAGTCGAATATTTTTACTAAACTATTGTTCTTTTTTCTTACAGGACTGGTAAAATAGTCCTGCGCTATGATGGAAGAGGCCGAGAACCTCAAAACCTTGGTGGTGGAGAATAAAGAACTTTGCCAAGAGCTGGACAAGCTCAAGGCAGATCATGAGAAGAGCATCGCTCAAATTTTCGAATCCACCTCCATGGCCACTGATGAACGTGATCGCAAGATTGCGATTCAAGATCAGAGAGTCTCGGATCTCAACGCCGAGCTTTGCAGAGAAAAGGATATATCCGCAGCACTCCGGGCTAAACTCCAAAGTCTTCGCGAAGAGAAAGCCAAAGTTGACGATGCCATCTTTGGTACTTTTCCATCTATCTGACTTATCTACATTTTTCGACTCTTTCAATGTCGGATTTTCTGAACCATTTTTTATGTGTATAGGTCCTCTGAACTTGACGGACTCCACCTCTGCCGAGCCTCACACCCACCGGCTTACCCAAGTCGGTGATCTACTTCATGACTTTCGCCAATCCATTGAGGATATTGGCGAAGCTCTCAAGGTTCCGGACATGCATCACATGTCCGACCTTTAGGTGCAAGACCAGGCGAAGGAGATGTCGCAGCTCGTCCGGGACTGGAACATGTCCTACGCGCGATCCGTGGTGCAAAACGCTCTCACCATGGTCATGAGCCACCATGGAAACATGGAGATATGGCAAGTGACCAGAGGGTACTGCAAGGTGGATGAAGACGGACATGAGCAAGATATCCAAGCCATAAGGGACTCCTGCGTCGGGTATGGGTGTCACGTAGCTGACTTAACCAGCTACGACACTCCTTTCTTCACCCGCGTGGACACACCGCCTCCGCCTCCAGAAGAAGCAGCTGAAGTTTCCGACGAAGAACAGACCGTATCGGATCTGAACATCTCGGAACATTATAAAACTGAGGTCGATGCATCTAGCGAGCTGGCAACACCTACCTCTTCTCCTGCATCATAGATCATCAGAAAATAAATGTGTTATTCTGAAAAAACATTATGGATATGTAAATATGTAGCATGATACTTTTGGCTAGTGCTAAGCTTTAATCTATTCAGCACTTTTGGCTTTAAATTTTTGTGTGCCTGAAATGTTTACATAAGCACTTATACTTTTTCGTCTATACTTATCGTTTATCTGGCTTTCCGCCTCGTCCCTTTCGTGAGTCGGCTAAACCTTCTGCACGGAAACTTTGCCGAGCAACGGAGCTCAATTGCTAAACCATTTTAAACTCGAAAACAAAGCTGGCTTCCAGTACCAACAATTCACTGCTCGGAAAATGCCCGCATCTGGCAATTAGACAAATAACCAAAGTATAGACTAGAAACTTTAGAGTTATACCCGAAGGTAGCATTTTTAGAATCGGAAATCTAAACCAGAACAAACATGAGCATAAAGTACTTTCAAGTATTCTGGGATTTTCGACTGTGACATGATCATTCAGAAATAAGATGGTAAAAACTTGAGGCAACCAAAACTTTTATTTGTTTCAGAACATGTACATATATATGATTACAAAGAAGGATAAACTAAGAATAAAAGGGACGTAGATGAGCAATATTCCATGGTCTGTCTAACTCCTCCGGATTTGTACTGCCTCTAGCTCTCTTTCTCTTCTTAGTAGCAGGTCTTTCTTTGACTGGCCTCATGTTAGTTAAGTAGTACGAACCATTATGCAATACTCGACTAACTAAAAAGGGTCCTTCCCATACTAGGGAAAGTTTGTACTTTCTTTGTTGCACAAGCCGGAGAACCAAATCGCCTTTATTAAAATACCTGTTTCGGACTCTCTGGTTGTGATACTTGTGTAACTTCTGCTGATAGGCTATTGATCTCATTTCAGCAACGACGCGAACTTCTTCGACTTAGTCGAGATCATTTTGTCGAGAAATCTCGGCATCCTCTTTGATATACGCGGCCACTCTAGGAGAGGTGTGAATGAAATCACTAGTAAGAACTGCTTCTGCGCCATAAACCAAGAAGAAAGGTGTGTATCCGGTTGACCTGTTCGGAGTTGTTTGTAAACTCCATATTACAGAGGGTAATTCCTCTGCCCAAGCCCCCGCAGCACGTCATAGTGGTGCTTCGAGTCTCGGTTTTAGGCCTTGTAGGATTAAACCATTTGCTCTTTCAACTTTTCCGTTAGCCTGTGGATGTGCGACTGACGCAATGTCAAGCCGGATATTTTGTTCATTGCAGAATTCTGCCAATTCTCCCATAAAGAAATTACTCCCGTTGTCCATGATAATGCTATGCGGATAACCATACCAGATTATAACATCCTCGACAAATCTTTTGGCTATTGCTCCATCACAACTAGTGACAGGTTTAGCCTCAATCCATTTGGTGAATTTATCCACCATCACTAAGAGGTGAGTAAATCCACTTGGAGCTCGTATAAATGGTCCTACCATGTCAAGCCCCCAGACCGCAAAAGGCCATGTTATAGGTATTGTTCGCAGCTGATCAGCCGGAACATGAGCTTGTTTGACGTACTTTTGGCAGCCCTTGCACGTCTTGACCAGCCGCTCGGCATCTGCCTTGGCTGTAAGCCAGAAAAAACCGTGTCTGAAAGCTTTTGCCACTAAAGATTTGGCTGCAGCGTGGTGACCACACTCGCCTTCGTGGATTTCTCTTAGGATTTCCACTCCTTCTTCCGGAGATACGCAGCACTGAAAACCCCCAGAAACACTCCGCTTATAGAGCTCACCTTTAACTATAGTATAAGATTTTGCTCGTCGGACGATCTGCCGGCTCAAAACCTCGTCTTTGAGTAATTTGCCATCTACTAGATAATCAAGGTAGGGCTGAGTCCAGCTGGGAATTACAGCTAGAACTGCTATCAGAGGTGAGTCAGATTTGGTCAGATATTCCTCATCCACTCCCTTTATTGAGGGAACTTTGAGGTGCTCTTAAAAAGCACCATCCGGGACCTCTTTCCCTGCAGAGCCTATTCGAGATAATGCATCTGCTTCCTCATTTTCTGCTCGAGGGATGTGTTGAACCTCAAACCCCTCGAACAATTTAGATAAATCATCCATGATAGCTTTATATGCTGCCATGTGTTTATTTGCATTACAAATATCCGACACTTGCTAAACAACAAGATCCGAATCTTCGTAACACATCAATTGTCGGATGCCGATATCATTAGCAATCTGGATTCCATGCAGCAGTGCTTCATACTCGGCAATATTATTTGTCGGTGTGAAGTGGATCTGCAACACATATAGATGTTTATCTCCTTGGGGTGATTTGAGCACCACGCTAGCCCCCGAGCCCCCATGAGCCTTAGATCCATCAAAATATAGGGTCCAATATTCCGACTCAGGGAGGGTCATATTCACCTTTGTCTCTGTCCAATCAGCAACAAAGTCGGCAAGGATTTGGGATTTGATTGCTGTCCGGGGTTTATACTCAATATCGAAAGCTGAAAGCTCTATGCCCCATTTGGCGACGCGTCCTGTGGCGTCACTGTTGTTTATTATGTCTCTCATGGGAGCCGTGCTCACCATGGTAATTGGATGCTCCTGGAAATAGTGTTATAGCTTACGAGATGCTAGGAAAACACCGTAAGCCAGCTTTTGATAGTGCAGATACCGCTGTTTTGATTCTGTTAGGACCTCGCTGACAAAGTAAGTCGGACGCTGCACCAAGTGTTCCTGATTTTCCTCCGGTCTCTCCACTACCATGATGATACTAACAATTTTATTTGTCACAGCAAGATAAATCAACGTCGGTTCCTGTGGTTCTGGTGCAGCAAGGATAGGAGCAGATGAGAGTACTTTCTTCAGGTCTTGTAGTGCAGCTTCAGCTTTGTCGGTCCATACAAAATCCTTGGTCTTTTTCAGGAGTTTGTATAATGGTGCGGCTCTTTCACCGAGCTGGCTTACAAACCGACTGACTGCAGCGATGCAACCCGTTAGTCTTTGTACGTCCTTCAGGCAAGTTGGCCTAGAAATATTGAGTATAGCCCTGATTTTGTCTCAGTTCACCTCTATGCATCTTTGGGACACGATGAAACCTAACAATTTTCCGGCTAGGATTCCAAAGAAGCATTTCTTCGGATTAAGCATGATGTTGTATTTTCGTAGATTGGCGAACGTTTCCTCCAAGTCAGAAATCAGTGTTTCCTTCTTTTTGGACATCCCCGCAATATCATCCACATATGCACGTACATTGCGTCCGAGTTGGTCGTGGAGGAAACGTTGCATCATGCGCTGGTACATAGCTCCTATGTTCTTCAGCCCAAAGGGCATTGTAACAAAACAGAAGGTTCCGAAGGGGGTTATGAATGAAGTTTTGACTTTGTCAGATTCCTTCATCCAGATTTGGTGATAACCGAAATATGCGTGGAGAAACAGGGGAGTTTCGAGCCTGCCGTAGAATCGATAACTTGATCAATCCTAGGCAGAGCGAACGGATCTTTTGGACAAGCCTTGTTCAAGGCAGTATAATCGACACACATCCTTAAATCAGTGGTGTCCTTTTTAGGGACCATTACAGGATTGGCCGACCACTCAGTGTGGATGACCTCTTCTATGAATCTGGCTAACTCGAGCCGTGCTAGTTCCTTAGCTATTGCCTTACGTTTTCATCACCGAAACGTCGTAAGGACTGTTTAACGGGTTTAGCGTTCGGGTTTACATTTAAAGAGTGCTCGACAAGTTCCCTAGGTACTCCAGTCATGTCAGATGGCTGCCATGTGAAGATATCTTGATTTGCTTTGAGGAACTTGACAAGCGCGCTTTCCTATGCGCTATCTAGGCCTACGCCTATCTGGGTCACCTTGGAGGGGTCATCATCCTTCAACGGCATCTTCTTCATCTCTTCTGATGCCTTGAACTCCAGATTCGGCTTTGTCACCTCCTTCTTTGTTGCGGGCATCTCGGACGGATCTATGCTCTTCTTGATCTCCTGGTACTCTTGGGCGTGCAGCACGGCTTCGGCAAAGGTGGCATTTCCATCCTCGCACTTTCGCGCTTTCTTCGGGTCTCCCCTGATGGTGATCACGCTGTTGGGACCTGGAATTTTCATCATATTGTAACTGTAACACGGACGAGCCATAAAACCTCAGTAAGCCGGACGTCCAAATATAGCGTGGTACGCGCTCTTGAACGGGACCACTTCGAAGGAAAGTGCCTCCGTCTGATAGTTCTTTGGAGTTCCAAAGGTAACGTCCAAAGTGATTTCTCCTAGGGAATTAGCTTGTCTTCCTCGGAGAACTCCGTGAAAGATCACAAAGCTATGGTTCAGCTGGGTCTCCGAGATGTTCATCCGGCGTAGCGTTTCGACATACAAAATATTGATACTGCTGCCACTGTCCATGAGAGTCTTGGAGAAACCATAACCGTCAATAAGTGGATTGACGATTAAGGCATATTTTCCTCGCCTGTGTAGCTTAGGCGGATGATCAGCATGATCGAACATGATTTCCACCTCCGACCAGTCCAAGAATTGGGGGACAGCCGGAACTGTTGCATTGAGCTCATGTAGAACTGCTTTCTTGACCTTTGCTGGTTGAGATCCGAGGAAGGTGACGTAAGTATCTTTCTTGGTCGGAATTTTTTCTTCCCTTTCGGCTTGGGATTTGAAGCATCGACTTCCTCCATGTCGGAATATTCCTTGGTCTCTTTATCTTTTTCAGGATTCTTCTTTCCCTTCTTCCACTTAGCTCTGTAGCCAGCGGTATCATCTCTTTTAATGTCATCATTGAAACGACACTCGGCGTTTGTGTGGGACGAGCCCCCATTGGCGTCTAAGTGATGCACACATGGGTTATTGGCAATGTCGGCCCAAGAGTAGGTTTTGCCTGGTTGCTGGTCTCCTCTACCTTGAACTCTTGAAGTCCCAAGGCCGTGTCCGTGGCCTCCGCCACATCCTCCTCGTCCTCCAGACCCGAAAGTAGCAGTGACCACTACCGTTTCCGCATTGGGTTTCTCTTCCGAGGTATTCTTGCGCTTCTGAGCTTGTTGCTTTGGTTGTTTTGCCGACTGTGGCACAACTAGGGCGTTGAGTAATCCCTCTGCATCATCGTCAACATCTGCATACTTGCTCGCTGTTTCTATCATCTCTCCCAAATCAGTGACCTTATCACACTTCAAGCGATGACGTAGTAAACCAATTGGGAGACCTGCAATGAAAGCTTCAATCGTAGTTTGGTCATTTACTCCTTCACAGGAGTTCTTGGTGTCGATCCATCATCCGAGGTAATCCCGGCAAGTTTCTCCGGCTTTCTGGGTGCAACGCTGTAGGTCTCCGACCGTACAGGGCCTCCGGTATGTGCCTTCAAAATTCCGAAAGAACGCACTTTGCATGTCATACCAGTTATGGATGGTGTTCTCCGGAAGTTCATTGAGCCATGACCTTGCCGTCTTCCACAACATGAGTGGGAGATATCGGGTTGCGACCAGGCTGTTTCTGCCTTTGGCGATGCAGCAAGCTTGGAAAAAATCCTGTAGCCAAGTATCTGGCTGAGCTATGGTGTCGTAGGCTTGGATATGTCTTGAGATAGCAAATCCTTCCGGGAATCTTGTAGCTCTTATGCATGGTCTGAAGCACTTTGGGCCCACGTATATATCATCATTTTCATAGCGCCGCGCCTCTATATTGGAGTTGATCCTGTGCCTTGCATCATTCGGGGATAGAGATCGTCCGAGTGTCGGCTGTGGCTGCGGTGCCTTGGAGCCGGACTTCGGCTTCTACCACCACCTCCTCCACCACGACGCCCTCCAATGCCTCCTTGGGGGCCGTTGTGATGGCTACTTGGCGGAGAGGGTGGAGCAGCTGGATTATTTCTGGCTGATCGCCGGCCTCCATCCAGAGCGTCATTATTCTGGTTCCGGGGAGGGTATTCATTGTGACGAGCCCCCTGCCGGCTTGTCTCAACACGGTGTCCGTCGTTCCTTTGTCCATCATCCGGACGACTTGCATGTCTAGGAGGTGGCATTCTTTGTCGGTCCTCCTCCCGACGGTTCACTTTATCATCGTCCCTGCGGTCTTTCGACTCTCGCTGGGGCGGGTTCCTCGGATTTAGTGCAACAATTGCCTCTTGCTCCGCAACTGGGTTAACGTTACGTTAGTCACGGGCAGCTTTGTGGTGCTGTCCCGAAGATCCGGTTCTTGAGTAATTGTCCTCCCGGCGATCGGAACGGTGGTGCTGTTCCGGAACGCGCTGGGGTCTTACGTCAGCCCATGCCGGATCTGTGCGACACTGGTCAGAATCAAAGACCAACTTTTGACTTCCGGACATGGCGAACTTTTGCTGCTCCAGTCCCTTGTTGAGTAATTCGATCCCCAACTAGATCTGCTCCTGGCCTGGATTAGCCGATAGAATTTCTCGGGCCGCAACGGTGTTCTGTACTGGGGTTGGATGCACCCAGTCCCCTTTGCTATCTTTCCAAGGCTTCCCCATTTCTTCTCCAAAAAGGACAGCGTGAATCTACGGGAATTGGTTGTCATTAGTATGATGCTTGCTGGTTTTCTGGTATTGCCTGGAGTTGTATTTTTTCCGCAGATGCTATGCGTTTCTTTTCCTCCTCAATGTTCTTGGCTTCATCGAGGAGTACTTGACGATGCGCTTCTAGGGCCTATGCCCTCTCGTCCAGTTCTTCAGCAGTATGTTCTGTAGCTGTAGGAATAGGTGTGGTTAATGCAGCATCGATGAGTTTACGCGCACCTTCAGTGATCACGTGTCCATCCACCGATTCTTCTTTTTTGGGCTCGTCTGGGATAAGTGCTCCATCCGAGTCTTCCTCGTATTCCTCGGCAATCACCTCCTCTGCTGGAGGGTCTTTTGCCGGGGTCTTATTCTTCTTGTTCTTCTTCTTTGCCTTCTTGGCAGCGCCGGTGATGTCTACGCACTTCTATTCTTGTAGACAGTTGTTGGGCCTCCAAGTGCAGAGGTTTGTAGAACAGCAGCAAGTTTTCCCTTAAGTGGATCACCCAAGGTTTATCGAACTCAGGGAGGAAGTGGTCAAAGGTATCCCCGCTCAAGCAACCCTGCAAACAAGATACAAGAAGTCTCTTGTGTCCCCAACACACCCAATACACTTGTCAGGTGTATAGGTGCACTAGTTCGGCGAAGAGATAGTGAAATACAAGTGGTATAGATAAATATAAGTGGTAACGGTGATAGAAGATAACTTGATGGCGTGGAAAATACTAAAGGCAAACTGAAATAAAGATGGAAGCAAGCAAACATGTAACAGATCTAATTGCAAACGATGTATCAGTGCTAAGAAACAAGGCCTAGGGATCATACTTTCACTAGTGAACACTCTAATATAAATATATCTTCTCTTTATGATACTACTCTTAACTACTCTCCGGTTGAACACTCTAATCGTTGGTAGGGCTATAAGAGCACTCCTCAAAGTAAGCCTTTCCCATCTAGAAAACCCCACACTGTCACCTTGAGTACTAGATGAGTCCAACAAACACCACAATTTCATAAAGACATCCAACTCCAAATATAACTCATAACAAGTATTTGTAATCTCTAGCCTAAGTGCCACCATGGTGAGCACGCTGTCACTTTCACACACATGGGGAGAGCAGAGATTCATTAAAGCACTTGAGTAGCAGAATAGATCTATAGATTACAAGCTCATGATCTCAATAAGATCATGCATAGAGAGAGAGATGAACACATAGCTACCGGTAGAACCCTTAGCCTCGAGAGAGAACTACTCCCTCCTCATCATGGGAATCAGCAATGGTGATGGAGATGGTGGTGGAGATCGATGGAGATGGCTCCGGGGGCACTTCCCCGTCCCGGCAGGGTGCCGAAACAGAGACTTTATGTCCCTCGAATCTCCCCTTCAATGGCGGTGGCGCTGCGAAACTTTTCGTGGCTGGAGGCTTGATGATTTAGGGTTTATGCATCGGGAGGCTTCTTATAGGCGAAGAGGCAAGGTCGGTGGAGTGCCAGGGGGCCCACACCACCTGGTGGCGCGGCTAGGGCTAGCCCGCACCACCACATGGTGTGGCCGCCCTATGGCCCCTCTCCGTCTCGTATTCTGGCTCCTGATGTCTTCCAGAAAAATAGGCATTTTGGCTTTTGTCCCGTCCAATTCCGAGAATATTCATTTTCTGACTTTCCTGGAACCAAAAAGAGCAGATAACAGGCAGCTGGCACTGTGGCTCTTGTTAATAGGTTAGTCCAAGAAATCATAAGAAAAGTACTCCAAAGTTGGAACAAAACACAAGAAAGTGGATAAAACCAAGCATGGAACATCAAAAATTATAGATACATTTGCAATGTATCAACATCCCCAAGCATAACTCCTGCTCGTCCTCGAGTAGGTAAGTGATAAAAAGAAAGAATAATTTTTGAGGTGACATGCACCATCAAAGACTTGATCAAAGTATTTGTAAAACGTTGATAGCTGGGATCATAGTACTTCAACATAGCATGAAAGACAAAGTTCTAACAATAAGACATAACAACTATGTTGTAACATGAAAGGATACAAACAAAAGATTCATGAATAACAATGCTTTGCAAGACGTTTGTTTGTTTCACATAAAGAAAATATAGCATAGTGGCATTCAGCTTGTCCCTCATAGAGTAGCAAATATATATGCATAGGACACCTTCAAAGTTCATAAGAGTGACTATATACAAATAGTTTAAACAAGCAATATCAAGTTATGCATCAATCAACTAGTCTTGGGACAATGCACATAGAACTAAGAATGGCCACTATGCTCTCAAAGTAGGTGCATAAAGATAGAAGGTGGAGACTCAATACAATGGTGGAAGAAAGGCCTTCATAGAAGGAAGTAGGGATTCAAGTCTCATGAAGAGCTTCCAAAAATTATGGTACTTATAGCTTTCAGCTCTCATTGCGCCTATCATAAGCATCTTTAAAGTGATTAAGGTTAAAGTGACACAACTAAGAGGATATGCTTGACAAGTTATAAACCGAAACCTCATGCCCCTTACTTACAAAGACCGATCCTCATGCTACTCAACTTTAGTCACGAGTAAGCTCTTATCATTGTAAGTATATGTGTATCATTAAGAACCGCCCACGGGGTACCCCTTGCACATGATACGGCAGCTTTCCCATAATCAAAATGACAAGGCAAGCAGATAATGAGCATCTCACCTATCTTTTTATTTGCTATTTGCATAGGTTTTTATTGAGGATGCTTCATAGAGTGCTCATTATGGTGATGCTGCAAGTTTCCACCATGATTAGGCATGGCTTAGGCTAGCGGCCCAGGCGTTTCTCTAACACACATACAAACTCCATGATCTTACAAGTTCCACTTTTATTTCACACCGCTGGGATCCGTAAGCAAAAGAACATGATATCAACGGGGTACAAAGTACAAGTGCAATGTTGAAAGCGTTCCCCATGATACATGGTTCTGCTAATTTCAACTTATAAAGCTCAAGCATATACGCAACAAAGAAGGACCCAATGGTTCAAGTTTATTAGATGTAAAAAAGTAAAGTGTGCCATCAAGTTCGTAAGAGCTTTAATCACTAGTTTTTTCATAACAAGTTTAATTTGGAAGGTAAACAAAAGCATGAATATACTTGGAATAGCATAAGCTAGTAGGTAGGTATGATGGACTCTTTGGAATAACTTGGTTTAAGGAGTTGGATGCATGAGTGGAACTCATACTTGGTTGTGGAGGCTAGCAAAAGACTGGGAGCGACAAACTAAGAGAACAATAATGGCCATAATCATGTAGAGCGACAAAACATCATTGATCAAAGCATAAAGTGATACTACAAGTTGAAAACTAAAGGATCATAAAGGCTATGGTGACTTGAGATAGTCATAACATGGTGTGAGCATGTGCCAAGTCAACCCAAATAAAGCATCAAAGGAGAATACCACTATACTATGCTTTAATATGCTAAAACAATGCATGATTCATCCAAGGCACATTAAGCAATATCAATTGTTTATAACAAGTCATGCTACATCAAAGAATACTAAGCATAAAGCCAAAACAATATCAAGCATGGCATGACAAAGCATAGGCCACAGTCAAAAACAAGCTCTTTTTACAAACATAAGCATGAACTTTCCTACTCTTTTCCAAACCAAACCAAACCAAACTATTTGCAAACCAACGTATGAAAGAGGGGGTCCAACCAATTTATTCAGAAAACTAAGCAAACTAAAAACTAAAATGAAAACAAAAAAGAAGACGCTCCAAAAACAACACAACTGTGCATGAAACAATAAAAATGAAGTGTTTGGAAGAAACCTGGGATTTTTATTGATGAAGAAGGGGATGCCTTGGGCATCCCCAAGCTTTGACGCTTGTACTTCTTGGATATTTCTTGGGGTGACACGCGTGGTATCCCCAAGCTTGAGCTTTAGTCCATTCTTCATCTCATTACTCATTCCTTTCATACACCTGAAATTTTCCCTTCATTCAAAACTTCACACAATCTTTATTAGCAACATTAGTGCACTCAAGATAAATAAGTCTTAAGATTCGGTTATAACACCAAATAAACTTCCATTAGAACAATAGATACTATAGCACTTCCCTCAAAAAGCTCAATTCCCCAAAAGAACTCAAAAAGGAACCAATAAGAAGCAAATGCAAATAATGGCAGAAATCTGTCAAAACAGACCAGCAGGTAAAGACGAATTTTTTCTAAGACCTTATGTTGCTCAAATCAAAAAGTGTTGAACTAACGGAAGTTATATAACAACTTGGGGCAGAAGCACAAAAATTCACGCCTCAAAAGGACGTACAGAGATTTTACACGAATTTTTACGGTGAAGCACATAAATCTGTTTCGGGACAACAACTTTCCCAATCATTACTTCTCTCTCATTAGAGGTTACTCTTGGCACAAAAAGCAAATAAAAAGGATAAGGAGAGGTTATTACAGGGGTAATAACTTCCAAGGCTCATCTAAAACTTTTGGGTTATCTCCCAATAAGTACTTTTCTTTAACGCCTTTAAGTTAGGCATGATAGTTTGAGAAGATGCTCACATAAGAAATATGAATTGAAGTAAAAGAGAGCATCAAGAAGCAAATTCAAAACACATTTAAGTCTAACCCAATTCCTATGCATAGGAATCTTGTAAATAAACAAGTCATGAAAGCACAAAACAACAAGCATAGGAAAGCAAAACAAGTGCAACTTCAAAATTTTCAACATAAAGAGGGGAAACTTAATATTATTGAGATGCATAAAACCATGTTTCCCTCTCTCATAATAACTTTCAGTAGTATCATGAATAAAAGTAACAATATAACTATCACAAGAAACATTCTTATCATGAGCCACATGCATAAAAGAATTAATACTCCCCACATAAACATAGTCATTCTTATTGATTGTAGTGGGAGCAAATTCAACAAAATAGTTATCATTATTATTTTCATCACCATAATCATCAAATATAGGAGGAATATTGTAATCATAACTAATTTCCTCCTCAATAGTAGGTGGACTGAAATATCATATTCATCATTGCAATCATCATATATTGTAGGTATAGCATCATCATAAGCAATAGAATGGTTATCTTCCCAAGTGTGTTCATTTGTAAACATATCATCTTTGGGAGGATCATGGATAGCACTAATAGTACAACACTTATTAATATCTTCATTTTCAGAATTGGTACCAAAGAGATTTTCAATATTAAAAGTAGTGTGCTTTTCCCAATCATGATCACTATTATAGGTAACAGGCATAGGAAGATCATCGAGTTCAGACTCATCAAAAACTATAATAGGAGCAACGTGCTTAGGGGAAAATACCGTTTCCTCTCTCCTTTTACTCCTCCTCTTCTCCTTTTTCTTCTTCTCTTTAGGAGGGAGAGGCTTGAAAGGAAGCTTCTCCATATACCCTGGTTCATTGTTAGAGACAATAGAAGACACTTTGGAGGATTCCTTCTTTTCATTAATAAGATCAAACCACATATTAGTCCTGTCATATTTTGGTAAAATCTCATCTTCTATAATATTTTGTATGTAAGTATTTGTGTGAAAATTATCAACACAATAAAGATGACAACCATGCAGGACACTATTCATATCAAAAGCACCCATATCTACCAAAGAGGTTTTTCTTGATAACTCTTCACACCCCAAAAATAATGTAAGTTCATCATGTTGATTAGGAGTGATCATGTCATCACAATACAAACTTGCAGTACTCATTGGATTAGAAGGGCTATTATTACGGCCTGAGCATTGAAAATTGAAATGACCCACTTCGAAGCAAAGTTCACAAATAAAAGGATAAAGGGCACAAACTTTTTTACCAAGATCATCTAAAGCCCTAAACCACGTTCTAGTTTTTTCATTCCTGTGGGTGATACAATATTCTTCTTGAATTTGATTATTCTCACAAGGTCTATGTATTCCACAAAAATTAACATGCTTATAAGAAATAGTACTATCAGAGGTTTGAGCATGTTTATTGCTATCATTAATAACAATTTAATTTTCCATGCAAATGTCTTTAAAGGGCTCATGATACATGTCCCATTTTTCTTTAGGAGCATTAATATGAGAAGCAAAGGTTCTATTACAATCAACAAGAATTTGAGGATCAAGACCATATTTAGCACTAAGCTCTTGGAAATCAACAGTTTCAGCGAAAGACTTAATGCAATCATACTCATAGTTCATACCTGGTTCTTTACCTTTGTTGTTATCCCAATCTTCGGTATTGCTTTGAATTGTTTCAAGAAGATCCCACTTACCTTTGACCTCCTTACTCGTGAAGGATCCCTCTAAACAAGTATCTAGATAGTCCTTGTAATGTCCTAAAAGCCTTGCATAGAAATTATTAATAACAATATTACTGGGGAACTCATGAATGGGACATTTGAGCATTAGTGACTCCAGTCTCCCCCATGCTTGGGCAATACTTTCTCCATCATGTGGATGAAAATTATAAATGTAATTCCTATATTTATGAACTTCATGAGGAGGATAAAATTTAGAGTAAAAGAGAGATTCAGGTTCCTTCCACTCCAAATGATGAGGATCATCTAGTAGCTCATACCACTCCGTTGCGTTTCTCTTAAGTGAAATAGGGAATAGCTTCCTCTTAACTCGGTTCATTGAAATACCTGCACACTTGAACAACTCGCATAATTCATGTATAAAGAGCAAATGATCACCAAGATGGACAGTTCCATCTCCAAAATAGCAGTTATTCATAATACATTCAACAATTTTTATAGGTATTTTAAAAGGGATGCTTTCAGTATGTGGATTTGAAATATCACAAGTATCATTAGAATTACCACATATGGGAGATAAAGTATCTTTATAGCAAATTTTCTTATTTAGAGCTGGGGAACTAAGAAGATCATTTTCATAAAAACCAACTTCCCCAAGCTTAGACGTTTCCATAGCATTAGTAACAAAGGTGTTCAAATGATTCATACTAATAACATTGCTATTAGCATGCAAAGAAGGTTCCAAGGGTTTTTTAATTTTATTTTCAAAGAATTCAAGTTCTAACTTAGGAAAAATAATAAAAAGCTCTCTAATTTTTTTTGTTTTCCATTAAGCCTAACTAGTGAAAACAAGAAACAAAAAGACAAAATTGCAGAATCTAAAGGAAATAACTTCGAGCACTCACACCAGAGGATGTGAGTACCTTTTACCTTACCTCCCCGGCAACGGCGCCAGAAAATAGCTTGATGTCTACGCACCTCTATTCTTGCAGACAGTTGTTGGGCCTCCAAGTGCAGAGGTTTGTAGAACAACATCAAGTTTTCCCTTAAGTGGATCACCCAAGGTTTATCGAACTCAGGGAGGAAGTGGTCAAAGGTATCCCCGCTGAAGCAACCCTGCAATCAAGATACAAGAAGTCTCTTGTGTCCCCAACACACCCAATACACTTGTCAGGTGTATAGGTGCACTAGTTCGGCGAAGAGATAGTGAAATACAAGTGGTATAGATAAATATAAGTGGTAATGGTGATAGAAGATAGCTTGATGGCGTGGAAAAGACTAAAGGCAAACTAAAATAAAGATGGAAGCAAGCAAACATGTAACAGATCTAATTGCAAACGGTGTATCAGTGCTAAGAAACAAGGCCTAGGGATCATACTTTCACTAGTGAACACTCTCATATAAATATATCTTATCTTTATGATACTACTCTTAACTACTCTCCGGTTGAACACTCTAATCGTTGGTAGGGCTATAAGAGCACTCCTCAAAGTAAGCCCTTCCCATCTAGAAAACCCCACACTGTCACCTTGAGTACTAGATGAGTCCAACAAACACCACAATTTCATAAAGACATCCAGCTCCAAATACAAGTATTTGTAATCTCTAGCCTAAGTGCCACCATGGTGAGCACGCTGTCACTGTCACTTTCACACACATCCGAAACTCTGCCGCCTCCGCGGACAAAGGGGTTCAAGAAATTTCCTCTGCCTCTATCATCACCGCTGGGGTGGGTGGGACAGGTTCAACAAAACCGATGTAAACATTGATCTCGCCGAAAGTCATGATGGTGTAGGCAGTCACAACCTCCCTAGCCTGAATCCAGGTCTCGTCGAGAACGATGAGAGGGATGTCACTGGCGTAGAGGATGCGACCGACGGTGATAGTCTCGCCGATTCCGATTCTTGCAGATTCTGCTCGGAACGCAGATCCGAAGCTCACTTGCCCCACGGTGGGCGCCAACTATCGTCGGATTGATGGTAAGTACGCCATGAGGGGGTCCTCGAGGCGTGCGGAAGAGAGGGGTGTGAGACGTACGGTGTTCCGGGATGGTGAGCACACAAGTTTACCCAGGTTCGAATCCGCCGGCTTTGGACGGATCATACTCCTGCTAGCAATCCAGTAATACGGAAGAGCCGGAATATGGGTTACAAGGGTTCGCCTGTGCGAGCTGAGATTGTAGACTATTGAGTGTGCCCTAAAGGCTCTCCCTAGGACGTCTTATATAGATATCCGGCCTAGGGTTTACAGGAGAGATCTATCCGGCTACGACTGAGAGTCGGTTACAGAGTACATCTTGAACTACAAGTAACACTATGGGCCTAAGTTGGTAAGTCTTCTGGGCCTTCCCGTAGCCGGACTGGACTCCGTTTCTTCTCCCTGACTGGCTGCCCACGAAGCAAAGCTCTAACCCGAAGTGGGCCACCCTGGTCAGTGAGGAACTGTGAGGACACCCGAAAAGTATATCCCCAACACAGCTGGCGCGTGGCAGAAGTAAGATTTTCGTTTCCTCGCGCGATGTTGACTCACTGAAGTCTTTTGATGCGTGTGGGTCCCGGACGTCAGTGTCTATAGCAGACCATACTTTTTGGTCGCGCCTCCCTGATTTGAACTCGATAACGTTGCTCGATGCGTCTGCCATTTAGTCAGGCTGCTAGGTCCCACATGTCAGCCTCTCATTAGAAGGACCGTGTGTATGATGGAATTTTTTTCCTTCGCTCGCGCTATCCTCTTCCGAAGTTGATAGCGCTGCTCGATGCATCTACCGTTTAATCAACCTGCTGGGACCCACATGTCATCCTCTCATTAGAAGAAACGTGTGTATAATGGAATTTTTTCCCTTGGCCATCGCCTCCCTGATTTCAACTCGATAACGTTGCTCGATCTATCTGCCGTCTACTCACACTGCTGGGTCCTCCATGTCAGCCTCACATTATAAGAATCGTGTGTATGATGGAATTATTTTCTTTGCTCGCGCTACCCTATTCCGAACTTGATAGCGCTGCTCGAGGCATCTACCGTTTAATCAAACTCCTGGACCCCACATGTCATCCTCTCATTAGAAGAAACATGTGTATGATAGAATTTTTTTCCTCAGTCGTGCCTCCATGTTCCGAACTTGATAGTGTTGCTCGCTGCATCTACCGTTTAATCATGATGTAGGGCCCCACCCCCACATGTCATCCACTCATTAGAAGAAACGTGTGTACGATGGAATTTTTGCTCTCGGTCACGCCTCCATGTTTCGAACTTGATAGCGTTTCTCGATGCATCAACCGTTTTTCCAGGCTGCTAAGTCCCCCATGTGAGCCTCTCATTAGAAGAAATGTGTGCATGCTGGACTTTTTTCTCGCTCGCGCCTCCCTGTTTTGAACTTGACGACATCGCTCGAGGCAGAACCTGTATAAGACCGCGCTACTGGGTCCCACATGCCGGTCTCTTTGTATATCAAACCTGCGTATGATGGACTTTTTTTCAGCCGCGTCCGTTGTTTTGACCTTGGCAACGTTGCTCGATGTGGCAGCCGTATATGGTCTTGCTGCTGAGGCCCCCATGTCACCCTCTCTGGTATGTTCTAGCGGGTGGGTCCCTGATGCCAGCCTCTCTGTACAAGTATTTAACTTTTTTTTCAAACCCGACCATTAAACTCGAGGGATGCTGTAGGCTGGTGGGTCTGTGATGTCAGCCTCTCCGTAATGCGATATTAAAAAGTAAACCTTTTCTCAAAAAAAAGTAAACCCAAGATATATATAAGTATGTACACATAGTGGATTCAAACTAAAGACCTTCAAATCAAATCAAATAGACATAAACTTAGTGTTTTGCCATAATATCAAAGATACTAATAGAAATTGAATCAGTAAACATGTATTAGTACTACAACTTATGTACCAGTCTTCTAAAAAATATTGCTGTGTTTCCATGTTGTCTCTCTTATAATAAAAGAGCAGTGCTACTAGAACCTCGATTTATAAAAAGGCACATAATGGATTAGTTTCTTAAAAACATGGGTAGGTAGAGTTTTTTTTAGAGGTGGGGGGCAATGCCAAAAAGGCCAAATGAAAAAGTTTTTGGGCTATGGTTAATAGGCTCCTATCTCAAATTTCACTGGGCTGTGTCTCACCAGATTCAAACACAGACCTCTTCGAGGGAGGAAAAAAGAGATAATTCCTTTGACAGATATTCATGTAAAAATATCTAATGAACACACACCACATGCGCCAAAACTGGGCTAGTATCCAATGACTTCACTTGGTGAAATCACGATGTATATCTTTACCCTCTCATCTCTGTCCAAAATGCATCCAATGGTTCCGAAGACACAAAGGCAAAAGCTCTAGAGCAAGCAGCCAACAACAACGACAAAACTTTTGACAAATTCAATACCATTTGAAAGATTAAGGAGTACTGAATAATAAGACATAAAGAATCGACAGATTCCTAGTTCATATTCAGCAACACTTAACCAATTTAGAAGCATTTCAAAGTGACCGATTGAGCAATACAAACACTGAAATTCAATATCACTACAGAGAGAGACAGTTCTTGTTTCAGCTCTAAAAACCATGCCACGTGATCAGTTTGCCCTTTTCTCCAAACACACTCGATCATTGGAACACAATCATTGTCATAATATTTGGTCATATAGGGAACCGTCATATAGATACAGATATACCATACCAGTACGTACTAGTCATAACTCCAATCCAGCAAAAGGTTATCATAGTTTTACCACCCATATATGATCAGTGGAGATAAGACAACCACATAATTAATTACAATAGCATGCAGCCAAAGAGCTAGACAGCTAGGAAGTTCATGAACAACATTCCACATTCATGGCAGTGAGGTACATCGACCTTGACCGTTCTTCCAATAGTAAGTTTGGCTGCTTTCCCAAACTTGATCCACCTAGAAGTAGCTGCCAAGTGCCCATCAGTAGAGTTAATGGTGTAGCGTCCCTTGATTTGCAATCCTTCGCTCTGCATTGTGAAGACTATTGTGCCCTTTCGTATGGCCTGGAGTTGCTTTGTGGCACTCTTAGGCAATTTCTGAGTCACAGTAAGAGATAGACGCATAATTACTAAGAGCAATGCACTGAATCATGTGAAACTTGAGAAGACATTCAGAACAGTTTATCTGCCACCATATACTCACAAACATAATCCGGTGCGACCTTGTGATGACACATGTGTAGGATATGGTCTGACAAGGTGCTACCCGGGGTGATGAAGGAGCTTGTGTCGGTGCCTGTGCTGGGGCTGGGGCTGGTGCTGGTGCATGAGATGGTGCCACTAATTGTAGAGGGGCTGGTGCAGGAGCCAGAAGGCCCAGAACCGGTGCCGGCGCCAGCAGCTTGATGCTAGATTCCTTCTGAGGGGTAGCTAAGCTGACTGCAGAAATGGTAGAGGCAGATGAGAAGTGTACAAGCAAAATGGTCTCTTATACAATAGTTACTCACAAGACAGTTATCAGAGGATATGATGAGTATACAAGCAAATTAAGTTACTACCTCCATTCTTTATACTTAGGCCAACAGGTGCCGGAGTAGGAACTAGGGATAGTGCCATTGGGGGTGCCAGCAGCTTGGTGCTGGTTTCCTTCTGAGGGGTAGGTAAGGGGACTGTAGGAGTGGTCAGAGAGGCATATGAGATGTGGACAAGCAAAATGGTTTCTTATACAATAGTAACTCCTAGACAGAGATGATAGTATACAAGCGAATTAAGTTACTACCTCTATTCTTTCTCCTACTGAGGTCAACAGGTGCCATTGCAGGAACTATGGCCGGTCCTGGTGCCGGTGCCAGCAGCTTGATGCTGGCACCCTTCTGGGTGGTACATAAGGGGAAGCGGACTGCAGAAGTGGCCAGGCTCATATGATGAGTAAAGACAATGGTACAGAACAGTTAGTCGCAAGAAAATCATTAGAGGTTGTGATAAGTACATAATCAAATTAATTAGTACCACCTCTGTTCTTGGTCCTTCGGTCAACAGGTGTACAATGGCGTGCAAGTATCTGCCTAGGCTTGCTAAAATCGAATGTTACCTCGTGCCCCTGCTTTAAACCATTCTCACGGACATACTTGGACCAACCTCGGCCACCCAAATAGGTGGTGGCCATCGTCTAGGAGACATCCACATCATATAGTTGCCGCATGCCTTTAGGGCCCTCGCTATACAGAGTTAGAAACTTGTCATTTCCGAACATCTTGTTTATAATGGGGCGAGCGACACAAGGGACAACCTTCATGAGAAAATTGATAGAGAAGTAAGGCGACAACAAAAAAAAGTGAGATACAAGATCTTACATCAAGTCGGTGTAAATCACTTGGAATCCATACCTGATACCATGGGTACCCTTTGCGAAGGGTGGCCATGCACAATTTTTCATCCCTCTGCCTTTGGAATGGCATACAGGGGCCCCCTTTCAATCCACAAGCTTGACAAGAGGAGGGTAGCAGAAAGGGCTAAGGAGCTGGTGCGTGGTACTGATTGAAATTAAGTGGAAAAGTTAAATTATGTAAAGAGCAAGTAAATCTAATAATATAAGACAAAACCATTACTTGTAAAGCAAACAAATTTATTTTTGTGAACTTCTAATGAGCATAAACATATAGTACTAGCTGATAATAATATCATGGAAAATCATAACATGGGAAATTGTGGATTTCCAAATCATACCCACTTCTTAAAGAGGTCACTGCCCACCTAGGTACTATGTTGGTGCTTACTCGTTGTGTAGAGGATGTCCTCTTTTGGTGCGGGCATCAGAAATCTACTAGCCTCTACAACAGCCTCAGCCACTGCAGCAGCACCTTCAAATCTGCATAAATAGCAACAGAGCTCAATAGTTCAATACTATGTAAAGTTTGGTCAAACTTTCCAACACTTGACTTTTCAAAAAATACAGTATATGCCTAAGCCTTGGGACGGAGGGAGTACAGTACATAGTACTCATATACTGACTGTATGAGACAGTCTGACAGATTCAGATCTGGATTCACATAAACACAGTGCCAAAATTAATAAAATCACACATATGTTTCTGAACATCTGATAAGCATGCATCATACCAAGTGGGTAATACTTAAATCTGACTGCACCATGGTAATAAGGGTATTAAGAACAAATACCTATCTATTGAAGCTGGGCCCTCCCAGCTGGTCGGTGGCCCTGCGCTTGTTTTTTGGTGAGTAGTTGTACTCGCCGGATCCTGCGGCATGTGGGGGTACCATTCTGTTTGCTGCACCTGGAGCGCTGCACGTTTGCAGGTATGTACCACTGTGCTATAGTAAATGAAGAAGAGATGGTGTCACAAAGGCTTCCACAAAAACATGATGTAGACATAGACAACTTTTAGCACAGGGATACATCCAGGTTGCAGCTAACCACTTTCAGCATTGGAAAGAATGGAAGAACGCAACGAATATACTACTACATTACCTTTTTAGGCAGCTTTTAAGGGAACTGACGGGACCATCCCTGTCCGTAGTGGCTGTGCACACCACTGACCCATAGTTCTCCATACAGAATCTAACGCAAAATCCATTGCACATTACGAGTAGCAACTAAAGGTTACAGAACTGAAGAACACCAAAATCAAACCCGGCCAAATACCCTAATTAGAACAGCGGTGACCATGCCATGATCTGGAATCCATACGAAATCAGTACCACCTCCCCCCACCCCCACCCCCACCCCCATCTCCACCACCACCCCCACCCTATCCAAATGACCGAATCGATTAGTGAAGAGGAAAAATATCCTGATTAGGTGATTCCGAGGTGAGCAATAAGCAAGAACTCCACAATCAAAGCATATTGAATACTACTATTCCTAGTACTAATAGTACCCCCAATGGCCCAATCGGAAGCAAATTAAGCAAAGCCGGATTTCGAGGTGAGCAAATACACCCACCTATTTCAACAAGAACTCCCCAATCGGAGGTTGCACCAGTTCCAACAGTTGCTCGCTGGATGTGAGCTAGCTAGTGATGGTTTCTTGTCTTGTCGTCAGTAGAAAGGCATGGACATGGCAGTAGTAGTACTAGTAGTAGTAGGGCTGGGCAGTACACATTTTTATACAGTAAGTATTTTTAAGTGGTAGTGGCGGGAACATTTTGCCAGGAGAGAATCCCGAATTTTTGATCCCACCTATCACGTGGTGGCTTACAGCTATTTCAAGCAGGACCCATGTCAGGGGGTGAGTTAAAGCAGGTCCCACATGAAGTGGGTGAGATAATTGACCGAGCCAACCTCCTCCTTCCCTTGGTACCGGTACTAGTTCTCCCGGGTTCCTCTCCAAGGATAGAGAAAATTGCCCCTCTTCGAATCAAATTGATCCCAGCTTATTATCCTTTTGCTGATTCGTCTCATGAAGTAGTGGACAAGATGGCGGTAGTTGCAGCATAGGGCACCAGCTCTGGGGCCTCAAAGACAGTTTAGGAACTGATAAAATGATAAGCTCGGATTTCACACACAAACACACATATACTCCGTATATACTAATATACAGAATACTTTCCAATTACAGTTCTGCTAACAAAGACCTAGAAATCATAATAAGGTAGCTCCATATTACATAACTACGAAAATAGCGAACCAATCATGGGATAGCTCTACACCCCAAGAGTTTTGCACCTGGGCTAGTGTTCATGAACGACACCAAAAGTACACCCCTGATGATCAGCAGCCCTGCATCAAGTCCATCCTGAAGCAGTGTACCCGATCTAAAGCCTCAGGTACAGGCTCATCAATGAACAGGTCATCGTCATTACCATCAAAGTCCTCAAAGTCCTCTTTGATCGTCTGCTTCTGCGATTATTAGATTAACAGATACGTTTATAGAGAAACATCAAAGACACACAACCTGAACATTTATCGTTCTACAGATATACCTTGTCATCTGGCATAGCGGTAGTACTAGAAATGGAACTTGTTTCATGCATCTTGTGCTTTTTCTCTCTTCCCCTTCTCCAAGTTGATCTAGATGCTCAGGAGCTGCCTCTGTCAGTTGATCTAGTTGATCAACATCTGCTTCCCCTACTCGATCTTAATGATAAAGATGTGCTTCCCCCGGTTCATATGGAGGATCATATGGTTCACCATGAAATACCAATCTAACATATGTGCTTAGCATCCCAAATATAAAAATATGGTCTTCCACTATACTTTGAGGCAGCACCCTACGATTCGCACACAACCAGCAGGGGCAATGTACTTTTGAGTTGTCACAATGAGTTCTAACAAATCCCATAAATCATAGAAAATCAAGGATAAGTTTAGCGCTGCCTAATGGAGCAATCTCTATCCAAAATCTGCCCATCTGTTTATTTATGACATACAAGGTTGGTTATTATTAAAAGAAAAACACGAAACATATAGATGGAGTACAAAAACTATATATGCCTATGCGTTTCAGCAAACATATTGATAGCAAAAATCGCCGAAGGTATTTAGAGACATAGATCCAACGTAGAATAAACTATGACCATGCAGATTGAGGATAAATTAAACTACGTAGATGTATTTGAAAGGGCAATAAAATGCCAATCAAATCGAGCTAGAGATAGAAGGACTACCGTGGGATCGATGTGCCCACCGGTGCGTCTCAAGAAGACCGGCGGCTAGGGAAATCTCCTATGGGCATGTTGGTGATGAGGAGCGGCCATAAGCGTGTCTGTTTTGTGAGGAAGGGGTGAGGCCTAGGTGGCGGAGGGTGGAAGTTAATACACAACGCGAAGGGGTGCGGAGGGATAACTTTGGAAATTATGACCTATCCTGCTTTGGGCACCACCATATACGTGGCCCACCTGCCAGTCACCATAGATCAAAATTGATCAAAAACTTGTCAAAATACAAGTTTATGTTTTACCATGGTAACTAATGCAGATATCATTGCACTTTGCGAATGAATGGCTTTATATCAAAAAGTTATTTAATTTCAGCATCTTTAGCTAGGAAGCTTGCAAACTCATGAAAGTAGGGCATTATCCATCAAATCTGGAATCTCCTTTGTAAACGATTGCTTGAAATGCCAAGATGCAACGATCTACCAAATATGAACAGGTTTATAAGCTTGGTTGGCGAAGATGCTTCAATGTGCAGAGTAGTACAAAACATGAAAAAGGTACATAAACTTTGGTTGTGACCTTGCTCCTCTTGTTTGAAAGCCTTGAATTAATGTTCATTAATTTCGACAGATGTTTATAAACTCATTAAATGCTAGAAAGCATACATGCATGTGGGTCTATTTCACGGGGATAGCATCCCAAGTGGGAGTAGCGTACCTTAGAAGCTTCAACCTCAAAATTTCGGCAAAGCGCCGAAATATCCTGCCTACCAATTCAAACATCCAGCCCCAAAAATTATTTTATTGCACAAATTTAGCCTGGAAGCATGAAAGGGCGTTATACATTGTGTGAAAAAAGGGGGCGGTGGCATTTTGAGCCATCATCTTTGTAGTTGCTTCACAACAAAACACATTGTTGTTACTTGGAAATTCGAAAACAAACTTGAAATTTGGAAGCAGGCATTGATTTGCAAAGATGCACCGATCTACCAAATACAGACACATCATCATAAACTATTTCCATGACCTTGGTCACCTTTTTTTTGGACAATGGTCATCTTCTTGAAAGCCTTAAATTGTTTGAAAATTTCAGCAAATGCCTAGAAACTCGTTTAAATGCTGGGAAGCAACTCGCGCTAGCATGTGGGCCTAGACGGTGACAACGTGTCTGAGAGGCCCCACGCCGGAGTAGCGTATGCTAGAAGCTTCGACCTCAAAATTTGGTACGACACCCAAACATCGCACCCATCCATTAAAATATCCCGCGCATCTATGCAAACATGCTTCACCTCTTTCTAGAATGCAAAATTCATCTTCTATCCCTTCTCCGGAAACAAGAATCAGAGATAGCACTGCAATAACAGAGGGATACAGGTGGTAAATTTGCGTTCTCCCAAGTGCATCACCCCATCCATGTTTCCCAGCCCTTCTTCAATATTTACCTGCCAGGCCACTCCAACCCACACTGACTTTTTGGACCCACTATGCAAGTGACCCGCATGTCAGTGAGCCAGAATTACGGGAAGTAGAGATTCCCATCGCTTGTTGTTCAAAATTCGAACATTTTTAGCTAAACCGAGATAAAATCATTAAAATCATCCAACCTGGCTTATACTATCATTCCACTATGTCAGAGTAAAAGCTAAAAAAACAAAGCCAAAAACACGTTCGTAGCTTTATAAACCAAAAATCAAAAGCCAGATTTAGAGCCCAACCAAACAGCGCCTAAATCTCAAGGAACTCTTCCTGTTTCTCCCTTGTTTTAGTACTTAGGTACCTTCAATTTTATTCAACAAAAAATATGACCAAGCAGGATATCATCGACTTGTAGATCAATTTTGGGATACTTTCATTAAATTGCAGTAACACCATTCTATTCCACGAATATATATTACCATAAAGTTTGAAAATATTATTGAGAATTCACGGAATCCTAAATCATAAAATCTAAACCCCTAAACCTTGACCAAGCAGGTATCATGCAACTATAGATCAAAAATTGAGATACTTTTGTTAAATTGGGTGACACCATTCTATTCCATGAATATACGCATAAAGCTTGAACATTATTGAAAATTCCCAAAAACCGAAATCCCTAGAACCCAAATCCTAAACCCCTAAACCCTATAACCCTAAACCCTCACCAAGCACATAGCATGCACTTATAGATCAAAATTTAAGATAATTTTGTTAAATTGGGTAATGACATTCTATTTGACGAATATAAGCATAAATCCTGAGTAATATCAAAATTTCCCTAAACCCTAAAGCCCTAAACCCTCAACCATAAACCCTAACCAAGCAGGTGGCATGCACCCATTGATCAAAATTTGAGATACTTTCATTAAATCAGGTAACACCCATTCTGTTGTACGAGTATAAGCATAAATCTTGAGCACTATTGAAAACTCGCTAAACCCTAAAATACCCATAAAACTAAACCGTAAAAACCTATAACCCTAAACCCTCGACCCATAAACCCTAAACAAAGCTGGTATTGTGCACTTATACATAAAAAATTGAGATACTTTCAATAAATTGATGTAATTCCATTCTATTCAACGAATATAAGCACAAAGAAACTTGAACATTATTGAAAATTCCTAAAACCCCAAACCCCAAACCCTAAACACCTAAAACCCGAAAACCTAAACCCTTACCAAGCACGTAGCATGCACTTATAGATCAAAATTTGATATACTTTCGTTTAATTTGGTAACGCCATTTTATTCGACGAATATAAGCATAAATCTTGAGCATTATTGAAAATTCCATAAACCCTAAACCCTAAACAATCCCTAAAACCTAAACCCTAAAACCCCAACCCTCAACCCATAAACACTAACTAAGCAGGTATCATGCACTTTATAGATCAAAATTTGAGATACTTTCAATAAATTAGGTAACGTCATTCTATTCGACGAATATAACAATAAAGCTTTTGCATTATTCTAAATTCGCTAAACTCTAAACCCTATATAACCATAAAACCTGAACTATAAAACCCTAACCTAGCAGGTATCATGCACTTATAGATCAACATTTGTGATACTTTCATTAAAGCAGGTAATGCCGTTCTATTCGACGAATATAAGCATAAATCTTTGAGCATTATTGAAAAATCGCTAATCCCTAAACCCTAAACAACCCATAAAACCTAAACTTTAAAACCCTAAATCATTGACCCATAAACCCTAAACTAGCAGGTACCATGCACTTATAGATCAAAATTTGAGATACTTTTGTTAAATTGTGGTAACACCATTCTATTCCATGAATATAATCATAAAGCTTGAACATTATTGAAAATAAAAAACCCTTAACAGTAAACCCTAATAACCCCCTAACCCTAGAACCCTAGCTTCCTAACCCTAGAACCCTAAACCCTTACCAAGGAGGTATAATGCACTTATAGATCAAATTTTGAAATACTTTTATAAAATTGCGATAACGCCATTCTATTCCATGAATATAACCATATATATAAAGCTTGAACATTATTTTTGAAAATTCCCTAAACCCTAAAACCTAAAAAATCATAAACCCTAATACCTTGAACAACCCTAAACCCTAAATCATGAACCCTAAACCCTAAATCATGAACCCTAAACCACTAAACCCTAAAAGCCTAAATCCTAAAATCCTAAAACATAAACCATGAACCCTTAAACCCTCAACCCAAAATAAAACCTCGAACCCTAAACTTAACCCTAGGCTATATATACTATGATTGAAAACCAGGGCAGTAGGATTTTAAGCCATGTTTTGTAGTAGCTTCATGACTAATGCCATTGTTGTGCCTTAGAAAATTGAAATAACTTCCAATTCGGAAGCTTCCTTTGTAAATAATATTTTAAATGCCAATACACACCATAACAAATATGGATAGGTTATTATAACCTATAGAAAAGATATGGCCATGACCTTGGTCATATGGTTTGAAAGCCATGCATATTTTTACATGGTACTCCATATAATGTGATACAATTTTTTCTCAGAAATTATCATATTTCAAGATTATACTTTTCCATGGAAACTAGCTAGTGCACATAGTGAGACATGAAGAGAGAAAATAATGGATGCATTTATTTTTATATTTCTTCTTTGTATTTTTTTAAAATGGCCAAAATTAGGTGTCATTACCATTCATATCAAAAAGTTGAATTTTCCGAAACTCTCGATGGTTCTCCAATATTTGACTACTTGATATCTTTGAATTATTTTAAAAAGTCAAGAGCAAGGTATATCACACACTTTCTAGTTCGAAATTAGACATATTTACATCAGATTGTCAAAAAGTCATTTATTGCATAGATTTAGCTAGAAAGTTTGGAAATTCATGAAAGTTGGGCATTGTCCATCAAATCTAGAATCTTCTTTTGAAAGGCCAAGATGCAGCTATCTACCAGATATGGACATGGTATTATAAACTATAACAGTGATATGGCCGTGACCTTGGTCATCTTGTATGAAAGCCTTCAAAATATATTGTTTATCAATTTCGGCAAATGTGTGGAAACTCATTTATATGTTGGTAAGCATACTATCTCTAGCGTGTGGGTCTAGACGGGTCCAACATGTGAGAGCGGCCATGTCGGAGTAGCGTACATCGGAAGCTTCAACCTCAAAATTTCTGCATGGTGTCGAAACATCTCGCGTGCATCTATTCAAATATCCCGCCCCGCTTTTTGCAAATGAAAAATTCCTCTTCTATCCCTGCTCCGGAAAAAAGGACCGTGGGAGTACTGCAATAATAGAGGGGTATAGGTCGTAAATGTGCGTCATCCCACCTATATCCCCCATCATCTCTTCCCTGCCCACACCCCTCCAACCTCGACCTTCCTCTAGCTACTTCACCACCGACCCTCTCTTCCACACCGAAGCTCTTCCACTGCAGGCGCTCTTCACCGGAACTATTTCACCAACTCCCTCGTAGCACCGGATCTGCTTCGCCAACACCGTCGTCTACCCTGCTAGGGCTGCTTCATTGAATCATTCGTTGCTGACCTCGAAATGCCGAGCGGCTGCCCCCGCCGCCCACTTGCCCATCCCACCCGTCCTTTCCGCACAGCGGTAATTTCTCTTGCCCGTTTGCTATATTTTTTGTACTCATAAGCTAAAAAATCTTTAGGATGTTGCTCAACATCCTGGATGCTATTGCCATTTCGTTTGCACCCTTCATCTTGTAGGTCCTATCCACCTCATTACCTTCTCGCTTTTATTCCCTTTCTTTATTCTCACGCTATCGGTTTAATCCTCCAACACGAACTCATAGATTCTATTCTTTCCAAGCGCTCGCACGGGTCAGGCAAACAACTCCTAGAGGATCCAACACTAACAATCTGACGTCCAGCAAGGCTGAATTGTGATGTTTCCTTGTGTTACTTAGGCCAGTTTCTTGTCATGTTAATTAGTTGTATAACCAGCATGCCTAATAAGTTGATAAGTCATTCTACCTAAGAACTTGCCATGACATTTGCATTTATGTTCAATTGTGAATATATGTGCGAATGCTTAATTTGGAAAATCTCCATCTAGTTTGGATGATATATCTGGTCATTTTTAATGCTATATGTTGGTGTTTTCACCTGCTTTCATCCTTCCAAACCAGCTATCTAGTTTGAAACATACATCTGGTAATTTTTAATGCTATGTTTTTGGTGTTTTTCAAGAGTTTTCATCCTTCCAAACCAACCAACTTGGTTTCAAATGTCATGCAGAGAAATGACATTGGAGTACAAGGACCAGAGTTCCAACTACTCTGCTCAGATTCTTCTAGCAGATTGACCAGGAGTTGCACCCGCTCGAGAAGGAGCTACTATCAGCCTGAGCGTGCTACTATAAATTCATACTTACTTTAAATGATCTCTACTTTATATAATACTACTTGTTTCCCTTGTTGTTTGTTTTAACCTGTTTCACCATATTTTAGCAGGCTGCAGTTAAAACCCTGCAGGAGTCCTTGGAAGGCAGGACTGAAAGTTGTGATCCCTCGTCCCATTCATCGTCCCATTGCATTTTCGAAGCAAACAACTTACTTAAGAGTTCACCTAGAACAACTCCTGTAGGTGATAAATATATAAATGTTGTATTTGATGCAAAACGAAAGGGTGTAGCAGCTCTTAGATCTGTAGCTGAAATGTTGAAGAAGAGGACATATGATACATTGAAGCGAATTGCCATGTATCGATCTCTTATTGATGGTACTGACACATTGTAATCTGTCAGAATTACGATCTTGTTGTATAACCTGTTGTAACAAACTTTTATTTTTGTGTAATAAGTAATTTTAATTTCTGTGTGTTTATTAATTGATGTCTTGATATTCACCTGTTCTGCGAAAAGTAGGCGCTAGCAAAAAATTCTGAAACAGTAACATGCCAGAGCAGTAGCATGCCGAACGTTGAAACAACATGCGCATGGACGACCCAAAACGACCAGAACAGTAAAAGGCCAGAACAGGAAAAGGCCAGAACAGTAGAAGGCCAGAACAGTAAATGACCAGTACAATAAAAGGCCAGTACAGTAAAAGGATAGAACAATAAAAGGCCATAGCAGTAAAATGGCAAAACAGTAAAAGGCTAGAACAACAAAAGGCCAGAACAGTAAAAGTCCAGAACAGTAAAAGGCTACAACAGTAAAAGGCCAGAACAGAGAAAAGGACGGAACCGTGAAAGGTATCAACAACAAAAGTCCAGTACGGTGGCAGGCCAGTACAGTAACATGCCAAACAGTGTCGGCCTGAACAGGCAAAAGCCCAAACACTAAAGGGCCTAAACAGTAACGGGTCAAAATTCCTAAAAGGCTGGAACAATAACAGGACTGAACAGTAAAATGCTAAATTGGCAATAGGACTGAACAGTAAAATGCTAAAGGCAGCACAATGTTGGTACAACATCTGCCTTCTATAGGCCGAAACAGAATCGATCCTGAAAGTTCACGGGCTGCTGCTGGCTGCATTTTTGGGCCCATTTCAAATAGTGCAGGACAAAACAGTAACAGACCATCTTCTTGTTGGGCTGACCCATTTAGTATTTAGAAGGCCTTGGCTAGGCCTGGCTGTAACATCCCAAAACTTCAATCCAAGTTTATCAAATATCAAATCAACCAAAAATGGGGTTAACAAAAACTTTTCCAAATTTAATATGAAAGCATTCATATATGTGTGCATTTAAAATAGGAGTTGTTTGAATTGCCATGATTGAGTGATCCAATGCTTGTAAAATGTTTCTTAGGTGATTTAAACATCATCTACATCATTCCCAAAGTCTTCCTAAAGAAAATCATTTTAAAAAGAATTAAAAAGGAGGAATGGTCATTTTGGCAAATTTAACTCTCATGCCTACTTTGGCTATTCCAAGTACTCAAAACTTAACAGAAACAATTCTTGATCTTTGCACCCCTTGCTAGTACACATAATGAGGTACCAAGGCCCACCTTTTGATATGCTAAAAACATTTTCTTAACCATTTTAAATGACAGTTTAAAATTGAATCTAATGCATATGCATAGATCGCCCCAATTTCAAAAACCATCTCTTTGAGCTCCACTTTCCAAACCCTTGCAACCAGAGACTACCTATCACTAGTGGAGATCACTCAAAAATTTTGAAACCAAAATTCAAAACTTTTTCTCTTTTGGCCATTTCATCAAATAGTTTGTGTGCACAAATCTGGCCAAATTTAAAACAATGTTTTGAGCAGTGATCTTGGTCACCATTTGTGCCTAACCTTGTCCCCTTGTTCCCTCAGTACCTGCCCTACCCTTTGCTAGCCCAGCCACACCCTGTGCACATGACGAAATGGTCATGGCCATTAAGGCCGAGCACCATGAGCACCCCCACCGGAGACATCGCGCCATAGCAGCCCACAACCCCTCTCGCCATGTCTAGCACATCGCCAGTGGTGCACCTCCACCGCCCAACCAGCCCCAGGCCAGAGACAGAGGGCAGAGCGGCCAGGAACCGCCCCGCCCGGAGCTGGTCGAGCATGTCGACGCCCCTTGGCACCAGCCCGCGCCCACCGCTCCGCCTCGACCTGGAGAACACCCCAGACACCCCCCGCTGGCCGCCCAACGCCTCACAGCCACCGCTCGCTGTGGCCACCGCCGCCTCTGCCGCGCAGAGCGCCACCTCGCCCAGACCGCGTGCCACCGCCCCTATGGTTGCATTCAATGCCTAGAGCACCGCCAGGGGACAACACGTCGATCGCCACCCTCAGCCATGCCTCTACCCCGCCGTAGCCATGTCGCCACCGTCGACTGCCCATCCCGCTCGGTCTCACTGTCGGACCTATAAAAGGAGCCCTCCCCAGCCTCTCCACTCCACACCATTCCACTCCCCTCACCTCTCTGAACCTCCCCCACCTCTAGCCGGAGCAAGGCGAGCTCTGCCTCGCCAGAATTAGAGCCGGAGCAAGGCAAGCTCTGCCTCGCCAGAATTAGAGCCGGAGCAGCCGCGGCAGGAGGAGAAGGGCGCCGTTGATTGTGACCACCCCAAGCTCCGCTGCGACCACGCCTCGCCTCGCCGTCGTCTTCCACGTTGTTTGCTCGCCTCGCCGACCCCGATGGAGCCCTGGTACGCCCCTAGTAGACCCCCACCGAGCTACTAGGGTTCGAGCTCGCCAGCGACCTGTTCATCGTCGAAGACGACCCTCAGCCGTAGATCTCGCTTCAAATCCTACGGCCCACAACGCGCGTACCGTTTCACGTGTTAAGTGCCGCTGACAAGCGGGACCCCCTTGTCAGCTGAGCCCCGCGCCGCGGAGCGACACTGGGCCAGCCCATTTCTTTTCCCGCGCTAGCCGACCCATTCGAATCTGGATTTTTCTTTTTAGTTAAATCTAGTTTGTGTCTAGTATTTCAAAATTTAGTTCTGTGAGTTTTACAAATCCAAATTGCATGAAACAAATTTTGCTTGAAAGGTATTAAGATGATCTATCTAAGACCGTTGGGTTTAATTCATTTAGAGCTATAGATCTCTCCTAATAAAAATAAGAAGACAGAAGCTTTGGCAACTTGCAACACTTTTATAAAATCAACCAAGTTAGCTTTTGAGTTGATTCCAACTCTCGAAAATCACATTTTACCATATCTATCCAAATATGTAATAATATTAAGGTTTACATGCAGTGACTATGGACTAGTACCAAAACAATGCTATATAGGCATTTCTAGTCACTTTAAATCATTTACTAATGAACTTGAACCAAAGTAATGTTGATCCAACCTTTAAATTTCATTCCCACATGTTAGAATATGTGGTGAGGACATGTGTCCACATGATCCCATATTTTGGTGGTAAATATTAAATTTTAGTTAATATTCCAATGAGTAGAAATTACTTTTCTAAAATAAAAAGGATGAAGCTATTGAAATTTAAACTTGTGATGTTTGTGATGATAATAGATCATCAAATGTGTGTCTTAGAATACTATTTAGCCTAGTTAAGTGTTGTTTGGTGAATGTGCACTCCCTATGTATTTATAGACGATAGTACAGACCAAGCTCTCGAGGAGGAGGAGTTCTACCAAGAAGAAGAAAACTTCAACCACTGCACCAACCAAGGCAAGCTAGCACTATCCAAGATTAACCCTTGCAAATTAGTACTTGCAAGTGTAGTACTTAAAAAACTAGAATCAAACTAGATGGTTTAGCAAAGATGCCCTAAGGATGCTTTGATCACACTCCCTTTTGACTATTAATACCCCAAGTCTTAGTTACAAGTTTTACCCTTCTTAGGTTATACAAAGTCCGTTACTTGTTTTGAAGGTAGCATAAAAAGTATAAAACTTGACATATTTAGAACCCTTTAGATGTCATTCTATGGCATGAGATTGAACCCATCTGTTACACCTTAGTGAACACTCTTAACTTAGTAGTTTAGAGTAGATCAAAAACTTGAGTCACTTTAGATGGGAACACTTGGTGAAAATGAATTGTGAAAACCTTGGAATGATGAGTCATTCTATTGAGATGTTTTGACATGTGGTGAGAAACACAAATGGTTGATGATGAGGAAAATGTTGAGGCATGCCTTAACCCTTTTATAAAACTGATGGTTGGATTCGGATGCGATACCATTCCAAATTTACCGTACAACCACATTACCTGAATTGGGTAAGGCTTAGCTGGAAATTTATATGCATTAGTATTAGTTCCCTCACGAGAGAGGTTTGAGCTGAGGCTACCTCTCAATGTTGTCCACCTATGCAGTGCCCAAGATGACTGATGGTCATGGTTGGGAGGCCATGCTCATAGGAGAGGTGCTTATACTAGGGTGTGTAAAGAGAAGGTTATGTTTGATTATATGCATACTAAGTATGATGATTCAGGGTTATCCCTGACAGATGTATCGAATCTTGTGGTGAAAGTGTACCACCTCTGCAGAGTGTCAAACTATTCGAATAGCCGCGTCCGCGGTGATGGACAGTTGGAATGGCCATACTTGTTTCGTTGTCAGATGTTTTCTAAATACTTTGAAATGAATGATGAATCATGACTTGACCACAACAGGGTGGTGTTTATGACAATAGTTTCCCAACTTAAGTGATTCTAGAACTTTACTTTATCTTTCTTTGCTTCAGAACTCAACTTAGGTTTCAAACTTATCTTTATAGTTAAACTTAGATCTAGTACTTTAACTTAGAATTCTACTACTTGTTAGTGGTAGTTTGCGAGTACTTAAAGAGTACTCATGGCTTTTGTCCCTGGCTATTATCATGGCCATACTATGAAGGAGATTATCAAGATAATGGTCAGCAGGACGCCTATGATAACTAGGACTATCTGCCTTCGTCAGCATTGCCTGTGCCCCTGAAGATGGAACCCGCCGCTACGCTATCTTTTATTTCCGCTGCTTGTTGTATTAAGACTGGATCATGAGATCCTTATTTGTGTAAGACCTCATATATGGTTTGTAATGGATGATGTACTGTGATATCCAATCCGTTATGTCTCGCAAAAATGGTAATCCTGGGATTGCGAGGTATGGCATAACAGGCATCTGGGATTAAAAATCCGGGTGTTGATAAGTTGGTATCAGAGCCATCCTGACCATAGGAGACCCTAGTTAGAATGGACGTCAAACAAAAACTTAGTTTCAAAACCAAAGTGAGTATTTATGAAAAACTATCTCCTCTCTTACCCTTGGGAACTCTTCCTTCTCAAAAATTCATGTTCCTCAAAACTCTTATACTACTACTTAAAATTTGACACACTTGATCACTTCTCTAACTTCCTCATCCGTTAGTAGATGGAGACTCAGTTCAGCAAGTTTTACCAGTTGGGAAACGGAGGTCAGCTGATCTTCGAGAGGGATCTGGATTCACTGTCGGAGTTACTAGGACGCCCACATCCGGAGTTTCTTGGAGCTCAACTTCCAGGACCCCCAGGAGGAGACCTACAGTGGCTAGTCACAACAGATCTTAGAGGAAGCATTAAAGCACCAACTTCTGGAAGAATGTGAGAGAGAACAACTGGCTAGATGGATTAGCCAGGGTAATGCATAAAGCTCTCGCACGTCTATGTGCCCTCAGTGTCAACAAGACCCAAGGAACCCGTTTTGCTCACTATGCAAGAAGTGACTTCATGGGACTGCCAATGGAAATGCCGGGCCACCCCGAGTTGAGGCGTCAAGTGGAGAACCTTGACTTCTTGCTTCACGACAGATAGCAGGAACTGGACAATGCCAGAGAGTTAGCCAACCAGAACCATGCCATTGCCGACCAGAAGGCCCAGACTTTCGCACTACTTGTCCAAGACCGTCAGTCTCTTCGCCGCCAGCGTGCCAAGAAGGATCGCACCATCGCCCGTCTTCGCAAGAAGGTGGCCGACCTCGATAAGATCGTCATGGAGCAGGAAGCTCAGCTTGCAGCAAAAGAAGAAGAAGATGAGGGTGAAGACATCCATGGAGACATGGATTCTTACCTCAGCAACGATGATGACTTTCTGGTGGAGGATGCCGTGGACTTCTACACTGATGATGAGGACTCCGACTTCATCGGGATGAGTAGATGCACTAGAGCACTATCGTAGCCTAAGATGTATCATCTCGTTGTATCGTAGCTTGCAGAATTGTTCTTCAAACCATCTGTTTTTCCTTTGATTGTTGTGGTGTGTGTTTGACATGGGTATGCCCAATAGGCACTCAACTACAGCCTACCTGGTGCGGCTCGACGGAAGGCGCACTCGACAAATTGCCAAGGTTCATGACGCCTATGACGGTTCGACTGATATGAAGACCATATGGACACGGACTCCCAAACGCACAAGACAAGGAAACCTCAAGACTAGAGTTTGAATACAACTTGTAACCAACTCGTATTGGTACCTGAGACCTAGCCCCCCATATATAAAGGCTAGGAGGGTCCAACGAGGGGGACACGACATAACTTCTATCCTCTCCCCCAACAGGCAATTGCGACTCCCACAATATATCTAGACATTGCGACTCCTACAATAGACAATAGATAGATCTACGATCTAGACATACGCCAGATCCAATCTGCGCATCTACCGCCATCGGCGACCTTGTAATCCTTCGGATCATCATCAATCAAGAGCAGACAAGCAGGATGTAGGGTCCTCTACGAGGCCTGAACCTGGGTAAAACCTCGTGTCACCTGTGTGCTTGTTTGCTAGCCAATCGAGACTTCCAGCGTTCCCTCCTTCTCCAAAACCCAAGTCCATAACAATGGGCATTGATGAGTTAAACCCTCGTCAATTGGTGCCGTCTGTGGGAACTGGGTGCGCTGATGTTGCGATCTCGACGGCCCCATCACTGGCGATCTGCAATTCGTTATCTATTGGAGGCCAGATCTACTTCGTCTCTCAGCTTCATCATCCGGGCGGGATCCTTCGACCATTGCCATCATCGGTCAGCTCATGTGCTTCGGAGCGCGCGACGTCTTCGTCAACAACTACAATGATTTTCGTCGCCACACGGCTTCGACCAACTCAATACCTGAGATTCTTCATCGACCCAATCTGCAAACCATCACGCATCTCTCGGCCAAACCAGCAGATACAGTCGCATGCGTCAAGTTTCCACGCACGGAAAAGATTAACTAGACATGGCAAGCAGCCATGGTATTGCGGCGTCCAATCGCTGCGCGAAACGGAGGGATCTTCCGGCCAGCTTCCTGAAAGAGTCCGTGAAGAATGCAAGTGGAAGATTTCAACTCGATTAAAAAAAAAAAAGAAAAGGCCATCATGTTCGGTCAATCTTCAAGAGATAAGGGAAGTATAAAATTTTTTAAGGAAGCTACACGGAACGAGCGTCCTAACCGTGGTCCATGCAATCTTAAAAATATTTAACTTCTCTTTCCGCTCACGTATTAGTCAAATTAATTATTTTTATCTAATCTAATCTATTACATGTTTGTTTTGCAATACATGGAATCACAATACGTGAACCCATCGGATCATGGGAACCCGACGGAGGCATCGATATTCCGTGAATCGGCGAGATCGCCCGCATCGACTCCACAATCTTCGGCTTCGGCGACCACGGGTCCGCCAGTTGCCTCGGCTACATCGGCCGCACCGAATCTATACTCGGGGGCTCCTTCGACTCCGCCGTACGATCCGCTTCGGTCCTCGACTCCACGCTCGGGGGCTGCGCCTACTTGGTCATACGACTCGCGACTATCGACCTGTTGCGGTTTGCGACTGCGATGATCCTCTACGGTCTTCAATTGCGGTGACTCGTTATATCCTTCGGATGTGGCAACCCAATATAATCTTCTATTGCGGCGACCGGCCGCATCAGCTTCAGCGACCGCGACTCGGGGGCTTCCTCGACATCAACAATGCTCTGCGTTCTTCAGCTCCAGCGACCCGCTACAGTCTTCGGCTGCGACGACACACTACGATTCTCGGCTCCGGCGACTCGAGGGCTCTTTCGGCTCCAGCGACCCGATGTGGACTTCGACTCTGGCAACTCGAGGACTTTTTCGACTCCGGTGACCAGGTGTGGTCCTCGACTCCGGCGGCCCGAGGGGGCTCCCTCAACATTGGTGATCCAGCGACTCGCTATGGTCCTCGACTCCGCCGACCTATTGAGTCTTCGACTCCATCACGCAACCTGCTGCCATCTTCGACTCCATCGACAATCCGCTACGATCTTCGGTTCCAGCGGCTCGGGGGCTCCCTATGCTTCGACAACCGTCGCAGTCTTCAACTTCAATGACTGGCTGTGGTCTTCATATCGGGTGACTCGAGGACTTCCTCGACTCCCGCGACAGCAAGCTGCTACAATCTTCGACTCCAGCACGCGACCTGATGCAGTCTTCGGCTACAGTAATGCGCTATGGTCTTCGACTTCGCCGACCTGATGTGTCTTCGACTCCTTCACGCGACCCGCTGCCGCATCGACTACGTCCGCGATTGCATCGACTTCGTCCACAACGACTACCGATAAAGCTAAGTTATCCTCTACTTAGAGCTGATTTTCTTTTTAACTCGCACTCGAAACACTCGGGGGCTGCGCCCTCTTCGAGTAACCTAATGTGTCATCGATTACACGCACTCGAGCACCTCATACGTGATAGCCCGAGTAGCTGATTCTGCCTGATCGTCGAATCCTTGAACTCTGAGTACCTCAGCAAGGTACTGAGACTAAGGGTAATCAGGCTAACGAAAAGGCCTAGCATACAGTGCAAAAGTGTTGACTCGATTGGCACAAGAATCTTACTTTACAAGTCGACAGGCAAGTATTCTTTACAAGATACAAGTACTTCACAAATCTATATGTTTTATGCAGCTTATAAGGACATCGACTGCGTCAAGCTATTCTATCGGGTCCTCCAACAGGAGTCGACAAAACAACTAGCTATGACATACACTCAAGACCCGAGTCGAGTCCCTCCTCGGATGGTTTCATCACTTGATGGTACACACATGCGACGTTGGCCACACAACCGACAAAAGTGACTGCATCGTCGACTCACCCATGATTTCTTCTCGCATGATTGGCGACTACATCTACAAATTCACAAGACTCGAGTCTCTGCCCAAGTCTGCGACTCCGCCAGACACTCGGGGGGCTACTCCAAACTAGAGCGCTGGTGGCGCATATACAAGATCCTCGAGTGACATGATCTGAGTCCTCACTCGAATCCACGATTCGACTAAGGACTCGGGGGCTACTCCCATAGGGAGCGCTGGCCGCGCACCCAAAGAAATATGTGAAGATATCCAAGCATTATGAAAACCCTTCACTCGAATCTATGATTCGATTGTGGACGTCGGGTTACTCCCATAGGGAGCGCTGAAAGCATATTCGACTGAAGCAACAAAAGACGACAGCAGTCGCAAAAGTTATTTAGTCCCTACCTGAATCTTCGACTGAAACAAGCTACAAAAGACGACAGCAGTCACAAAAGTTATTTAGTCCCTGCCTGAATCTTCGACTGAAACAAGCAACAAAAGACGACAGCAGTCGCAAAAGTTATTTAGTCCCTGCCTGAATCTTCGACTAAAACAAGCAACAAAAGAAGACAGTAGTCGCAAAAGTTATTTAGTCCCTGCTTGAGTCTGCGACTCAACCAGGCACTCGGGGGTTACTCCCATAGGGAGCGCTGGCCGCGCACCCTATGAATATTTTTTTCCTCGTACATCGTACTGTGTGTCGATAACATCCACACTCAAAGGTTATGGCGACTCCGCCTCATATTTTCCCTACAAAGAGATTACGTCTCCTAGGCCACCCGAATCATCTCCGCGATGACAAAAAATTCGGATGCCGCACTTACAGCGTGGAGATAAGACCTGAATAAGGCCTGGCAACGCATCTGCTGCGCTCTACCAAAAATAATCCGTGCCTGCAGGTACGATGAATATGCCTTGACGGACGCGTCAAGTGCTCACACTTATACACTGGGATTCGAACTCTATAAGACCTCCGCGGCATGAGTCGAATTACGCCAGCAATATCCGAATTCGAGTCCGGGGACTCGAGTTTGAGTAGGTAGCGTTGTTTTTGCCCTAGAGCAATTAAGTGGTCTCGATCTGTCGAACGCACCAGGCACGTTTACCATCATCCCTATGAACTACTACAAATTCGACTGACCCGATGAACTTCCGGGTGAAGTGCTTCGCACTCGACATAATTGTCAACTCCGACATCCTAATGCAAGATCAAGACTTCTGAGTCTCCATCCGAATCTATGATTCACATGGACACTCGGGGGATACTGACATGGGTATGCCCAATAGGCACTCAACTACAGCCTACCTGGTGCGGCTCGACGGAAGGCGCACTCGACAAATTTCCAAGGTTCACGACGCCTATGACGGTTCGACTGATATGAAGCCCATATGGACACGGACTCCCAAACGCACAAGACAAGGAAACCTCAAGACTAGAGTTTGAATACAACTTGTAACCAACTCGTATTGGTACCTGAGACCTAGCATCCCCATATATAAAGGCTAGGAGGGTCCAACGAGGGGGACACGACATAACTTCTATCCTCTCCCCCAACAGGCAATCGCGGCTCCCACAATAGATCTAGACATCACGACTCCCACAATAGACAATAGATAGATCTACGATCTAGATATACGCCAGATCCAATCTGCGCATCTACCGCCATCGGCGACCTTGTAATCCTTCGGATCATCATCAATCAAGAGCAGACAAGCAGGATGTAGGGTCCTCTACGAGGCCTAAACCTGGGTAAAACCTCGTGTCACCTGTGTGCTTGTTTGCTAGCCGATCGAGACTTCCAGCATTCCCTCCTTCTCCATAACAATGGGCATTGATGAGTTAAACCCTCGTCTGTGTTGTATCGTGTGCTTGCTTGCATGAATGAAAATGAAGTTAGTTGAAAAACCTGAGTTTAACTCAAAGTTTTAGCTTTGAAAACCCCAAACCCATGAACCTTAGAATTTCCCTCTTACCCCCATATCTATCTCAATCCTCAGATGACTCGTGGAAACCAAGGAGGGAGCAGCTCATCGCAGGACCCAATGCTGTAGATCTTGCAGAATCTCATCGCAGACCGTGAAGCAAGTAGGGCAGAGCGCCAAGCCAACTTAGCAACACTTCAACAGATCGCCCAGATGGCTCTCAACAACCAAGGACATGGAAATCAGGACCACCATGGATCCAAACTCAAAAAATTTCAGAACACTAATCCCCCAATCTTCAACCAATCTGAGAACCCACTAGATGCTGATGACTGGTTGCAGACCATGGAAAACAACCTCGAAGTTGTAGGAGTTGATGAAAATGAGAAAGTTCTCTTCGCCACCCACTATCTGGCGGGAGATGCCAGAGCTTGGTGGAATAGCATCCGCAATATCAACCATGGTCAAGTGATGACATGGGAAGCATTCAAAGTCAAGTTCAGCCGCACCCACGTGTCGCAGGGTCTAGTAAACCGGATGAGAGATGAGTTCCACGAATTGAAGCAAGGAAGAAATGACTGTGGTAGAGTACCGTGACAGATTCCTGTCACTTGCCAGATATGCACCTGATGAGATCAACACGGAGACCAAGAAGAAGGAGAGATTCTTAACCGGACTGCATGATGAGATGCAGACTGTCCTCGTCAACTTCCGTTTTGTGGACCTCAAAGAGCTATTCGACTCTGCCATCCAGATGGAAGGGAAGATTAACCAGGCAAACGACAATCGCAAGCATCATATGATGCAGCAGTCTAGATCCAATAGTCACCAGAAGTACTATCCCAACCCTTCACCAGGATATGCACCAAGGAACAACCGACCCCCAAATTCTCGCCCAAGCTATCCCAATCGTAGCGGAAGCAATGTGAAGTCCGGAGGAAACAATCACAACTCCGGTAATGCCAACAATTTCAACCGTGGACCTCCCAAGAACCACAACAAGAACAACAACACTGCACCCAGAACTGGCAGCAATGTTGTGCCTGTCGCAGTCAAGGACAAGTCCCAGATCACTTGTTTTGAGTGTGAAGTGAAGGGTCACTACTCCAATGAGTGTCCCAAGAAGACTGCAACCAATGCCAATGTGAATGCCCCAGCTCAGCAGCAGCGCCGTGTTCAGCCAAGAAGGAGATTTGCCCCAGGGAACCCTCACAACCGCAACGGACGTCTCTTCCACATGAATGCAGAAGAAGCGCAGGAAGCGCTAGACATAGTGCTGGGTATGTTTTCTGTCAACTCAGTTTTAGCAAGAGTATTGTTTGATTCGGGAGCATCACATTCATTTGTCACCGAAGAATTTGCATGCACTAGTAAGATTCGTCCAACCAACCTGAAGCATGTCATGATAGTTCAAATCCCCGGTTCAACAACAAAAGCTAGAAAAATTTGCAAAGCTGTACCTATCAGAATACATGAGATAGATTTTTATGCCAACCTAATTGTACTTGGAACCAAAGGATTGGAAGTAGTACTAGGTATGGACTGGATGTCAAGGCATAAAGGATTGATAGACTGTGCTAAGAAAGCCATCACCATGACTAGTAGTTCTAGAGTCATAGTAGAGCATATCTCTAAAACCTTACCCCGTCAATTCAAGTGCAACCAGAGTGTAGCCTTGCCCACCATTGACCAAGTCAGAGTAGTCTGTGAATACCCCGACATATTCCCAGATGAATTACCAAGTATGCCGCCGGATAGGGATATTGAGTTCATTATCGAACTAATCCCCAGAACCGGACCTATAGCCTAGAGACCCTATAGCATGAACCCATCAGAGTTAGTGGAACTGAAGAAGCAGTTGGATGCTATGCTAGCCAAAGGTTTAATTCAACCAAGTGCATCACCATGGAGATCACCAGTGTTATTCATCGACAAGAAGGATGGAGGCAACCATCTGTGCACAGATTACCGAAAGTTGAATGATGTTACCATCAAGAACAAGTACCCTTTGCCAAAGATAGAGGATCTATTTGCTCAGTTGACCGGAGCTCAGGTATTCTCAAAGATTGATCTTAGGACTGGTTATCACCAACTTAAGATTCGTGCAACGGATATTCCGAAGACCGCCTTTACTACTCGCTATGGTTTATACGAGTATACGGTTATGTCTTTTGGATTAACCAATGCCCCTGCTTATTTCATGAATCTCATGAATAAGATATTTATGAATTTCCTAGATAAGTTTGTAGTTGTGTTTATCGACGACATCCTTTTCTACTCCAAGTTAGAAGAAGAGCATGAGCAACATCTGAGAATCATCCTAGAAACCCTCAGAGAGCATTAGCTATATGCCAAGTTCAGCAAGTGTGAGTTTTGGCTGAAAGAAGTAGGATTCCTAGGACATATTGTGTCTGCCAGAGGAGTCTCTGTTGGTCCCACCAAGATCAAAGATGTCGAGGAATTGAAATCCCCAACCACTCAAACCCAAGTCCGTTATTTTCTTGGATTAGCGGGATATTACCGCATGTTCGTAGAAGGATTCTCGAGCATCGCCCGACCAATGACCCAATTGTTGAAAAAGGACAAGAAGTTTGAATGGACAGACAAGTGTGAAGCCAGTTTTCAGGAGCTGAAGAAGAGATTGATATCAGCCCCAATTTTAGTCATGCTGGACATCAAGAAGCCTTTTGATGTGTATTGTGACACATCCAAGATTGGTCTAGGATGTGTATTGATGCAAGAAGGCAAAGTCATCGCGTATTTGTCTCGACAACTAAAGCAGCATGAGCAGAACTATCCGACCCATGATCTTGAGCTAGCAGCTGTAGTTCTAGCACTGAAGACCTGGCGTCATTATTTGATGGGTAATCGCTGTGAGATTTACTCAGATCATAAGAGCTTGAAGTATATCTTCACTCAGAAGGAGCTGAATATGAGGCAGAGAAGATGGATAGAGTTAATCAAGGATTATGACCTTGACATTCACTATCACCCCGGCAAAGCCAATGTGGTAGCGGATGCTCTTAGCAGATTGCCGTGTAGGCTTAACACCATGATCAAGGAGAAGCAACCCAGTTTGTATGAGGAGTTGGAGCAGTTCAGGACTGAATTAGTTAGCCAAGGATTCTTAGCAAGCATTGAACTTCAACCCACTTTGATTAGCCAAATCAAGGAAGCCCAGAAGGGGAATGAAAGTATCGACGGAATCAAACGTCGTATTGGTACAGGAAAGGTACCTGGATTCATCGAAGACGAAGAAGGAGTACTGTAGTACAAAGGACGTATCTGTGTGCCAGCAGATTCGGAGCTAAAGGAAGTTATCATGAAGGAAGCTCATGATACTCTTTATTCTATCCACCCTGGAGGAACAAAGATGTATCAGGATTTGAAGGAGCAATTTTGGTGGCACAAGATGAAGAGAGAGATCGGAAGCTACATCGCCAAATGTGACATCTGTGAAAGAGTCAAGGCAGAGCATCAGAGACCCGCAGGACTGTTGCAACCATTGCAGATTCCGGAATGGAAATGGGATTCTGTCGGTATGGACTTTATCACCTGTTTACCTACTTCTAGTAGGGGAAATGACTCAATCTGGGTCATAGCTGATAGACTGTCCAAGGTAGCCCATTTTATACCTGTCAAGACCACTTACCAGAGTGCAAAGTTAGTAGAGCTATACATTGCTGGGATTGTTAGTCTGCATGGAACCCCCAAGACCATCGTATCAGATCGAGGAACCCAGTTTACCTCAAGATTTTGGCAGAAAGTGCAGGAAGGTTTAGGAACCAAGTTGAACTTTAGTACCACGTATCACCCGCAAACAGATGGACAGACTGAGAGAGTTGACCAAATCCTAGAAGATATGCTTAGAGCTTGTGTGTTGGAATATGGATCAAAATGGGAAGACTGCCTGCCTTTCGCAGAATTCTCATATAACAACAGTTATCAAGCTAGTTTGCAGATGGCACCATTTGAATTCCTATACGGAAGAAAGTGTTGTACCCCTTTGAATTGGTTGCAAGTAGGAGAGAGTCAGATCTTCGGACCCGACATTCTCCAAGAAGCAGAAGAGAAAGTTCACAAAGTCCGTGAGCACCTCAAGACCGCCCAATCCAGACAGAAGAGCTATGCTGACAAAAGAAGGAGAGACCTGACTTTCAATGTCAGAGATTTTGTATATCTCAAGGTTTCACCATTGAAGGGAACTCAACGCTTTAGTCTGAAGGGAAAGTTAGCCCCCAGATATATCGAGCCTTTCAAGATTCTGAACCGTCAAGGAGAAGTATTGTATCCACTGGAACTGCTTGAAGAGATGTCAGCCATCCACAGTGTGTTCCATATCTCGTTACTTCGCAAATGTCTGGAAGTGCCAGAGAAGACTGAAGTTTTCAAGAACATCGATCACAGAGCTGTGGAAATCAACAATGACCTGACCTATCGGGAAGTGCCCATCCGTATCTTGGAAGAAGCCTACAGAACCACCAGGACCAGGAGTATCTAGTTTCTCAAGATTCGGTGGAGCAACCATACCGAAGAGGAAGCTACTTGGGAGCGCGAAGATTACATTAGGACAGAGTTCCCAAATCTCTTTAGTTCCTAGTTTTCTTTGTAAATCTCGGGACGAGATTTTGTTTAAGGGGGTAAGGTTTGTAACATCCCAAAACTTCAATCCAAGTTTATCAAAGATCAAATCAACCAAAAATGGGGTTAACAAAAACTTTGCCAAATTTAATATGAAAGCATTCATATATGTGTGCATTTAAAATAGGAGTTGTTTGAATTGCCATGATTGAGTGATCCAATGCTTGTAAAATGTTTCTTAGGTGATTTAAACATCATATACATCATTCCCAAACTTTTCCTAAAGAAAATCATTTCAAAAAGAATTAAAAAGGAGGAATGGTCATTTTGGCAAATTTAACTCTCATACCTACTTTGGCTATTCCTAGTACTAAAAACTTAACAGAAACAATTCTTGATCTTTGCACCCCTTGCTAGTACACATAATGAGGTACCAAGACCCACCTTTTGATATGCTAAAAACATTCAGTTATCTATTTTAAATGACAGTTTAAAATTGAATCTAATGCATATGCATAGATCACCCCCATTTCAAAAACCATCTCTTTGAGCTCCACTTTCCAAACCCTTGCAACCAGAGACTACCTATCACTAGTGGAGATCACTCAAAATTTTTGAAACCAAAATTAAAAACTTTTTCTCTTTCGGCTATTTCATCAAACAGCTTGTGTGCACAAATCTGGCCAAATTTAAAACACTGTTTTGAGCAGTGATCTTTGTCACCATTTGTGCCTAACCTTGTCCCCTTGTTCCCTCAGTACCGGCCCTACCCTTTGCTAGCCCAGCCACACCCTGTGCACACGACCAAATGGTCATGGCCATTAAGGCCGAGCACCATGAGCACCCCCACCGGCGACATCGCGCCACAGTAGCCGCCAACCCCTCTCGCCATGTCTAGCACATCGCCAGTGGTCCACCTCCACCGCTCAACCAGCCCCAGGCCAGAGACAGAGGGCAGAGCGGCCAGGAACCGCCGCGCCCGGAGCTGGTCGAGCTTGCCGACGCCGCCCCCAGAGCACGCCCTGTCCCCGCTCGCCCAGACCGCCCCTTGGCACCAGCCCGCGCCCACCGCTCCGCCTCGACCCGGAGAACACCCCAGACACCCCCGCTGGCCGCCCAACGCCTCACAGCCACCTCTCGCCGTGGCCACCGCCGCCTCTGCTGCACAGAGCGCCACCTCGCCCAGACCACGTGCCACCGCCCCTACGGCTGCATTCAATGCCTAGAGCACCGCCAGGGGACAGCACGTCGATCGCCACCCTCAGCCATGCCTCTACCCCGCCGTAGCCATGTCGCCACCGTCGACTGCCCATCCCGCTCGGTCTCACCGTCGGGCCTATAAAAGGAGCCCTCCCTAGCCTCTCCACTCCACACCATTCCACTCCCCTCACCTCTCTGAACCTCCCCCACCTCTAGCCGGAGCAAGGCGAGCTCTGCCTCGCCAGAATTGGAGCCAGAGCAGCCGTGGCAGGAGGAGAAGGGCGCCGTTGATTGCGACCACCCCAAGCTCCGCCGCGACCTTGCCTCGCCTCGCCGTCGTCTTCCATGTCGTTTGCCTGCATCGCAGACCCCGCTGGAGCCCTGGTACGCCCCCAGTAGACCCCCACCGAGTCGCTAGGGTTCGATCTCGTCAGCGACCTGTTCGTCGTCGACGACGACCCTCAGCCGTAGATCTCGCTTCTAATCCTACGGCCCACAGCGCGCGTACCGTTTCGCGTGTTAAGTGCCGCTGACAAGCGGGACCCCCTTGTCAGCTGAGCCCCGCGCCGCGGAGCGCCACTGGGCCGGCCCATTTCTTTTCCCGCGCTAGCCGACCCATTCGAATCTGGATTTTTCTTTTTAGTTAAATCTAGTTTGTGTCTAGTATTTCAAAATTTAATTCTGTGAGTTTTACAAATCCAAATTGCATGAAACAAATTTTGCCTGAAAGGTATTAAGATGATCTATCTAAGACCGTTGGGTTTAATTCATTTAGAGCTATAGATCTCTCCTAATAAAAATAAGAAGACAGAAGCTTTGGCAACTTGCAACACTTTTATAAAATCAACCAAGTTAGCTTTTGAGTTGATTCCAACTCTCGAAAATCACATTTTACCATATCTATCCAAATATGTAATAATATTAAGGTTTACATGCAGTGACTATGGACTAGTACCAAAACAATGCTATATAGGCATTTCTAGTCACTTTAAATCATTTACTAATGAACTTGAACCAAAGTAATGTTGATCCAACCTTTAAATTTCATTCCCACATGTTAGAATATGTGGTGAGGACATGTGTCCACATGATCCCATATTTTGGTGGTAAATATTAAATTTTAGTTAATATTCCAATGAGTAGAAATTACTTTTCTAAAATAAAAAGGATGAAGCTATTGAAATTTAAACTTGTGATGTTTGTGATGATAATAGATCATCAAATGTGTGTCTTAGAATACTGTTTAGCCTAGTTAAGTGTTGTTTGGTGAATGTGCACTCCCTATGTATTTATAGACGATAGTACAGACCAAGCTCTCGAGGAGGAGGAGTTCTACCAAGAAGAAGAAAACTTCAACCACTGCACCAACCAAGGCAAGCTAGCACTATCCAAGATTAACCCTTGCAAATTAGTACTTGCAAGTGTAGTACTTAAAAAACTAGAATCAAACTAGATGGTTTAACAAAGATGCCCTAAGGATGCTTTGATCACACTCCCTTTTGACTATTAATACCCCAAGTCTTAGTTACAAGTTTTACCCTTCTTAGGTTATACAAAGTCCGTTACTTGTTTTGAAGGTAGCATAAAAAGTATAAAACTTGACCTATTTAGAACCCTTTAGATGTCATTCTATGGCATGAGATTGAACCCATCTGTTACACCTTAGTGAACACTCTTAACTTAGTAGTTTAGAGTAGATCAAAAACTTGAGTCACTTTAGATGGGAACACTTGGTGAAAATGAATTGTGAAAACCTTGGAATGATGAGTCATTCTATTGAGATGTTTTGACATGTGGTGAGAAACACAAATGGTTGATGATGAGGAAAATGTTGAGGCATGCCTTAACCCATTTATAAAACTGATGGTTGGATTCGGATGCGATACCATTCCAAATTTACCGTACAACCACATTACCTGAATTGGGTAAGGCTTAGCTGGAAATTTATATGCATTAGTATTAGTTCCCTCACGGGAGAGGTTTGAGCTGAGGCTACCTCTCAATGTTGTCCACCTATGCAGTGCCCAAGATGACTGATGGTCATGGTTGGGAGGCCATGCTCATAGGAGAGGTGCTTATACTAGGGTGTGTAAAGAGAAGGTTATGTTTGATTATATGCATAGTAAGTATGATGATTCAGGGTTATCCCTGACAGATGTATCGAATCTTGTGGTGAAAGTGTACCACCTCTGCAGAGTGTCAAACTATTCGAATAGCCGCGTCCGCGGTGATGGACAGTTGGAATGGCCATACTGTTTCGTTGTCAGATGTTTTCTAAATACTTTGAAATGAATGATGAATCATGACTTGAGCACAACAGGGTGGTGTTTATGACAATAGTTTCCCAACTTAAGTGATTCTAGAACTTTACTTTATCTTTCTTTGCTTCAGAACTCAACTTAGGTTTCAAACTTATCTTTATAGTTAAACTTAGATCTAGTACTTTAACTTAGAATTCTACTACTTGTTAGTGGGAGTTTGCGAGTACTTAAAGAGTACTCATGGCTTTTGTCCCTGGCTATTATCATGGCCAGACTATGAAGGAGATTATCAAGATGATGGTCAGCAGGACGGCTATGATAACTAGGACTATCTGTCTTCGTCAGCATTGCCTGTGCCCCTGAAGATGGATTCCTCCGCTACGCTATCTTTTATTTCCGCTGCTTGTTGTATTAAGACTGGATCATGAGATCCTTATTTGTGTAAGACCTTATGTATGGTTTGTAATGGATGATGTACTGTGATATCCAATCCGTTATGTCTCGCAAAAATGGTAATCCTGGGATTGCGAGGTATGGCATAATGGGCATCTGGGATTAAAAATCCGGGTGTTGACACTGGCTTCTGGCACGGTTTCTATGACCGTTAACAGTGGTAACCAGCCGCTAACGGCGGCTGCCATGTGGCAGTTTGCATGACATCAGCCGTCAGTGTGACTGGCGAACAGATCTACGACGTAACAAGTTTTCATGGCTGAAGGGTGCGATCCGCCATGGCCGAAAAAATCATGGTTAATTCATTTGTGACGGGGATTTTACCACAAAGGCCATCCGTCACGCAAGACTCTTTGGCCATGAAAAACAGGCCTTCAACCACGAAAATCGTCCATTGTAAAAGCCAACTTTTGTTGTAGTGAATACTCATTGCATACTATATGGAAATCATAGCCAATTCATCCTATGCCCTTGGGAACATGGGGATCTACTCACAAGTGACAAACATAATATGGATTAGTGGCATATGGATTACAACATAATCTGAAAATATAATCTCTCCACCAAATAAAGACAAGTTGCCAATCATAAACATACAAATATCACCCAGACAATATCTAGGGGCTCAATCAATCACAAACTATGAGGGGAACAAGGTGGATATTGGAGATGGAGATGGTGTTGATGGAGATGTTGATGAAGATGCATCCCCATAGACCAAGGAGGAGTGGTGATGATGACGGCGTCAATTTCCCCCTCACCGGAGGCTCTAGTGCTGTGGGATCTGCCCTCTCCCGGAGTAGGAGAGGACTTTTGCCTCTACCGCCGCCTTTGTAAATTGTGGGACAAATATGGTTTAGGTTTTTTGGCAAGATAGAGGCATCTGTTAAAAGGAGGAGCCGAGGCGACGCTCGTGGGCAAATGAGCATGGGTGGCGCGCCTAGTAGGGTAGGGCGCGCCACCTAGGCTCTTTTGAGCCCAACAGCTCATATCGCTGAGTTCTTTCGCTCACGGTCCTTCTCTATGTGAAAAAATAATCAGGTATTTTTATTTGATTTTTAGATGTCCAGAAGGACTCTAAAACAGGAAAATACGAAAAAGGAGGTTTTCTGCCTCCTAGAAATTAAATACCATTGAAAGGGACTTTGTAGGAAAGTCTCATGAATCAACTAAAAAGGCATAATTAATGATATATCATGGGAAATATCATTCAAAACAGATCATATAAGTCACTATATTGATGATGTAAAATGCACGTATCAACTCCCCCAATCTTAAACCTTTTCTCGTCCTCGAGCAAATACGCGAATAGATCATATCATGTAGAAACGAGCTTATGGTTGATAATAAAATACGAGCATTCATCATCAAGTAATGCATATTCACTTGTCTTAAAAGATCTATAGACTAACAATCACACAAATGTGGGCTTGATAGACAGGAGATCTAGCAACTACCCCTTGCTTTCGAATAAACTAAGTTGTATGTTGGACAAGTGAATAGGTCTCCAATTTTTTCCTTTTTCTCTTTGCTAATATTAGCTTGCATGGTTCTTTACCTGGCTATCTCTGATTCACTCATGCCTTTGCAATGGAGATAAAAATCTCATAGAATAACTAGTTAAAAGAAGAGAGTTAAACAACAAAATAGACATGAAGTGTGACTTCGTCAAACATTTTCACCATTTTTCAAATGGCATCAGTAAACGTTCTTGCCTCCTAGTAACCATTATAAACCTTATTCATGGATCTTTCAATCATGTCATATGCTCTACTCAACCTTTTCCTTTCACTTTCCATGGCTAACCGGATCCTTGGGTTACTGCCTTTCATACAATTTTCATGGAGCATATGTATTGAAATATCCATGACCTTCAATTTACTTGTTGATTACTAAATAGACCAAGAGTATCTCATACCCCCGTGTCATCATATCTTCCTAACTCTTTGTTCTACAAAACCATATCTCTTCTACAAATTCAAGTTATTTTTCTTTTATATGTATTTGTAAACATAACTCGCATGGATCTTTCCTTTGTTGCAAGTTTTTGTCTATTTGAGAAGTTCTATACATGTCCAACACACTCAAGTTAATCTAATTCATGACAAGATGTAACTAAAACTTCTAGATATGAGGCGCACATCTACATGAGTGTTACCCATAAATCCCGAGACAAAACAAATCATGGATCACACCATACTTCGTATTTCATTAAATACCTCTCGACCAATATAAGATAATACCTAAGATCCCTTTAAGCATTGGGAAAATAGATACCTAATAGATAAAGCAAAAACCAACCTAACAATCACGACTAGAAGAAATATAATAAACTAAAAATCATAAAAGGCTAGATGAAACTCCCCCAAGCTTAGAGTGTTGTTCTAGATCGATCTTTAAGAAACGACTCTCATGAACTCATCACTAGTAGTATTCCTAATTCTCACCAAGGATGCATGCAACTTCTTGTTGACTTCAACTTTATCCTCCCACTTGTCCTTGTAACTCTCTAGCTCTTCCTCAAACCTTTCAATAGTCTCCATGCAAACAACAGAGTTTGTGTGCATGCCCCTAATACACTTTGTGTTCTACCTCTTCATAGTCCTGCAATAATTTAATATGACGGGGAGAGCCAGATGAGTGCTTCTCTTTGTTAGCAATTTGTCTGTGAAGGAAGTTGACATGGGTATTCCCTGTGGGTACCCTAGGATTAGCCTATGTGGTCTGATCCAAGAGAAGCCCATGGTGTAAATGAAGCCCATGAAAGATCCGGGTATGACTCCTTGGTGGACACGACAAAGAGTAGATATGAAGTTCAAAGGGTAAAACCATAATCTGTAACCGACTCGCCCTTGTTATCCTGAGACCTAGCCTCCCTATATAAAGGACAAGAGGGAGTAGCGAGGAGGGCATCATAAACCCTAGTTCATACACCGCCAGACTGCATCTGCACACCTTGTAACCCTCTATTCCATCGGTAATCAAGAGCAGACAAGCAGGAGTAAGGTTACCCTCCGGGCGCCCGAACCTAGGTAACTTCGTGTCCCCGATTTGCTTGTCGGTTAGCCGAATGAAGCTTCCATCACTCCCCTCTTCTTCAAACCCAATTCCACCAACCATGGGCATTGATGTGTTAACCCCATGTTAATTGGCTCCATCTGTGGGAACTAGGAGCGCTGATGTTGCGGCTTTGATGACCCCATCACCTGCGATCTACAACTCCTTTGTGGCGGAGAATCGCCTCCTCTTCGGCACCTTTGACTTCACCGTCCACTCGCCTGGCCTTCGAGTCCGTGGGAGACGGAACCAGCATGAACATCGGGAGCTTACGCTTCCAGGTCAGGAAGATCTGCACGCTTCGCTTCCCTGATCACTCGCTGGCACCTTCGATTGCACCTGCCTTGTGGTTCCCACCACCGATTGGCACCCTGAGCAAGCTCAACGCTTCGGCATCAGCCTACAACACGGATAGGAACAACAATTTCAACTCCGATCTATGCGATCTATCATTGGAAGTCGACATCTGCGGCTCCGGGTCAGAAAGCTACGGGAGCAATGGCTTCCCCAACCACTACATGTGTGTTGTCATCAACCACGGCAGTGGAGGCACTCAAGGCAACACCGAAAACGGAGGCCCCACCAACACTGGCAACAACAACCCCACCAACGGTGATACCCCAGTCCTCCCAACCTCTACGCCAATGGCATAAACGGTTCGGTTCACCCATAGATCCACCTCTCGGAACAAGTGTGGGAGCGAGTCAGGGAAGCTCTATGGGGCAACCCCTTCTAGATGATGCACCCCGCGACATGCTGATGGGCTACCACTGGCTCCTCATAAAGGATTTCAACTGCCAACATGCGGTAAACGCTGAACTTGTGGCACGCAAGAAGGCAGCTGACGAGTCAAGCACCCGTCGAGCGGCACTCTCCTCCATCGATAGATCCTCCTTGAAGGGCAATGGCATTGGGGCCGCCAAAAGATGCTCTCGGCTGGACCACCTCGATGACAAAGATCGACAATAAGCCACCAAGGCCCTCGACTTCTCGTTCATGTCAGTGGACTCTTGGGGTCACATGATCCCCCAAAACGCCACAAGCTATGGTGATAGCAGCTACTATGTACTTGCTGACCAACCAGCCTCCGGCTAGAGATCCATGATCTACCATACGCCGATCTGCTATCGCTGGGCTTGGGTTGGTAGAAGCTACGCTGGCTAAAGAACGAACACTAGAGCCGAAGAAATCAAAGGCATCATTCGCGAGGAATCGCTCGCCATCATCCAGTGAGGAAGACCATAACATGTCACGGCGATGCTGCATCCTACGACAAAGAAGCCGCAACTATGATGCCCTTGACAAAATCATGCAGCACAAGGTCAACAAGATGCGCGCCAAACACGTCTACTCAACCAAGTCGGAGGAGAAAGAAATAGAGCTCTATGGTGCTAGCTGCTTCAGCAGGGCCATATAGCAAACTCGGATGTCGAAAGGCTTCAAGCTTCCTTCGGATAACCTGAAGTTCCACGACCTCTAGGAGCCAAAGATTTGACTAGATGACCATGTTCAATCAGTCAAGTTACATGGAGGGTGAAAGAACACAGCCATGTAGTGCCTCCAGCTAGAGCCAAAGGGCGTCGCCTGAGCCTGGCTCAATAACCTTCCTCGCCGTTCAATCCGCAGCGAGGAGGAGCTAGTCTACACTTTTGTCCGCAATTTCAAAGGCACCTACAAGAGTCCTGCATCAATTGAAGAGCTCTAGGACTGCTGCCAAAAGCCCAGTGAATCCCTCTGTTCCTACATACAGTGGTGGTCTATCATCAAGAACTCTACGGAGGACATCTCCGAAGAGCATGCAGTCAACGCATTCAACAACAGCATACACCATCGAGAGCTCAGGGAGGATCTAGGCCACACCAAGCCCAAAACCATAGATCATCTGATGGACATCGCGAACCGCTAGGCAGATGGCAAAGACGCTATCAACAACAACCATGCTTGTTCAGACAATGATGATGACCTCGGTCACCAGCGTGACCACCGAGGGAAGCATCGGATGTGCAACTACAAGGACCATGAAGAGGTCGACATGGTCGGATCCGGCTACGCTGATAAGTGCGACGACAGCAACCGCAATAGAGGATACCGTAGCAGCAGCTACCATGATAGCAGTAAAACAACACAAGTGTGGCAACACCACACCCGTGACGATGCACCCAGCACCATGGAGAGGGTTTCAAGACCTTGCAATGTCCACTACTACATTGATAACAAGGACAACAAGAAGAAATCCAACCACCTCCTCAAGGACTACCACAAGTTCCATAAGCTCCAAGAAGCATACACCCAATTAAATCACGACGTGATGGGGATATGCCGAATGGGGTATACCCAGAAGGACGTTTCGACTGGACCAAGCGCATTGCAAGTGGGCCTACAGGACGACAACTGGAAAGCGGCTGGAGGAGAAGCCTAGCGACTAGAAGCTGGAGGCCCAGAAGCATAGATAGGCCCAGTCAGATTAGGTCAAATCCTCCGAAACCATAACTGATTTGGTTGTAATCCTGTAAACCCTAGCGAGGTACCCCTATATAAACCTCCCTAGGGTACTCTCTGTACCCACGTTACATCATACACCCCATCCAAGTGACTTGCTGCCTAGCCACCGAGCTGGCGACCCTTGTAACTCACTTGCCAATAATACAATCTAGTAGGAGTAGGTCTTTACCCTACGGGGGGCCAAACCTGGGTAAATCCCTGTGTCTTTTTCCTCAATGTCGCACCACAGATGGTGACTCGCTCTTTCCCTAAATCCTTCCAATCACTACCCCTGGTAGTGGCTGTCGTGGTCATTCCCATGATAGTGGCGCCCACCATGGGGCATGGCTGGTCAATCCTAAGTTCTGCGACAAGACCCTACTCTCCAATCAATCGGCCGATCCCTACCGGCCGCATGATCGCAAGCGGTAGGATCCTTCAGATCCTGCCCAATAGCTACATCCTAGCGTCACGCCCGATCACGCACAACACAGTGATGCCGGTCGGCACCATCAACCTGTTTATCGGGTTCACGGATATTGTCCACCCGGTGGAAACGGCGATCATAGGCGGATAGCCACCACGCCACGATCTACTGTCAGAAGGCCAGATCCGCTCCATCACCCACCTCGCCTCCAAGTATGACTCGACCACCAGCAACGCGGCCAGGAGCGACGCCGCCGATTCGGCGACCCCTGCCTCAGTCACCAGGTCCGTCACCGATGTGTCACATGAAGACTCCATCACGCCAGTCTCCAACACTGAGGACTTTGAGGACCCCTCCATCCTCGAGATCTTCAACTCTGACTCCGTGTCGGTGTCTCCTGATGACTTCCGCGCCAGATCCAATCGCTTCAACGCCATCTACATGGTAGGCAGCGCGAGCACCCCGCCAGATCCCTTCTCTAATCCGATCCCGCCGACTGCAATGGCAACGGAGGTCGAGGAGTACTACCTACAACTGGAGGTGGCAACACACGCAGAGCAGGCCAAGCGTGTGAAGTACCGCCTCGAGTGGCAAATGTCGCGGGAGCTATCGCTCTACCACCAGCGCCGCTTAAGGAGTCTCCTGAACTCCAACGTCCAGGGTTGCACCCTGAACTTCGACGATGAGCATGACCCCGCTCGCGCGGCCGAGCGCGAGATCTGCGACAACACGCTGCTCAGCGGCAGCAATCGCCCACCACCTGCGGTGCCTGTGATTGGAGCTCCACCACCACCCACCACATGCCTCCTCCGGGGCAGCCGCAGATCATCATCTCACCACAAGCCCGGCACTCTAATGGACTCCCTCTCTACTCCACCCCGATGGACAACATCATCGCGCGGCAAGCTGCAGTCGCCAATCTCAACATCACGGGAGAGGGTGTGCTGCAGATCAAGTACGCCCATGCCCTACTCGCCAGGGCCATCGAGCAACAAGACACGGGAGTTGACCCATGGGGGTGGATGTACTCCCGCTCATCAGGAAGCCGGGCGACCTCAACCGGTCGTCCAACGGTCGCCAACACCCTCAACTGCCCCCCGCCTGAGCCCCAGCAGCTCCAACCGTAGTCAGAGAATCCCGCACTCTCCACCAATGTGCCATGACCTACGAGCAACACAATTGCTGCGAACGATCAGCCAATCGACGTGCATACCCACATCATCAACAATCAGGCCTGGCGATCATGCCAGCCGAACAACCTGAGGCATACCCTCACCAACCGCGGCGAGCCCGAGCCAAGGGGCTTCCTCGGTTGAGTCGGCCCACACTGCTTTGAACCAATGATCAGAGGCGAGAAGTACCCCTCCACCTTCAAAGCACCGAAGGACATCGAGAAGTACGACCCCACATACGACCAATTAGTGTGGATCGACACATACCTCATGGCAATCGGAATCGTTGACCACACCGACCTGCTCGCTGCTCGCTACCTCCCCTGATGATGGAGGGAGCAACCCGGCAATGGATCAACACCCTCCCCGCAGATAGCATCGACTCATGGGAGGACATGCGAGAGGCCTTCGTCAGGCACTTCGAGGGCTCCTACACCCGTGCCACCACCATCGAGGACCTAGAGTGCTGCATCCAGGGACAGCGCGAGTCAACTCGCCACTAAGTGCAACGGTGGCAGGACCTATGGATCAATGCCTCCGGCATCCACCCGGAGACGACGATTCACTGCTTCAAGAACATGTACCAATACGAACCTCTGGTCACCAAGATCAAGAGGGTCTACTGGAAGCTCGACAACATCCCCGACCTCCTCGAGATCGCCAAGCGCTATGCGGAGGAGGACCCCAACCAAGACTCCGATGATGAGTCGGGTGGGAGACGCTATACTGGCGGCCACGACAATGGGAGACAACGCGAGATGCGCTACAACAACACTCACCTCACCGGAAAGTGCCACGGTGATGGGCGAGTCGACTTCGTCGCTAACGTCGGTATAGGCAGCGCGACCCGAAGAACTTCCGCCGCGATGGAGGGAACTACCGCGACAACAGAAACAACTGCGCTAATAATGCAGCAAGGCCGAAATTCAACCCCACCGCACTGCTCAACCAACCCTGTGTCTACCACAGTAGGAAGGGGAAGCTCGCCACCCACACCACCTCTGACTACCATTCTATGAAGGAGATCGAGAAGGCAAGGCGCGCAAGGGAGGGCCCCAACAATGACCCGCCAAGGGACAACGGCAATTCTGGCGGGTTCGTCAATGACGTCGGCTCGCTGCATATGTTCAATGGACTCGACACCAAACGCGAGAATAAGGTGCTCGCCTATGCAGTCGTGTGAATGTGGTGACTCAAGTTGACATCCCCCGCTTCCTCAACTAGTCCGAACAAAGAATCACCTAGAGCCACGAGGACCATGCGCCGCGGATCGAGTACCTCGGGCGAGTCGCCCTAGTGGTCAAGCCCAAAGTGGCTGACTACTAGCTCCCCAAGACATTGATGGACGGCAGAAGCTCCATCAACATCCTCTACCTAGATACATTCAAGAGGCTGTAGCTCCCACAGTCGATGGTCGAATCAACCCTCACCACCTTCCATGGCATCATCCTCGGTCAAAAGGCGTACCCGGTCAGCAAGGTGACACTGATAGTCACCTTCGGCACGCCAGCTAACTTCCACACCGAGCGGATCGTCTTTGAGCTGGTGAACTTCCGTAGCCCTTACCACTGCATCCTAGGGCGATAGCATTCGCCAAATTCATGGCGGCCCCACATTACTCGTACAACATGATGAAGCTCCTAGGGCCACGCGGCATCATCACCGTCCACGATGACCCCGACATGGCCGTGGAATGCGAGGACAATGGCGCCAAGCTCGCCAATGCCGTCATTGCCGAGGAAGCCAACCACGCGGACGAGCTCGCCAAATATGCAAGCGGCGTCGACAAGGACAACCCTAGGATCCTGAAGAAACCCAACGTAGAGAACGCTGAGTCAACAACATTTGAGGCCTCCATGCACACCTGCACTATCGAGCTCGTCCCAGGCGACTCAAGCTAGATGGTCACCATCGGGACCAACATGAGCCCTGCATAGGAAAGCGCGCTCATCGAATTCCTGCGTCAGAATCATGACATCTTTGCATGGAAGCCATCTGACATGCCTGGTGTCCCGAGCGAATTCGCTGAGCACAAACTCAATGCTGACCCCAAAGCACGACCCGTAAAACAGTCATTGTGGCCTTTCAATGAAGAGCGCCGTAGAGAAATCGCCGAAGAAGTACATCACCTACTCGCTGCAGGCTTCATCCGACCAATCAAATACTCCAAGTGGCTGGCAAACCCAGTCCTGGTTCCAAAGAAGAACAACACTTTGAGAATGTGCATCGACTACAAAACCTTAACAGTTCCTGCCCGAAGGAGGAGTTCTTCCTCCCAGGCATCGATCATATCATTGACTTGACCACGAGGTCGGATTCGTTGTGCTTCTTCGACGCATATTCTGGTTACAACCAGGTCAAGATGGCGGTTGAGGATGAGGAAAAAAAACGACATTCATCACGCCATTCGGTGCCTTATGCTACACCGCAATGATGTTCGACCACAAGAACACCGACACGACCTAACAACGGTCCATGCAGGAGTATCTCGTGAGCCAAATTGGGCCCAACATCCATGTCTACATCGATAACGTGGTGGTGAAGTCTACTCGCCAGAGCGGCCTACTCGCCGACCTAGCCGATAGTTTTGCCAATCTACGGAAGTACAATATCAAGCTCAACCCGAGGAAATGCACTTTCGGCGTGCCCACCGGACAGCTCCTGGGGTACGTGGTCTCCAAATGAGGCATCGAGGCAAACCCCACCAAGATCGTCACCATCGTGAGACTCGGAAAGCCTGAGTTCCTGTGCGACATCCAGAAGCTGACCGGGCGAGTCGCGACTCTTAGTCGCTTCATCCCCCGACTCGGTGAGAAGGCAACACCTCTCTACCGATTGATGCAGAAGAACCCCACATTCATGTGGGGCGACGAGACAGACAACACGCTCAGAGCGCTCAAGGAGGTGCTACTCGTGACACCAGTACTCGCTGCCCCCATGGACAAGGAGCCAATGCTCGTCTACGTCACGGCCTCCAATCGAGTCGTCAGCACCGTAATGGTGGTCGAGTGACCTGAAGAGGGAAAGGAGTGCCCTGTGCAGCGCCCCGTGTACTACATCAGCGAGGTCCTCACCGAGTTAGCTACCCGTAGTACCATAAGCTAGTCTACACGGTCTTCTGAGCTCAAAGAAGGCTCCCACACCAGTTCCAGGAGCATCCCATTATGGTCGTGTCCTCCGCCCCATTGTAGTACATCATCTGCAACCACGACATGACTAGGCGAGTCACCAAGTGGGCCATCAAAATCGGTGTCAACATCAAGTATGAACCGCACAAAGCAATCAAGTCGCAAGCGCTGGCTGCTTTCCTTGCCGACCGGGAAGAGGCGCAGCAGCTAGAGAATCTGTCATACCTCCACTACTGGTCCCTCCACTTTGATGGATCCAAGAACACGGACGGAGCCGGGGCTAGGATTGTACTCACCTCTCCCCAAGGCAACAAGCTCTGATACGTGCTACGACTCGACTTCACGCCCTGCACCAATAACATGGCTGAGTACGAGGCCCTCCTCCATGGCATGCGAGCTGCCAAGGAGATGAACATCAATCGCTTAAGGTGCTATAGTGACTCCGACTTCGTCGCTGCACATGTCGCCGGCACCTGCGACGCTGTTAGCCCCACCATGATAGCATACCGCCAAGGGGTGGACCAGCTGGGGGCTACTTCACTGGATATTCCTTCGATTGGATGGACCAACGCAAGAATGAGGAGGCCGACGCACTCTCGCGCATCGGGTCGGCTCACCAAATGCCATACCTAGGCGTCTTCCTTGACATCATCGACAAGCCATCGGTCTCCCGCCGAAGGAGAGCAACATCGAGATACCGCTGCAGCCCGAGCCCACTCTAGTTGCCATGATCACAGAGCCTAGCGACTGGACCGCACCCTATGTTGCCTACCTCGACCACAAGATCCTGCCCAACGACGAGACCGACGCACAGATGATTGTGCGGAGCTGCAAATCCTTCGTCATCATCAACGGCAAACTCCATAAGTGCAGTATGACTGGCGTCTTCCAACACACTGGCGTGTTCCAATGCTGCGTGCAGCCACAAGAAGGACACAAGATCCTACAAGATATCCACTCTGGCGACTGCGGCCACCACGCTGGTGCCTGGTCGCTAGTCACCAAGGCCATGCACCACGGCTTCTACTGGCTCACCACACACGCTGACGCCACTAACATCGTCGAACAGTGTGTCCAGTGCAAAAGTATGCCAACCAAACACACATCCCTGGTTCAGCCCTCAATACCATCCCCATCACCTGGCCATTCGCTATATGGGGCATAGACATGGTGGGTCGGTTCAAAAAAGCTCTATCTAGATACACCCGCCTCCCGGTCGCCTTCGACAAGTTCACCAAGTGGGTCGAGGCGAAGCCAATCAGGAAATGCGATGACAAGACCACCACTAAGTTCCTCCGCGAGCTAATCTACCGGTACAGCTACCCGCACAACATCACCACGGACAACGTCACAAACTTCGCCAAGGGTGCCATGGCTAACTTCTGCAAGGAGCACGGGATTCGACTCGACCTTGCCTCAGTCGCCCACCCGGAATCGAATGGCCAAGCATAGCGCACTAACCAAAGCGGCATCCACGGCCTCAAGCCAAGACTACAAGTCCCTCTCGAGCGGACCCCCGGATGCTGGGTCGAAGAGCTCCCCTCTGTGTGCTATGGGGCATCCGCACCTCCGTCAATCGATCGACAGGCTTCACACCCTTCTTCATGGTGTACGGCGCCGAAGCGGTCATGCCGACCGACCTGGAACATGACTCGCCCCGAGTCGTCCACTATGCGGAAGAAGACAACGAGGTCGCCCCTCAAAACGAGTTCGACCTACTCGATGAAGCCTACGACCTAGCCTTCTCTCACACTGTCATCTACCAACAAGGACTCCGCTCCTATCACAGCCGTCGGGTCCAGACTCACACCTTTTAGGAAGGAGACCTGGTCCTGCGACTCATCTAGGACAAGAAGGGAATGCATGAGCTCTCTCTCACCCATGGGAGGGGCCATTTTCCATAGGGAGAGTCCTCGGCAACGATGCCTACTACCTCATCGACACACAAGGTGACGGCTAGCTCGACCTCAAGCGGCCATGGAATGTAAATATCCTACGGAAGTTTTATACGTAGAACTAAAACTTGTACTCAGCTGCCACATGATGGAATAAAAACCTGGTTTGCACAAATTGTGTCTACTCGCCCTTCCTTGTACCAATCGCACTTTTATGTATAGAAATACGCTATTCACGGTAGTCAAACCTTGGTTGAGCGAACGACACGGCTAACTAGTGTGGGTCAAGGGCACTAGAAATATTCAGGCCTTGACCTGTCCACGAAAACACCAACCCGCAGCCACCATCGGAGTCGCCCCACTCGACTGGCTTTTCGAGCAAAGAACATCGACTCCGCTTCCCACATCGCCCCATCCTCCTCATCCTGCGCAAAGCGACTCAAACGGTACAGTACCACGCTTGGGGACTCGTCCAAAATGACCCCAACATGGCTCGAGAACACACCAACTATGAGAGCATGCCCTGGACTCGCCATGCGACTTACTTTTTAAGTCAGGAGGAGAGACATGTTACAAACAACGTACTATGTCCTCATCTACCTTGGGTATGTGCCTCGAACGGTTAAGTACCATGCTCGGGGACTCGTCTAACCGACCCCGTTCGTGTTAAGAGAAAACACCAAGTACAGAGCACCCCTTGGGGTCGCCAAGCGACTGGCTCCACGAGCCACGTCGAGTCGACCTCGGTTAATCTAACAACCTAATACAAGCCAACATACATATACGCGAGGTTAACCCCATAAAAGGGCGAACATGCTCGAGGACTCGCACAACCCAAAATTCAAACAAACAAAATCACAAAGTTAAACGCGAGTCGATTGACATATTTTACAAATGGACAAAATACATTGTTCAGATACAAAATATATTGCAAAGGGCCAGTCGCCATGCTAACTTATTCCTCAAGGCAATTCTTCATTCTGCAGGCTTGGACGAGGAGGTGCCGCCATCACCCTTGACCCGGACAAATGGATTCTAGGGATTCGCCGGATAGGTCGTCAACCGCTTTGTGAGTGACGATCGGAATGGCTGCTCTGACTTCAGATCGCAATGCTTCAGCTCGGGGTCATTCGGCGCCACCAGCGTCTCCTGGTATGGTAGCAAGTCGCCCATCGCCAACATATGATCTCTGAATGGAGCAGCCTTTGCGGTTAGCCTAAGCACCTCTGCAATATCCACTGTACTAGTCATCAAGGGGTACCCGCTGGTGACGTCGTCGAGATCGAAGTTGTCGAGGAAGTGTGTGAGTCCAAGGCTCAGCACCGTTGTGGCTCTACGGCGGAACGCCGATCGGGCCATCCACTCGACAACCGCGGGTGCCTCCTCGCGGTACCGCCACACCTCGGTAAACCCCCTCGGAATCACTTCGGTGGGTGAAACACCCTGGAGGACGACCTAGACGCACATTGCTAATGCGGTCACCGCGTTCAACACCGCCGTCATGCATTGCTCGGTGTCGAATGTCTGCACCACCGGATCCCCTTGACCTATAATGGCTGCAACATCAGAACATCAAATTCACCCAGAATAACACCTCGAGGATTCACCCGCTCGAGGACTCGCCTGCTCGGGGACTTGCTCGCTTGGGGACTCGCCACTGGCAAAGCAAAGACCAAGGAAAAATAATAGAAGACTCACCAAGAAGCTTACGGCAGTTGTCCGTGACAAACTTTTCAAGCGCCGAGAGCTTCCCCTACAACCTGACAATGACCGGTTCAGATGCCTTCCGCTCCTCCTCCGCCGTGATGACCATGGCCTGGGTCCGTTCTTCAGAGGAAGTCGCCACAGCCTTCGTGGACTCCAGCTCCTTCGACAATGAGCTGGCCCGCTCCTCCGTAGCGGCCACCGCAACTTTTGCCTTCTCCAGCTCCTTCACCAGCGAGTTGGCCCATTCTTCTGTCGTATACGCCGAAGCCTTGGCAACATCTAGTTCTTCGATTGGAACATATCCCTCATGGGCCTTGGCAATTGCGGCGACGTGCTCATCTATGGCAAAGAATACCACAATGAGCAAATTGCACCATCACAAGCATTTCAAACCTTACAAGATAACGACTAACCTGCAGTCACCTGGAGTTGCCGATTGTCCTCCTGGGCAACTTGTAGATTGCGCTCCAGTAGCTCCACTGAAGACAATTTCTGAGTCGACTCGGCCCACAAACCCTGTACACAAAATTCAAGTCAGAATTGGATAATCATAGTTTTGAGTGTCTAGCCGCTGAAATTTAGCGACTAGACCCTCGGGGACTGGACCTAACTAGATTGCAGCACCAAGCATGCGGTGAAGCTCGACGACATCCACTAAGGGCACTAGGAACGGTGTGCTCCTGTGACATTGCTCGATCTTTCTATCGATGATCTCAGGAACCTGCGATGGCCGAGTTCCAGCCGTTGTGGCAAAGGCCCTCGCCATGAAGCATGGGAATGTCACGGCCATCGCCCCTACTATGCCGGTCACCGGTACTGGAGCCTCTGAAGGGAGGTTTACCCTGCTTGGCTCCATGCCAGTGGTTACCTCTTCTCCAAGAGGGACCGCGGAGTCGCTCTTCCCCGCGCTTTCCTTTGATGTGGCGATGGGATCGCCCTCCTTCTTCTTGTTTGCTCTTTCACCTGGTGCCTCGATGGTAACCGCCTTCCTCTTCCTAGAGGGATCATCGCCCTCCTCGGCATCGGCTGGTGGTACTTTGGTCACCGACGGATGGTGGATCTTCTTGCTACCTCCTCTGCGAGTTCGCCATGATCAGCGATTTGAAACAACACAAAAGCAACAAACTATGGCAAAGCAAAGTACACCAAACTTACTGGTCGACTGGGATCACGCGCAAACTAGTGCTGATATATACAGGCTTCTCCAGCTCGGGACCTAGCTTGCGAGTGAGGGCCCTCTCCAACAAGCTCGCCTGCCATGCCGCCAAATGCTTCTCCACCGATGAAGCCGTAGTCGCGGGAACCTATGGCTTTGAAGACACAAGCGTCTCCTTCAGCAGCCGAGTCGCTGACACTGCGGCCGCTTCAACCCTTGGCTCTAGTGGTGCCGAGGCCTCTGGCGCGATCGCGGAGAGTGGCACCTTTGTCCCTACAACCACATTTATGATCTCCGATTCCATTATCAGAGCTGGGTCCTCCGGAATCTTGGCTACATCAACGCCTCCTTCATCGTCGGACTCGTCGTCCGACTCAAACATTGTTGAGGACTTGGCCGGCAACTTAGCTGGTGATTTTGCCTTTGCCGGTATTTTAGGCTTTGCCACTGGCTTGACATTTGTCGCCGAATTTAATTTTGACATTGGCGTGGGCTTAGTTGGCGTCACCGTTCTTCGCGAGCTTTGCTCATCGACAATGTCAACATCACTATCGCATTCCTCAAGGCTATGGCTCACCTCAATATCGCGCTTCTTTTGCCTGTGGGTCTTCTGAGCCGCGGATGAGGGTGCCTGCACCTCCGCGACTTCTTCTTCATCTTTGGAGGATTCCTACTCCTCCTCGAGCTCCTTGGGAACCTCTTCATCTAGCGGAGGAAGCCAGTTCTTAAGCACATGGAATAGCTGGCAAATCAGAGAAAGTGGTGACTCGGATCAAGCGATTGCAGAACTGTGATTGTAAAACAGTGACTAGGAATGAAATAAGCGAAGAAATTCACCGGAGGAGCTTGACGTTTCCCGGCCATGTATGGGGCTAGCCCGGCATTGGGGTCGACATAATCCGCCTCCGTGATCTTCTTCAGCGCTGCAGTGTAGTCTTCCGGCTCCCAAGGCTCGTTGCATGATTTCGTGGAGTCTCCCTTCCCGGTGTACTGGTACATCCAGTGGGCGCGGGTAGCCGACGGGACCAGCCGCCACCCGAGCCAACAGTTGTACAAATTGATGGTCTCGAGGCCCTCGTCCTTCAGCTCCTGGATCTAGGACAACATCTTGTCTACGGCCATCCTCTAGTCATTGGGAAGCTTGGCCGATGACAACCGGGATGGCTCGCTCCTTTCCGCAGTATACATTGGGAGCGGCATGGCACATCGCTAGGAGAGTTGACTCCTTCACATAGAACCAACTCTTCTTCCACTCGCTCGCGGGCTTCTTCGGTAGCTACAGCTTCAGGAACTTGGCCTTGGGCTTCAGCTAGAAGGTGACGCCACCTGCTGCCAAGATGGGGTCGTCCGTCCTATCACAACTAAGGTGGCCGTGGAACAACTTCAGCCAGAGAGGGAAGTAGGGACAACACCCCAACTAGCACTCGCAGAAGGCGAAGAAGATAGCGAGTTGCTCGATGCTATGTGGCCCCAGATCTGACGGCTTAATCGCGTAGTATGCACAGAACTGTCGTAAGAAGATCGATGTGGGGAATCCCAGACCCCTCTCCAGGCGGCTTAGGAAGCAGATAAATTCGTCGGGGAGCGGCTTTGGCTCACTCTCGCCAGACATGGGACTCTGCCAGTTCCCCTTACAGAGAATCCTCGCATCTTGAAAGGACTTCGGGGTGGTGGTGATGCACTTCGATTTGCCCCACAGATCTTTTGGAGGCACCATCGAGAGAATAAAAGGGTCACTTTGTCTGGAAATTCGGATCGGGAGTGGATCAGGAGACTGAGGATGCGCGAGGGTGGAGAAATACGAAGAAGGTCTGCCTCTCCCTCTACCATTCTCCTAATAAAGGGGCGCTACCTGCCAATCTTAGGATAGCCGTTAAGTCGCGGTAAATTCACCGAAGTTACCGTTGGAATTACCAAACGGCTAGTTTGACCAAGCTGATGGTCCATCTTCTCAACTCGCCTGCTTACTTGCCCCTTCCAATTGATTAGGCGTGGCGACTCAAGCACATTTCCACTTGCCAATGCTACGACTGAAGACGCATTTGAGGAATTTCTCCCCTCGTTGGAGGAGTCCACCGTCGATTCGACTGGGCGTCTAGTCGGACTCGCCTACTCTGACTGCCAAGTAAAACACCTTCGCCGAACCACCGTTGTTCTCGAGGACTACTGATAGGGATATGCCGAATGGGGTATACCCAAAAGGACATTTCAAATGGACCAAGCCCATTGCAAGTGGGCCTGTCGGATAGCGACTGGCAAGTGACTAAAGGAGAAACCCGGTGACTGGAAGCTAGAGGCCTAGAAGCATAGATAGGCCCAGTCGGATTAGGTCAAATCCATCGAAACCATAACTGATTCGGTTGTAATCCTGTAAACCCTAGCGAGGTAGCCCCTATATAAACCTCCCTAGGGTACTCTCTGTACTCACGTTACATCATACACACCATCCAAGCTACTCGCTGCCTAGCTGCCGAGCTCGCCACCCTTGTAACTCACTCGTCAATAATACAATCTAGCAGGAGTAGGTCTTTACCCTACGAGGGGGCAAACCTGGGTAAATCCATGTCTCTTTGCCCTTAATCTTTCACCACAGATGGCGACTCGCTCTTGACCTAAATCCTTCCAATCGCTACCCCTGGTAGCGACTGCCGTGGTCATTCCCACGACACGACGTGATGAACCAGGGGTACAAAGCCGCACCAGGCCTCATAGCGTACGTGGCACCACCAACACCACCCAGAGGACCCCCATAGCCCGCAGCTACGCCGGTGCCGAACAACAGGGAAGAATAATACCCATGCCTGCTAGGGAATATGGGCATGATCAAAAAAGGGTGGCCTTCCAAGAGGACCCAGGAGACAATCACTCGCCAAATAAACTTGGTAGTAACCACTCCACCTACCACCCCTGAGTACCTCAGTGGGTCTACCTCCTGCATCACCTTTGACAAAACTGATCACCCACGTTAGGTCCCTCGCCCAGGCCATTCTGTCCTAGTGCTCGAGGCACAAATCGGCGGCTTCGAGATGAGCAAATTATTCATGGATAGCGGCAGTAGCATCAACCCAATGTTCGCCAGCACCCTACGCTCCATGTGAATCCCCATCTGCAGCCTAGAAGCACCCGAGACGACTTTTCACGGCATCGTACCAGGGAAAGGAATCTACCCCTAGGAAAAATCTGGTTGGATGTCATCTTCGAGACACCCAAAAACTTCCGACGTGAGAGCCTTGAGTTCGGGGTGGTCGACTGACCATCACAGTACCACGCCATCCTCGGGCGTGTGGCATTCGCAAGGTTCCTGGCTGTGCCCCACTATGCATACCTCCTAATGAAGATGCCAGGACCAAACGGCATTACCACCATCCAGGGGAGCTTCACCGGATCCGAGAACTACGACATGAAATTCAATAGAATCTCCTAGTCCTTCGGCATGCAAGACGAGCTGGCAAGGCTCAAGGAGTCGAGGGACAAAAGTCTTCCTCCTGTGAGCAAGGAAAACGCACCAAAGTAATCCTTTGGCTCCATAGTCAAAACCAAGGCGGTCCAGGTCCACGTGATGGACCTGACCAAGACAACCCTCATCGCCAACAACCTGAGTTCTGCATAGGAACTTGCGCTCGTTGAATTCCTCTGTGAGCGCTAGGAAATCTTTGCCTGGTGTCCTGTGGACATGCTAGAAGTTCCCAGAGAATTCGCTAAGCACGCACTCAACATGTTCCCAGATGCAAGACCTATCAAACAGTTGATGCATCGACTGTCAGAAGCAAGGGAAAAAGCGGTCAGGATTGAAGTCAACAGACTACTTGACACTGACTTCATCCGCGAGATCAAGGAAAGAACCTCGATCGGTAGCTAACCCCGTGCTAGTTATAAAGAAGGATACGGATATCCTGCGGATGTGCGTGTACTTCACCTTCCTCAACAAACACTGCCTAAAGGACCACTTCTCGTTATTGCAGATCAACCAAATCATCGACTCCATCGCGGGATGCGAGTGCCTCTGCTTCCTCGAAGCCTACTTAGGCTATCACCAGATCCGGATGAAAGTGGAAGACCAAGAAGAAATAGCCTTCATCACACTATTCGGAGTCTACTGCTACAACATGATGCCCTTTGGGCTGAAGAACACAGGTGCCACCTACCGACGGTGCATGCAGGCCTGCCTAAAGAATCAGCTTGGCCGCAACATCCAGGTCTATGTCGACGACACAGCGGTCAAAACAAAGGATGAATCTACGCTCATCGATGATCTCCGTGAGACCTTCGACAACCTTGACCGCTACAGGATCAAGCTGAATCCGGAGAAGTGCGCCTTCAGCGTACCATCCGGGCAACTACTCGGGTACCCCATCTCCGCACGAGGAATCGAAGCAAACCTAAAAATATTAAGGCAATATTGGCCATGGATAAGCCTAAGAACATCAAGGGTGTCCAGGAACTGGCTAGTATGCGAATCGTGGCGCTCAGTTGATTCATCAGTCGAATGGACGAGAAAGTGTTGCTGTTATACCAACTTCTCCGCAAGATAGACCAATTCGAGTGGACATCAAGCTCCTACTATCAACCTCGCCCGTCCTGGTGACCCCCAATGAAAAGGATCCAATGCTGCTATACATAGCCGCCACTCACCAAGTGGTTATTGCGACCCTTATGGTGGAGCGAGCTGAAGAAAACAAGGTCCATGGGGTGCAACGTACGGTGTACTACCTTAGGGAGGTTCTCACACCCACCAAACAGTGGTACCTTCATTAGTAGAAGCTAGCCTATGATGTATTCATGAATGCATGAGGACTGCGCCACTACTTCTAGGAGCACCCGATAATCGTGGTGAATGATGCCCCGCTAAACCACATCCTCAACAACCCCGATGCAACGGGGCGCGTCGCCCTCTGGGGCATTGAACTATCTCCGCGAGACATCACCTATGAGTATCGAACGGTGATCAAGTCACAAGTACTATCATACTTCCTCATCCACTGGATGGAGCTCTTTCTCCTAGATATACCAGACATGTCCAGCCTATGGACAATGCATTTTGACGGATCGAAGCGCCAACAGGGAGTCGGCACCGGTGTCATCCCGACATCTCCGTAGGGTGACAAGATGCTATATGTACTTCGGATGAAGTTGCACGCATCCCACAATGAAGTAGAGTGCGAGGCTCTGCTCCATGCAGATGGCCAAAGCCTGCAGCACAACTCGACTCGTCATCTACGGCGACTCTAATGTCATGGTGCAGCAGACCATGAACAAGTGTGACACCGTCAGCAACAACATGATCGCATACCATGACCTCTACAATACACTCGAAGGGGACTTTGATGGCTACAAAGTGCGGCATGTTAGCCTTGAAAGAAATGAGGAAGCTGACAAACTCGCCAACATCGGATCCACACGTGCACCGGTGCCACCAGGTGTATTCTTGGAGCAAATATGTGAACGCTCCATCAAGCTCAAGCCATCCAAGGATACACTAGAAGCAGCCACACACTCAGGGGCCACGCCACCCAAGGAGGCTGAAGCATCCACCAGAGCAGAACAAGACCCTTCACTCGAAGGCCCCATGGAGGTCATGCTCATCGAGCCATCCTGGACCCAGCTGTACATCACGTACCTCCTTACCAAGAAGCTACCCGATGATTCGACTGACGCACGCCACATCGCCCGACGCTCCAAGGCCTTCACCATCATCAACGCGAGCTGTATAGGCGAAGCATCACTAGTGTCCTACAACAGTGCATCACCAACGGTGACGATAGGAGCATCCTCCTTGATATCCACGAATGCACCCGCGGACATCATGTTAGCAGTCATGCCCTCATCACCAAGGCACTATGGGCTAGTTTCTACTAGCCAACAGTGATGCGTGATGCCAAGGGCATCGTCGAGAAGTGCAATGCCTATCAGAGATTCACGGATAAGCCGCAAGCACCAGATGCGAAGCTTTGGACAATACCTGTGGCCTGGCCCTTTGCGCAATGAGGGCTTGGCATGGTCAGCAAGCTACAAAAGTCATCGCTCAGGGGATACGTTTTCCTCCCTATCGCAGTCGACAAATTCACCTAGTGGATAGAGGCTACGCCCGTCACCAACCAGACCGGCACTACTGCCGTCAAGTTCTTCAAGTCCATTGTCTTTAGATTCGGGGTGCCGCACAACATCATCACCAACAATGGGACAAACTTCACCTTGAAGGAGTTCCAGGATTTCTACGACAATCTGGGCATCAACATCAGTTACGCTTCAGTGGGACACCCCCAGACCAACGGTCAATTCTAAAAGGCCAACGGCCTTTGTCTACAACAGCATCAAGAAGCGCCTCCTTTGGCCTCTCGAACGAGCGGCTGGAGCATGGGCAGACGAGCTTCCCTCCGTGCTATGGAGCATGCATACAACCCCAAATAGCACCACAGGCTACACACCTTTCTTCATGGTGCACAATGATGAGGCGGTACTACCAGTCGAGGTATGGTACAAAGCCCCACGGGTCATCTCCTACAGCGAAGCCGAATCTATGGCCGCACTTGAAGACTCCATGGACCTCTTAGATGAGGCACGTGAAATCACTACCGAGCGGTCAACGGTGTACCAGCAGAGCCTGGGAAACCAACATAGCCGATGGCTACACCCAAGGTCCTTCGTGACCTCGTCATGCGACTAAAGCAAAAAGGGCACGTCAAGCTCGAATCTCCATGGGAAGTATCTTACGTGGTCGTAGAAGTGATCCCAGGTGGCGCCTATCGCCTCAAGGACGTAGAGACTAGAGTCACATACTCTAACCCGTGGAACATCGCGCAACTGCAACGCTTCTACCCTTAGATGTTTTTACCTTTTCAATAAGGCTACTTAGCCAAACAATGTACCTCCTGCTATCCATCAATAAATAAAGCTAAGTTCCTCAACTATGAGTCTTGTTATGTTTTACTTTCTTGCACTCGGGGGGCTGCACCTCCCTGACGACCTCTTCATAAATACAACCAACTCACCATCATGATGGCCAAGTAGCTGACTCTACTTACAATCGAACCCTTGAAAACTCTAACCCAGTTATAGCCCAACTGACAGGTTGGCAAGGTGCTAAGACTTATAGGTTCAGGCTAACGAAAAGGCATCGCATAATCACACTCAAACAAACTAACAAGTTTATGAATACTACAAGGGACACAATGTCGAATCGAAACTATACATGCTTTACAACACTTGTATGTGCAATGCAGGCTAACACTACACTACTATCACTGAAGTAAGACGCTGGTGCGCTCGTCAAATAACTAGATGATATCCTCCACAGGCTAGACAATAGCCCATTAGTCTGGCTGCATGTTCAACACCATACCATCCTAAGGTGCAGGCAACCCTTCAGTGATAATCTCCAGGTCCACATTTCGATGTTTCATATGCACAAAAGCCAAAGAAGCCTTTGCACCCGCAACAAGTTGCTGGTGCGCACACTCGCGTACAATACCTACATCGTGAAACTTCCGCAGCAGCACCAACAGGCTCGAAGGGGCTTCGTCTAGGGGAAACATCTCCCTGGAAATATGTGATGGCCTGCAAGTGCACAAGTTTGTCAGAGCATGTTTTCATAGAAGTATTAATTCCAGATTTTATATCGATCCCAGTAAGGATCCTAGGTAAGTGTTTTTATGTGGTATTTCTGTCGCACTCAAGGTGTCACCTGTCTTGAGTGAATTGACTGCAATTGTTGAAGGTGGAAGGGGGTGAGTGAATAATAGAGGAAACTTGCGTAAAGGAAAAATCGAGAATTAAATAACATAAAAGTAAAGGTGAGAAAAGTGTTCGAGGTTCCTCAGATGATAAGTTAGGCGCGGAGAGAAACAATTCATGGTAATAGTGAAGGTGCCAAATGATTAAAATGGAATAAGTGATTGTTATATTTCTTATTTGTAAGTGAGTAGGCAAGCAACCCATATACCGATTGGCATCCTCATGGCCAATTCTTCCCAGTCCCATTGATCCATCTACCTGTTACCACAGTAATGGTTAACACATTAATTAAGGTCTTCTGACCGGATCAAGTCTTTAATCTTGATGGTTCCTTGTTGTCCTCGAGTAGTACTAGCTCCTCATTAATATCGGCTGTGTCACTCAGGGGACACTGATTTCCTAGCATACAAGTTCATACCTTGAGATCTCTGGATCATGTTACCCAGGCCCTTAAATTTGATAACAAGCATTGTGCAAACATAGATATTCATTCTCACAATTTAATAAACACTACAACAATCACAAATGGATGGAATTAAAGAAGGAACAACACATCTTACCAATCCCCTACATCTCCCATGCCTATGGGGATTTACTCAGACATGAGAGGAAGATATATCAAAGGCATAATTATTTTGCAAATGGAAATCATCTCAAAGATATCGTAGCAAGCCACAATAACGTTTGAAGATCGAATCAAGTACAAAAAAGGTAGATCAAAGTATCAAACCCTAATCTTACAAGTGCCACTCTCTCTCTAAGTACAAATGGGGATGATGGTGGAGTGAATGGTTTAGAGGATAGAGATCGTCGAAGAATCAAACGGTGTTCTTCTACTTCTCAAGATCCGATCTCTCCTCTTCTGGATGTGTTGTGTTTTCTGTCCCCTCCCTTCACGAAAGTTTCTTGTATTGATATAACAGAGCTGGCGGCGGGTCGTACGAGCAAATGGTACATGCACACCTCGACCATACCGGTGGTCATTATGCACTCAGATCATCCCTAATGAAAGGGGCTCCAATTGGGGATTTGTTTCTTGTAACACCCCGTCCACTAGGCCCCGGGATGTCACTCCTGGCAGCTTAATATGATATCTAGACTGGCCCCACAAACCAACACTAGTCTTTTCTGCGCACTTTGTCCTCACTCGTGCGCACCTGGTACCCACTTCCCGGCCGGTCACCCATCCTAGAATTTCTCTAGGCCGAGCACGCTTAATCTTAGAGTTCTTTTCAAGTGAGCTTCTAGAAAAAAAGTTGCAACTTATTGGTATGAGTATCCTATCAATCCTATTAAGCCATGCGCCTATATCTCATGTACACCCACCCTTTAGAAGATCGATGCCCTCACCGATCAAGCACACCCTAGGAATGTTCCCTCTTGGCACACGTCTGTGTGTCTAATGCCAACACATGTGCCATGTCGTGTCCACTCTGGGCCACACGCGTCGTGCTCCACATGTCCCACCACTGACCCGCACACCTGTATAACCGCGAGGGTTAGCTCTAATACCACTTTGTAACACCCTTCCACTGGGCCCCGTGGGTGTCACTCCTGGCAGCTTAATAAGTCTAGACGGGCCCCATAGACCAACACTAGTATTTTCTATGCACTTTGTCCTCACTCATGCGCACCCGATACCCACTTCCCGGACGGTCACCCATCCTAGAATTTCTCTAGGCCAAGCACGCTTCACCTTGAGTTCTTTTCGAATGAGTTTCTAGAAAAGAAGTTGCACCTTATTGGTATCAGTATCCTATCAATCCTATTAAGCCATGTGCTTGGATATCACATTTCTTTAGGTGTAATTAGCCCATAAATGCTATCAGATTTTCCAAAAATGTTCATTGCCCGAAAACCATCAGAAGAAACTAAGGATTGTCTAGTTGCAATGTTAACATTAATGAAAAGGGTAAACTTCAGTGAAATCCAGCAATAAACAAGAGGAAAAACAATGATAAAAAAGTGTTGAAATTTGGAGCTATCAAATTCCCTAAGGTTAGCTGTTACTCGCACTCGAGTAACAAAACTATAATGAGTAATAGCGAGAAATTGAATCAAGAGGAAAGACTCACAAGTTCGAGGTTGTATCATATTTCATTGTCTCAAATCCTGCAATCTTAAACATGAGCATACTATATCTGAACAATTGGACTTAAGTTCAATTCCCAACCGAAGTAACTCGTTAGCTAATAGTTCTTAAACTCAAAAGAGACTGTCAATTTTTTGCTAGGACTGCGATCAATTCTTTTTAGAGCCCCTCTTTTATGCGCGTAAAAATATTTTCAAGCGAGCACACATTCAGTCAAAATTAAGGGTGCACAAGTAAATGCTAAAAGAAGGATAAACCTAGAGCTTTTCATTAACACCCACTTTGGAAATCGTGGCTATCCAACACCCCATCTCTTCCTTGTTTTTCAAGAACTCAAGTTTTCTTCATTTTAGGTGGTGAGGTGATACCAATGCTCTTATAAGTATTAAATATTTTCTGCTCATATCTCGATGGTAGTTCTTTTTTTACTCGAGTACTTGGGCCCATGGAACTACAATTTTTCCCATCTCAGCGATGATGTGAATGTCTAACCAACTCGTAATCAAAATCGAAGATGAACTCAAGATCGTTCGTAGGCCATAGGAGTTGTTAGTTCCATGAAGTTTGGGTACTCTCATAATTCTTTTTCTCACAAAGTATCTCTTTCCAGCTGATCAAAACATGTTTGGCATCTCCCACAACCACCATAAAAAGTTTGTTCCATCAAACAATTCTATTCAGAAGGTATTATCAAGTCAAAGGATTAGGATGCGGGGTTGAGTACTACTAAGATTAAGCCCTTAAGACAAAAACATGACACCAAAGTTGTCAAAAGACACTTTCTCTTGTTCTCAAAAGTTTGGAACTTAATCCAAAGGGTTATTTTTCTAATAGATAGTAGTTGTCATAAGTATAAACTAAAGTAGTTACATTAACCTTTGAGATCAAGTCCTAAAAGATAACGAGCTAAGCGTGGAGTGGAACTCAAGTGCAACCGAATAGACACAATATGTTCATGAATAAACTTACAGGAAGAGGGAAGATAAGAATGTAGTACCTCCTCTTGCTTGCTCATATCCCACTTGGGTCAACTCCTCGTGTTCGTCTCTATAGATAAGTCACTAGGAGTGAATAACCTAAGAAAAATTAAAGAGAGCCGAGGGAACTTTGCATAAATCAAGATAAAAGCTAGTCTAATATTTTTGGGTTTTCTTTTATCAATGCAAACTGAAAGTAAACATGCACTAGAATGAAAATAAATAAATCAAAACAAGAGTGGAAAATATGAATGCAAAAGGTGGGGAGGAGTTTAACCTCCCCAAGCTTAGGCTCTTGGCCTATCTCGAATCAACTGTTGTCGCCATCACCGGGCGGTGGCTGCTGGTATGGGAAGTACGGATAGCGGCTTGGATAGTTGGTCATGAAGGAGGTGAAGTCTTGCGGTGAGGTTTACTATGTTGGCATTCACATCGTGCAACTTATTTTCTACATTGTCGATGTGATGCACCACCTAGTCAAAGTCACTCCTTGGGACATAATTGAATCTCGGCTGAGGTGGAGGCATACCTTGTTGTTGGTACTGAGGGAAAGGTTGTTGGTGATGATGTTGCTAACTGTAATCATACCAGCATGTTGCGTTCTAGTCCTCTCCACCTTACTCCTGCTGCTATTGGCCATCGACTGTCTCCTCCTAGTTGGGATGACCTTCCGGCGGTGCAATCCTCCCTGAGGAGATAATGCCTGCTAGAATTCTTCCTCATTGAGGACCCAATTCTGTTTACTTGGCATACCAATATCTTGGACAAAAGGAAGCAAAACTTGGTGGAGATCACCATTAGTCTCAAAATAAAATTGATAAGAATAGAGGGAGCATTGGGGTTTATAGACCCCCATGAATTTGGTGCTAGCCATGTGAATGTCATCCAGAATCTTATTTCTAGCCACGGGTCTCTCCTGGGGCATGACAAACTCGCTTGCATAGGCGATCTGTGTGATCAAGCCACCACAACGGATGTCACCCGAGGAAGCCGACCTTTGGCAGCAGAAGTGCTGGATGAGCAAAGCACCCAAGTTTACCTTGTTCTCCATCTCCAGATGCAGAGCCATATGTATAACACTTATCTCAGGGCCTGCCATTGCCCTGACATATCCTTTACATAAAATAGAATTCACTAAGAAGGTGGTGAAGTAATGTATAGTGGGATTGTAGATGGTGGCGCTCTTTTTGCACAAATAATCGATGTTCTAGTGGACATAAATCTGTTCCCAAGCATGCATTGCCTCTATGTGGACATTATCATTGATATCGAGCTCCCCCTCATAAAAGAACCCGAAACAATCACAAAATGGATAGAAAGTGAGGCTATGGGGTTGCCCATTGAGCACAAAACTTATAGTGCAATTACACTCTTGGGCCTTAAGGTCATCGTGGAACGATGACATGAACTCGTATGTGGTGAGCTCGTAGGTGTCGGTGGAGAGGTAGGAGAAAGGTACCATGCCATCTTGCATGGTCATCCAGTAAAAGTCCTCCAGCAGACCTTGGTGGGAGAGAAACTCACGGATTACCCACTTAGTAGGTAAAACCTTGTGTTGGCTCACCCTCTCATAGTACTTGTTCATGGCTACTCTCAAGTTGTCTGCCTTCGAGCGCCTCTTCTTCGAGTTGGGTGGTCTGGTGGAGCCAGAGGCCCCTGCTGTACCGAGCCCTTGCCCAAGTGGAAAATCCTCCCAATGTTATGCATTGTTCTGCCTAATTTTCAAAGAAAACTATAGGCATCAGCTTTCTATCATGCAAACAAACGATTACAGGAAGAAATTACAAATCCTAACATGAGGAATCAAAAATAATCTCAAAATATGATGAACTCATTGATACGTCCAAAACGTATCTACTTTCGGGAACACTTTTGCTATTGTTTTTCCTCTAAACTTGTGTGATTTGGATACAACTAATACGGACTGACGCTGTTTTCGGCAGAATTATCTTGGTGTCTAGTTTTTGTGCAGAAAATCAACTATCAGGAAAAATCCCGGAAAATATGCCAAAATCCAATTTCTCACTAGAAGACAAGATGGAGGCAACGAGGGGCCCACACCACCTAGCCGCGCGGGCCAGGCCAGGCCACGCCTGGGGGCGGTGTGGCCGCCTCGGGATGGGGAATTGGAGGAGATCATCGCCGTGATCATCACCATCACTTCTCCATCAACCATCCATGATGCCCCCATCTATGAGTGAGTAATCCCCCGCTATAGGCTATGGGGATGGTAGGGATTAGATGAGATTGTTCATGTAATGGCATCAGATTGTTAGGGCATGGTGCCTAGTATCTTTTATTAGTGCTTTTTGACTTTTTTGCAACTTGTTATGCTTAATGCTTGTCACTAGGGCCCGAGTGCCATGATTTTAGATCTGAACATGTTATTGATTCATTATGATAGTATTTTTTGTGATCTTACCTGCAAGTTGTATACACATATTCTTATCCAGAACAGAAGGCCCCGAAGTGACAATAATCGGGATAACCAGAGGGGATGGCTTTGATGTGAGGATCACATGTGTTCACAGAGTGTTAATGTTTTGCTCCGATGATCTATTAAAAGGAGCACCTTAATTGCCAGTAGTTCCCTTGAGGCCCCACTGCAAACGGGCTGGCAGGACAAAAGATGTTGTGCAAGTTCTCATTGCGAGCACGTATGACTATATGGAACACATGCCTATGATTATTTAGTACTTGGATGCTTTATCTTATTTATCTGCAATTTCCCTATGTTTTGATTGCTATATGAATTGTCTTGTCCATGCAACGCCCATCCATCCATCCCTATGCCTACCGCGCTTTAATTCTACTATTTACTGCAATTGTTACTACTGTCTTTTACTACTTCTATTACTTTGCTATTGCCACTACAAAACTGTTGCTACTGATAAACTGCTATGAGCAATATTGTTTCCCGGTGTAGCTGAATTGACAACTCAGTTGTTAAGGCTTATAAATATTCTTTGGCTCCCCTTGTGTCGAATCAATAAATTGGGTTTCACTTCCCTCGAAAATACTGTGATACACCCCCTATACTTGTGGGTCATCAAGACTATTTTTTGGCACCGTTGCCGGGGAGCATAGCTCTATTTATCAAGTTCACTTCGAATCACTATTGTTCGCTGCTATCCATCCATCATGGGTAAGTCTCGTGATGGAAAAGTTCCTATATTACCATCCACTACAAGGAGATGTACACTTCTGAACACCTCTGTTGCTCTTGATTCACCATCTGTTATGAGTAAGCTCCTTACACCACCACATACACATGCTACACATACCTGGATAGTTGTGCTGATTTTGTTTTCAGGAATGGAAGTCCCAAAGAAGCTGAGGAATTAATGGCTAAAATAAGCAAGAATTATGATGACTCGACTTCACGTGAGCCAACTACGCCTTAGACAGCTACACCTGAGTTAACTATGCCTGCATCGACATCAACATCAAAGAAGAGGGGAGTTATTGAAATAAATGATGAAGTGATGAAGGAAGCTAAGAAATGTCTGAAGGAGAAAGGTATTAAAGGTGAAGACGTAAAGAATTTACCTCCTATAGAAGAATTATGTAAGCCAATCTCCCACTTACCCACTATAGTGGTACACACTCTCCAACATTTTGATGAAGGTGATATTCCTTACTCTAAACCTCCTGATCAATGCTTGGAAGAATTTGATATTTTTATTGTTAAGCAAGATAATTTTAATAAAAGAGTGCAAAATCATCTAATGGGAAACTCTAGAGCTATTATTGAGTTGAAGAATATTGTGGAAAGAACCTCTAATGATGTTAAAATGCTTGTTAAACATTTCCAAATGGTTCAAACTCAAATTGATCAGCTTATTAAAGTACAAAAAGATTTGCTAGTTAATGATTCTAAGGAAAAACAAGCTTATGAAATTAGAACTAGAAGTGGTGCTGCCACCCAGGATCCTCTATATCCCGAGGGGCATCCTAAAAGAATTGAGCAAGATTCTCAACAAATTAAAAATAGTGGTACTTCCCCTAAGAAAAGGAAAAAGAAACATAAAACTATTGTAGAATCTTCTGAACCTGCTAAAGGTCCTAATAGTATATCTGTCTCTGATGCTGAAGCTAAGAGTGGTAATGAGGAAAATGATGCTCTTGATAAAGAAAAAGTTGAAGAAAAACCAGAAAGTCACACTAAGAATACCAAATACACTAAGGAAGATTTTATTGCTAAGAAACATGGTAGTGAAAGAGAGCCTTGGGTCCAAAAACCTATGCCTTTCCTTGATAAGAAACACAAGTCAAAGGGATATGAACACTATAATAAGTTTTGTGAGTGGACGAAACCTTTATTTTTGCAAATCCCTTTGACTGATGCTATTAAATTACCTCCTTATTCAAAATATATGAAGAATATTGTCTCTAATAAAAGGAAGATCCCCAATGAGGAAATTTCTACTTTTCTTGCTAATTATTCCTTTAACGATAAAGTTCCAAAGAAGCTTGGAGCCCCAGGGATTCCAACTATTCCATGTTCAATTAAAAATAGCTATGTTAGAACTGCTTTGTGTGATTTGGGAGCAGGAGTTAGTGTTATGTCTTTCTCTCTCTATAGGAGACTTCAATTGGAGAAATTAATACCAACTGATATATCTTTGCAAATGGCTGATAAATCTACTACTATTCCTGTTGGTATATGTGAGGATGTTCCTGTTCAAGTGGCTCATGATTTCTTGATATTAACTGACTTTGTTGTGCTTGAAATGCCTGAAGACGATAATATGTCTATTATCCTTGGGAGATCTTTTCTTAATACTTCAGGAGTTGTTATTAATTGCGATCAAGGAAAGGTGACTTTTAATGTTAATGACAAGGAGCATACTATCTATTTCTCCAAGAAGATTGATAGGACTTATGGCTTAAATTCAATTGAACATGTTGAGGGCATCCAAGTTAGAGAGATATATTGTCCCATACCACGAGAAAAATATGAAACTATTATGATTGGGACCATGCTATCAAGGTTGAGGTAACATAATCATTTAGTGGAATACAAAGTTTTGTTTCATATAAAATTGTTTTGGTAACAAGACCTGATCTACCTTGTTAAGAAAGGGATTGGAATTAACAAATAATGTTTTCACCATGATTATCTTCACTTACTTTTATTTTATCCATTTCAATTTTTGTTTTCACTTAGTTTACTTTTATTTTGCTAGTTGCTTTCATATTAGAGTGTCTTAGAACTTCTGAAGTTTTAGTTTTGTTTTGTTAGTGCATCATTCAAAAAACATCTTTCTCCTAGAAATTATTCATCAATACTTGAAAATTGCTAAAAAATAAAGTGTCTCGAAAAATTCCTGAAAATTCATATTAAATTTGTAAGTGAAAGGGGCAGAGGAGTACCTGGAGTGACCTAGGGGCCCATCAGGCAGGCACACCACCTGGTGGCGTGGCCACACCAGGGGCGCACCTAGCCATGGTGTGGGCCACCCCTGGCCCTCCACTCACTCTCTCACTTGCCACTTCTTTCTCTCTCCCAAGAAAACACCAGTTCATTGCTCAAACTCGCGTTCTTGCTGTTATTGCTCACGATTTTTCGATCTCCTTGCTCAACCCATCTTTGCTGCTGAAATTTGGAGCATTTGTTCTCCGGTATGTGACTCCTCTGCTTGTCCAAGTAGATTTGTGTTTAGTGGATTATATCTTGAGTATTTTGCTATTGTAGGTGACAGGTTATGTGAGCTTGTTCAATGCTTAGAAAAATTATTTTGATGCATGTTTAGGCCTCTTACAAGTCCCTATGAGTAGTTCATTTCATTATGTATTTACTTTGCAATCACTTGTATGATGGTTGTCTAAAAATTTCATAAAAGAAGATGAATGAACACCAACTCAACCAACATGAATTGAGGGTGCCTGCAGTTATGAAGGTTCACCGTGAGGAGGAAGTCTTTCCCTCTGCCTATCCATGCCTAGAATTCATGAGGGCTGCAGGGATTTCTCAAGATTTCCATACTTTGATTACTAATGTAGGATTGGAGCATTTTGTGGGAGACGAACCTACCCAATATGTGAAACTAACTATGTCCGTGGTGTAGGTTTTCTAGTTTAGTTACTCCTTGCCTAACCCCATGGTCCATTACAAAATTTACAATGTACCTGTCGATCTCCCTTTTGATGACTTTTGTGCAGCTATTAAAGTACCACAGTGGGGTTCATGTGGAAGTATTAGAGAGAGACCTACACCACTCATGGACTTGTACGCGGAAATTTGCCAAGGGAGCAGCTTCTCAAAGGAGAGTGATAAAATTCATAATATTCATCTCCCGTCTATTCGGTACTTTGCTTAATTTATTGCCAAGTGTGTCCTCGCTAGGAAAACTGCTAATAAATTATCCTCATGTGATCTAGCCTTCATCTCAGCTGCCTTAAAACGAGATAGGACTTATAATTTGGGTGCCTTGATAGCTTTTCTTCTGGCTGCTAACCGCGAGAAAGTGGGAATTTGTGGAGGCCTCATCGCCTCTCGTTTACTAGCTTTGCATGGTGTAGTGCCTCATCATTTAGACCTACAGTTTCCCATAGAGAGGCTTGACCTTAATTCCATGATTCAACATAAATTTGTTTCTTCTTAGGCTAATTTGAGTGATTTATCTTATGAAATAACCTTCCTCAAAGCTGGTTGGATAAGGGGTAAGTCTGAGCGTGTTGTTCTTTTGCCTGCACCTGTTTTTTTTAACCTTGATACCAGGGAAGGATGGTCACTCACCGAGGAAGAGCTCGATACGTATCTGGGGGAGCTCTCCCAGCGAGAGCAGGATACTGGAAGGGAGATTACAGATGATTCGGTCTAGCCCTCGAATGAGGGGGAGTCTTCGTACCAGTAGCCTACCTATGATTGGGGAGCTTCTTCTTCTACACAAGGGCCTAACTACGATCATTCCTATGATGACCCGCCGGCTTGGAGTTCCTACCCGCGTTCGGGTTGACACCCACTTAGGCCAAAAGCCTAAGCTTGGGGGGAGGTACACCGGCATCACACTCATCTACATATCATGTTCAGTCGGTACTTTGTATATCCATGTTTTGTTTTCTTTTTATTCTTCATTCTTGCTTTATTTCTACTTTCCAAAACACAAAAAGACCAAAATATTTTTGCTATTTCTCTTTGCTTGCTTCTTTTTCTTTTTGCCTTGGTTTGCCTCTTTGTTTTAGATTTGTCTTATTTATTCAATAAACCCAAAAAGATTTCGCTTTGCTTGTTTTTCCTTTTCATTCTTGCCTTTAAAAATCAAAAAAACCAAAAATATTTTTTGTTCTTCTTTGGTTTTGTGAAGTTCATTGCAGGTTTCAGCAGTCCTCAGTGGACTTTGGTTTCATGTTATTATTCAAGCCACACAAGTGAAGGGAAATAATGAAGATTAATGACAACTTGAGGTGTGGTAAGAGGCTGGTAATGAACTCTATTTGTTTTCATTTTTGTACATATACTCATCATTGTGGGCATGCTAAGTCTGTTCATGTAAGGTGTGTGTTATTTATGGATGCTTAGTAGTTCTAGCTTTCTTATGATTAGCTCCATCTTGCTAATAGTTTGTAGCATGTCATATGAATGTTTGTTTGCATTGTTCTATTCATAACTTGGTATGACACTGTGGTATCCTCCTCTGAATGTTTCATTTGAATCGACTTGGCACATGCTCACGCATGCATATGACTGAAACAATCAGTTAAGCCTCGATGAATTATTTTGCGTCGGGGTTCTTGAATAACTCTCATGCCATATTAGTCCTGTTTTGTTGCAAGCATGATTATGACAGTTATTGCTCTCTCGTTTGTCGCTCCCTTACTATTGCTAGCCTTCACGTGCACTGAGTAGGATCTCTACTCGTGTTTCCAACTCCCCAAAACCAATATTGCCAAAAGTGTCCACCATACCTGCCTATTAGCATCATTTGCTATTCCGTGCATATTCGGTATGCCTTGTTTTCTTCCAAATAAAATGTTTGCTTGTTATGAGAAAGTTAGTTAGTAAAGCTCTCACGATCTTTATGGCACACTTTATTTCTTACACTTAATAAACCTGAACTATTGTGACTGTCCATGAAAAGTTATATGCTTGCAAATTATAGGCTGGGGATTAGCAGAACCGTGCTGTCATGGGGAACACTTTCAACACCTGTAAACATATACCCAGTTGATATCATGCTCTTTTGTTTACGGATGTCATCGGTGTGAAATAAAAAGGGAGCTTGTAAGTCCATGGAGTTATGTATGTGTGTTAGAGAAACGCCTGGGCGGCTGTTCTAATCCATGCCTAATCATGGTGGAAACCTGCAGCGTAACCATAATGAGCAATCTAGGAAGCATTCTTCTTATAAAAAAGGAGAGAGATAGTTATTGAGAAAAAGGAAAAAAAGATGAGAAAAGAGGAAAGAGAGAAAAAAGCACCATTTTCCCATGGTAAATAAGAAGATTGCTGAGATGCTCATTGTCTGCTTGCCTTGTCATTTTGATATGGGGATTCTTCCGTATCATCGAGCAAGGGGTACCCCATTGGCGGTTCTCTATGATACGCATGTATTTACTATGACAAGAACTTACCGATAACTAAAGTTGAGTAGCATGAGGAGCGACCCTCGTACTCAAGGGACATGACATTTCCAGTTTATAGTATGTCAAGCATATAACTCCTATTGGACCTCACTTTCACTTTAACCATTTAAAGATGCTTATGATAGGGGCAATGAGAGCTCAAAGCTAATGAGTACCATACTTTCAACATTCGGAAGCCTTTCAAACTTTTCAAAACCTTTTCATTTCCTTGTTGAGTCATCACCTATTCTATGAGCACTTTCTTGAGAGCATAGTTGTCATTCTTAGTGTAATATGCTTGTCTCAAAATTTGGATTAATTGTGTCATGACTTTGATGCTTGTATCTTTGATATCTTTACTTCTAGTCTTCACTTGAACTTCCCTACAATCAAAGGCAAGCGAGATACCACTCTATCAAACCTTTTTATGAGCATTGCAATGTTGCTTATGTTTATGCTTCATGCTACTTACTATTTTTGAGTTGGAATCTCTTCATAGTTTGCAATGACCATTAAGTAAACTTATTTGCATGCTCTTTATTATGAATTGTTTAAGTAGTTAACCATATGCTGAGAATATATACATCTTATGAAGCAAATGTGTTCGTGAAAGCTCTTTTATCGCACTCAGTTTTCAACTGAATTGCTTGAGGACAAGCAATAAGCTAAGCTTGGGGGGAGTTGATACGTCCAACACGTATCTACTTTCCTGAACACTTTTGCTATTGATTCTCCTCTAAACTTGTGTGATTTGGATACAACTAACACGGACTGACACTGTTTTCAGCAGAATTACCTTGGGGTCTAGTTTTTGTGCAGAAAATCAACTATCAGGAAAAATCCCGGAAAATATGCCAAAATCCTATTTCTCACTAGAAGATTCACGGAGCCAGAAGACGAGACGGAGGAGGGCCACGAGGGGCCCACACCACCTGGCCGCGCGGGCCAGGCCGCGCCTGGGGGTGGTGTGGCCGCCTCGGTCACCCCCTCAGCCTCCCTCTTCGCCTATAAGATGCCTCCTGACCTATAAACCCAAGGGGGGTTGATGTTTTTCCAAAAAGAGTTCCGCTACGCCGCCACCACTAGATTCCGTGAATCAGAACCAGAAACTCCGTTCTAGCACCTTGACGGGATAGGGAATTGGAGGAGATCATCGCCATGATCATCACCATCGCATCTCCATCCACCATCCATGATGCCACCATCTATGAGTTAGTAATCCCCCGCTGTAGGCTATGGGGATGGTAGGGATTGGATGAGATTGTTCATGTAATGGCATCAGATTGTTAGGGCATGGTGCCTAGTATCTTTTATTAGTGCTTTTTGACTTTGTTGCAACTTGTTATGCTTAATGCTTGTCACTAGGGCCTGAGTGCCATGATTTCAGATCTGAACATGTTATTGATTCATGATGATAGTATTGTTTGTGATCTTACCTACAAGTTGTATACACATATTGTTGGCCAGAACCGAAGGCCCCGAAGTGACAATAATCGGGATAACCGGAGGGTATGGATTTGATGAGGATCACATGTGTTCACGGAGTGTTAATGCTTTGCTCTGGTGCTCTATTAAAAGGGGCACCTTAATTGCCAGTAGTTCCCTTGAGGCCCCGCCGCAAATGGGCTGGCAGGACAAAATATGCTATGCAAGTTCTCATTGCGAGCACATATGACTATATATGGAACACATGCCTATGATTATTTAGTACTTGGATGCTTTATCTTATATATCTGCAATTTCCCTATGTTTTGATTGCTATATGAATTGTCTTGTCCATGCAACGCCCGTTCATCCATTCCTATGCCTACCACGCTTTAATCCTACTGTTTACTGCAATTGTTACTACTATCTTTTACTACTGCTATTACTTTGCTATTTCTACTACAAAACTGTTGCTACTGATAAACTGCTGTGAGCAAGATTGTTTCCAGGTGCAGCTGAATTGAGAACTCAGTTGTTAAGGCTTATAAATATTCGTTGGCTCCCCTTGTGTCGAATCAATAAATTGGGTTTCACTTCCCTCGAAAATACTACGATACACCCCCTATACTTGTGGGTCATCACTCATCTAAATAGTTAATGTGAAGAATTCAACCATGGATTTCAGAAAATAAAGCATGGATCATCTGATAAACTTACCGATGTGAAGATTCACCCACTCAAAAACATGAAATCAATGAAGAATCAAAAGTTCTAGGGGATTAGGGTTTGAGGTGAAGAGAGAAAGAGAAAGAAAGAATAAGGGAGGAAGAAGAAAAGGGCTAGCTGTGAGCCAGCCATCGTCGGTCTTTACCTGGTGATTTAGTCGGTACGGGCGGGCGGTACGGGTGCGTCCTGCCCGTACCGGTGGTCGTCACCATTGGATCAAGTTTAGGGTTCCGAGATCCAGCCTGGAGGTATGGTATGGTCGAACAGTACATGCGCATCCTGCCCATACCAGTGCTTGTTATCACGGTAGTAAGATTTGAAGCAAATCGTCAAAGTTCAGTACGGGCGGGCGGTACGGGTACCTCCGACCATACCCATGCTCGTTATGAGCACTAAATAAAATAAACTTTCATGATTGATTTCTCTTCAATGGTACGGGCGCGTGGTACGGTCATCTCTGGCCGTACTAATTCTCGTTACGCAGTCTGAACCTTGTTTTATTCTTCCTTTCGGCTTTTTTTCACTGTTCTTTAAACTTCACGAAAGTATAAATTCTCTGCAAGCCTGAAATCTTGAACAAATTTATTAAAACACACAAAGTTGAAACAAAATAAAATTTACCTACTAAGAATGGGTTGACTCCCATTAAGAATTTTATTAAGGAGAGCTAGATTATCAACGAACCTCCGAGTCATTATCTTTACCTCAAGATGTCCTTCATTGATGGCTTTCACTTGTTGGATACACTTAGGTGGTGGAACATATTTGTCACAATGGTCCTGCTTGTTTGGAAAATAATGAACAATCTGATCAGCATAAATATTACAAACAATCTTACCGTTAGAGCAACCAACATTAGCTCCAACAGTGCTAAGAAAAGGTCTTCCAAGGATGATTGAAAGTTTGTCATCTTAGGGAACATCTAGTATGATAAAATCAGTGGGTATAACATGTTGGTTACTTCTAAGTAAAATATCTCCGATCATACCGACAGGTTGTTTAGTTGTCTTATCAGCTATTTGCATAGTAATTTAAGTAGGAGAACACTCTCCAAGGTTCAATTTCTTAAACAAGGAATAAGGCAGGACACTAACACCTGCCCCTAGGTCACAAAGATCATTAAGGATTTAGTTTTCCCAATCATGCAAGAGATAGTTGGTATACCTAGGTCCCCAAGCTTAGCAGGCAGCTTATCACCAAAGCTATTCATTACTGCTACAGTCTTAGTTACCTTCTTTTTTCTATTAAGAATATCTCACATAAACTTTTTATAAGTAGGAACTTGAATAGCATCGATTAAAGGGAGTTCTAAACAAAGGCTTCCTAGTGCTTCGACAAAAGAATCATAAATGGCTTTATCTAGTTCGTACTGAACACGATTAGGATAAGGAATTTCCTTTCTAGTGGGTATTACCTTCTCCTTTACCTTTGCCATTGGTTCATCATCCTTTTAAGTTTTCTTCTCTGCTGAAGGTTTTTGCTTATCAGCACATTCTTCACTTGAGGCGATAGCCTGCTCTTCTTGTTCCTTTCTGAGATCAACATCTTCTCTTGAGTCTACTGTCTCAGCATCTAAATCATATTGTTTATGTTTATCCCTTGCTTCTTCTTCTTCTTATTTGTCTTTAGAAGTCTCATGCTCTATTTTTGAGCTTTGTAATCCATATCATCTTGAGTATCCACAAGGTCCTATTTTTCTTGACTCATTTCTTGAGTCTCTTTTGCCTTGCAGGCTTGTTCTTCTTGATACCAAGGTGGCACCTGGGGTTCATGTGTCTCTGTACCACATCTAGTGACAAACTTAATAGAAACAATATTGTAAGTAAAATTACCTTGGTCTAAAATAAGAGCTTGAGTTTCAATTATCTGATCACATTGAGTTTTCACCATTCTCAAGTATTTATCCAAATGCCTGGTGGCATGTCCTAAATCATCAAAAACTTCATTTAGATCTTTTATGTTCTTTTCTTGAGTCATTAGTCGTTTATAATATTTCTCACGGAACTGATTTTCTTGATATCTAAACTTTTGCATCACAAGATTTATTTAATCTTCTATAACATAAGCTTGAAGAATATCTACTTTATTTTCTTCAATAAGTTATGCTTCTATTCCTTTTTCTTTCATGGACTTCTTAACTTCAGGCATAAGTTCCGGGGGTATATGAAACGTACCTTTTGTGGTTCAGCATCCTCAACAGGATTAAATTGTTCATCATTAAAGGATCTTACCTCAAAAAGTGTTATGCATTCGGGCAACATCAAGTTGCAAATATCCCCTACAGATAAGTTAATCATTTATTTTGTATCAGCATTAAGCCCATTATAAAAATATTGGATAATTAAATGCTCATGGAAACCATGATTCGGTACTTTCATAATCATTCCATAAAATTTATTCCCTGCTTGATAAAAGTTTTCTCCAACTATTTGAAGAAAGTTTGTAATGTTGCCTTTCATATGCATGATTTTAGTAAACGAGCAATATTTATGAATAAATTCTCGGTTGCTATGTTTCCAGCTTTTTGTAGTGTGAATGGGTAATGACTGTAACCAAGTAAAAGCTTTATCTTTGAGAGACCAACGAAAAAGTTTAAGGACCACAAACTCAATTGGTAAACTTGCTGGATTAAGAGTAGCACAAAGGTCATAGACCCTCATCAAGTGATCACTAGGATCTTCCTCTTCTTTTCCTGCGAAAGAAATTTATTTCATCATATAAATTAGCTCAGGATATATTTCAAATTCCTGGCCTTCAAGATCAGGACAAAGAATAGGCATTTTTCTTAAGTTCCTACATGGATTCCCATATTCTCCCAATGGTAGCCTAGGCTCTTCGGCCCCCTGGTGATGGTTAAGTTTGCCATCAAACGAATCAAAATATTCACGTGTATAGTACGTGAGTTAGAAAATCTTTCAATAAATTCTAGGCATATTTCAGTTGGAATACGGTCAATATATGGAGGTAAAAAGTCTTTCCGGAATGAGTGGTACCTCTTTCTTCAACAGAGTCATGGAAGGTGTCAACAATCACTTATGTCAAGAAACAACACTTAGTGCTTAGATCCCCGACAACGATGCCAGAAAATAACTTGATGTCCTGCAAGTGCATAGGTTCGTCATATCATGTTTTCACAGAAGTATTAATTCTAGTTTTTATATTGTTCCCAACAAGGACCCTAGGTAAGTCTTTTTATGCGGCGTTTCTATCGCACTCAAGCTGTCACCTGTCTTGAGTGAATTGACTGCAATTGTTGAAGGTGGAAGGGGTGAGTGATTAATATAGGAAACTTACGTAAAGGAAAAAGCGAGAATTAAATAACATAAAAGTAAAGGCGAGAAAATTGTTCGAAGTTCCTACAGATGAGAAGTTAGGAGCGAAGAGAAATGGTTCATGGTAATAGTGAAGTTTCCAAATGATTAAAATGGAATAAGCGATTGTGATATTTCTTATTTATAAGTGAGTAGGCAAGCAACCCGTATATCGACTGGGAGTCCTCATGGCCAATTCTTCCCAGTCCCAATAATCCATCTGCATGTTACTGATGACCCACAATTATAGGGGGTGTATCGCAGTATTTTCGATAAGTAAGAGTGTTGAACCCAACAAGGAGCATAAGGTGTTGACGAGTGGATTGGAGCAGAATTCTCTGTAAATACTTAGCAAACGGATTTTTAGGGGGTTTTGATAATGCAGATAAATAAAGTGCGAGTAAATAAAAGACAATAATAATAAATGCAGCAAGAGGCCCAATCCTTTCTTTAGCAAAGGACAAGCCAGTTGTATTACTTAAAATGACCAAACATTCTCGAGGACACATGGGAATATCGTCAAGTGCTTTCATTTCATATAGTTGATTAATCTTCTTTGGTTTGATAAGTGTTGTGTGGGTGAACCTGTGCTAATGTACTGACCTTCTAGGACTAAAACATACTTGTGATTAAACCCGTTGCAAGCATCCGCAAGTACAAGAAAGTAATTAAGATAAAAACCTAACCACAACTTTAAACTCTGAGATCCTACACGCCCTTGTGCAAAGGTTTCCTAACAAGGGTTCAGGTTTCTATCACTCTGGCAACCCCTACAATTAGTAGCCAAATACACAATGCATTCCCCTAGACCCATAAAGGTGAAGTGTCATGTAGTCGACATTCACATGACACCACTGAATAACACCACAACTTAAATAACAAACCATTGAATCTTTCTCAACACAATTCCACTACTAACAACATGACTTCTCCCATGTCCTCAAGAACTAAACGAACTACTCATGAGACATCATATGGATCAAGATCAGAGATGAAATAATGATAAGTAACAATCTGAACATTACAATAATTCAATGGTTCCACTTAATAGCATCAACTACAACAAGTAATCAAGACTAGGAAAGTTTCCCCTAAGAACTATGCCAGATTCAACCCAATTGTTACAACTGTATGAAGTGGTGATGATGGTGCTGGTGGAGATGATGATGATGATGATCCCGATGAAGTCCAGCTTGATGGTGGTGTTGATGGCGACGATCTCCCCTCTCTGGGAAGGAATTTCCCTGGCAGATTTCTGCCTGCCGGAGAGCTCTTTCTCTCTCTGTAGTTTTTTGCCTCGCAGAGGCCGTGGAATCTTTCTGTGGTTGCTCCCCGAGTCTTAGGGTTTGGTGGGGATAATATATGCCAAAGGGGAGAGCCAGGAGTGGTCCAGGGTGGCCACACCACCTGGTGGCGCGGCCTAGGGTAGCCCACGCCAGGGGGTGGTGTGGGCCCCCTGTGGCCCAACTCCGTTCCCCCTTCTGGCATCCATCGTCTTCTGGAAAAATAGGATTTTCCATGTATTTTCTGGGATTTTCTGATCTTCGTGAATTTCGCCTCTAAACAACGCCTTTTCCATCAGAATCCTGACTTCAGCGGTCCATCCTCCAAAAGTCATCAACCATGCAAAAACATATGAAATAACATAAGTATCATCTCTTGATATGAAATATATTAATGAATAACAGTAAATTATGATATAGAATAGTGATGCAAAATGGACGTATCAAATCCCCCCAATCTTAGACTTCACTTGTCCCCAAGCAAAAACTGAGCTCAATAAACATGACCTCGGGTTTATGGAGTGAAGAGTCGATAAAAGAATACGGATAAGAAGCATCACATTCATCAATACACAAATCATAATAGAAGACAACTCACTATTATATAACTTAACTTGTAATAAGTAAAGGAAATAGAATAAAGATACACAAAGTAAATCATAATTGGTAATGGCAAACTTTGATCTTGGTCAAAGAATAGTTAACAATTTGCTGGAGTTCAAACATAATGGGATTTTCAATGATAGCTTTCAATGTAGTACTCACTAAGATAGGAGCAGTGTGCAAAACAAGGAACATAAGAAACTTGATTGAATAAATCATCATATGAATGAATGAAACACAACAACTCAACATACTTGCTGAGATAGAAAGGAATAGGTTTACTGACTCAACTAAAAAGTAAAAGATAGGCCCTTCGCAGAGGGAAGTAGGGATTTCAAGTTTCATAAAGAGCTTCCAAAAATTATGGTACTTATTAGCTTTCAGCTCTAATTGCCCCTATCATACGCATCTTTAGGTGATTAAGGTTAAAGTGAACAAACTATGGAGTATATGCTTGACAAAGTATAAGTTGGCAATCTCATGTCCCTTGAATACGAGGGTCGCTCCTCATGCTACTCAAGTTTAGTTACCGGTAAGTTCTTGTCATAGTAAGTACATGTGTATCATAGAGAACCGCCAATAGGGTACCCCTTCCACATGATACAAGAGCTATCCCATAATCAAAATGACAAGGCAAGCAGACAATGAGCATTTCAGCAATCTTTTTATTTACTAGGGGAAAATGGTGCTTTTTCTCTCTTTCCTCTTTTCTCATTTTTTTCTTTTTCTCAATCTCTATCTCTTTTTTTATAAGAAGAATGCTTCATAGATTGCTCACTATGGTGATGCTGCAAGTTTCCACCATGATTAGGCATGCCTTAGGCTAGCGGCCTAGGAGTTTCTCTAACACACATACATAACTCCATGGACTTACAATATTCCCTTTCATTTCACACCGATGACATCCATAAACAAAGAGCATGATATCAACTAGGTACAATGTACAAGTGCAATGTTGAATTCTTTCCCCATGACAACATGGTTCTGCTAATCCCAACGTATAAGTGCAAGCATATACAACATAGATGACACAATGGTTCAAGTTTTTTAGGGGCAAGAAAAGTAAAGTGTGCCATCAAGTTTGTGAGAGCTTTAATCACTAATTTTCACATAACAAGTTTAATTCAGAAGGTAGATAAAAACAAGAATTTACTTGGAATAGCAATAGTGCTAATAGGTAGGTATGGTGGACACAAATGGCATATGTTTTGGTTTAAGGATTGGATGCACGAGAAGCATTCCCTCTTAGTACAGGTTTTAGGCTAGCAAGGCTGGGTAGCAAGCATAAGAGTTGAAGGAAACAAACATACAAGTGATAAAAACATACATGCAATATTCCTTGGAAGCACAAAAGATCTTAACTAGAGAATACTAAGCTTATGAGCAAATCAAGAAAGATTATGAAATTATATTCTTTAAGAGTACTTTTATCTTTTTCATTAAATTCTCGTAATAGTGTTGCTACTGACCGAGCCAGGTTTGCCAAAACCAACTAAATTTACTTAATGATCCCAGAGTGATACCCATACTAACAACAAGATCAACCATATAATAGTAATTGAAAACTAAATAAGATATGCAAAAGAGTAAATGATAGAACTTCTCATTAATATTTCATAACGGCAACTCACACCAAGGGATACATAGATAACTAACGAGAGGGGGAACACTTCCATAATGCAAACTATCCTACATGATAACTTCTCTATTCATGATATGACTCTACTTAAAAGGTAAAAAGATAAAAGATAGTGATATGATATCGCGACACTCCCCCAAGCTTGGAAAAAACCAAGGGGATGCCAAAACCTGATGACGAAGTACTCCTTCGGTGGTGGTGGTGTTCTCTCGATGAGCTTTTCAATCAATTCCCTCGAGTCCTCAATCTCGAAGGTGAGAGTATGAATCAACTCTGAATTGTGCTCTATACGGTTCATTATCATGTCAGGCTATAAATCCCAGCTCTTGCGATTCTTTCCCCACTCTTTCTCCTTGAAGTCTTCTTTTCCTACATGGTTAGAACGAGGCATATCCCAATTGGAGGGTAGTTTCTCCTTGGGCATATTCTGGAATTGCTGCTCACGGATAAGGGTATGGAAGGGATTCTTGGTGCGTGGAGAAGGTGACCGTGAAGCCAAGCAATGACGCGGAGTCTTCCCTCCATTGGACATACGTGCAGTCCTTTTGAACATGGAAGGGTTCGCCACCACTCCAATGATTGCAATGGGGGGGCGGGTGTGCGGATGCTGGTCTTCCTTTGCTTCCTCTTCAACTTCACCATCGATCTCCTCCTCCTGCTCAGAGTCTTGGAGATCCTCCTCCGCAGGCTCCTTGCCTTTATCGTTGGCGGAGACCATTGTGCTTCTAAACTTTAAGAATAGTTCCTGGCAAAAACAGATCAAAATGAAAACACGACGAGAACACGATATACGAACCTCGGGGGATCTGGAGGATTATATATCACGAAGTTTTACAACAAAAGGAAGGTACTGGGAGAAAACGGGTCGGAGACGGGCTCTGGGGTGGCCACACCCCCTGGTGGCGCGGCTAGGTGGGCTCGCGCCACATGGTGGTGTTAGCCACCTGGGCTCTGTTTCCGTCCCTTTTTTGACTCATTGCTTTACATGATAGATAAAAACTCCAAAAATATAAATTGACAGATTTTTCGCGGACCAGAACTGTTACCTATTCGAAAACAGACTCTACAGGTCTCTGATACATTGCAAATGTATCTATAATTTTTGATGCTCCATGCTTGGTTTTGTCCACTTTCTTGTGTTTTGTCCACACTTTGGAGTACTTTTCATATGATTTCTTGGACTAACCTATTAACAACAGCCACAGATCCAGCTGCCTATTTTCTGCTGTTTTTGGTTCCAGGAAAGTCAGAAAATGAATATTCTCGGAATTGGACGGGACAAAAGCCAAAGTGCCTATTTTTCCAGAAGACTCCAGGAGCCAGAATACGAGACGGAGAAGAGCCTTGGGGTGGCCACACCACCTGGTGGCGCGGGACAGGCCAGGCCGCGCCAGGGGCTGGTGTGGACCCCCAGGCACCCTCTCGGCCTCTCTCTTCGCCTATAAGGAGCCTTCTGACCTAGAAACTTCGGGGGGTTCGACGTTTTTCCACGAAAATTCCGCTGCGCCGCCGCCACCAAAGGGGAGATTCGGGGGACAGAAAGTCTCTGTTCTGGCACCCTACCGGGACGGGGAAGTGCCCCCGGAGCCATCTCCATCGATCTTCACCATCATCTTCATCGACCATCCATGTTTCCCCCATCTATGAGTGAGTAATCCCCCGCTGTAGGCTATGGGGATGGTAGGGATTGGATGAGATCGTTCATGTAATGGCATCAGATTGTTAGGGCATAGTGCCTAGTATCTCTTATTAGTGCTTTATGACTTTGTTGCAACTTTGTTGTGCTTAATGCTTGTCACTAGGGCCCGAGTGCCATGATTTCAGATCTGAACTTATTATTGATTCATTATGATAGTATTGTTTCTGGTCTTATTTGCAAGTTGTATACACATGTCGTTGTCCGGAACCTATGGCCCTGAAGTGACAGAAATCGGGATAACCGGAAGGGAATGGCTTTGATGTGAGGATCACATGTGTTCACGGAGTTTTAATGCTTTGCTCCGGTGCTCCATTAAAAGGAGCACCTTAATGGCCAGTAGTTCCCTAGAGGCCCCGCTGCAAACGGGCTGGCAGGACAAAAGATGTTGTGCAAGTTCTCATTGCGAGCACGTATGACTATATATGGAACACATGCCTAGGATTGTCTAGTACTTGGGTGCTTTATCTTATTTATCTGCAATTGCCCTATGCTCTGATTGCTATGTGAATTGTCTTGTCCATGCAACGCCCATCCATCCATCCCTATGCCTACCGCACTCGGATCCCATTGTTTTTTGCTTTTGTTACTACTGTCCTTGCTTTACTACTGCTGCTACTTTGCTATTCCTACTACAAAACTGTTGCTATTGATAAACTGCTGTGAGCAAGATTGTTTCTAGGTGCAGCTAAATTTACAACTCAGTTGTTAAGGCTTATAAATATTCTTTGGCTCCCCTTGTGTCGAATCAATAAATTGGGTTTAACTCCCTCGAAAATACTGCGATACACCCCCTATACTTGTGGATCATCAAGACTATTTTCTGGCGCTGTTGCCGGGGAGCATAGCTTTATTTATCAAGTTCACTTGGATTCACTATTGTTCAAAGCTAACTTTATTTTTCTCCTTGTTTGCTTGTTTCCTTATCAAAAATACAAAAAAAATTAGTTCCTACTCTATTTGTTATTTTCGTTGGTCTGTTATTGTCGTGCTTTATCATGCTTGTTGTCAATGGTTGGTTTCTTTGAAACTGAATCTTATTGGCAAGGTGGGTTCACGGAAGATCAAAAATATTCTTATAAGGAACACCGCTTGTCACAAAAAGGGAAACACTTATGGGAACAAATTGATAGATTGTATTACCATTGCTAGGAACGTGTGGTCTACTTATAATGTTACTTATTGCTGTGATGAGTCTTGTTGCAGAAAGAGGTATAAACACCTCCCTTTTCAATGTGAGTATAGTGATAATGTTACCATATCTTCTTATGTTAAGGGAAATTATGACTTTTATGATGTGGAACAAATTGAGGAATTTATTGCTTGGAAGGGTGCTTTTGAACTTGCTATTTTGCTTGAAAATATTGATGATTCACCTTACAAATCTGAGGTGTATGGTATACCTAAATTTTGCTTTGATAATTACAAGGATGAAAATGGCTATATTCTTGAATATTTTAATAGATGCTTTCCACAAATGGAAGAGACTAATGCCTTGTAGGATCCTATGGAAGAAGAAATTGATGAACCTGAAATCTCATTAGATGAAAAAGAAGAGGAGAGTAATGAACAAAAGGAGGAAGAATGGATTAGCTACCCATGCCTACCTTCTAATGAGAGTAACTCTTTATCCCTTACATTATTTGACTGTCCCCCTTGCTTACTAAAGGAGAATGAATGTTATGTTCCTAAGGTTTCTCTTGAAAATGTTTATAATAAAGCTCTAGTGCTTGTAGATCCCGAAAAGCATGCTTTATGTGATAGTTATATTGTTGAGTTTATTCATGAGGCTACTGAAAATTATTTTGAGAGAGGAAAATATGGTGGTAGGAGTTTTCATGGTATTGAAACACCTCTCTATGTGCTGAAAGTTTTGAAGTTCCTCTTGTTTTATCTTCCTATGCCTGTCACTTTGTTCTTTGCAAATTTATTTGCATACATGATTCCTATGAATAGGAAGTGGGTTAGACTTAAATGTGTTTTGGATTTGCTCCTTGATGCTCTCTTTTACTTCAACTCATATTTCTTATGAGAGCATCCTCTCAAACTTTTATGCCTGAAGATGATAATATGTCTATTATTCTCGGGAGACCTTTTATTAAATACTGCAGGAGCTGTTATTAATTGTAATCAAGGGAAGGTGACCTTCAATGAACACATTGTCTATTTCCTCAAGAAGATTGAAAGGACTTATTGTTTGAATTCAATTGAACATGTTGAGGGCATTCAAGTTGGAGAAATATATTGTCCCATACGAAGAGAAAAATTTGAAACTAATATGATTGGGACCATTGCTATCAAGGTTGAGGTAACATAATCATTAGTGGAATACAAAGTTTTGTCTCCTATGAAATTGTTTTGGTAGCAAGACCTGATAAACCTTTTTAACAAAAGGATTTCATTGAACAAAACAATGTTTTCACCATGATTATCTCCGCTTACTTCTATTCTATCCATTTTAGTTTTTGCTTATGCCTAACTTAAAGGCGTTAAAGAAAATTTCTTGTTGGGAGATAACCCAAGAGTTTTAGATGAGTCTTGGAAGTTATTACCTCCGTAATAACCACTCCTTATCCTTTTTATTTGCTTTTTGTGCCAAGAGTAACCTCTAATGAGAGAGAAGTAATGATTGGGAAAGTTGCTGTCCCGAAACAGATTTCTGTGCTTCACCGTAGATATTCCTGAGAGATCTCTGTACGTCGGATTGAGCTGTAATTGTTTGTGCTTCTGCCACAGGTTTTTATCTAACTTTCGTTAGCTCAACACTTTTTGATTTGAGCAAGAGAAGGTCTTCAAAAAAATTCGTCTTTACCTGCTGGTCTGTTTTGACAGATTTCTGCCATTTTCTGCATTTGCTTCTTGTTAGTTCCTTCTTGAGTTCTTTTGGGGAATTGGGCTTTTTGAGGGAAGTGCTACAGTAGCTAGTATTCTAATGGAAGTTTATTTGGTGTTAGAACTGAACCTTGAGACTTATTTATCTTAAGTGCACTAATGTTCCTAATGAGATTGTGTGAAGTTTTGTATGAAGGAAAAATTTCAGGTGTATGGAAGGAATGCGTAATAAGATGAAGGATGGAGTAAAGCTCAAGCTTGGGGATGCCACGCATGTCACCCCAAGAAATATCCAAGAAGTACAAGCGTCAAAGCTTGGGGATGCCCATGGCATCCCCTTCTTCATCAATAAAAATCTCAGGTTTCTTTCAAAACTTCATTTTTATTGTTTCATGCACAGTTGTGTTGTTCTTGGAGCGTCTTCTTTTTCGTTTTCGTTTTGGTTTTTGTTTGCTTTTGTTTGCTTAGTTTTCTGAATAAGTTGGTTGGACCCCCTCTTTCATGCATTGGTGTTCGAATAGTTTGGTTTGGGTTGGTTTGGAAAAGAGTAGGAAAGCTCATGCTTAAGTGGTAAAGAGAGCTTGTTTTTGACTGTGGCCTATGCTTTGTCATGCCATGCCTGATATTGTTTTGGCTCTATGCTTAGTATTCTTTGCTGTAGCATGACTTGTTATAAACAATTGACATTGCTTAATGTGCCTTGGATGAATCATGCGTTGTTTTAGCATATTAAAGCATAGTATAGTGGTATTCTCCTTTGATGCTTTATTTGGGTTGACTTGGCTCATGCTCACACCATGTTATGACTATCTCAAGTCACCATAAGCCTTTATGATCCTTTAGTTTTCAACTTGTAGTATCACTTTATGCTTTATTCAATGATGTTTTGTCGCTCTGCATGATTATGGCCATTATGGCTCTCTCATTTGTCGCTCCCTTACTATTGCTAGCCTTCACATTCACTGAGTATGTTTTACTCATGTTTCCAACTCCCCAAAGCCAAATATTGCCAAAGTGTCCACCATACCTACCTATTAGCATCATTTGCTACTTCCGTGCATATTCAATATGCCTTGTTTTCTTCCGAATAAAATGTTTGCTTGTTATGGGAAAATTAGTTAGTAAAGCTCTCACGAACTTGATGGCACACTTTATTTCCTGCACTTAATAAACCTGAACCATTGTGAACTCTCCATGAAAGTTATATGCTTGCTAATTATAGGCTGGGGATTAGCAGAACCGTGCTGTCATGGGAAACGCTTTCAACACTTGTAAATATATACCCAGTTGATACCTTGCTCTTTTGTTTGCGGATGTCGTCGGTGTGAAATAAAAGGGGAGCTTGTAAGTCCATAGAGTTATGTATGTGTGTTAGAGAAACGCCTGGGCCGCTGGTCTAACCCATGCTGACATGGTGGAAACCTACAGCGTAACCATAATGATATCTATGAAGCATTCTTCTTATAAAAAAAAGAGAAAGATAGCTATTGAGAAAAAGGAAAAAAAGATCTATGAAAAGAGGAAAGAGAGAAAAAAGCACCATTTTCCCATGGTAAATAAGAAGATTGCTGAGATACTCATTGTCTGCTTGCCTTATCATTTTGATATGGGGATTGTTCCGTATCATCGGGCAAGGGGTACCCCATTGGCGGTTCTCAATGATATGCACATACTTACAATGACAAGAACTTACCGGTAACTAAAGTTGAGTAGCATGAGGAGCGGCCCTCGTACTCAAGGGACTTGGGATTTTCAGTTTATAATCTATCAAGCATATAACTCAGATTGGACCTCACTTTCACCTTAACCACATTAAAGATGCTTATGATAGGGGCAATGAGAGCTCAAAGCTAATGAGTACCTTACTTTCAGCATTTGGAAGCCTTTCAAACTATTCAAAACCTTTTCATTTCCTTGTTGAGTCTCCACACATTCTATGAGCACTTTTCTTGAGAGCATAGTGGCCATTCTTAGTTCTATGTGCATTGTCCCAAGACTTGTTGATTGATGCATACCTTGATATTGCTTGTTTTAAACTATTTGTATCTAGTCACTCTTGTGAACTTTGAAGGTGTCCTATGCATTTATATTTCCTACACTTTGAGGGACAAGCTGAATGCCACTATGCTATGTTTTCTTTATGTGAAACAAACAAAGTCTTGCAAAGCATTGTTATTCATGAATCTTTTGTTTGTGCCTTTTCATGTTGCATCATAGTTTCTTTGTCTTATTGCTAGAACTTTGTCTTTCATGTTATGATTGAAGTACTATGATCCCAGCTTTGAATGTTTACAAATACTTTGGTCAAGTCTTTGATGGTGCATGTCACCTCAAAAATTATTCTTTCTTTTTATCACTTACCTACTCGAGGACGAGCAGGAGTTAAGCTTGGGGATGTTGATACATTGCAAATGTATCTATAATTTTTGATGCTCCATGCTTGGTTTTGTCCACTTTCTTGTGTTTTGTCCACACTTTGGAGTACTTTTCATATGATTTCTTGGACTAACCTATTAACAAGAGCCACAGTGCCAGCTGCCTGTTTTCTGCTGTTTTTGGTTCCAGGAAAGTCAGAAAATGAATATTCTCGGAATTGGACGGGACAAAAGCCAAAGTGCCTATTTTTCCAGAAGACTCTAGGAGCTAGAATACGAGACGGAGAAGAGCCCTAGGGTGGCCACACCACCTGGTGGCGCGGGCCAGGCCAGGCTGCGCCAGGGGGTGGTGTGGGCCCCCCAGGCACCCCCTCGGCCTCTCTCTTCGCCTATAAGGAGCCTTCTGACCTAAAAACTTCGGGGGGTTCGACGTTTTTCCACGAAAAGTTCTGGTGCACTGCCGCCACCGAAGGGGAGATTCGGGGGACAGAAAGTCTCTGTTCCGACACCCTGCCGGGACGGGGAAGTGCCCCCGAAGCCATCTCCATCGATCTTCACCATCATCTTCATCGACCATCCATGTTTCCCCCATCTATGAGTGAGTAACCCCCCGCTGTAGGCTATGGGGATGGTAGGGATTGGATGAGATCGTTCATGTAATGGCATCAGATTGTTAGGGCATAGTGCCTAGTATCTCTTATTAGTGCTTTATGACTTTGTTGCAACTTTGTTGTGCTTAATGCTTGTCATTAGGGCCCGAGTGCCATGATTTCAGATCTGAACTTATTATTGATTCATTATGATAGTATTGTTTCTAGTCTTATCTGCAAGTTGTATACACACGTCGTTGTCCGGAACCTATGGCCCCGAAGTGACAGAAATCGGGATAACCGGAAGGGAATGGCTTTGATGTGAGGATCACATGTGTTCACGGAGTGTTAATGCTTTGCTCCGGTGCTCTGTTAAAAGGAGCACCTTAATTGCCAGTAGTTCCCTAGAGGCCCCGCTGCAAATGGGTTGGCAGGACAAAAGATGTTGTGCAAGTTCTCATTGCGAGCACGTATGACTATATATGGAACACATGCCTAGGATTGTCTAGTACTTGGGTGCTTTATCTTATTTATCTGCAATTGCCCTATGTTATGTGTGCTATGTGAATTGTCTTGTCCATGCAACGCCCATCCATCCATCCCTATGCCTACCGCACTCGAATCCCATTGTTTACTGCTTTTGTTACTACTGTCCTTGCTTTACTATTGCTGCTACTTTGCTATTCCTACTACGAAACTGTTGCTATTGATAAACTGCTGTGAGCAAGATTGTTTCCAGGTGCAGCTGAATTGACAACTCAGTTGTTAAGGCTTATAAATATTCTTTGGCTCCCCTTGTGTCGAATCAATAAATTGGGTTTAATTTCCCTCGAAAATACTACGATACACCCCCTATAATTGTGGGTCATCAGTCTCTGAGCTTGACATTTAATTAATTCTTCCGGAGTCACCGCTTGAATAACATCAATATCTTCATCTTTATACACATATTGTTTGAGTCAATTAACCATTCACCATCTTATTACACCATTTTCTCCTACAACCTGAAAATTTCTTTCACACAAAACTTCACACAATTCTCATTAGCAACATTAGTGCATGCGAGGTAATAAAACATTTAAGTTCAATTTCAACTGAAATCCATCAAAACATAAGCTACTGTAGCAACTCCTTCCGAAATCCCAAAAAGGAATTCAAAAAGGAAATCGATATAAGAGGCAAATGCAAGAGTGGCAAAAAACTATCAAAACAGACCAGCAGGTAAAGATCAATTGTTTCGAAAATCTTCTGTTGCTCAAATCAAAAAGTGCAAAACTAACGAAAGTTAAATAATAACCTGGGGCATGCACACAAAAATTAAAGATCAGTACGATGTTCTGGGATTTTTCACGATTTTTTATAGTGAAGCACAAAAATCTGTTTCGGGACAGCAACTTCCCCAAATATTACTTCTCTCTCATTAGAGGTTGATCTTGACACACAAACTAAACAAAATGATAAGGAGAGGTTATTGCGGAAGAAATAACTTCCAAGATTCAAATAAACCAAAACAAACTGAAAGCAAAAGAAATATATTGGGTTGTCTCCCAAAAAGCTCTTTCTTTAGAGCCATTAAGATGGGCATGATCATTTTAATGATACTCAAATAAGAATATGAATTGAAGTAAAAGTGAGCATCAAGAAGCAAAAATATACATGTTTAAGTCTAACCCACTTCCTATGCAAGGGAATTTTGTAAGAAAATAAATTGTTGAAACCAGAGGCTCCTAGCATAGGAAGGCAAAACAAGTGCAACATAAAGACTTTCAGCATAAAGCGAGGAAACTTAATATTATTGAGATGCAAAGAACAATCTTACCTCTCTCATAATAACTTTCAGTATCATGCATAAATTTGAAGATATAATTATCACACAAACCATTATAGCAATGATCACTTATTCTAACAGAAAACACAGGGACACTAGCTTTTCTAGTTCTATTAGGATGTGAGACAATATTAGAAGCATCTTCACAGAAAACAATGTGTCCATCCTCTACTCTTTTAGTGACAAGGTCTTTCACAATTGCTACTTCAGGTTCAATGTTTATTTGTTCATCAGGCTTAACGGCTATCTTCGTACTTTTATTAATTACACTAGTTATCATAGAGTGCTCCTTTAGTTTATCTGGGAAAGGCATTTTCTCGATATAAGGCTCATGCAAAATACGATCAATAGTGCAAACTTCAGTACTTCTAGCAGGAACACAATGAACAATATCCTTATACGGTGCATGATACTTATTCCACTTCTTTTTAGGAATTTCAATATAAGAAGCAAAATCCTTAAAACAATTTGCAATAACTTGAGAGTCTAGACCATAAGCATTACTAATATTATGAAGGTCATTAGTTCCCATAAAAGATTTAATGCATTCATAATCATAACTTATACCTGACTTTCTTCCTTTATCATTATCCCATGCTTCAGCATTGTCCTGAATATGGTCTAGAAGATCCCATTTAGCTCTGTCTTCCATGCATGTAAATGATCCAGCACAAGAAGCATCCAATAGATCCTTATCATGAAGAGAAAGCCTTGCATAAAAGTTATTGATAATAATATTGTTGGGGAGCTCATGAATAGGACATTTGAGCATTAGTAACTTCAATCTCCCCCAAGCTTGAGCTGTACTCTCTCCATCAAGAGGCCAAAAGTTGTATATTTGATTCCGATCTTTATGAATCTCACTAGGAGGATAAATTTTTGAATAAAAGAGAGATACATTCCTCCCATTCAAGAGTTTGATCATTCTTCAGTAGCTTGTACCATTCCTCGGCTCTTCCTTTCAGAGATAATGAGAATAACTTCTTCTTGACTTGATCTGTTGTAATACCTACACACTTGAACAACCCGCATAATTTGTGTATAAAGAGCAAATGATCACCGGGATGGACAGTTCCATCTCCAACATAATAGTTATCCATAACAGGATCAATAATTATTGTGGGTATCTTAAAAGTATCATTTTCAGCAGTTGTAGGTTCATCTACTACCTTATCAGCGGTAGTAACATTACGAAATAAGAAACTAAGTGAATTATCCATATTGAGAATAAAGTAACTAACATAAATAAACAATACTCATAGTAGAAGTTTCCTTTACCAGTTCAACTCTCCAATAGCGCTTCACTCCTCAGCAATGGCGCTAGAAAATAGTCTTGATGACCCACAAGTATAGGGGGTGTATCACAGTATTTTCGATATGTAAGAGTGTCAAACCCAACGAGGATTAGAAGGTTTTAACGAGTGGCTTGGAGCAGGAATTCTCTGTAAATACTTAGCAAACGGATTTTTAGGAGGTTTTGATAATGCAGATAAATAAAGTGCGAGTAAATAAAAGACAATAATAATAAATGAAGCAAGTGGCACAATAATTTCTTTAGCAAAGGACAAGCCAGTTGTATTACTTAAAATGACCAAACGTTCTCGAGGACACATGAGAATATCGTCAAGTGCTTTCGTTTCATATAGTTGATTAATCTTCTTTAGTTTGATAAGTGTTGTGTGGGTGAACCTGTGCTAATGTACCGACCTTCCTAGGACTAATACATAATTGTGATTAAACCCCTTGCAAGCATCCGCAAGTACAAGAAAGTAATTAAGATAAAAACCTAACCACAACTTTAAACTCTGAGATCCTACACTCCCTTGTGCAAAGGTTTCCTAATGGGGGTTCAGGTTTCTATCACTCTGGCAACCACTACGATTAGTATACAAATACACAATGCATTCCCCTAGGCCAATAAAGGTGAAGTGTCATGTAGTCGACGTTCACATGACACCATTAGAAGAATAACACCACACCTTAAATAACAAACTATTGAATCTTTCCCAACACAATTCCACTACTAACAACATGACTTCTCCCATGTCCTCAAGAACTAAACAAACTACTCACGAGACATCATATGGATCAAGATCAGAGATGAAATAATGATAAGTAACAATATGAACATAACAATAAATCAATGGTTCCACTCAATAGCATCAACTACAACAAGTAATCAACACCAGGAAAGTTTCCCCTAAGAACTATGCAAGATTCAACCCAATTGTTACAGCGGTATGAAGTGGTGATGATGGTGCTGGTGGAGATGATGGTGATGATCATCCCGATGAAGTCTAGCTTGATGGTGGTGTTGATGGCGACGATCTCCCCTCTCCGGGAAGGAATTTCCTCGGCGGATTTCTGCCTGCAGGAGAGCTCTTTCTCTCTTTGTAGTTTTACACCCCGTAGAGGTGGCGGAATCTTTCTGTGGTGGCTCCCCGAGTGTTAGGGTTTCGTGGGGATAATATATGCCAAAGGGGAGAGCCAGGAGTGGGCCAGGGTGGCCACACCACCTGGTGGCACGACCTAGGGTAGCATGCGCCAGGGGGTGGTGTGGGCCCCCTATGGCCCAACTCCGCTCCCCCTTCTGGCATCCTTCGTATTCTGGAAAAATAGGATTTTCCATGTATTTTCTAGGATTTTCTGATCTTCGTGAATTTCTCCTCCAAACAGCGCCTTTTCTATCAGAATCCTGACTTCAGCGGTCCATCCTCCAAAAGTCATCAACCATGCAAAAATAGATGAAATAACATAAGTATCATCTCTTAATATGAAATATACCAATGAATAATAGTAAATTATGATATAGAATAGTGATGCAAAATGGACGTATCAGTTACCATAGTAATAGTTAGCACATTAATTAAGGTCTTCCGACCGGATCAAGGCTTTAATCTTGATGGTTCCTTCTTGTCCTCGAGTAGTACTAGCTCCCACTACAAGAAATGTTTCCTGCCGCAACGACTTGGCCCACAGTCGTCTTAGAAGGCGTGTGTTCTGCAACGAATTTCTCAGCTCGACCATGGCCGATAGAAAACTTTTTTCTGGTTTTGCGGCCCTTTACTACGACGAAACTGCTAAAAACATGGTGGAAGCTCAGCCAGCGCGTGGCAGAAGCAAGATTTTCATTTCCTCACGCGATGTTGACTCGCCTAAGTATTCTGAGGCGCGTGGGTCCCAGACGCCAGTGTCCCTAGCGGACCATACTTTTTCGGTCGCGCCTCTTGGATTTGAACTCGATAACATTGCTCGATGCATCTGTCATTTAGATAGGCTGCTAGATCCCACATGTCAGCCTCTCATTAGAAAAATCGTGTGTATGATGGAACTTTTTCCTTCGCTCACGCTACTATTTTCCGAAGTTGATAGCGTTACTCAATGCATTCACCGTTTAATCAGGCTACTGGTACCCACATGTCATCCTCTCATTAGTAGAAACGTGTGTATGATGGATTTTTTCCTTCGCTCGCGCTACCCTGTTCTTAAGTTGATAGCACTGCTCGATTTATCTACCGTTTAATCAACCTCCTAGGACCCACATGTCATTCTCTCATTATAAGAAACGTGTGTATGATCGAATTTTTTTCCTTTGCTCGTGCTACCTAGTTCCGAACTTGATAACGGTTCTCGATGCATCTACCATTTAATCAACCTCCTAGGCCCCACATGTCATCCTCTCATTAGAAGAAACGTGTGTATGATGGATATTTTTCCCTCTATCACTCCTTCATGTTCCAAACTTGATAGCGTTGCTCGCTGCATCAACCGTTTATTCAGGCTAGTGGGTCCCTTATGTCAGCCTCACATTAGAAGAATTGTGTGTATGATGGAATTTTTTCTTCTCTAGCACTACCCTATTCCGAACTAGATAGCATTGCGCGACGAATATGTTGTTTGCTCACGCTGCTGGGTCCCCCATTTCAGCCTCTCATTACAAGAAATGTGTGCATGCTGAACTTTTTTCTTGCTCGCGCCTCCCTGTTTCAAACTGGCAACGTTTCTCGATGCAACATCTGTATAAGGTCACACTGTTGGGCCCCACATATCAGCCTCTCTGTAAATGAAACATTGAGTGATCGATGCAACATCTATATAAGGTCTCTCCTGGCTCCAACATGTCAGTGTCTCTACAAATGCAATGCGTGTATGATGAACTCCACTGTTGACCTTGGCAACATTGCTGGGTCCCAGATGTCAGTCTTCTCTGTGTAAGAAACATGTGTATGCTGGAAAAAATGTAAAAGAACGACAAAGATTATATTATATAGGGATTGCTATTTTCGTGCCCCTAGTTCGTTAGTTCTACTCAGTTTTCCCCAGCCGCTAAGTTTTTCCTCACTTTTGCACTCCCTCCATTTTGAAACCCTCACATGCGCTCGGACGGGGGGATACCGTCAGGTCAAAGGCTTGACGTTACATGCTAATCGATGGGACCACGTTGGGGAGGGTCATGCGTTGAGCATTACGTTATGTCGCCTCGACTGTTACATGCTGACAGGTGGGCCAGGATACACAGCGGACCAGCCATCCATCTTTCGGTGATTATGGAGGACGTGGTGTGGGACCATGCGGGGCGCGTTTGGTGGTTATTTGCGCTATCTCGCCTAAATTGGATGTTTTCTTTTTTGTTATTTTTATGATTAGCCTTTTTAAGAGCACCTTTTCCCCTCTCTCTCACTAACAGTTGTGTTTTTTTGCCCAAAAAGGTAGCGAATCTAGAGCATCTTCTCTATTCATTCATTGTTCCTTTTGCCCTCGTTTTCCCCAATCTTGTAACATCCCAATTTCAACAACCCTGATTAGTTGTCCAGAATGCAAAAATCAGGGGGAACAAAAACTTTTTCTTGTTTAATGCTAAAGTGTTTGCTTGTTGTTTGGATATGCTTATGCATATGAATGTGTATTAGATGATATACTCCTTACCTCAACACCAGTTGACAAAATCTACTTCCCAAAACTGTCTTGGCTTAATTTCCATATTCTCAAATGTTCTGGCATTTCAAAACCTGAGCCAAGAATCCTTTGCAAACAAACTATTTTAGTAGCTTCTATTGATAAAACTATGGAGAGCTATATAATACTATCTCCTTATGTTTTCAAGAAAGAACCTTCAACTACTCTTCTCTCTAGGTTTCCCAAAACACCTTTGTTAAGCTTTTGAATTCTACTCTTGGTAGAGATACCAAGGACTCTCATCTTATTAAAACTCCAACCCTTCTAAAATTTCCCAACCTTACCTCAAGACAGACTTGATGGTAACCCTAGTAGTGGAGTTGCTTAGTTTATAAGATGAGTTGCCTTGACCTGTTGTCTGATGAATTGCCTTGATCTGCTGCTTGATTTGTCTGCTTAGGAGAGAGAGTGAGCTACTCTAGGAGATCATCACTAGGAGCAAGATGTTTCCATATCGCCACACCCTAAGCAATATTACAAAGCAGGATCTGATCTCTAGATACTAGGTGATCATCTAAAACCCTTAACCAGATCAATTCTGAAGATATCCCTTCTAGAAGCTTTCAAGTTATTGAAGACCAATATCAAGAATGGATCCCTTCTACTCAATCTACCCTTCAACATCATCCACTTGATGATGCTTTGGTACCTTGCAACCCATCAAAATCATCACCACCCACATTCTAGTAAAAAAACCCTAAATGTGCCAAATTTGGCAAAGTCTGGAAAACTATTTCCAACATTCACCTTTTTGAATGCATCCCTTTCCCAACCCTTGTGCATTTATGAAAATTAAATTGAACCATATTGTAAACCATCCTAAGGACTACCAAGGCCCACCATTTCCCTTGGTTAGATCATCATCCAACTCACTTGTTCTTGATGGTTTCGCAGGCAAGGAAATATCTATTCCTGCAAATCTAGTCAACATGCCTACTTTGACAGAAGCTCACACCATCATCCTATCACCCTTGGACCAACTCTTTGCATGGTTGTGTTCTAATAATATAGTTCTATCATTACCTACTTCACTTGTTCCAATTGGATCCTTGTGCTTCTTGAACCCACAAGGTTTTGAAGGCTAGTTGATAATCTGCTTTGAGAGGCTTATTTTATTCAAAGTTTGGTATCAATCCTAGGAAGGGTCAATCCTTATCTAGCTGAAACCTCTACACCATTGTGATCTACATCACTTGGTATATCCATCCATCTATCCCATAGTCCAAGGGGAGCTATGAGCTCCAAGATCCAACAAGGTTTTGGTGGTATAAATATAACATCACCCTAGATCCTCAACTCCTTGTTTTCCACCTAATTCAAGTTGGATTTTCATTTCCCAAGGTTGCAAATGCTTGTTACACCTTGTCTACATCATCTACCTTGATCATCAAGATTTATAAAATATTATCCATAATTATTATGGCTCCAAATCTAATTAATCTCTTTAATAGACAAAATCTCCAAAACTCCTTCCGTAAAGGAAAGTTTGGATTTTGCCAAAACACTTCTCCAACTTTAGCCTCATATGAGGCCTATATATCATACCCTATATTCCTGTTTCAAAAATAAATATTTTTGAAGAGTTTCAATAATTCTCCTTGCGCATTTTCTTAAATGGTAGAAACAAGAAAATAAATATATTAAATACTTTTATTCATCAATAAATCTTGGGAAACATCACCATAGTGTGAATTCATATTTAGGACCATCTCACATCAAAATCCAACCTGGTACAAGGTAAAAATATCAAATGAGCTTCTAGAAACTACTTCTGCACTTTTTGAATAAAGGATTTTAAGTGAACTAAAAATCATCTGAAAAATCGCAAATTATTAGAAGAGGTATATCTTGGCTATACCCTTCTACCAGAACCATCTCCCCATCTTACCAAGATCAAGTTTCGAGAAAGCTCTTGATGAACATCATCTATGGCAAGTAGAGTATGATCAAAACATCAAATAAATCACTCTCAAAATCCCTCCAATATTGCAAAGCACTTCTCCACAGAACCCAGCCCTCTCTCCTGGTCGACCATACCACTGTTGCAAGGACTGTAGCAAACCCTAGCTACTTTTCTTTTGTGCTTGGAAGCAAACCAAAGGAAGGGACACCCACATCTTGCCAAAGTCCCTTAAAAGCTCTTGCAAGAGTAGAACCACTCCCTCTCTGCTCCCCTGCCACGACCCAGGACCTCTCCACCGCCCAGCTTAGCCAATGAGCAAGCCATGGACCCTGCCCTAGCCCATCCTTGGACATGGTCCATGATACACCCTCCCCTCTCGGTCTAAAAAGGCAGAGACCATCCCAGCCCCCCCATGCCCCTTATTTCCCTCCTCTCCCCAGAACTCACCTCCCCCGAGCTCCCCATCCTTTCCTTCCCTCTCCTCTGGCCACAAGAAGAAGAACCACCATTTTCGGCCATTTTTTAGCTTGAGCTCGAGGTGCCTTCTCCCCTTGCTCCCCTCCACTTGCATGTGGCCTCACTATAACACCCTACCTGTGATTTACCTTTCCCTAGCTTCAGAGCTCCTCCCAGCCACTGTCTTGCCCAGGAGAAGGAGGACCTCCCCTTCGGCCATTGCCAAAAACCCACATGGGTGTTCTCCTCCCTGCTGCTCTCCCGCTGCATGTCCCTCGGACGTGATCCCCTCCTCCTCTAGCTAACCATGCATATCTATTTGCACATGACCACCTCCACCGTCGCCACAGTCAAGCTCCGACGAGCTCCCTCACCGTCGTTGTTGCGCGAGGTCCCTCCCAACGCGGGACCCCCTTCTGCCGCCCCTCGTCGAGACCGTCCCCGTGCACTGCGTCGACCGGGCACCTCCACGGCCACACTCTGCCTCCGGGTAAGCCCCGCCATCACCCCCTATGGCCCCGCCTAGGGTTTCTCCCGCCGTCGGCCTTACCAGAGGAAGAGGAAGACCCGACACCGTCGGATCCCCTTTAGATCGGACAGTCGGGAACCCTCCATACCCATTCGCTCCGATGTGCCACCGACGCGCGGACCCTCTAGGCTGTTTGAGTCGGGATCTCTCCCGCGCACAGCGCCGCTGCAGTGGGACGGTTCCTCGCCGGGTGGGCCATCTCGGCTTGGTTTCAGCCCAGCCGCTCTGTATCTCTTTTTCTTTTCCCAAATCTACAAAATTTGACTGTTAGGATGAAATACATAAAAAATGTAAACTACTATGAAATACTTAAATTAAAAAATTTACAGTCTCCCAAGTGTCTTGCCTAACATTTAGAATAAACCCTAGGTCCAAAATAATTTTCATGATTTTCTAGGAGTAATTCTTTTCAGCTTCCAATGAATAAATCATAATAGGAGTTTTACGAATCCAATTGAGGAAAACCCACTTCCTATTGGAAGGTATATTTTGTACCCATCACCTGGACTTGGTACCTCATCAAGTTGAGCTGTAGCTTATTTGTAGAAAAAATAACAAAAACAAACCATATCTGCCTTTAAGACTTTCTATAGGACAAACCATATTAGCTTCTACCCTAATTCCAACACTAATGGATTAGCTACTTCCGTATCTAACCAAACCTATGATATCATAAATTTCGGAACCTCTGTTCATTTTTGGCGAAATAAACATTTCTGTGCATTGTTGATTCACCAAAAAAATCACTACAGAAGTTATACAAATCCAAATAGGATGATTCAAATTTCTACAGAAAGGCATCTTAAATACCTACAATGTTTCTTTGGATTCAAATCAAAAACTTCTGTAAAATAAATCTGGTTAAAAAGACAAATAACTTGCAGAACTGACTTGGGGATTTTTCCAAGGGCATTCTGGTAATTATCTTGACCTGATTCCAACTCTCTGTGAATCATTACCTCAAACCCTACCTACCCATTCAAGGAAAGATTTTTTGGAGCTCCAGACCGTTTCTGGTGAATTATTTCCTAAAACTAGTGCTTTTATCACTAGAAAAGTCATAAGAAATTGAAGAAAAGTAATAAAATAGTGAAACCACTTTTGTTGGTTTCATTTGATCAACACCTATCTGTTGGTATCATTTTTACACAACGGTATCACACAGAATAGTTCCTTGGTCCAAAACCCTCTCTTAGGTAGTTCCTCGACAATAAACCCTAAGGGACGTTCATCCCTATCTCCAAGACCCTTTCAATCTTCTAAAACCCAAGCTCCTCTCAAAACTTACTGAATATTAATTTGGTATTATTCAATTGCTTGTTTTCTATATGGTATTGTTGAGTTATGCCTGGTGTTGATTGTGCTTTTGTTGCTTGCATGTGCTATTGCGACGACGATAATGGCAATTATATCGGAGATCCGACGAAGGGGTTATTACTATTGGATCATTATGGTTATCTAAAGAACAAGACCACGGACATCTCACTGGTCATAGGCAAGCCACCATTCCTGAATCCCGATACTTGTCCTACTCTTTTTATTATCTGTTTTGTATCTCCTTTATAAATTGCATTATTTATCTGCATGTTTGGTTTTATAAATACTGCTCTAATGACTTGGCTCCTCCAAGTTATGACTTGGTGTCCCTCATGGCACCCATCCTGATGTAAACCTACCATTTACCCCCCCCCTTTAGATCAAGGTTATGATGATTAGCATCCTACCTCGTTGGAAACCACGGATTTTCGTTAAATAAATTCCTTTGGGATTTACCCTACTACAAATGTTTAAAAATTGCTTTGCAAAACCCTTGGGAAGAGGCATCGTTCCAAGCGGATGTTTTAACTAAAGAAGTGCTCAGGTTGAGAAATGAGAAAATGGACAAGAGACAGAGATGGGATGTTCTACGCTTTTACCGGAACAATTTATCCGTGCAAGAACATTACCCCAGGTGTTGGGGCTTAGCTTGTAGTTTGTCTTCTTTAGCCGAGGTAGCTTGTACAATGCTTATTGGGAGAAATCCCTTGAATTCAGGACAGGTGCCAACAGTTCTACGGATCTAGAGCCTGTAGCTTGCTTCGGAAAGAGTGAGCATGTCTTGGCAGGAGTGCCGGTGCAACAATTGGGTCTCCAGCGGATGGTATGACTTAGGTAGTATGGAAGGAAGTGGAGTCACCAAGTTAAGGTATACGCCAAGCTGCGGTTTGGGTATAAACGTGTACGGAAGGCAGGACTCTGGCCGGGGGCCACATACTCGTTGCCAGGGAGAACAAACCCAAAAGGAAAAGCAGCCTTTGCTAGGGTCGACAAGCGAAAGGTTAGGTTTGATTATCCGAACCCCCGTCTACCGTGTGTAGCGGGCCATGGTATTATCCCTACGGATGTATTGATTCTTGTGGGGAAAGTGCACAAAATCTGTAGAGTATAATCTATTCGAATAGCCGTGTCCACGGTGTAGGACGATTGGAAAGGTGTTGGCTAGGAGTACCCAAATGGTGGTTTTTGGAAAATGGATGAAAATATGGAGGTTCCGAGAGGACCTGAGTTTAAAGTTTTGTTTTGACCAGAGGTGGTCAAACAGGTTTAAAAAGGGTTTTTCTCCAAAACTGTTTTCAAAAAGGTTTTCAACAAGGATATGGAGATATCCCGGCTTATAAAATGGAGACATGTTTTCAAAACTCTTTTTCAACAAAGATATAGAGATGGCATAGATACAAGAGAAATCTAGGCTTTTCAAAACAACCCTAGATAGAGCTATCTCGCCACAGCCAAATTGCATTACCTTGTTTAACTTATCTTGGTGGTTTGCGAGTACATTCAAACGTACTCATGGCATTGTCCCTGGCTATTTACTTGGCCAGGCTTTCAGAAGCTTGACAATGGAAGGTTAAGGTGACGTCCATGCGAGCTAGGCCGTCCTCCCAGTCAGTCGCCTGTAGGTCGAGGCAGGATTGGGCCCTACATGTGATGAAGCTCCGCTGTTGAAGGTTGTGTAGCCATAAGGGCAACTATGTAAGTCTTGTATTCGTTATGTTTCAGATGTTGTAATGATACTTGTTGGTTATGCTCCACGGCTCACTGATCATGGGAATGTGGATATTTACATAACAGGGAATTCTCGGATGATTAAATCTGGTGGACCCCACAGACTTGGTATCAGAGCCATCCCGACTGTAGGAGAACCTTAGTTAGCATGGTCATTAGACATGAACCTTATTTTGAAAACCTCGGCTCTCGAAAAACTAGCTTCTCAATGAATTTCAAAAAAAGTTCTACTTCTTCTCTTACTCTAAGTAAATGCTTTTGAAAATGGTTTCCTCTAACTCTCCTCCAAACTTCAAACCTACGGATTTTAAATAACTAGGATCTAGAACCCGGTGAAGACAATGAGAACAAGATGAAGACAAGAAACTACCAGCAAACACAAGGAGACTACAATGTCGCTCTACCAGCGAACTCCTCATAATTAGAATACATCAAGTGTTGCACTATCAATAAGCGTCCAAGATACGACGAAGGCTTCATCTGCAAGATAGTGACTCCGACCTGAAGAAAAACGATATCTAGGGTCAATTGTCCTAAGAACAGGATTCCCCTACATCGCGAGTACTTAACTCCTTGGTCCCTAACGTTGACTGTGTTTGCTTGCCTAAGTGCATTATGTGTGGCTTGATGTGTGTTGTCTACCAAGGACATTGCGATTCGCTCGCTCTGTTCGCCTTGTTTGTATGTTATGGTTGCTATGACCTCTATAACAGTGTGATCCGAGCAGCGATAACTCACCTAGTACCTCAGGCTCCGCTATTAGTTGTCGCTAACAATAACCTAGACTAACCTCGGGAGTATATGAGAGGGAAAGCATCGGAAGAACCAGGAGTTCGACATCAACTAGTCAGGACAACTCGAAGACTTCACCTCAGCAGGATGACATATCTCGTTCAACTCACCTCTCAAGACTCATCAATAGAGCAACACTCCCTTGTTCCTTAGTCTATTACGACCAGAATCCCGTTGAAGCCGGAAGGCAATCCCCGAAGGATCCTCACAACCCCCAAGAATTACCTACCGAGACAAGAAGTGAAGACCTACTTACACTAACCTTCGGTATATCAGCACTTCTGACCGCCTCAGGAGACTAACTAATCTAGTCGACCCTACCCAAATCGACGGGAAGATCCTCCCTAGAAGTCAGAAGTACCCTTGAATCCGGATGCTAAGGAAGCGTGAAGATAACGAGTCCACTCTGTCATCAAGCAAAAGCAACGCAAGAAATTCAAGTGAAGACCGCTTCTCCGATGTTGACTGCTTCAACCCTGACTAACTAATAGCAAGAAGAGTCGGAAACTGCTAATTTACCTTGAGATAACCCCTTAAAGGCTGCGTTAGGAAACCACCCCGCCAAGGTTGATAAAATAGGGCGTCGCTTGAAGACCTCAGCTCAAGATTCAGGTAAGATATATCCTTCCGCTAATAGCAAGTCAACCTTCCAAGACAGAAGATCCAAAACCTTCTCGATGAACCTTAGTGAAGCTCTAAGGTGGAAAGACTACGTCTTTCGACTCAATCTTCAGAAGACTGTCTACCGGAAGTTACTTCAGAAAAGATCCCCAGATTCAACGTCTTTTCGCCAAGTAGCAACTCGCGGTTCATCAGAGGAGAAACAAACTGAAGATTCTACAAAATCCCTTCGCTACATCAGCTCGAGACCTATCCGAAGGACCACAGGATCGCTAACCGCTCAGTTCCAATCGCTTAGAGGATGTGAGACTCCAACAGCTCCAACAGACTAAGTACGAATAATCATAGTATATAAGCCCCGTAGGACCTACCTTCGCGGACGTCATCGGAAGATTCCAATTCTAGGAGAAAGAGTGACAACAATCTTCAAAACATCAATCTACGACTCCAAGAAGGAAGGACTATGTCAACTCTCCGATCTACCCCAGTTTAATCCTAACAGGGAAATACTGTGTCTTTCCCACAAAAATAGGGTAACCCTTCACCAAAGCAAACTCAGAGTCCCGACCCTAAAATCGTTAAATAGGATACGCTACGCCCCTAAGGTAGAGTTGTGAATTCTTAGAGAAAGGTAAACCAGGCCGTAGATTCTATCCTCCGACGAGTACTCTGTGAAGTTCATCATTGAGATAGTCTGCCCAGTCTAAGACCTCAAGATATAGAGTCCTGAAGGAAAAGAAGGTCATCCCTCGCAATCAGGACTGGACTCTGCTCAACTCTCAGTGCATCCTGGAAAAATGAAGCTCAACTTCATCGACGTAGTAAACACTTCCAAAAACGGAGTACGTAAGATAATACGCTTGAAAACCAGTAGCGCTAACCTTGACTCAAAAATCCCCTAACCCTACTCCCCTGAATCTCGGGACGGGATTCTCTTAAGGGGGAAAGGTCTGTAACATCCCAATTTCAGCAACCCTGATTAGTTGTCCAGAATGCAAAAATCAGAGGGAACAAAAACTTTTTCTTGTTTAATGCTGAAGTGTTTGCTTGTTGTTTGGATATGCTTATGCATATGGATGTGTATTAGATGATATACGCATTACCTCAACACCAGTTGACAAAAGCTACTTCCCAAAACTGTCTTGGCTTAATTTCCATATTCTCAAATGTTCTGGCATTTCAAAACCTGAGCCATGAAGCCTTTGCAAACAAACTATTTTAGTAGCATCTATTGATCAAACTATGGAGAGCTACATAATACTATCTCCTTATGTTTTCAAGAAAGAACCTTCAACTACTCTTCTCTCTAGGTTTCCCAAAACACCTCAGTTAAGCTTTTGAATTCTACTCTTGGTAGAGATACCAAGGACTCTCATCTTATTCAAACTCCAACCCTTCTCAGATTGCCCAACCTTACCTCAAGTAAGATTTGATGGTAACCCCAGTAGTGGAGTTGCTTAGTTTATAAGATGAGTTGCCTTGACCTGCTGTCTGATGAATTGCCTTGATCTGCTGCCTTATTTGTCTGCTTAGGAGAGAGAGTGAGATACTCTAGGAGCTCGTCACTAGGAGAAATATGTTTCCGAATCACCACACCCTAAGCAATATTACAAAGCGGGATCTGATCTCTAGATACTAGGTGATCATCTAAAACCCTTAACCAGATCAATTCTGAAGATATCCCTTCTAGAATCTTTCAAGTTATTGAAGACCAATATCAAGAATGCATCCCTTCTACTCAATCTACCCTTCAACATCATCCACTTGATGATGCTTTGGTACCTTGTAACCCATCAAAATCATCACCACCCACATTCTAGTCAAAAACCCTAAATCTGCCAAATTTGGCCAAGTCTGGAAAACTATTTCCAACATCACCTTTTTGAATGCCTCCCTTTCCCAACCCTTGTGCATTTATGAAAATGCATTTGAACCATATTGTAAACCAGCTTATGGACTACCAAGCCCCACTATTTCCCTTGGTTATATCATCCTCCAACTCACTTGTTCTTGATGGTTTTGAAAGCAAGAAAATAACTATTCCTGCAAATCTAGTCAACATGCCTACTTTGAGAGAAGATCACACCATCATCCTATCTCCCTTGGACCAACTCTTTGCATGGTTGTGTTCTACTAATATAGGTCTATCATTACCTACTTCACTTGTTCCATTTGGATCATTGTGCTTCTTAAACCCACAAGTTTTTGAAGGCTAGTTGATAATCTGCTTTGACATGCTTATTTTATTCAAAGATTGGTATCAATCCTAGGAAGGCTCAATCCTTATCAAGCTGAAACCTCTACACCATTGTGATCTACACCACTTGGTATATCCATCCATCTATCCCATGCCACAAGGGGAGCTCTGAGCTCCAAGACCCAACAAGGTTTTAGTGGTATAAAAATAACATCACCCTAGATCCCCAGCTCCTTGTTTACCACCTAATTCAAGTTGGATTTTCATTGCCCAAGGTTGAAAATGCTTGTTACACCTTGTCTACATCATCTACCTTGATCATCAAGATTTATCAAATATTATCCATAATTATTATGGCTCTAAATCTAATTAATCTCTTTAACAGATAAAATCTCCAAAACTCCTTCCATAAGGTTAGGTTTGATTATCCGTACCCCCGTCTACCGTGTGTAGTGGGTCGTTGTGGCGCCCCGCAAAAAAACCATTACTAGAAAATCGCGTTGTTTTTGTGCATTGCATCGCCATGACCGCATGCTCATGTCATCATGCCACCTTGCATTTGAGCATCGTCATGTCATCTTGCATTTGTTTGCATAAAACTAATTTCGAAAAATCTGTTTTTGTTTTCTAAACGCCCCGTTATTATTTCAAATCAAAACCCGGGTCTCCGGATTATTTTGTTTCGTCTACCAACGGTTTGCAAAAGCCTCGTTTTTAATAAATAAAATATTTAAATTATTTTTGGGAGGCAGCCAGCCAAGCCCGAAAGCCCAGCCGGCCACCTCCAGATAAAAATCCTACCTACCCTAGAACCACCCAAATCCTTTTCCCACCAAATAACCTAACCAGCCTATCCTACCCAGCCCCTCCACCTCACTCCCTCCAACCCCTGTGCGCCACCTCAGCTCCTGGCCCCACTCCTCTCCATGCGCCCAACCCCCCTTGGCCCACTCACCCAGCCAGCCCCGACAGACCGCCCCTGGACCCCGATCCCCACGCCACCAACTCCCCACCCGACAACCTCGTGATCCACCCCGCCGCCTGGTCCCACCCCGCCAGCCGGGACGCGCTCCCCCCACCTACCGCCTGTCTCCCTCTTTCTCCCCAGGTCCCGATCCGCCACCGCCTCCTCCTGTCGGTCTCCACTGCGACGACCACCTCCGCTCGCCTCCCCGCGTCAGTCGGCGCTCTATGGCTCCTGCAGGCTCCGTCGCGCCGCCTCCCTCCTCGCGCGCGCTGCTGCCTCCCCGAGCACCGACGGCCCCAGATCCCCGTCGACCGGTGTCGCGCGGCTTCGCCCCGCCGCCTTCCGCGTCCTCCGCCTGTGGCCGCCGCCCGAAGCTCCACCGCGTCGAAGCCGCGCGTTGCCGTCCCAGGCTTCCCTCGCCCCCGTGCGGCCCCGCGTCCTCCATCGTCCACTCGAGCTCGCAGCACCGCCGCCGCCGCGGTTCCCCCTCGACCCCATCCCCTCCGGCCGCCGCCAAGGATTTCCCTGCTGGCCGCGCACCCGCGCCCGACCGTCCTCCTCCTCAAGCTCCATCGTCGCCGGTCGTCATCGGCAGGCTCCCCATGGCACCTCGCCCCTGGAATCTCTACGCTGCCGGCCTCCTCCCGTCTCCGGCCCTGCACCGCCTCTGCAGCGCCGACCCTGCCTCTGGCCAGGCCGCCAACGCACGCTGCCCTCTGCCTCGTCGGCGCCCCCTTGTCCCTGCCCCATGCCGTCGACTCCCGTGGCGCCCCGGATCCTCGCGCACCGTCGCGCCCTCCCCGCTCAGCGAGGCCCTCTGCCTCGACCTAGACATCTCCGCACCAAGCTCGCTATGCCGCCCGACAGCCGTCCTCGTCCCCCACCGCTCCCTGCGCCCTCCGGCTGTTGTAGGCGTCCGCGCACTCAAGGTCGTCCTCCGCATGCCCTACCGCCCACATGAGCTCAGTCTTGTTGTAGTACATGTTCCTCGTTTCAAGTCACGTCTGTGACGCCTCAATGTTGCCTTGCCTGTTCGTTGTTCTGCAGGTCCTCTGCTGCTGACCAAAGGTGCCGAGTGGTGGTAGATTCCAGATGTTTATTTCTACAACTCTGTTTTATTCGTGTCCATGTGACCGTGTTCATAAGATGGTCGCACGTGTGAGATCGCTCCATGCCACCCGAAAGATCCTGACGAGAACCGTTCCCCATGGCCAGATCTTCAGAAGACCAGGACATCCGATAAGTTCGCCATCGACCGCCACCACGCCAAGATCTCCGCCGTGTAACGACAAGACCGACGCCAAACTCCAAGACCTTCTTCACGGATCCGAACATCGAACCCCCGGTACAACAAGACAGTCGACATGAGCCGAAGACCGAACCCTGGCACGCCAAGTTCTTCAACCCCGAGAACCGATCCATCGAAACGCCAAGACCTCCTTCCGAACCCGAGTTCTTCGTCACATGCGACAAGATCTACTCCGTTGTCCGAGAACGCTTCTGCCGAGACCGATCCCTGTCGAACCCCTGGACCCCCGGAACCCAAGATCTTCCGGACGCAGATGTGTGGCCCTAAGCCCCTATTTTTATAATATGACATTATAAACTGTCGCATATTAAATCGTTCATCCTTGCATGCATATTGTGGGTGTTTGGGGCCTTTCGGCAATTCACCTAAATTAAATATGGAGACTATATGCGGGCTATTCTAGTCTTATATCGGCTCCATTTAAATTGGTGTAGCGAACCGATGCCATGTTTTGCCTTGTTAATACAACATTTAAATTGCGGGGGTTTCTAAACAACTTGAACCCTCTAATTAATTGTCGGGACCCCGGTTCCGCTTAATACTGTCTAATTGCACCGCATCTGCATCATATCATAATCATGCCGGATCTTTTGCCATAGTATTAAATAGTGCATCCGGTGTTTCTTCTAGTGTTTGCTTCTTCGTGGACTAGGACGATGAGTTGATGCGAGTATCGACAAGTTCTTCGGATATGAACCTTCGGCAGCATTTTCCCAGGCGAGCATCTCTCCCTTTCTACCTATTTTGCATTTATAGTCTTTATTTCCTCCTGTGGATCTATTGCTATCCGTGTCGCGATGCTTTAGTTTCCGTGCACCAGTTATATCCCGTGCAGCCTCCATATTGCCTTGGACACCTCCTATTACCTGTGTTTGGTAGATAGCTGGCCTTGCGAGTCGTAGTTGCTTGCTTAGGTGCGATCTCGTGTTGACGAATACCATAGTTGTTGGAATGCTGGCAGATGTTTATGGTGGAGATGTTTATTGGTGGAGATGATCATGACTTTAAAGGCAACTATTAAAATGCTAGATATAACTAATGCAGAGGCATCGGTGGGCAATAGATGTTATTTGGTTCTTCCACGCTCACTTGTGTCCCGTAGGACCCCGAGTACTTGATACTTGTTCCTTGATTTTTCGCATTATCCACATCCGGGAGGCCTTATGGACCCCCCTGAGCCAGAGCTTGATTCATTTCTATTTCTTGGGGCCACAAGTAGTTTGGGGCTTTATTACTATTCTATACTTATGCCATGTTACTGCTTTATTTAAGATTGTGCGTGGAGCACCTGTACTGTTTTGGATCCCGCCACGTTTTCGCGGTATCGACAAGCCCAGTCCCACTTTTGGGATCCCAGTCGTTTACAGCCGTCGTCGCAAACCCTGGGTCCGTTCTGGAGTCGGCCAACTTCATTGCGGGTAGCTTAGTGGGGTGGCCCCCTGAAATATCTATGAATCCTGTGATCGCTTTGTCCTGAATGCCTCGTTGGGTTTTGAGTTGGTTTTTCCGAGGTTGATCGAGTATGTGTTGCTATTTGTGCACCCCTACAGGGTAAAACTTTCTGAAAGCCGTGTCCGCGGTTATGGACGACTTGGAGCACAGTATCTCGATCATAGACAAGCATAACTAAAGTAGTGTTATAAATTTGACTTAATATGTGACTAGTAATCAGCTCAATTATAACGGAATGGATATTAAAAATGCCAACAACTGGTGGATCTTGGTCGTATCGTGTTCTGATATACCTGCCTAGTAAGTATTGCAACTCCAATGGAATGTGATAAAAGTGTCAACAACTGCTGGGTTTTGGGATTCCTCAGGACAATTACATCTGACTAGTAAATGTGCCAACTACAATGGAATGGTGATTAAAACTGACTACTTATGCTATCAGGACGGCCCACGCTATCTATATCTGACTAGTAAGTGCTTCAATTATAACGGAATGAATAAAACTGCCAACTGTGTGAGTTCCTTGGTCCCACTTCATCGTTTGGTCCTCGAGGAGGAAATACCAGAATGGGTTTGTTTGGTGTTAGCTTCAGGTTGGATCCGAATAGGTCTTTCTTACCCCTCTCTAATAGCCGCCAGTGATACTGAGTCTCTATAGGTGTTTAGTGCCGCTGCGCTGCCGCTTCAGCCCACCATACCTATGTAGGCGAGTGCCACCGAATTCTAGCCTCGCCGTGTACTGGCCTCAGTATTGACGCTCCTCTTTTTCCTTTGCCCTTTGTCGGCACCCCTTTTGTTTTAGCAGGTTTGATATCGACGTCGTTAGCAGGGTTACCCTTCCGTCTTGGCCTGGGCAGGGTTATGGACGCCATTGGTTATTCTTCAGGGCGCTTAGCCCCATTTGCATCTTGTTCGTAGTCGGACGCTCTATCGTTTCAAGGTGATTTGGATCTTTGTATTGTATATCTGTATTCTTGACTCATGGAGTCGTTGATGTATATAAATCTGTCTGTGGGTCCCATCGAGGACTAATGTGTAATGGTATTACTTTGTTTTCCAACCACACGAAAGTGCCTGGTGGGTGTCCTTGAATCGTTTCTATGCGGGTTTGGCGGGAATCGCTAAAACTTGCATAGGGCCGATTTGAGGGTGTTACAGAGAGGTATCAGAGCCTAGCAGTTGCGATACCCCACAAGTCCAGCATGTAGGATAACCTAGCTAACAGCCGAAGTAGAGTGTCAAAACTATTTTTGCAAAAATCGGTTGGATAGATCTGATTAGGTCTGATTTTACTCCTTACCACTCTGTTGTTCTCCTCTTACCTCTGCGTGTTTTGAATATGTTCCCTTATCTTTTCTTCGAGTCCAGGAATTCTCGTGGTGGGGTTTTCCATCGTACCTTCAGGGTTTCGCTTCCTCCTGTGGCAACGGTGTTTCTACGTCCGGACTTCATGCTATCTGAGTGATCCTTTATCTGTGGTACCATCCTTTGTCCTTCTTTGTGCCTTCCGGTATTTTCCGACGCGACGACATCATCTACGCTAGATCCGATGCAGAGCCTGCCTCACCTCTTTTATTTCCGAACCTCGCTTGTCGAGATCTTCAGTCTAATTCCGAGAGTTGGTGGCACAATTCACCTATTCGTGTGCAGAGTAATGGTTTGGGTGCGCGATGGACTGATCACCATCCGACTACCCTTATCATTCGCTCTTGTACATCGAATCGGTGGATCAAGCAATTTACTCCCTCCACGGAAGTTAGTGGTGGCTTTATTTGTGGATACCTCTACCTTCGTCCTTTGTGACCGGAGTGTTCTCTCGACGATCACGGACAACGACCTCTTGTTAGTGGTGTCGCGAGGATCTACACGAAGCGAGAAGATTTAGATCGCCGACCCTCTTTCCGGTACCATGAGGCGAATCTCGAGGGCGAGATCCATTGTTAGTGGTGTCGAATTGTGGCGCCCCGCAAAAAAACCACTACTAGAAAATCACGTTGTTTTTGTGCATTGCATCGCCATGACCGCATGCTCATGTCATCATGCCACCTTGCATTTGAGCATCGTCATGTCATCTTGCATTTGTTTGCATAAAACTAATTTCGAAAAATATGTTTTTGTTTTCTAAACGCCCCGTTATTATTTCAATCAAAACCCCGGTCTCCGGATTATTTTGTTTCGTCTACCAACGGTTTGCAAAAGCCTCGTTTTTAATAAATAAAATATTTAAATTATTTTTGGGAGGCAGCCAGCCAGGCCCAAAAGACCAGCCGGCCACCTCCAGATAAAAATCCTACCTACCCCAGAACCACCCAAATCCTTTTCCCACCAAATAACCTAACCAGCCTATCCTACCCAGCCCCTCCACCTCACTCCCTCCAACCCATGTGCGCCACCTCAGCTCCTGGCCCCACTCCTCTCCACGCGCCCACACCCCCCTGGCCGACTCACCCAGCCAGCCCCGACCGACCGGCCCTGGACCCCGATCCCCACGCCACCAACTCCCCACCCGACAACCTCGTGATCCACCCCGCCGCCTGGTCCCACCCCGCCAGCCGGGACGCGCTCCCCCCACCTACCGCCCCGTCTCCCTCTTTCTCCCCAGGTCCCGATCCGCCACCGCCTCCTCCCGTCGGTCTCCACCGTGACGATCACCTCCGCCCGCCTCCCCGCGTCGGCCGGCGCTCTACGGCTCCTGTAGGCTCCGCCGTGCCGCCTCTCTCCTCGCGCGCGCCGCCGCCTCCCCGAGCACCGACGGCCCCAGATCCCCGTCGGCCGGTGTCGCACGGCTTCGCCCCGCCGCCTTCCGCGTCCTCCGCCTACAGCCGCCGCCCGAAGCTCCACCGTGTCGAAGCCGCACGTCGCCGTCCCAGGCTTCCCTCGCCCCCGTGCGGCCCCGCCTCCTCCATCATCCACTCGAGCTCGCAGCACCGCCGCCGCCGCGGTTCCCCCTCGCCCCCATCCCCTCCGGCCACCGCCCCGGATTTCCCTGCTGGCCGCGCACCCGCGCCCGACCATCCTCCTCCTCAAGCTCCCTCGTCGCCGGTCGTCATCGGCAGGCTCCCCGTGGCACCTCGCCCCTGGAATCTCTCTGCCGCCGGCCTCCTCCCGTCTCCGGCCCTGCACCGACTCTGCAGCGCCGACCCGGCCTCTGGCCAGGCCGCCAACGCATGCCGCCCTCTGCCTCGGCGGTGCCCCCTTGTCCCTGCCCCGCGCCGTCGACTCCCGTGGCGCCCCGGATCCTCGCGCACCGTCGCGCCCTCCCCGCTCAGCGAGGCCCTCTACCTCGACCCAGACATCTCCGCACCAAGCTCGATGTGCCGCCCGACAGCCGTCCTCGTCCCCAACCGCTCCCTGCGCCCTCCGGCTTCTGCAGGCGCCCGCGCATTCAAGGTCGTCCTCCGCGTGCCCTACCGCCCACATGAGCTCAGTATTGTTGTAGTACATGTTCCTCGGTTCAAGTCACGTCCGTGACGCCTCAATGTTGCCTTGCCTATTCGTTGTTTTGCAGGTCCTCTGCTGCTGACCAAAGGTGTTGAGTGGTGGTAGCTTCCAGATGTTTATTTCTACAACTCTGTTTCGTTCGTGTCCATGTGACCGTGTTCATAAGATGGTCGCACGTGTGAGATCGCTCCATGCCACCCGAAAGATCCTGACGAGAACCGTTCCCCATGGCCAGATCTTCAGAGGACCAGGACATCCGATAAGTTCGCCATCGACCGCCACCACGCCAAGATCTCCGTTGTGTAATGACAAGACCGACGCCAAACTCCAAGACCTTCTTCACAGATCTGAACATCGAACCCCCGGTACGACAAGACCGTCGATATGAGCCGAAGACCGAACCCTGGCACGCCAAGTTCTTCAACCCCGAGAACCGATCCATCGAAACGCCAAGACCTCCTCCCGAACCCGAGTTCTTCGTCACATGCGACAAGATCTACTCCGTTGTCCGAGAACGCTTTCGCCGAGACCGATTCCCGTCGAACCCTGTCGAACCCCCGGACCCCCGGAACCCAAGATCTTCCGGACGCAGATGTGTGGCCCTAAGCCCCTATTTTTATAATATGACATTATAAACTGTCGCATATTAAATCGTTCATCCTTGCATGCATATTGTGGGTGTTTGGGGCCTTTCGGCAATTCACCTAAATTAAATATGGAGACTATATGCGGGCTATTCTAGTCTTATATCGGCTCCATTTAAATTGGTGTAGCGAACCGATGCCATGTTTTGCCTTGTTAATACAACATTTAAATTGCGGGGGTTTCTAAACAACTTGAACCCTCTAATTAATTGTCGGGACCCCGGTTCCGCTTAATACTGTCTAATTGCACCGCATCTGCATCATATCATAATCATGCTGGATCTTTTGCCGTAGTATTAAATAGTGCATCCGGTGTTTCTTCTAGTGTTTGCTTCTTCGCGGACTAGGCCGATGAGTTGATGCGAGTATCGACAAGTTCTTCGGATATGAACCTTCGGCAGCATTTTCTATGGCGAGCATCTCTCCCCTTCTACCTATTTTGCATTTATAGTCTTTATTTCCTCCTGTGGATCTATTGCTATCCGTGTCGCGATGCTTTAGTTTCCGTGCACCAGTTATATCCCGTGCAGCCTCCATATTGCCTTGGACACCTCCTATTACCTGTGTTTGGTAGATAGCTGGCCTTGCGAGTCGTAGTTGCTTGCTCAGGTGCGATCTCGTGTTGACGAATACCACAGTTGTTGGAATGCTGGCAGATGTTTATGGTGGAGATGTTTATTGGTGGAGATGATCATGACTTTAAAGGCAACTATTAAAATGCTAGATATAACTAATGCAGAGGCATCGGTGGGTAATAGATGTTATTTGGTTCTTCCACGCTCACTTGTGTCCCGTAGGACCCCGAGTACTTGATACCTGTTCCTTGATTTTTCGCACTATCCACATCCGGGAGGCCTTATGGACCCCCCTGAGCAAGAGCTTGATTCATTTCTATTTCTTGGGGCCACAAGTAGTTTGGGGATTTATTACTATTCTGTACTTATGCCATGTTACTGCTTTATTTAAGATTGTGCGTGGAGCACCTGTACTGTTTTGGATCGCGCCACGTTTCCGCGGTATCGACAAGCCCAGTCACACTTTCGGGTTCCCAGTCGTTTACAACCGTCGTCGCAAACCTTGGGTCTGTTCCGGAGCCGGCCAACTTCGTTGCGGGTAGATTAGTGGGGTGGCCCCATGAAATATTTATGAATCCTATGATCGCTTTGTCGTGAATGCTCGTTGGGTTTTGAGTTGGTTTTTCGGAGGTTGATCGAGTGTGTGTTGCTATTTGTGCACCCCTGCAGGGTAAAACTTTCTGAAAGCCATGTCCGCGGTTATGGACGACTTGGAGCACAGTATCTCGATCATAGACAAGCATAACTAAAGTAGTGCTATAAATTTGACTTAATATGTGACTAGTAATCAGCTCAATTATAACGGAATGGATATTAAAAATGCCAACAACTGGTGGATCTTGGTCGTATCGTGTTCTGATATACCTGCCTAGTAAGTATTGCAACTCCAATGGAATGTGGTAAAAGTTTCAACAACTGCCGGGTTTTGGGATTCCTCAAGACAATTACATCTGACTAGTAAATGTGCCAACTACAATGGAATGGTGATTAAAACTGCCACTACTTATGCTATCAGGACGGCCCACGCTATCTATATCTGACTAGTAAGTGCTTCAATTATAACGGAATGAATAAAACTGCCAACTGTGTGAGTTCCTTGGTCCGACTTCCTCGTTTGGTCCTCGAGGGGGAAATACCAGAATGGGTTTGTTTGGTGTTAGCTTCAGGTTGGATCTGAATAGGTCTCTCTTACCCCTCTCTAATAGCCGCCAGTGATACCGAGTCTCTATAGGTTGTTTAGTGCCGCTGCGCTGCCGCTTCAGCCCACCATACCTATGTAGGCGAGAGCCGCCGAATTCTAGCCTCGCCGTGTACTGGCCTCAGTACTGACGTTCCTCTTTTTCCTTTGCCCTTTTTCGGCACCCCTTTTGTTTTAGCAGGTTTGATATCGACGTCGTTAGCAGGGTTACCCTTCCGGCTTGGCCTGGGCAGGGTTATCGACGCCATTGGTTATTCTTCAGGGCTCTTAGCCCCATTTGCATCTTGTCCATAGTCGAACACTCTATCGTTTCAAGGTGATTTGGGTCTTTGTATTGTATATCTGTATTCTTGACTCATGCGGTCGTTGATGTATATAAATCTGTCTGTGGGTCCCATCGAGGACTGATGTGTAATGGTATTACTTCGTTTTCCAACCGCACGAAAGTGCCTGGTGAGCGTCCTTGAATCATTTCTATGCGGGTTTGGCGGGAATCGCTAAAACTTGCATAGGGCCGATTTGAGGGTGTTACAGTTGTGGTCTTATCCCGGCGTATGTATTGATTCTTGTGGGGAAAGTGCGCAAACTCTGCAGAGTATAATCTATTCAAAAAGCCGTGTCCACGGTCAAGGACGGTTGGAAAGGTGATGGCTAGGAGTACCCAAGTGGTGGTTTTTGGGAAAATGGATGAAAGTATGGAGGTTCCGAGAGGACCCGAGTTTAAAGTTTTGTTTTGACCAGAGGTGGTCAAAGAGGTTTAAAAAGGGTTTTTCTCCAAAACTGTTTTCAAAAAGGTTTTCAACAAGGATATGGAGATATCCCGGATTATAAAATGGAGACATGTTTTCAGAACTCTTTTTCAACAAAGATATTGAGATGCCATAGCTACAAGAGAAATCTAGGCTTTTCAAAACAACCCTAGATAGAGCTATCTCACCAAAGCCAAATTGCATTACCTTGTTTAACTTATTTTTGTGGTTTGCGAGTACATTCAAACGTACTCATGGAATTGTCCCGAGCTATTTACTTGGCCAGGCTTTCAGAAGATTTACAACAGAAGGTTAAGGTGACGTCCACGCGAGCTAGGTCATCCTCCTAGTCAGTTAATACATTGCAAATGTTTCTATAATTTTTGATGTTCCATGTTTAGTTTTATCCACTTTCTTGTGTTTTGTTCCAACTTTGGAGTACTTTTATTATGATTTCTTGGAATAACCTATTGAAAAGAGCCACAGTGCCAGCTACCTGTTTTCTGCTGTTTTTGGTTCCAGGAAAGTCAGAAAATGAATATTCTCGGAATTGGACGGGACAAAAGCCAAAGTGCCTATTTTTCCGGAATGGATCAAGTGCCAGAATACGAGACGGAGAGGGGCCAGGGGCCGGCCACACCACCTGGCCGCGCGGCCAGGCTTGGCCTGCACCAGGGGGTGGTCTGGCCGACCCCAGCACCCCCTCGGCCTCTCCTTTCGCCTATAAGTTGCCTTCTGGAAGAAAACCCTAAGTACCCGATGAAAAATCCACGAAAGAGTCTGTAGCCACCGTCGTCTCTATCCCTAGATCGGGGGGATCTGAAGCTCTTCGCGGCACCCTGCCTGAGAGGGGAATTCACCCTGGAGGCCTTCTTCATCACCATGCAAGCCTCCGGTGTGATGCGTGAGTAGTTCATCCTTGGACTACGGATCCATGTAGTAACTAGATGGCTGGTCTCTCCTACTTTGTGCTTTCATGTTTAGATCTTGTGAGCTCCGTTCATGATCAAGATCATCTATTTGTAATTCATACATGTTGTGTTTGCGGGGATCCGATGGATATTGAGATGCTATTTCAGATTGATTATTGATTCTATCATGTCTTTGTTATTTGAGATCTTGCATGCTTTCCGTTGTTAGTAGCTATGTTGGCCAAGTAGATGCTAGCAACTCCAAGAGTTAGTATTTATGCTCGATAGTGGGTTCATGCCTCTGGTAATCTAGGGAAGTGACAGAAATCTCTAAGGTACTAGATGTGCTATTGCTACTAGGGAGAAAACAACGATCCTTTGTTCATAGAACAATTGTATTGTTTACTTTACACGCAGTTCGTAAAGCAATAATCTGTTACTTGCAACTTAATACTGGAGGGGGTTCGGATGATAACCTGAAGGTGGATTATTAGTCATAGATGCAGTTAGATGGCGGTCTATGTATTATGTTGTAATGCCCAATCAAGTCTCAAAGGAGTCAAGATGATTAGTATATGCATGTATTTCTTTCTCAGTGTTTGTCAATTGCCCCGCTGTAATTTGTTCACCCAGCATGTTATCTATCTAAGGAAAGCCACCTCTAGTGAACTATGGATCCCGGTCCTTTTACTTTACATACAATCTACAACTTTTTACTGCTTTGTGTTTACTTTCTGCAAACTTTTACTTCTTTCCATTCGATACGTTTAATCCTTTGTTTTCCGCAAAACACGGTGAGATTGACAACCTCATCGCAAGTTGGGGACAAAGTTCTGTGGTTGTGTTGTGGAGGTCTCCACATTGCTAGTAGCACCGGTAGTGCGCCCTGCCAAACCTCAGCTAGTAACACCTTTGGGGTATTTCCTTGCTCCTACTGGTTCGATTAAACCTTGGTTTCATAACTGAGGGAAACTTGTTGTTGTGCTCATCATACCTTCCTCTTGGGGTTCCCAACGAGCTCTACATCAACACCACCATCAAGCATTTTTCTGGGCGCCGTGCATCGAGCCATCAAGCATTTTGCTGGCGCTGTTGCCGGGGAGTCAAGGACATCTTCACAAGGGGAGTCCCTTTACTTTGTTGTTTTTGTTTTGCTTAGTTTCTTTTTGCTTTGTTTGCTTGTTTTGTTCTTCAAAAAACACAAAAAAATTAGTTTTACTTGTTTGCTTTCTTATTTGAAAACCCAAAAAAAATGACTACTCTTGAAAACACTAAGTTGTGTGACTTCACTAGCACCAACAACAATGATTTTATGAGCACTCCCATTGCTCCACCTGTGGCTGAAAATACTTTCTTTGAGATAAAACCTGCTTTGCTCAATCTTGCTATGAGAGAGCAATTCTCTGGTATTGGTAATGAAGATGCTGCTTCCCATCTAAATAACTTTGTTGAACTTTGTGAGATGCAAAAGCATAAGGATATAGATGGTGATATTATTAAACTGAAATTGTTTACTTTCTCTTTGAGAGGAAAAGCTAAAGAATGGTTGAATTCCTTAACTAGGAATAGTATTGATTCTTGGACTAAGTGCAAAGATGCTTTTATTGGAAAATACTATCCTCCTGCTAAGATTATATCTATGAGAAGTGAAATAATGAAGTTTAAACAACTTGATAATGAGCATGTTGCTCAAGCTTGGGAAAGAATGAAATCTTTGGTTAAGAATTGTCCCACTCATGGACTGACTGCTTGGATGATCATCCGAACTTTTTATGCAGGATTGAACTATTCTTCAAGGAACCTATTGGATTCTGCTGCGGGAGGTACCTTTATGACCATCACTTTGGGTGCTGCAACAAAACTATTGGATAATATGATGGTTAATTATTCTGAATGGCATACTGAGAGAGCTCCACAAGGTAAGAAGGTAAATTTTGTTGAAGAAACCTCCTCCTTGAGTGATAAGATTGATATTATTATGTCTATGCTTGTTAATGGGAAAGCCCATATTGATCCAAATAATGTTCCTTTAGCCTCTTTGGTTGCTCAAGAAGAGCAAGTTGATGTGAACTTCATAAGAAATAACAATTTTGGCAACAATGCTTATGGTAATAATGCTTACAGGAACAATTTTGGTAACAACAAATATAAGCCATATCCTCCCAACAATGGTAATTCTTATGGAAATTCTTACAAGAATAATAAGAGTGCTCCCTCTGAACTTGAAGTTATGCTTAAAGAGTTTATTAGTAAACAAACTGCTTTCAATAAAACTATTGAGGAAAAACTCTCTAATGCTGAAAGAAATATAGCATCTTTGGCTGAAGCTCAATCTACTTTGAATAAAATGGCTGCTAAACCTGAAACTAATGAGAATCCCTTTGCAGCCACTAATGCCATACAAGTAAGAATTGATGAAAATGTTAGACTATTAGCTGAATTACATGCTAAGTGGGAAAGAGAAGATGAAATTGCTAGAAACATTAGTGTTTCTACTATTACCACCACTAGTGTTGAGGCTAATAATAGTTCTACTACTTTAGATGATAAAGTTGATTTTGATCTTGATGGTTGCAACATCTCTGAAGTTATTAAGTTCCTACAAAAGCTTACTAAAAGTCCTAATGCTAGTGCTATGAACATGGCTTTTACAAAACACATTATTGATGCTCTCATAAAGATTAAAGAAGAAAAGATGAAATAAAGCTTCTATTCCTATAAAACAAGAAGATGGTTGGGAGCCCATCATTAATATGAAAGTGAATGACTTTGATTTCAAAGCTTTGTGTGATCTTGATAGTAGTGTTTCTATTATGCCTAGAAGGATTTATGATATGCTTGATTTGCCTCCTCTTGAAGATTGTTATTTGAATGTCCCACTTGGTGCTAATGCTAAAAATAAACTCATGGGTAGTCTTAGTGATGTTCTTATTATGGTTAATGATTCCTATGTCCCCGTTGATTTCTATGTTTTGGATGTTGAATACAATGCTTCTTGTCCTATTACTTTGGGAAGACCTTTTCTTAGAACTGTTGGTGCCATCATTGATATGAAAGAAGGCACCATTAAATATCAACTCCCACTCAAGAAAGGTATAGAACACTTCCCTAAAAAGAGAGAAAAGATTTATTTTGCTTCTCCTATGAAAACAAAATTTGGTCTTAATGCTTCTTAATTTGAGAACACTTGATTCTTTCTTTGGTTCTTATGCCTAACTTAAAGGCCTTAAAGAAAAGTACTTGTTGGGAGATAACCCAAGAGTTTTAGTTGAGTCTTGGAAGTTATTACCTCTGTAATAACCTCTCCTTATCCGTTTTATTTGCTTTTTGTGCCAAGAGTAACCTCTAATGAGAGTGAAGTAATGATTGGGAAAGTTGCTGTCCCGAAACAGATTTCTGTGCTTCACCGTAAAAATTCCTAAGAGAGCTCTGTACATCGGATTGAGCTGTAATTGTTTGTGATTCTGTCCCAGGTTGTTATCTAACTTTCGTTAGTTCAACACTATTTGATTTGAGCAACATAAGGTCTTCGAAAAAATTCGTCTTTACCTGCTGGTCTGTTTTGACAGATTTCTGCCATTTTTTGCATTTGCTTCTTGTTAGTTCCTTCTTGAGTTCCTTTGGGGAATTGAGCTTTTTTTAGGGAATTGCTACAGTAGCTAGTGTTCTAATGGAAATGTATTTGGTGTTATAACTGAACCTTGAGACTTATTTATCTTAAAATCCACTAATGTTGCTAATGAGATTGTGTAAAGTTTTGTATGAAGGAAAATTTTCAGGTGTATGGAAGGAATGAGTGATGAGATGAAGGATGGACTAAAGCTCAAGCTTGGGGATGCCACGCGTGTCACCCCAAGAAATATCCAAGAATTACAAACATCAAAGCTTGGGGATGCCCAAGGCATCCCCTTCTTCATCAATAAAAATTCCAGGTTTCTTCCAAACGCTTCATTTTTATTGTTTCATGCACACTTGTGTTTTTCTTGGAGCGTCTTCTTTTTTGTTTTGGTTTTGGTTTTTAGTTTGCTTGGTTTGCTTAGTTTTCTGAATAAGTTGGTTGGACCCCCTCTTTCACACATTGGTTTGCAAATAGTTTGGTTTGGTTTTGGAAAAGAGTAGGTAAGTTCATGCTTATGTGGTAAAAAGACCTTGTTTTTGACTATGGCCTATGCTTTGTCATGCCATGCTTGATATTGTTTTGGCCTTATGCTTAGTATTCTTTTCTGTAGCATGAATTTTTATAAATAATTGAGATTGCTTAATGTGCCTTGGATGAATAATGCGTTGTTTTAGCATATTAAAGCATAGTATAGTGGTATTCTCCTTTGATGCTTTATTTGGGTTGACTTGGAACATGCTCACACCATGTTATGACTATCTCAAGTCACCATAGCCTTTATGATCCTTTTGTTTTCAACTTGTAGTATCACTTTATGCTTTGATCAATGATGTTTTGTCGCTCTGCATGATTATGGCCATTATTGCTCTCTTAGTTTGTCGCTCCCAGTCTTTTGCTAGCCTCCACAACAAAGTATGAGTTCCACTCATGCATCCAACTCCCTAAACCAAGTTATTCCAAAGAGTCCACCATACCTACCTACTAGCTTATGCTATTCCAAGTATATTCATGCTTTTGTTTACCTTCCACTTGTTATGAGAAAACTAGTGATTAAAGCTCTCACGAACTTGATGGCACACTTTACTTTATTGCCTCTAATAAACTTGAACCATTGGGTCCTTCTTTGTTGTGTATATGCTTGCGCTTTATAAGTTGAAATTAGCAAAACCATGTTTCATGGGGAACGCTTTCAACGTTGCACTTGTACTTTGTACCCCGTTGATATCATGTTCTTTTGCTTATGGATCCCGGCGGTGTGAAATAAAAGTGGAACTTGTAAGATCATGGAGTTTGTATGTGTGTTAGAGAAATGCCTGGCCCGCTAGCCTAAGCCATGCCTAATCATGGTGGAAACTTGCAGCATCACCATAATGAGCACTCTATGAAGCATGCTCAATAAAAACCTATGCAAATAGCAAATAAAAAGATCGCTGAGATGCTCATTGTTTGCTTGCCTTGTCATGTGCAAGGGATACCCCGTTGGCGGTTCTTAATGATACACATATACTTACAATGACAAGAGCTTACTCGTGACTGAAGTTGAGTAGCATGAGGATCGGTCTTCATAAGTAAGGGGCATGAGATTTCGGTTTATAACTTGTCAAGCATATCCTCTTAGTTGTGTCACTTTAACCTTAATCACCTTCAAGATGCTTATGATAGGGTCAATGAGAGCTGAAAGCTATAAGTACCATAATTTTTGGAAGCTCTTTATGAGACTTGAATCCCTACTTCCTTTTACAAAGGCCTTTCTTCCACCATTATATCGAGTCTCCACCTTCTATCTTTATGCACCTACTTTGAGAGCATAGTGGCCATTCTTAGTTCTATGTGCATTGTCCCAAGACTAGTTGATTGATGCATAACTTGTTATTGCTTGTTTGAAACTATTGTATCTAGTCACTCTTATGAACTTTGAAGGTGTCCTATGCATTTATATTTGCTACTCTATTGAGGGACAAGCTGAATACTTTTATGCTATATTTTCTTTATGTGAAACAAACAAACGTCTTGCAAAGCATTGTTATTCATGAATCTTTTGTTTGTGCCTTTTCATGTTGCATCTTAGTTTCTTTGCTTATTGCTAGAACTTTGTCTTTCATGTTATGATTGAAGTACTATGATCCCAGCTTTGAATGTTTTGCAAATATTTTGATCAAGTCTTTGATGGTGCATGTCACCTCAAAAATTCTTTCTTTTTATCACTTACCTACTCGAGGACGAGCAGGAGTTAAGCTTGGGGATGTTGATACATTGCAAATGTATCTATAATTTTTGATGTTCCATGCTTAGTTTTATCCACTTTCTTGTGTTTTGTTCCAACTTTGGAGTACTTTTATTATGATTTCTTGGACTAACCTATTAACAAGAGCCACAGTGCCAGCTGCCTGTTTTCTGCTATTTTTGGTTCTAGGAATGTCAGAAAATGAATATTCTCGGAATTGGACGGGACAAAATCCAAAGTGCCTATTTTCCGGAAGGGATCAAGTGCCAGAATACGAGACGGAGAGGGGCCAGGGGCCGGCCACACCACCTGGCCGCGCGGCTCGGCTTGGACTGCGCCAGGGGGTGGTCTGGCCGACCCCAGCACCCCCTCGGCCTCTCCTTCCGCCTATAAGTTGCCTTCGGGACGAAAACCCTAAGTACCCGATCAAAAATCCACGAAAGAGTCTGTAGCCGCCGTCGTCTCTGTCCCTAGATCAGGGGGGTCTGAAGCTCTTCTCGGCACCCTGCCGGAGAGGGGAATTCACCCTGGAGGCCTTCTTCATCACCATGCAAGCCTCCGGTGTGATGCGTGAGTACTTCATCCTTGGACTACGGATCCATGTAGTAGCTAGATGGATGGTCTCTCCTCCTTTGTGCTTTCATGTTTAGATCTTGTGAGCTCCGTTCATGATCAAGATCATCTATTTGTAATTCATACATGTTGTGTTTGCGGGGATCCGATGGATATTGAGATGCTATTTCAGATTGATTATTGATTCTACCATGTCTTTGTTATTTGAGATCTTGCACGTTTTCCGTTGTTAGTAGATATATCCTGAAGTTCGTAAAGCAATAATATGTTATTTGAGATACACGCAGTTCGTAAAGCAATAATATGTTGCTTGCAACTTAATACCGGAGGGGGTTCGGATGATAATCTGAAGGTGGATTATTAGTCATAGATGCAGTTGGATGGCGGTCTATGTATAATGTTGTAATGCCCAATCAAGTCTCAAAGAGTCAATATGATTAGTATATGCATGTATTGCTTTCTCGGTGTTTGTCAATTGCCCCGCTGTAATTTGTTCACCCAGCATATTATCTAACTTAAGGAGAGCCACCTCTAGTGAACTATGGATCCCGGTCCTTTTCTTTACATACAATCTACAATCTTTTACTGCTTTGTGTTTACTTTCTGCAAACTTTTACTTCTTTCCATTCGATACGTTTAATCCTTTGTTTTCCGCAAAACACGGTGAGATTGACAACCTCATCGCAAGTTGGGGACAAAGTTGTGTGGTTGTGTTGTGCAGGTCTCCACATTGCTACTAGCACCGGTAGTGCGCGCTGCCAAAGCTCAGCTAGTAACACCTTTGGGGTGTTTCCTTGCTCCTAATGGTTCGATTAAACCTTGGTTTCATAACTAAGGGAAACTTGATGATGTGCTCATCATACCTTCCTCTTGGGGTTCCCAACGAGCTCTAGATCAACACCGCCATCAAGCATTTTTCTAGGCGCCGTGCATTGAGCCATCATCAGTCGCCTGTAGGTTGAGGCAGGATTGGGCCCTGTGTGTGATGAAGCTTCGTTGCTGAAGGTTGTGTAGCCATAAGGGCAACTATGTAAGTCTTGTATCCGTTATGTTTCGGATGTTGTAATGATACTTGTCGGTTATGCTCCACGGCTCACTGATCATAGGAACGTGGATATTTACATAACAGGGAATTCTCGGATGATTAAATCCGGGGGACCCCACAAATCTGGTAGCAAATCTAGAGCAGCAAATCTAACCAGCACCATAAATAAATTCAGTAAACAGAGTAGATGTAGATAAAGCAGCTAATATAGGTTATATAGTATGGTACTTAACGAGGTTCGACAATTAGGCTACTCGGCAGCAGCACTGGACAAGTTCAACACAGACAAGACAAAAGAAGCTGCTTTACAGCACCAGCAGCAATAGCAGATCAGTGCCCCCTCATGGCCTCTGCCAAGAGGGCCTCCGCCTCCTCCCTCTGGCGCCTCCTCCACTTGTTGATGCCCATTCCCTTGACCTTGGGTGCCTTGGGCTTGATTGGGGGCATGCGAACCTCCTCGATAGCCACCTTCTGGAGGTTGTGGAGGTGAAGACCGAGCACCTGGTGCTTGGCTATGAAGCCGTGGACGTTCACGGACTAACCGCATGTCCTCACGTCCTCGACATGCTTCACGAGGGAGTTGAAGTCCGTGGCGCGGAGCCTCCTGGTGGGGCAGAAGGGGCACCTGTACACATCGCCAGCGAAGAAGTTGTTGTACTTTTCGGACTTCAGCCTCCTCAGCACATGACAAGTCTTGGTGTCCTTAGACTCGTCGTCGCTGCGGACATCGCTGCTATCCTCCTGTTGGAATAGGGGGGTTCAAGTACGAACAGGGGGATTCATCGAAATACAAGATCTAACACAAGTGGATTAGCTACTATAAAAATACGAATAGTCGAGCCCTAATAACATATGATCTAGCATCCAACAATGGGAATGGGGGAAGAACAAGGGAAGGGGAGAAAACCATGGTTACCTCCGACCATGGGTCGGCGATGCTGGTGTCGTAGGGGTTCTCCGGCCTTATGTTATCAACCTCCTCGTAGAGGTCCCATCCGAGCGGGATCTGCCCGAGACCGGTGGGGGCCTCCTCTCTAGCGGCCTTGGAAGCGCCGATGGCCACCGCGCCATTCTTCTCCATCGCCGACATGGTTGGGGTTTTCTTGGGGGTTTGTAGAAGGTGATGGGACAGTGGAGACGGTTGAGTGAGCGAGTGAGTGATGAGTGAGAGTGAGTAGGCCTCTATTAAAGGAGAAGGGAAGCGATGTTTCGTTGCACTACCGTGCACCATGTAACCGCGTACGATACTACATCGTGCACGACCACACGTGTCTGCTACTGCCCCGTGCACCGCACATGTGTACCGTGAGTCACGTTTTTTCCCTCGTATCTAACCCTAGCGACTTAGTTGTACTAAGTTTTGCCCTCAAGTGTAACACTAGAAGTTTGGTTGTACTCAGTTTTGCCCTCCAGTACTAACACTGCCGTGTGCAATATACTCAGTTTTACCCTCCGGTGGCTGGTCAACAGAGAGTCTACAAATAGGTTTTAGCTAGCTAATTAAATCATTTTATGCACAACAAATTCAAAAGGAGCAAAACATAGTGGCATCTACCCAGGGAGTCTTATTATGTGACCTGCCACCATAAGAAATGTATATAAACCAAGTTTTAACCTAAATCACCACTTCTCAAATCACCTACTATATATGAAGGTTCATGGCTTTCTACTCAAGCCTCTTCCCACATCCCTCCCCAAAACATAGTTTGTCTAAATGAGGCAATAATTGTCAAATTGGTGTATATTTGAATTTCAAATAGTTTGATGGATGCCAAGATGTATTTTATTGTATAAAGACGCATTTTCCATTTTTTAAATCTTTTTATATTATCTATTTGAATCCCTTTGTCATTCTTTCCCTTGGTTTTTAAGTTCTACTTAGTTTTGCCCTTGGTTCTTAAGTGCTACTCCGTTTTCCCCCTCTCTTAGTATCAACCTCTCGCACATGTGCTCATCTTCGCTGCTATGCTCTGATTGGTTGAGAAAGTTGTCCCGCGGATCGTTCCCACCAACCGTTGATCCTCTATGATCTAGCGGACAAGATAACCCCTGTATCTGTCGGGGGCACCCCTCTATCCCTGCAAAATAACGAGTTTTCCACCGGTACTTTAACTTCATAAAAAAATGAACTTGAATATAATTTGAAGGGAACGTGTTCGAAGGTGTATAATTTGTGCATTACAGTCCACTCTATGAAAATGATAATCTCTCAAGATTTTATTAGCACAATATTATCACGTATTAAGTGTGATTTCAAAGAGTTCAAATGTGAATAATTTTCGTATATGCAAGTTTATGCATTACATTCCACTCTATGAAAATGGGGGGAGAAAATGATAATCTCTCAATATTTTGCTAGCACGTCATTATCTCGTTATTAAGTCTGATTTCACTATGTTCAAAGGTTTAAATTTTTTGTATACGCAAGTTTATGCATTATATTTCACTCCATGGAAATGATAAATGATTAGGATTTTACTAGCACAACATTATCATGAACTAAGTGCGATTTCAAAGAGTCCAAAGGTGTATAATTTTTGTATATGCCAGTTTATGCATTACATTCCACTATATGAAAATGATAATTTCTCAAGATTTTCTTAGCACAACATTATCACATATTAAGTACGATTTCAAAGAGTTCAAAGGTGTATAATTTGCATATATGCAAATTTATGCGTTACATTCCACTCTATGAAAATAATAATCTCTCAAGGTTTTCTTAGCACAACATTATCACATATTAAGTGCGATTTCAAAGAGTTCAAAGGTGTATAAACTTTGTATATGCAAGTTTATGCATTACATTCCACTCTATGAAAATGGGGGAGAAAATAATAATCTCTCAAATTTTTTTTAGCACATCATTATCATGTATTAAGTGCAATTTAAAAGTGTTCAAAGATTTATAATTTTCGCATATGCAAGTTTATACATTACATTCCACTCTATGAAAATGATAATCTCTCAAGATTTTCTTAGCACGACATTATCACATATTAAGTGCGATTTCAAAGAGTTGAAAGGTGTATAATGTTTGTATATGCAAGTTTATGCATTATATTTCACTATATGGAAATGATAAATGATCAAGATTTTATTAGCACAATATTATCATGTCCTAAGTGCGATTTAAAAGACTTCCAAGGTGTATAATTTTCGTATATGCATTACATTTCACTATATGAAAATGAAGCAACAACACGGGCGCGTAAGTCGTGGGTCCGGCGCTCACGTGGATAAGCTATGGGTTCGGCGCTCACGCGGATTGGCTGTGGGTCTGATGCTGATTTGGGTAAGTTGAGAGAGGTGTCCACTACGGGAATCGACTGAATGCGGCCCCACTTGTCAGCATGTAACAGCAAGGGTAGACTACAGGACTCGACATAATGTGGCCCTACTCGTCAGCGCGTAACGGCGAGGGTCCACTATGGGACCCCACTGAACACGGCCCCACTGATCAGCATGTAATGGCAAGGCTGGCGGACGACGAGTTTTAGACCATGTGAGAGTTTCGTACAAGGAGATGGGCAAAAGTGAGGAAAAACTAAGCGGCTGGGGAAACTGAGTAGAACTAACGAACCGAGGGCACGAAAATAGAAATCCCTATTATATATTATATATTGATAAACCTAGAATCGAACTCAAGACTTCAACAAATGGGAACCGTGTGTGCTTCCACTATGCCAGAACCATCTATGCCACTCCTAGAAAAGATTACACTAAGAAATGTTGAAATCAGTTAAAATGAAAAGGCAACAACCCTGATGACTTGCCATAAAAAATGCTAAATGCTTTGTATAAATACAACATGGGTAGGAGAAGCTTGTCCAATACTTTATCAGAATGGCACATAAATGCTAAATTAAGACGATTTTAGGCGATACAAAAAATAACTTGGGTCCAATCTTGTGAACCAATGGGCTTCTTATCGTGGGCTCCTTAGCAAAAATTCTTCAGTGTGGTTCATGCTTAAAAAACCATAACAATCTGTTGTGGGTTGGCGGCCCACGGCCAACCTGGACCCAGAAGGATAAATTAGCGAGGTTTTGAGCCACAGTTGGGTAGAATGTAGTACTATTTTTTGATAAGATCCTCATTGAAAATTCAATATACTCAATATGTTGGTGGTCAGCAGTCCACCTGACCCAGCAGGCTAAATTTGCAAGGTTTTGGGCTAGTGTTGGGTCGAATGTGCAATTTTTCATTAGGTCCTTAGTGAAAATTCAATGTAGTTGGTACCCCATTCTGAAAAAAATGAAGTTGGTACCCTAAAAAATATATACTGGGGTTTGGCGGCTCTTCTCACGATGAAAGGCTAATTAAGGGATTTTTTTGAAACAAGATTATGGGAAGTTTTTTGTCTAAAGTGGGGTTGAAATATTCGTTTTCATAGGCTGAGTAGTAAAAATACATTATACTGAAGGTCAATGGTCCACCTAACTTGGGTGCAACGCTGGATCCAAAAGAATGAAGTTGGAAAGGGATAAAAGTGACTCATATTGCGCCTTATTAAGAGTTTTAGGTAGAGAGGAACTTGGGCAGCGCAGGATTCAAATATGGAAAGTAGTGGATAGAGTTTGACTGATTGACATAAAATCGTGTCATATCAAGTCTTACAGCGTGCATTCATCTTTTTAGCAAAGGATATATTTCGAGATGGTTTGGGTGGCTTTGAATCTGCCTAAGTGCCCAATCGATTTGATGTACTCAAAAGCTTGTAATCATGACATATAAATTGTAGGCGATAGGGACACGGTGGCCTTGACTTGCCCAGCTTTAGATAGCTCGGGTAAGCACCAGCTTATACTGATCGCTCAAAGTTGTATGCTTCCGTACGATCAAATTCATACATGCCGCAATTAGCACCAACATGTGGCATTGTCATCATGCAAAAAGGGTAAAAAATTTGGACATTTAGTTCACAGTTTTGAACACAATACACAACCAGTTTGTACACTAGCACATGACAGTACAATGTCAACACATTAGAGCATGACTTGTTCATGTCACATCAGAGCTTGACTTGTTCATTTCACACAGAAGAATGAGTAAGGATACATACTATATTGACCAAGTAATTTCACGGTAACACCAAAAGTATACCATGTATCAGAGATAATATGGGGTCTGCGTAAACAATTTTTATTTTTTGGAAGGGTCTGGATAAACTATATTTTTTAGAAAATCGGCATAAAGATTTGAGGCTATCATCCTAGGGCGTCTCGGCCTGCTTTTGCATACCGAGCCAAGATTAATTATGGCCCAGTTAAGGCCTGTTTCGTGGCCCTATAAGAATCGGTGACCTACTATTCCCTATTCACTAATAGGAAAGAAGAAATATTCCTCTCAAAACACAAAGCTGCACGAGGTGCGATAGTTCAAAAAAAAGTTGCACGAGGTGCGTATATACAAGCCAATAATAGTACTGAAAACTATAGTACAACGCTATGAAATAAGCACCTCTACCTGGAACAATGGGAACAATGTGCCACCAAGAGCCTTACATCTGCGTTTTTTATCATCTTGTCAATGATTGGATAATTGAGACCAAGAAACAGAGAGTTGTCGCCCATGATGTTAACCCGCCTCCAAACGGTGACACCTAGAGGTCTAATAGAGATAGGATCCTCTTCAAAAATATAGACATGAGAGGCGGGATATATGCGTAGGTTAGTCCCATTTTGAGCATGGGGAATGATTTCACCCTCTTCACCATGGGCAACCTCCATGCCATACATCGTAATTATGATCATCAAGCATTCGCCATCAGCCGATCGAGCGAGGAAGCACATGCCTAGCCGATCATTCAGAATAGGTCTAGGATTACAAACGGAAGCTCCTTGTTTCCTGCAACATCCAAATTGGAGAAAAAAGTGCATTACTGACATATATATTCTAACACCAGCATTCTTCATTGTTCATGTTAATAGTGTGAATAGGAAAATCTTGACAATAATATTACTCAATAAATTAACAACATTAGAAATTGCATTTCTTATTCTGCTATTTTGAATATTTGGATTTCTTGCTTATCTTAGTTTCCTAGTTTTTGTAAGTTTCAAAAGAGGAAGCGCCACTTTTTATTGATATAGAGGCATCTCCACTTAAATCCTATAGGATTAGATGCCTATAGTATTTTGGATCAAGTGGTGTTTGGTGGCATAGGAAAACCAAAGGAACTGTACAAAGAGGTTAGAGTGGATGGAAAATTTCCTCCAAAATAGAGTGCAAAGGAATCCTTTGAAGGAATTCCTAAGGATTATACTCTTTCGAATCAAACAGCATTTTACAGAAAAAATGCGAAGGATCCAAATCCTACAAAAATCCTACACAATTCCTCTGAATCCCAAGGCAAAATTCAAAGAGGAAAGATTGGTGTCCTACAAAAATCCTATGTGAATCCTATAATCCAAGGAGGGCCTCAAAGTACAAACAAAAAAGGAAAGCGGCTTCATTGTGTTGCGCTCACATTTGAGATGCTGGTTAATAATACCATATTCTGACAATGAACAAACTTACTAGAGCAGGGACATCGTCATAGATTATATTTTTGGAATACATATTACTAATACTAATTTATTACTGGCAATGGTTCATTCATTTTTTTAGGACATAAAGGGTATGCTCATCCAGTCATATGAAAGGTAAAACATAAACAAGGTAGTTAAAGAACACCTTCACTGAATCACTCACAATGTATCATGGAACTAGCATTACCTTCCAATATGGGATCCCAGTAGTTGGTGCATCCCTTACTTGCGACCGCAAAAATGAGGTCGCCATGTTCAATGGCATCATAGTACTATCGTCTTCCATGACCGGAATGGTCTAGACATCTCCAAACTTCGCTACTACCTTCCAGGTAAGCGATTTCAGCATCAAACAACGAGAGGAGCTTATAGTCTGTGTAACCCCCACCTTCTGTGGGCACTCTGTAGATTACGATCTTCAAAAGGTCAAGACATCCATCCCACAACTTTTGGAACTTTTCTCCATACCCGTGGATTCACCAAAAAAATTTTGAAATATGCATGAGTTCACAAATGAGTATAGGTAACTGGGGGAACCCTGGCTGGCTAGTAGCATTACATGTTATATAATGGATGTGAGGTGGCCTGAGTTCCACAAGTATCCGTCGATGGAAAGTCGATTACTTGATAGGTGTAGATGTTTGCTAGGCACCAGGCCCTGCTCTGGTCCACGGCGGCGAGCCAGTCGCCATTCATGCCAACCCAGAATTTTTTGTGCATGAAGGGCGGGATGGCGGTGCACCGAGGCTGGTGGAGGCGCACCACGTCATACACTGTGTCATGCAGACGATGTACCCTTGTATTGTCATGGTGCTCGTCGAACCTATGAGAAGGCTGAGGCATTAGTAGGCAGGGTTCATTCCAATGGTGCAAAGTCCATTTCGTACCTTCGTTGTTGGTGATATGATCGTACATCAGCTTGCATCATGCAGCTAGCCCGATGGTGCTAGAAATGTCCAGATGTTGAATGATGAGCTTGACATCGTCGGCGCTGAGTTGATCCCACTTGCATCGCCTGCTGAGCTTCGAATCGGCCATCACATCCGGATGGATTTAGGCGGATGCCAAGTGTGATTGGGGGTTTTTCGCAGCAGGAGGGGGAGCATTATGCAAGGAATGGGTGAGAAGAGAGAGAGTGGGGGAGATCGTGGGAAGAGTGGGGACTGGGGAAGAAGATGGAGAGGCAAAGAAAAAATGAGAGGGAGGATATTTTACTTGCTTGTTTTGTCTAGTCAACAGTATCATCGAGGACACCACCGCCTAAACTTTACTGTATGTTAGCCTAGCATGCCACACAACTAGTAATTTGACAAATCTCCTACTTACTATGTATCAGAGCTCCAGTATTGTCTCGTCACATCAGTTTGACCAGAGGGTTTTCTTTTTACAGCTTCCATTTCAACATACTGTAGTATTTTCAACGGAAAATAGGTTGACGAACTACTACTACTAGTAGCCGCGACATGGACACATGTACTTTCATCTTATTCCCATACATGCAGAAGTCATGGCCTAGGACCGAAAATATATACACCGGATATAATGCATAGTACGGGTGTGTATGTGGTACTTTTGGCATGTTGCATATGTTCATATATGTTCTAGTACAAGGTACATGGAATTACACGTGTAAAACATGCAACCGCACATCAAAATGAGAGACGTGCACGGACACCAGATTTCGCTCAAGTCAGGCAACATGCATAAATTTGTGTGGCTCTAAATCCCTGACATGTGGGCCATGTTTAGGTTGGCCCCACTTGCCAGTGAGAATCTCCATGCATCATGCGCTCAGAGCCACTAAAGACGTCCACAATGGAAATTACAATTTGCAACTAGTTTCACCAGCAACAAGCTGTTGCATGTGGCACTTCCAAAGTTTTTAGAAAATGTGAAATAAATCATGAACATAGACCATATTTATATATTTCATCTATAAATTTTCATCCCAAAAATATTACTAGTACATGGTCTGGCCTCCACAAAATGAACAAATGAACAGAAGCTATTGTTCTCTTAGGATTTTTCTTTTTCATTCACACAGGTCACATAAGATCTTATTGTGGGACCGAATATTGTAGATGCACAAGATACGACATAGCTAATGTTCTGGATTTATTTCACATTTTTTTAGAACTTGAAAGTGCAACAAATAATAAAGGTGTGCGGGCGCAACGAGTTGCAGAATATTCGACCCGCACTGACTAAAACTATGGCTTGCATACAAAAGGAGTTTGATCAAATCGCAGGCCTTGCACTTACATGCGGCGAAATGAGTGTTAGAGTACAGCAAGTTAACGGCCGAGGCCATGTGATACAAATCACGCAAAGGAAATAATTCAAGATATGCAAATCCCTATTCCATATGATCACTATGTTTAGCCCCTATCCCTTGAACCATTAATTATTCTGGTTCCAATCCTTCATGTTGGCCAAGCTTGGGACGAACCACAATGGAGTCTGCCACCAATTACAGCCGATGTTGGTTGAGAAAACAACAACGGCATCTTGAGCATTCATACTGAAGCGGCACATTTCAGGACGACGATTAAATCCACCGAAGCTAACTGCATGCGGTGATGTGTATACATAGCCGCTCCTCGTCAGATCTCTAGGGCCAAGTCCAGCCGCTCCAGCTGGAATAGTAATTAGATAGTTCAATGCAAGGAAGATAGAAAATGCTCAAAAGTCTAAAACCCTCCTCCATTGCCTCGGTGAAAGTAACCTACTAGTGTCAATCGAGAACACATGGCAGCAAAACCTAGTAGAATAGGTGTGAATATTGCGGCCGTGATGATAAGCAACATTTTCAGCGACAGGATAACCACCATAAGTAGTGTCATAACACTTATCACTAACACCCACAGTATTGATCAGAATAAGTCTACCACCATCAGGAGATCTTGCTAACCACCACAGATTAGGACTGTACTCTTGATTACCGTCAAAATCAGGTGGCCCCGAAAGAAGCACATGACCTTGCAATGAAAGCAGATTCAGAGGTCCGTTGAGCAAAATTTGAATGATGAAGCTTGAAAATTTAAGGATGGAAATTTTACCCCATGCTCGAGGATCCCATGCATAAACATTGCCAATTTGACTTACATCATAAATAACTCCCTTGTGGATAATTGTATCGCGGTAGCTGAACATGCTGAACTGGTTCTCAAGAACCATCCACATACCATGAGAACAATCAAGGAAGGCAATTACTGTGTCAAAGATGGACAGGACAGAGAAATCCTTATAGTTTCCAGCAGCTGTGGGAACTCGGCAAATGGCTATCTTCAGTATATTAGTAGGCTGACCAGCTGCCATAAACATAAGTACCTTGGGTGTGGCCTCAAAATCGAAGATTGCTGGTAGAGGAATCCGACGACGAGTTAACATATTCACAAGCTCCCAGTTCTAGGAGAGTCCAACAGTGCCGATCCAATCTCAATGGGCGCCTGCCCACTTCTTACCCTCACAATCTGGCATCACAGCATCGGAGGAGGACATGTCCAGTGGTGTCAGTCTCACAAGGTCCACCTGAACTTCTTCTGTGGCTTATGCTTGCCCATTCCGCCATAGTAGCTGCCCCTGTAGAACTTCTTCATGTGATTGTCGCGGTAGAAGACATTGTACTCATAGGTAGCTCAGTTGGGTGAGAGTGAAGAACACAAGGGAGACCAAACGGATGATATTTCCCGAGGGATGCACTATGTTTTGTTGAGTAATAACATTTGCAGCAGGCGACGAGGCTCGCGGCGGTGATGACGTCGCATCTAGCTGGATTTCTTCAAGGGGGCCATCAAAAAACACCCTAGAAGTGTCACTGCAATCGATCAATTGGGCCATCATGAGGAAGAGCTCAAGCAGGTGGGGGCGATGGCGTTTTGTTTTGTTTTGATTGGGGTTTTGGAGGAGAGAGCGAGCGACAGCTGGCAGGGTGAGACGGAAAACAGTCTATCAAACTGGGCACCGGAGCTGATCCAAAAGCGGCATGGCGGCGTTGGCGTGTGTCTGTATTGGTGTGCGCGTGGGAATGGTAGTCGTCGAGACGCTGGAGGTGAAGTGAGGATGGAGATCGAGGCAAAGAGAAATACATAATGAAATAAAACCAAGCGTGGCTTCTTTCTCTCTACTAAATCTACTGTATATGTTTGAAAACTCATAAAACATGGGAATCATAAGTACAACATGACGGTCCACTATATATGTGATGGCTCCAATATTTGCCATCTTCCACTTTGTTTAAAAATTTTTTTTGGTCAAGCAAATGCCTAGAAACTCTCAATCCTTGCTAGTAATGACTAATAATTGCAAAGATATGCAAATCCTAACTTTGAATTATGTTGTGTAGAAAATCACAACTCTTAATGCGAAATAAGGAGTCATAATGAAGTATTTTGAGGAAGTACACACGGCCAAGTAATTGGAAAGCTATGCTAGGGCGTTGGCACGCTTAACGACCACTGGTACGGGCAGGGCCTGCCTGTACCACCTGCTCGTACCAGGTGGCGACGGCTTCATCTCGTCAAACCCTACAACTTTCACGAAGACGCCTAAATATTTCGAGGCTCCAGCCGCTGGCTAGAGAGCCGCATGATACCTTCAATCCGGATTACGGATGTAGTATAACTTCTTTTTCCCTAGTAGACCTAGGTTATTGAATCCTCGGGAAGCGAATGCATAGTGAAGATACTTTAATGAACCTTCGGGAGTTTTAGAATTCTTTTTGTGTTTTTACCGGAGCAATAGCTTGTGTCTTTTTGTTGTTGTCGATGATGGAGGGAGAGGTCATAGGTTGTTCGGTTTCACCTATAGCTGTGCAAAACATCTGATGGGAATAAAGATAGAAATAAAATATGCATGTACTTGTTAGAGCGAGATAAATTATATGTGGGCAGTGCATCCATAATTTCTATTGCCTCCACAACCTCTTATAGCAATAACCTACTAGTCTCATCCATAGAAGAAACAGAACTAATGATATGCATAGTGATGCCACCGTTAATCCCAAGCAAATCCCTCACATACAGTTGTACTACCCCTTCTGTCACTTGGGTTCCCAACCTGCAGATCAATCATCACTCATACTCCCTATACCTGGCTCAACCCTCGGGGTCTTGGGTACCTGACAAGTCCTTGGATTGAGTCAAGAGAGGATACAATAATCATCACGTCATACAAACTAATACACGATCCCATCTATGATAAATAACATCCACAATTGCTACATGGCTAGGCCAAAGCCCTTAGCCCAAGGAGAATTACTCACACATATAGATGAGATCAACAATCACAAAAATTGTAATGAAAATACTAAGATTTATAGCAATAGTCTTACAATGTCGCCAATCGGAGAAGATATCTACTATTACAAGTGGTGGAATATGGCTATGGTGATGGTGAACGGTTTGGAGATATGGAGGTGGCTGGTGATCTGTGGCAGAGACTTTTTGGCGAGGTCTGGCTTGTTTTCTCGTTGCCCGAGGCTTCTTTATATAGGGGTCCCTTTATGAAAGTTGTTCTGTTTGACCTAACGGTGGCGAGGTCAACTATACGACCGGAATTTTTGCTCTGGTCATATAGTTGGTCGTTAAAGCGTCTGCCTCCGCTTTACAGCTCATGGTTTCTTCTGGTTGTTGGAAATCTCGTATCTTTGACTTTAACATAGTGATTCCCTCCTTTAAACGACATTATCTGCGCAGGAAAAATATAAAACAAAGGATTGCATACCCCTCTGAATATTATCATTAGTGGCAGGGTTTAGAGAGATATTTCATCAAAAATATAAGTAATATACAGTTTAAATGTGTACATAGATGGCTATGTTTCAGAGCCAGCAATCTTCCCAAGCTTAAACTTGATCGTCACCGAGAAAAAAAACCAAAATAAAAAAGGAACTCAACATTTAAACTAAAATAACAAGATGGTGATATTAATCATGATTAGTAGTCTCATGTTTCCTCCACCTCATAAATCTGAGAAACTTCAGCATAGGTAGAGTAATGGTAAGCATATCATATGGGTTTCATGCATCCTTATAGTGCAGCAAAATTATTGTAAACATGGATGATTCAAATGAGTAAAATTTATTCCATGTCAAGTAATCAACTCATAGGATTGCCTTTGGACAGTAAAGTATAATCGTGTAAATTAAGAGTGTGAGAGTTGTTATGAAAAGCATATACACTAAAGTATCTCAAGTCTCCCACATCAATGAATCAAGACTTTGCAAGCACTACTTTTCTATTCATTGTCCTTCAAGAATTTCAGTTTTTAAGTAATTGAGAGCATGCCAAAAAATGATTAGTTTATTGGGATGTGATGGACACTCGTGGCATCACTAAGGTTTTGTTCCTTTTGCATAATGATTTCTCATAACAGCCAGAGGAGTGATTCCATCATGATTACAGCTACCCGGGAGTGCCAAGAATCTTACCCACTATAGCATTGCTGCTACAAGTGTTTAATCAACTCATAGCCAAAATCTAGGAGTTTCCTCCATGAAGATCATTCGTAGGCCAGCGGAGTTGTTGGCATCCCATGAAGTTTGACATGCATAAAGCTATATCATTCTTATGATTAACAAGTCAAACTTTGGCATGCTCACAAAAACTGCTAAACATTAATTCAATTGAACAAATCCTTTCGAAGAGAGAAATTAAGTCAATCAACATTTTCAGTGGTGTTGAGTATTTCTAGAAATAAACCTTCAAGACTAAGCACTACAACACCCAAGCCTTCAATTGTGAGACTTTTTCTTATTACAGTTGTTTAGCAATTTTTAGGAAAGACTTGGTTAATTATGAGAGCTGGAACAAAATGTACCCAATTAAATACCCATGCAAACGAAAATCTTACTACAATACAAAGACTCACTCCACCAATATAATATATCAACATTTACTACTAACTAGCATGGGTTTCTCAAACTTCAAAAGTGGGGAGTCATAAGGCATACCTCTCATGTTTGGTTCCACTTCTCTCTTCCCTTTTTATTTGTTTCTTGGAAACTCGAAGTCGATCACTCTCCTGCAAATATATGAAGACCTCGAGGCGGAAAGAAAAGAAAGAGGGAAAATGAGGAAAAATGGAGAAATCTTTTTGTGGTTTTTAAGAGAGCGTCTTTAAAGAATAGAAAATTGGCGGCAAAGCTCGGCTAGAAATTTTCGAAAGAAAATAGAAAGAACTAAAAATAAGGTGTTGGGGAAACCAACATGAGTTCTTATATACTCAAATAAAAATGCAACCTCTAAATAAATAAAAGCAAATGAACGCCAAATAAAGATACATGAGGAAACTTCCCCAAGCTTAGGCTTTTGCAATCCCTTCAAATCATTGTGGTGGCGGGAAAAAGTCGTTACTCCAGTTCGAAAATTGAGTTGAGAGGTTACTAGTTGACTCTCGGAGGTTCAAGGAGAGGCTATGCATCCTCTCCACAATCCCTCCAAGTCCATGGAAATCTTGGTACGTGGCGAACCAGATTTGTGGCTGCTCCTCTTGATAAGGAACTTCTTCCTCCTCCTCTTGGTCATCATCCTCTTCCGAAATCTCCTCCTCGGGTTGGTGTTGCTCAACCTGCGAATCATATAGCAAACGTCCTTCCTCGATAGAAAAAAGAGCATTAGGCATAGGAGCGGGGTAGAGACGCCTAACTCCAAAAATATGCAAATAATAAACACCACCTCTCCTAGTGAGCATTCCACATGCTCTCAAAGTGGAGAAACCAACATGTGTCTCACCTAACACGGGTTGCAACTTACCTAGGTCGATGCCTAGGGCAGTGGCGAGCACGGTGATGACGGCTCCACCTATGATTGGTCCTTGGCTTTGGGAGGCTTGGTTCTCTAAGTAGCGCATAAGGATGGTGCCCAAGTTGAGTGACAAGTCGCAGTTGTTGTAAGCAGACTTTGCGAGGACTAGGATGTCCTCCTTGTTGAGTCTCATGAACTAATTACGTGCCTGCAAGTGTTAGCAATAACATAGAACAAATAGCGAATTGCAGGATGTTGAATTTTCTTCCCCTTGTTCACTCTACTAGTGAAACTCATTCCATTATAGTATTGTTCAGGGGTAGGTTCTAAGCTAGTAAAGGATGCACATAAGGCATGAATATCATTGTTTGGAAAATTAAAACTTGCGCACCATTCATCTAATGTTAAGGTGTAGTTGTTGTTCATCAGATAGAAAGAAATAGTGTCCTCTCCTTGCCATTGTTTAACGGTGCTTTACAACGAACTTGTAAATTCAATGGTTAAGCGGCGATAAGTAGGCACATCATTGTACACAAAGTTTTGCAGGCCAGCTCTATTGCAAAGTAAATTGAAGTCATCAGAAATACCGAGTTGGTTCAATATAATGGGACAAGCCCACTTGGTGGCCTTCACTTTGCGGTTCTTGATCCTGTTGAAGCGATCACGATGGGCCTCATCTCTGAACCGTATCCCCATGCGTTCTTGAGTGGCAGCCCGAGAAGCGCTAGCGGTAGCACGAGCACGAGTTTGGCTCCTTGTATTCATCATCTAAAACATTGAACAAAGGCAAAAAAAATAAAACTTTTTGAGCCAACAATAGTAAGTGCATCATATTCCTCATCATAGCACACTAAAGAATCTCCTCAAGATAGTAATCTAGGCAAGAAAATCATGGTAATTGGTTCATAGTAGGTCTCACCCTAGATTGATAATGACAATAGATCGAATATGAATTTGCAAAAAGTAATTGGAGTATCGGAGGAGAAACATACCGTATATCACTTGTGTGCGAGGAAATCGAATGAAATTGGGTAGAGATGAAGATATCTTGAGGTTTTGAGAGAGTTTGGAGGTAGAAGAAAGAAAAAGGATTGAAGTTTTGGAGTTGGAAGTACCTTCCCGTGCGTTTTTGTGGTCGGACGCAACTATATGGGCGCAACTATACGGTCGGAACAATGCGTTCCGGCCGTATAGTTGGCTTTCTGTCAAAATATTAGGGTTCCTCCTGCTCGGCGCAACTATACGGCCGGAACAAAATGTTCATGCCGTATAGTTGGTCGTTAAACTGACTGTCCCTGTGAAAGAAAATATACAAAGGCATCTATATCTATACGACCGGAACTATACGACCGCAATTTTTATTCCCGACGTATAGTTGGTCGTTAAACTCTTAGTACATTAGAAAAGAAATTATACGAAGGCACTGATATATATACGACCGGAGCTATACTGTCGGAATTTTTATTCCTACCATATAGTTGGTCGTTAAACTCTTAGTACATATTGCATAAAAAAATTCGATGGCAAAGATATCTATACGACTAGAACTATATGGCCGGAATTTTTATTCCCACTGTATAGTTGGTCGTTAAACTCTCTGTGCATATGAAAAGAGAATTGTCGATGGAAAAGATATCTATACGGCCGGAATTTTTATTCCCGCTATATAGTTGGTCGTTAAACTCTCTGTGTGCATCAAAAAATCCGTTTCTTCAAAGACTATTTATTTTCCTATAACTTAGTGTTATACCTTGTTTTTGACAGAAAATTGAATGTAATTGTTGACCAACAATAGCATGAATAAAGCAGAATTTCAAGTACTACCGAACTTCTTCTCCTAAAATGGAGTTTTCTAGCACTCTTTATTAAACATAAACTTGAACTAAAACTTAAAACTTAACTCAAACCTTTATTTAACATGGGTTGCCTCCCATGGAGCACTCTTTTATGGTTAATAGCTTGACCTTGACGATACTCACTTGGGCCAGATGAGTGGAACACCCACTCCAAAGTAATTGGCCTTCAAAGGGATGGCCTCCTTTTCATCATGCTTGGCTTTCTTCTTCCTGGGGAAATGAATAACAAAAGGATCCCGTGAAGGCAATTGCAGCTTCATGTTCCCTTCATGCAGATTAATCAAAGCCTTAATAATTCTTATGAAAGGACGGCCTAAAATAATAGGACCAGTAGCATCTTCAGGCATGTCAATAATAACAAAATCAATGAGAGTGGGACAACATTTAATGTATACTAAAGTGTTCTCATTAATTCCTACAGCTTGCTTGTAGGTAGAATCTGCTAGATGAAATTTTAATTCAGTGATTTCAAAGGAGCCAAGATTAAACTTCCCCAACAATGGCACCAGAAAAAGGGTTGATACCTTCGATCCGGATTATGCATGTAGTATAGCTTCTTTTTTCCCTTGTAGACCTAGGTTATCGAATCCTCGGGAAGCGAATGTGTAGTGAAGTTACTTTAACAGACCTTCGGGAGTTTTAGAATTCTTTTTGTGTTTTACCGAACCAATAGCTTGTGTCTTTTTTTTGTTGTCGATGATGGAGAGAGAGGGCCTAGGGCGTTCGGTTTCACCTGTAGCTATGCAAAACATCTGATGGGAATAAAAGATAGAAAAAAAGTATGCATGTACTTGTTAGAGTAAGGTAAATTATATGTTGGCAGTGCATCCGTAATTGCTATTGCCTCCGCAACCGCTTATAGAAATAACCTACTAGTCTCATCAATAGAAGAAATAGAACTAATGATATGCATAGTGATGTCACCATTAATTCGAAGTAAATCCCTCACATACAGCCGTACTACCCCTTCTGTCACTAGGGTTCCCAACCTGCAGATCAGTCATCACTCATACTCCCTATACCTGGCTCAACCCTCAGGGTCTTGGGTACCTAACAAGTCCTTGGATTAAGGCAAGAGAGGATACAATAATCATCATGTCATACAAACTAATACACGATCTCATCTGTGATAAATAACATGCACAATTGCTACATGGCTAGGCCGAAGCCCTTATCCCAAGGAGAATTACTCACAGATAGAGATGAGATCAACAATCACAAACATTATAATGAAAATCATAAGATTGATATCAATAGTCTTACAATGTGGCCATTCGGAGAAGAGATCTACTATTACAAGTGGTGGAATATGGCTATGGTGATGGAGAAGGGTTTTGAGATCTGGAGGCGGCTGGTGATCTGTGGCAGAGACTTTTTTGCGAGGTTTGGCTTGTTTTCTCGTTGCCCGAGGCTTCTTTATATAGGGGTCCCTTCATCAAAGTTGTTCTATTTGACCTAACGGTGGCAGCACCAACTATACGACCGGAGATATACAGACGGAATTTTTGCTCCGGTCGTATAGTTGGTCATTAAAGCGTCTGCCTCCGCTTTATGGCTCCTGGTTTCTTCTGGTTCTTGGAAATCTGGTATCTTTGACTTTAGTGTAGTGATTCCTCCTTTGAATGACATTATCTGCGTAGGAAAACTATAAAAGAAAGGATTGCATACCCCTCTGAATATTAGCATTAGGGGTAGGGTTTAGAGAGATATTTCATCAAAATATGAGTAATATCCAGTTTAAATGTGGACGTAGATGGCTATATTTCAGAGCCATCACCACCATTCTCAGATTACATCACAACACCACCAAAGGAGATCCACACCATTGTTCATCACTTCCACCATCCATCCATCCACTAGCCATAGCCATTGCTTTGTACTTTAGATCTCCTTGTGATTTGGTGACCATTGTAAGAATATATGATTTCAATCTAAGTATTTGTATGATGTTTTCTATCTCCGATCTATTTGTTATGAGTGAGTAGTCCTCAAGGGCTGCGGGCTGGGGAGAAACCTCGCAGCGATTATGTGCATCTATATCATGGGAGTATTGTATTTTGTTTGGAATTGAGATTTGTATCTTTTGTTTCTTTGTCTCGTGTATCGATATGTAGACTTTTAGGCACACAAGATCCCATAGATTGATGAAGGATTGAGGTGAGATACTTGGCTAGCAGTGATCTTGTAGGAACCTCAGTGACAGAAAGGGTAGTACGGTCTTTGCTTAGCGCCCCATTTGGGATCAACAACATCACCACTTAAAGCTTTGATATGTGTTTTACACTTAATAATCGTTTGTAACCCCTGGCTTTGGTGTGCACTCAGTTGTATTAGAAGACTATTGCTATGCCTTCTGCATCACGGGGGCTCTAGAATATTAGGATGTATTACCCACAAGAGATTATCTCCATTCAAACATTATACATGACTATGCTTATTATTATCTTTTATCCCATTTGATGTGCAGCTGCAGGTGGATCTTCAACCCTGGCCTATCTCCATCCATTGAATCAAACCCATTATAAAGTAAACTAGATTGGTCCGGTAAACTAAGGTAAAACAAACAAACAAAGTCTTGTAGACGTGTCCTTTTTATTTCCTTTTAGCATTGCTTTCCGAGGTTCGATTAAACCTAGGTCTTCTAGGGAAAAAGCTATTATACTACATCTGTGAATCCGGATCGAAGGTATCAATACGTCAAAAAGCTTGGCTTGTGGCATTCGGATCCATATCCTTCGGATTTTGTTTACGGAAACAAACAATAATCTCATCATCACTCAGAAAATTGAGAATGTTCTTTCCTGATAGTTGGAAACTCACATCGACGGTACTGATTCCTACAAGAAGATGCATCCATCTACCTACAAAGAGACATTTAGTTCAAGAAAAATCTATCGCACTTAGTTGTAGATCAAGTGTGAGCTAATTCTTCGTTAAATTGTAAAGATGCAAAATCTTAATTAGAAAGAAGTTAAAAACCTATTATCAAAACCCTCGGTTGGTTTCTGATATATTAATTGACCCCCCAATGGGTACACCTCCAAAACTTTTTGGTAAATCTTTACAAGCAACCTACAATTTAGTTGTTATAGTTCAAGTTTGACCTAATTTTGATAAATAGCCATGAAGTCATTCAAGTGGAGGTAGAGTTAATTAGCTATAGGGAGTTTGAAAACTCATAAAACATGGGAATCATAAGTAAAACATGTTGGTCCATTTAACTCCTCCTCGAAACAGGCATACACCCAGCTATATTAATATAGCAACCATGATTGGTACTGCTGCTAGGCTAGACAGCACAACACCCAAAAGAAAGGACAGAGAAAAACAAAGAAAAAGAAGAAGAAAAAGAAGAAGAAACAGAAGAGAAAACAAAGCCGACGCCAACGGCTCGATGGAAACGATGATGACCCGCCACCGCTGCGCCCTCTAGGGAAGTACCACCACGCGCCTAGCACTCCGAAGCGTCGCATACCAAGAAACACCTTCAAGAAGAAAAGTGACAACAACGACACTGTTACCCGAACATGTCCTAGGGTTTCCCCCGATACGCAACGGGAGGTGGGGAAGAGATACACCCGACGTCCTTCAGGAAGGATGGCGACACCCGCCGGTGTCACCACATCGGTGTCTCGATGACAAGGATTTCTCCCGACCTCTCAAAAAACCACACTCCTAGACCCTTCGGATTGCTCCACCAAACTCCCCGCCCACGAGCATGCGCCACCACGGTATTGAAACCACCACCGCCGTCTCACCGTGACACCCGGGGTGAGGTTGGTAGGACCAAAAAGAGAAACCATCGGCGAGGGTCAGCATGACACTAGCACGTGGGAGAGAACTACCTCCACCACCTAAAGACGGTAGTCGTCCGGATGTAGCAGCAAGGCAAACCAGGCCCTCTCTGGCCTAGCCGAGCCTAAGAGGCTCATGAAGCCCCACCGCCGCACTGCATCAAGGGTGCTACCATACATGCCAACCCAGCACTAGGCCTTACTCCTCCGTCCCCCGAGGGATCCGCTGCCACCAATGATCCCTGCCGCCAAGCAGTAGCTTTGACACCACCGTGCACACTGGGACTTCCCGGACCATCGTTGGTCTCAGGGACACCACCTGGGCCAACAACGATAGGCCCCACCTTGACCGGTTCCATGACACAGACGAGGAGGTCCAGTAGCCCAAGCAAAAAGGAGCAGAAGGCCGAGACGCACGGCTTACGCGGCGCCTCTGTGATGCCGGCGAGGCGCGCCTACAGAACCCAACGAGTTCTGACCGGCGAGGCAGCAACACTAGGCCCCCTGGCCAGGCACTAGCCCCTGGACAAGAAGGACCAGGGGAAGGCCGTCGTAGTGGCCAGCCACCGCCTGCTAGACCCAGATCGGGCCCGCGCTTGCCCGGAACTGGCCGGCGAGGCCTGGCCACCACCAACCCCTGCCACCTACTACGTCCTCGAGCCTGGGATCCCGAAGCCTTCGGCCATCCCGCCGTCAACCGTTGCCGTGAGGACCTGCCCCGCCGAGCCAGGCCAGCCGTCACCAGATCGGCCCACCATGGCCCCGCGCTGCTGCCAGGTCGCACCCGCCCCGACTAGGCCGCCTGACACATGGAAAGAACACGTCCCACTGCCACCTTCTCTGTGCGGGCTTTGCCCGGTGGGCTCGCCGACGGCGGCGGCATCTGGGGAGGAGGGGAGAGGGAGCTCGGGGAAGGCGAGGGTTTGGGTCACCCGGTCGCCCGTAGGGGAGCGACACGAGCGACACATTTTTTTCACGGGATCACGTTCGTCCACTTAATATGTCTAGAATCTTGTATTATGGCATTGACATCCATATTCTTTAGACTTTCTTTACGAAAAAGAACCATCTCGTCATCACTCGGAAAACTGAGAATTTTCTTTCCTCATAGTTCGAAACTCACACCGCCGACACTTTTTGCTACAAGAAGATGCACCCATCTACCTATGAAAATACATTTAATTCAGGAGAAATATATCGCGCTTACTTGTAGCTCAATTTTGACCTAATTTTTTTAAATCAACAAGAAGTAACTGAAGTGTGCGAAGTTAGATAGGAAGATTGAAAAATCCTAGTACTAAAAACTTGGGTATTACGTATAAGAAACCATTGGTCCAGTTCGTGTGATAATTGGGGCGATTGCATTTTCGTTTAACTGTGGTATCTTGTAGGAGCTAGGTGCTTGAGAGTTAACACGGTCGATGGAAGTACAAGATATATCAAGGACCTCATAAAAATGAAAATTGCATCCTAGTCCATGTTGTTGGGTCCGCAGCATAGAAAACAAAAAATTTCCTACGATGAGAACTATACGCCAAGATCTATCTACTAGATACAGAGCAACGGGTGGACATACATCCATGGAGAACTTACCATCGAAGACAACGAGTTTTATTAACGAGTAGGAACTCGTCGTTGATGTAGTCGTATGCTTGCCGATCTCAAGATCGTGTGGAAGTCCGAGCGCCGCAAATCAGCAGCGCATCCGTCCTCGCACACACGTTCAAGCCACCAGACAACCTCCACCTCCTCACTCCAGCTAATCAGCGGAAGCAGCAACTCCTTCCAGACGCAAGGACACCAGGAACATGTATCTCGCTAATCCGAGACCATGGGGAAATATCTAGAGGGGGAGAGAGATCCTTGACGAGGAGGTGTGAGGATGAAGGAGGGAATGGGTGGCCTTTTATAGGAGGAGGGGGTGCCCCCTCTCTCCATGGCCGGCGCATGGGGGGTGACCCCTCACCTCCCCCATTCATGTGGTGGTAACCCCTCCACATTAAATTGCCTCTTCACATTCCCTTTTAAAGTCTCCACTTTAAATGCATTAAATTTCTCCAAATTTAATGCTCTCTCATTTAATAAAACTCTTTTATTTATTTTATTGAGAATTTTTTTAATTACTTTAATTAACAAACATTCACATAAAACCCCTTGCAACATTTCAATATCACATGCAGAACCACTTTCTGCAATTTCACCCGAAACAATTCTAGTTTCTATCGAAACATTTCCTGCGCTTTGCAAACCTTTTGTCTGGAACATATGTGCTCCTAAATGGTTTCCGGCAACCCTTAAGTGTGTCACCCTACGGTTCGCGAATAGTGCAGACATGATTGAGACTCCTCTCAGATCAATAATCAGAAGTGGGACCTGGAGATCCATACTGACTCCTACATATTCAACGATGACTTCTATGATCGTGAGAACCTTTAATGTCAGCAATTTAATCCCTTTGTCTCATGATATAATACATGTCCGAGATTCGATCATCGGTATCCAAATACCTAGTTTGATCTCGTTACCGACATGCACTCTTTTCTCGTTCCCGTGATATAACATTCTAGTGATCACATCACTTGCTTGCAAGCTATCTTAATGTGATATCACCGAGAGGGCCCAGAGTATATCTATCCATCATCGGGATTGAAAAATTCCACTCTTGATCCATGAGCCTACATAACACCTTCATGGCGCTGAACCCACCTTTATGGTCACCCTGTTACGGTGTGACATTTGATGTTATCAAGATACTCTTCCGGTGTTAGCAATTAACATGATCTCATGGTCTAAGGACTAAGACTACTTTGTATGATGTTATAGCAATATAAACATAATGACTTGATCGTAATGCTATACTTCAGATGAATGTTCATCACATCATTTCACAAATGCTGTGACCTTGTTATTAACAACATCCAATGTCCATGATCAGGAAACTTTGATCATCTTGTTAATCAACAAGCTAGTCTATAAGAGAGGCATAACTAGGAACCCTTTTTGTTTATTAAAAACACATGTATTGATGTTTCCTATCAATACAATTATAGCATGCAAAATAAACATCTATCATATACAAGGAATATATAATAACAACTTTATTATTGCCTCTCAGGGCATATTTCCTTCAGTCTCCCACTTGCACTAGAGACAATAATCTAGTTCACATAGTGATAAATCTAACACCCATGGAGTTCTGGTGTTGATCATGTTTTGCCCTAGGGAGTACTTTAGTCAACGGATCTGCTACATTTAGGTCCGTGTGCACTTTACAAATCTTTATATCTCCATCCTTGACATGCTCGCGGATGGAGTGAAAACCGGCGCTTAATATGCTTGGAATTCTTGTGAGACCTTGGTTCCTTGGCGTTGGCTATGGCTCCATTGTTGTCACAATAGATCACCATCGGGTCCAACGCACTGGGAACCACACCCAGTTCTGTAATGAACTCTTTCATCCAAACTGCCTCCTACGCTGCTTCTGAAGCAGCAACATATTCTGCCTCCGTTGTTGATCCAGCCACCACGGGTTGTTTGGAACTCCTCCAACTAACTGCTGCTCCGTTCAAGAGAAATACGTATCCGGATTGAGACTTAGAGTCATCCGGGTCGGTGTCAAAGCTAGCATCGACATAACACTTAGCGACTAGCTCTTCTTCACCTCCGTATATAAGAAGCATATCCTTAGTTCTTCTCAAGTACTTGAGGATGTTCTTTACCGCTATCCAGTGTTCCGAACCTGGATCAGATTGGTACCTACTAGTCAAACTAATAGCATGTGCCACATCTGGTCTTGTACATAGCATGGCATACATTATAGAGCCTATGGCCGAGGCATAGGGGATCTTATCCATCATCTCTCTTTCTTCCACCGTAGCTGGACTTTGAGTCTTACTCAATGTCTTGCCTTGCAACAAAGGTAAGAACCCCTTCTTACTTTCGTCCATATTAAACTTCTTTAATATCTTATCAAGGTATGTATTCTGCGATAGCCCAATTAGGCGTCTTGATCTATCTCTATAGATTTTAATGCCTAATATATATGAAGCTTCACCGAGGTCCTTCATCAAAAATTTGCTGTTTAGATAACTTTTAACAATGTTTAAAAGATCTATATCATTTCCAATCAATAATATGGCATCCACATATAATATCAGAAATGCCACATTGCTCCCACTCAATTTCTTGTAAATACAAGCCTCTCCATAAGTTTGGACAAATCCAAACTCTTTGATCACCTCATCAAAGTAGAGATTCCAACTCTGGGATGCTTGCTTCAGTCCATAGATGGATCGCTGAAGTTTGCACACCTTATCAGCATCCTTAGGATCGACAAAACCCTTTGGTTGTATCATATACAACTCTTCTTCAATATTACCATTGAGGAACGCAGTTTTGACATCCATCTGCCATATTTCATAATCGAAATATGCACCAATTGCTAACATAATCCTAACCGACTTAAGCATCGCTACGGGAGAGAATGTCTCATCGTAGTCAACTCCTTGAATTTGTCGAAACCCTTTGCGACAAGTAGAGCCTTATAGATGGTTACATTATCATCAGCATAAGTTTTTCTTTTGAAAATCCATTTATTCTCAACGGCCTTTCGATCGTGAGGTAAGTCCAGCAAGGTCCAAACCTGGTTTTCGTACATGGATTCCATCTCAGATTTCATGGCTTCTAGCCATTTGTTGGAATCAGGGCTCATCATCGCTTCTTCATACGTCGCAGGGTTATCTATTTCATCAATCATGAAATTCATAACAAGATTGCTGTACAGTTCAGGAGCTGTACGTGTCCTGCTTGACCTGCGAGGTTCGGTAGTGTCCTCTTTCGGAGTTTCATGATCAATATCATTAGCTCTCTCTTCATTAGGTGAAGTCAACTCCGAAACAACTTCCGGTGCTGCGTTACTCGCCATTTCATGAAGAGAAGGTTCAATAACCTCTTCGAGTTCTACCTTCTGACTACTCACACCTTTCGCGAGAAACTCCTTCTCAAGAAAGGATCCATTCTTGGCAACAAAGACCTTGCCCTCGGATCTATGATAGAAGGTATACCCAATCGTTTCCTTAGGGTATCCTATGAAGACGCATTTTTCCGCTTTGGGTTCGAGTTTATCCGGTTGAAGTTTCTTCACATAAACATCACATCCCCAAACTTTAAGAAGTGACAGCTTAGGTTTGTTTCCAAAACATAATTCATACGGTGTCTTTTCAACGGATTTAGATGGTGCCCTATTTAAAGTGAATGTAGCGGTTTCCAGTGCATAACCCCAAAATGACAGTGGCAAGTCAGTCAGAGACATCATAGATCGAACCATATCCAATAAAGTACGATTACGACGTTCTGACACACCATTACGTTGTGGTGTTCCGGCAGGCGTGAGTTTTGAAACTATTCCACAATCTTTCATATGTGTGCTAAACTCGTAACTTAGATACTCTCCTCCACGGTCAGACCGTAGAAATTTGATCTTTCTATTACGATGATTTTCCACTTCATTCTGAAATTCCTTGAACTTTTCAAAAGTTTCAGACTTGTGTTTCATCAAATAGATATACCCGTATCTACTCAAATCATCCGTGAAAGTAACAAAATAACGATATCCACCTCGCGCCGACACACTCATTGGTCCACACACATCATTATGTATGATTTCCAATAAATCTGTCGCCCGTTCCATTGAACCGGAAAACGGCGTTCTAGTCATCTTGCCCATAAGGCATGGCTCACATGTATCAAATGATTCAAAATCAAGTGATTCCAAAAGTCCATCAGAATGGAGTTTCTTCATGCGTTTAACGCCAATATGACCTAGATGGCAGTGCCACATATATGTAGATATATCATTATCAAGTTTAATCCTTTTAGCATCAACATTATGAATATGCGTAATACTACTATTGAGATCCAATAGAAATAAACCATTCACCACAGGTGCATGACCATAAAAGATATTATTCATATAAATCGAACAACCATTGTTTTCGGACTTGAACGAATAACCACTTTGCATCAAACATGATCCGGATACAATGTTCAAGCTCAGTGCAGGCACCAAATAACAATTATTCAGGTTTATAACTAATCCCGACGGCATATGGAGAGGCAGCGTTCCGACGGCGATCACATCAACTCTTGATCCATTGCTGACCCGCATCGTGACCTCATCCCTTGCTAGTTGTCGCTTGTTCCGCAGCCCCTGAACCGAGTTACATATATTAGCAACCGATCCCATATCAAATACCCAGGTGCTACTGCGAGTACTAGTCAAGTACACATCAATAACATGTATATCATATATACCTTTGTTTGCCTTGCCGGCCTTCTTGTCCGCCAAATACTTGGGGCAGTTGCGCTTCCAATGGCCAATCCCCTTGCAATAGTAGCACTCGGTGTCAGACTTAGGGCCAGCTCGGGGTTTCTTTCCAGGCGCGGCAACAGATTTGCCGCCCTTCTTTCCCTTCTGCTTGCCTTTCTTGTCCTTCTTCAAACCGGTGGTCTTATTGATCATCAACACTTGATGTTCTTTCCTAATCTCCACTTCTGCAGTCTTAAGCATTGACAGAAGCTCGGGAAGAGACTTCTTCATGCCCTGCATATTATAGTTCATCACGAAACTCTTGTAGCTAGGTGGCAGAGATTGGAGAACATGATGTATGCCTAAGTCAATGGGAATCGTTATTCCCAAGGACACAAGCTTATCGGCGTACCCAGAAATTTTGAGTACGTGCTCACTAACAGAGCTGTTCTCTTCCATCATGCAGCTAAAGAACTTATCAGAAGCATTGTAACTCTCTACGGCAACACGGGTATCGAAAATCATTTTCAATTCTCCCATGGTATCAAAGGCATTGCCATTTTCGAAACGTTTTCGAAGTTCTGGCTCTAGCCCATACAGTATGCCGCAATGAACTAAGTTGTGGTCCCCCTGACTAGTTATATAGACGTTCTTTTCCTCGTCAGGGGCATCAGAAGCTGGTGGGGGGCCTAGCGGTGCCTCTAGCACATATTGCTTTTGTGCAGCAGTGAGGAGAATCCTCAAATTCATAGCCCAGTTGGTGAAGTTGCTACCATTCGCAGCAAGCTTCTCTTTCTCCATGAGCACATTGAAATTAAAAGCAGGTGGTGCCATCTACAACAGAATTTGTAAAATATATTTAGACTAAGTTTATGATAGATTGAGTTCAACTAATCCAAATTACTAATGAACTCCCACTAAAAAACGACATCCCTCGTGTCCTTTTGGTGATGACATGAACCAAATCCACTACACCAAGTCCGATCATCACGTGAGTCGGTGTAGCTTCAAAGGCGAGTATCTATATAGGCATCATATCAACTATATGACTCATGCTTAACCTTTCGGTCCGTGTTCCGAGGCCATGTATGTACATGCTAGGCTCGTCAAGTAAGAACCTTAGTATTTGCGTGTGTAAAACTGTCTTACACCCGTTGTATGAAAGCGTAGAGTCGAGAACACCCGATCATCACGTGATGCCTCAAAACACGATCCACAAAAATGGTGCATACTTAAGGAAGAACACATTTTATCTTGATATCTAAATGAGGGATCATCTTATAATGCTACCAAAAGCGCCAAACTAGCAATATAAGATGCTAACATCTAATGTGTGAAGTGAGGTGATATGGTCCATGCATTTGATCTCTATCATTTGCATCGTGGTATGATCTCTATCATTCCTTTGTGTGTAAGGCCAAGGTCTATGGAACTTACATGTTAAGTGAGTTGTAAGAGTATCTATCATACATCTACTTACAACAATACCATATCAAGACACTAGCCCAGCAACGATCTAAACTAGACGCCTCTAATTTATCAATTGCAAGTTTTACGTGGCTTAGGGCTTTCAGAGATAGAACCGGTCTTACCTTCGAACATGAACCACAACGAGGAAAGACAGACACGCGCCAGCCACTTATGCAAAACAAGTTGCATGTCAGTCGTGGAACCGGTCTCATGTACGATGACATGTAAGGTTGGTCCGGGCCGCTTCATCCCACTATGCCACCAATATCCAAAGTACATAGAAGATGCAATAACATGATCATCATCGCCCACATATAAACATATGTGTACTACTCGTGCAAAGCACCTACGCATAGATCAGGATCTGATACCACTGTTGGGTCCGCAGCATAGAAAACAAAAAATTTCCTACGATGAGAACTATACGCCAAGATCTATCTACTCGATACAGAGCAACGGGTGGACATACATCCATGGAGAACTTACCCTCGATGACAACGAGTTTTGTTAACGAGTAGGAACTCGTGGTTGATGTAGTCGTACGCTTGACGATCTCAAGATCGTGTGGAAGTCCGAGCGCCGCAAATCAGCAGCGCATCCGTCCTCGCACACACGTTCAAGCCACCGGACAACCTCCACCTCCTCGCTCCAGCGAATCAGCGGAAGCAGCAACTCCTTCTAGACGCAAGGCCACCGGGAACATGTATCTCGCTAATCCGGGACCATGGGGAAATATCTAGAGGGCGAGAGAGATCCTTCACGAGGAGGTGTGAGGATGAAGGAGGGAATGGGTGGCCTTTTATAGGAGGAGGGGGGTGCCCCCTCTCTCCATGGCCGGCGCATGGGGGGGTGACCCCTCACCTCCCCCATTCATGTGGTGTTAACCCCTCCACATTAAATTGCCTCTTCACATTCCCTTTTAAAGTCTCCACTTTAAATGCATTAAATTTCTCCAAATTTAATGCTCTCTCATTTAATAAAACTCTTTTATTTATTTTATTCAGAATTTTGTTAATTACTTTAATTAAAAAACATTCACATAAAACCCCTTGCAACATTTCAATATCACATGCAGAACCACTTTCTGCAATTTCACCCGAAACAATTCCGGTTTCTATCGAAACAATTCCTGTTTCTATCGAAACATTTCATGCGCTTTGCAAACCTTTTGTTTGGAACATATGTGCTCCTAAATGGTGTCCGGATACCCTTAAGTGTGTCACCCTACGGTTTGCGAATAGTGCAGACATGATTGAGACTCCTCTCAGATCAATAATCAGAAGCGGGACCTGGAGATCCATACTGACTCCTGCATATTCAACGATGACTTCTGTGATTGTGAGAACCTTTAACGTCAGCAATTTAATCCCTTTGTCTCATGATATAATACATGTCCGAGATTCGATCATCGGTATCCAAATACCTAGTTTGATCTCGTTACCGACATGCACTCTTTTCTCGTTCCCGTGATATAACATTCTAGTGATCACATCGCTTGCTTGCAAGCTATCTTAATGTGATATCACCGAGAGGGCCCAGAGTATATCTATCCGTCATTAGGATTGACAAATTCCACTCTTGATCCATGAGCCTCAACATAACACCTTCATAGCACTGAACCCACCTTTATGGTCACCCTGTTACGGTGTGACGTTTGATGTTATCAAGATACTCTTCCGGTGTTAGCAATTAACATGATCTCATGGTCTAAGGACTAAGACTACTTTGTATGATGTTATAGAAATATAAACATAATGACTTGATCGTAATGCTATACTTCGGATGAATGTTCATCACATCATTTCACAAATGTTGTGACCTTGTTATTAACAACATCCAATGTCCATGATCAGGAAACTTTGATCATCGTGTTAATCAACAAGCTAGTCTATAAGAGAGGCATAACTAGGAACCCTTTTTGTTTATTAAACACACATGTGTTGATGTTTCCTATCAATACAATTATAGCATGCAAAATAAAAATCTATCATATACAAGGAATATATAATAACAACTTTATTATTGCCTCTCAGGGCATATTTCCTTCACATGTATTTAGCACAATGACCCTAAAACTAAGCAATAAAGTGTGTGTTTCTCGATGCTAAGGATGGAAAGAGAAGATCCAACGGTTAGCAGTGTTTGAATTTGCCAGTCCTCATCCAGCGGTCAATGTTCAAAGTTAATCCGTACATTATAGAGTGGTCTGGTATTGTAAGAGATAAGACAATATAAAGATAAGATAATAAGTACTGCGAATGGCTGATCTAATGGTAGGTCCCGTAGGAGCGAGGTGCTTGAGAGTTAACATTGTGGGTGGAAGTACAAGTTACATCAAGGACCTCATAAAAAATGAAAATTGCATCCAAGTACATGCATTTAGCATAAGGACCCTGAAACTAAGCAATAAATGTGTGTTTTCAGGTTTGCATGCGCATACTAGCGTTCATCGTGCTAAAGACTATAAGTAGAATCTTTCTAGATGCTAAGAATGGAAAATAAGATCCAACGGTTACAATGTTTTGATTTGCCACTCTTGACCAAACGGTTAATGTTCCGTACACTATAAAGTGGTATGGTACTGTAAGAGAGATAAGATAAGATAACTATAAGATAATAAGTACTACTGCAAATGGCCGATCTTGTTGGAGATATGCCTAAGAGGCAATAATAAAAGTGGTTATTATTATATGTTTGTGTTTATGATGAATGTTTACATCCCATGCTATAATTGTATTATTAGGAAACACTAATACATGTGTGTTTTGTAAACATTAAAGAGTCCCTAGTAAGCCTCTTGTTGAACTGGCTTGTTGATTGATAGATGATCATGGTTTCCTGATCATGGACATTGGATGTCATTAATAACAAGGTTATATCATTAGGAGAATGATGTGATGGACACACACACACCCATAGTAAGTATAGCATAAGATCAAGTCATTAAGTTCGTATTGCTACAAGCTTTCAAATGCATAGTAACCTAATCCTTCGACCATGAGGTTATGTTAATCACCATCACCGGATGGGTACTTTGATGACATCAAACCCTACTTCGTAACTGGATGGTTATAAAGGTATCATTGGGTATTCTGAAAGTATGTGTTGAAGTGCATGGACCAAGATTGGGATTTGTCCATCCATATGACGGATAGATATGCTCTAGGCCCTCTCGGTGAGATGTCATCTAGTTAGCTTGCAAGAATGTGACTAGGTCACAAGGGATGACATATCATGGAACGAGTAAAGAGTACTTATCAGTAACGAGGTAGAACTAGGTATGGAGATACCGACGATCAAACCTCAGATAAGTAGAGTATCGCGTGACAAAGGGAATTGGTTTTGTATGTTAATGGTTCTATCGATCACGAAGTCATCGTTGAGTATGTGGGTGCCGTTATGGATCTCCAGATCCCGCTGATGGTTATTGATCGGAGAGGTGTCTCCATCATATCTGCATATTCACGAACCGTAGGGTGACACACTTAAGGTTCGATGCTGTTTAGGTAGATATGGAATGTGCGTTGGAGACCGAACGTAGTTCGGAGTCTCGGATTGGATCTGAGACATCACGAGGAGATCCGGAATTGTCCGGAGAATAAGATTCATAAAATGGAAATCATTTTCTAGGTTCAGAAATGTCCCGGAGTGTTTATATGGGGATTCTAGAAGGTTTCGGAATGTTCCGAAAGGTTCTAGAAATTTCTATGGAGTTTACTTGAAAACCAAGAAAGGGAAAGGGGAAACTTGGGGGGGAAGGAAACTCCCCCTAAGCCCCCCTTGTGCGCCGGCCCTAGAGGTGGGCCTAGGGGTGGGAACCCTAGGCGCCACCCCTCCCTCTATAAATAGAGGGGTGGAGGCGCCACCCCCCTTGCCCCTCCACTCCTTGCCTGAGCCGCCTCTCTCCTCCTCCTTCGCTCTGCTCAGGCTTAGGCGAAGCCCTGCAGAATTCTCTACTCCACCACCACCACCACGCCGTCGTGCTGTTGGGATTCCGTGGAGAGATCTACTACCTCCGCTGCTCGCTGGAACGAGGAGAGGAAGGTCTACATCGACTCCGCACGTGTGACCGACTACGGAAGCGCTGCCGGAACGCGGCGTCGGAAGGATCGTCTACTCGATCTTGAGATCGGCAAGTGATCGTCTACATCAACCACGAGATCCGATCTCGCACAAGGATTTCGGATCTACAAGGGTTAGTACAGATCTATCTCGTTGCACATATCTAATAGATTAGATCTTGGCTTTTATGTAGATTAGATCTGGGTTTTGTTCGTTCTTGCGGTAGAAATTTTTTGTTTTCCATGCTACGAACCCATTAGTGGTATCAGAGCCGTGTCTATGCGTAGATCTGTTGCACGAGTAGAACACAATGGTTTTGTGGGCGTTGGTGCTCGTGCCGTCTTTTGCTCTTGTGTACTTTGCATCTTGCGGTATGGTGGGATGAAGCGGCTTGGGCTAACCTTACATGTCATCGCACATGAGACTTGCTCCACGCTTGACGTGTAACTTGCTTTGCACAAGTGGCTTTGCGGGTGTCTGTCTCTCTCACCATAGTATAGATCCAATTTACACTTTGCACTTGATAGCACTTGTATCAACGTTGTGGTTCAGTTTCGTAGGTAAGATCCATTCTTATTCGAAAGCCCCAAACCACGTAAAACATGCAAAGAAAATTAGAGGCGTCTAACTTGTTTTTGCAGGGGTTTTGTGATGTGATATGGCCATCATGTGATTGTGATTATATTTGATGTATGCAATGATCCTTGTTGTAATATGGTAACCGCCAGGAGCCTAATGGTTGCCTTTAATTCTGTTAAGACCTGCGTGTCTATTCATCTTGTAATAGCTTTATTCCAAGTAGTTGTAATAGTTTCTAGTGATGATGGACAACCATGAAGCGGCGCCACTGACCTTGACGCAATGTTGGTGATGATGGAGATCATGTCCGTGCTTTGGAGATGGAGATCAAAGGCACAATAAGGAAGGGCCATATCATATCACACTAATTATGAATTGCCTGTGATGTTAATCCTTTATGCATCTTGTATTGCTTAGATCGCGATGGTAGCATTATAAGATGATCCCTCTCACTAAATATCAAGTAATAAAGTGTTCATCCTTAGTTGGTACCGTTGCTAAGACTCGTCGTTTCGAAGCATCTCGTGATGATCGGATGTGATAGATTCTAGGTGTGCATACAACGGGTGCAAGCCAGATTTGCACATGCGGAAACTAAGGTTAATCTTGACGAGCCTAGCATGTACAGACATGGTCTCAGAACACGGAATACCGAAAGGTAGAGCATGAGTCATATAAATGATATGATGAACACGAAGATTGTTCACCGATGAAACTACATCTTCTCTCGTGAAGATCGGACTTGGTGTAGTGGATTTGGTTCGTGTAATCACTGAGACAACATGAGGGATGTTGTTTTGAGTGGGAGTTCACCTAGTTGATTTAAAGAATTTAGATCGAACTCAATTTATCATAAACTTAGTCTAAACTACTTGCAAATTTGTTGTAGATTATGGCGAACCTCTCCATCAATTTTAATGCGTTCCTAGAGAAAGAAAAGCTTAAGAACAATGGAAGCAACTTCACGGACTGGTTCCATGGACTGAAGATCGTCCTCAGGGCTGGTCAGTTGACCTATGTGCTCGAAGCACCGCTAGGTGACCCACCTGCAGAAGATGCCACCAATGACGTAAAGAATGTTTACGCCACTCGGAAAAATCACTACTCCACAGTTCAGTGTGCCATCCTGTACGGTTTAGAAACAGAGCTTCAGAAGTGCTTTGAGCACCACGACCCTTTTGATATCATCAAAGAGCTCAGGCTCATTTTTGAGACTCATGCGGCCGTGGAGAGCTATGAGGCCTCCGAAAAGTTCTTTAACTGTAAGATGGAAGAGGGTAGCTCCGTTAGCGAGCACGTGCTCACCATGTCTGGGCACACAAACAAGCTCCAAGAGTTGGGCATAACGATTCCTAATGAGTTAGGGATTCACCGTGTCCTCAAATCACTACCACCGAGTTATAAGAACTTTGTGATGAACTACAATATGCACTACATGAACAAGACGTTGCCTGAACTATCGTCCATGCTGAAAACTGCTGAAGTGGAGATCAAGAAGGAGCACCAAGTGTTGATGGTCAATAAGAATACCAATTTCAAGAAACAGGGCAAGCCTAAGAACAAGGGCAACTTCAAGAAGGACGGCAAGAAAGCTGCCGCACCTGCTAAGAATCCCAAGTCTGGTCCTAAGCCTGAAACTGAATGCTTCTACTGCAAGGGTGCTGCTCACTGGAAGCGTCATTGCCCCAAGTACCTGGCGGATCTAAAGAACGGCAACATCAAGAAAAAGGTATATTCGATATACATGTTATTGATGTGTATCTTACTAGTAATCGTAGTAGTGCCTGGGTATTTGATACTGGTTCGGTTGCTCATATTTGTAACTCGAAACAGCAGCTGCGGAATAAGCGAAGACTGGCGAGAGACGAGGTGACGATGCGCGTTGGAAATGGCTCCAAGGTTGATGTGATCGCCGTCGGCACGCGCCCTCTACATCTACCATCGGGATTAGTTTTAAATTTTAATAATTGTTATTTGGTGCCTGCGTTAAGCATGAACATTATATCTGGATCTTGTTTATCACGAGACGGTTACTCTTTTAAGTCCTAGAATAAAGGTTGTTCGATTTATATGAGTAATATATTTTATGGTAATGCACCTGAGATGAATGGTTTATTCTTACTGAATCTCGATAGTAGTGATACACATGTTCACAACATAGATGCTAAACGAACAAAATTGAATGATAATTCTACATACATGTGGCACTGTCGTCTTGGTCACATTGGAGTGAAGCGTATGAAGAAACTCCATTCTGATGGACTTCTTGAATCACTTGATTTTGAATCACTTGAAAGATGCGAAGCATGTCTAATGGGAAAAATGACTAAGACTCCATTCTCTAGAATAATGGATCGAGCTACAGACTTATTGGAAATAATACATACCGATGTGTGCGGTCCAATGAGTGTAGCATCGCGTGGTGGATATCGTTATGTTCTCACTTTCACGGATGACTTAAGTAGATATGGGTATGTCTACTTTATGAAACATAAGTCTAAAACTTTCGAGAAGTTTAAGGAATTTCAAAGTGAAGTGGAAAATCATCGTAATAAGAAGATTAAGTTTCTGCGTTCTGACCACAGAGGTGAATATCTAAGTTATGAGTTTCACATGCATTTAAAGAAATGTGGAATACTTTCGCAATTGACACCGCCGGGAACACCACAGCGTAATGGTGTGTCTAAACGTCGTAATCGAACTCTCTTAGATATGGTTCGGTCTATGATGTCTCTTACAGATTTACCGCTATCGTTTTGGGGCTATGCATTAGAGACAGCCGCATTCACTTTAAATAGGGCACCATCTAAATCCGTTGAAACGACACCGTACGAATTGTGGTTTGGAAAGAAACCTAAGTTGTCATTCCTTAAAGTTTGGGGTTGCGAAGCGTATGTAAAGAAGTTACAACCTGATAAGCTTGAACCAAAGCGTAGAAATGCGTCTTCATAGGATACCCAAAAGAAACAATTGGGTATACCTTCTATCATAGATCCGAAGGCAAAGTTTTCGTTGCCAAGAATGGATCCTTTCTTGAGAAGGAGTTTCTCTCAAAGGAAGTGACTGGAAGGAAAGTAGAACTCGACGAGGTTATTGAACCTTCTCTCGGATTTGAGAGTAGCGCAGCACCGGAAGATGTTTTTGTGCCGCCTGCACCAATTGGAGAGAAAGCTAATGATGGTGATCATGAAACTTCGAACGAAGTTGCTTGTAAACCTCACAGGTCAACGAGGGTTCGTACCACTCCTGATTGGTATGACCCTGCCTTGAACGTCATGTTGGTGGACAACATTGATGACCCTGCGACGTATGAAGAAGCTATGGTGAGCCCAGATTCTGACAAATGGCTAGAAGCCATGAAATCCGAAATGGGATCGATGTATGAAAACCAAGTATGGACTTTGGTAGACTTACCGGATGGCCGTAAGGCTGTCGAGAACAAATGGATTTTCAAAAGAAAAATAGATGCTAGTGGTAATGTTACCGTCTATAAAGCTCGACTTGTCGCGAAAGGGTTCCGACAAATTCAAAGAGTTGACTACGATGAGACATTCTCACCAGTAGCGAAGCTAAAGTCTATGAGGATTTTGTTAGCAATTGCTGCATATTTCGATTATGAGATTTGGCAGATGGATGTCAAAACGGCGTTCCTTAATGGAGACATTGAGGAAGAGTTGTATATGGTACAACCCAAGGGTTTTGTCGATCCTAAAGATGGTAACAAGGTATGCAAACTTCAGCGCTCCATTTATGGACTGAAGCAAGCATCCCGGAGTTGGAATCAACATTTTGATAAAGTAATCAAAAACTTTGGATTTATACAAACTCATGGAGAAGCTTGTATTTACAAGAAAGTGAGTGGGAGCTCTATAGCATTCCTAGTTCTATATGTATATGACATATTGTTGATTGGGAATGATATAGAACTTCTTAATAGTGTCAAAGCCTATTTGAATAATAGTTTTTCAATGAAGGATCTTGGCGAAGCGGCATATATTCTAGGCATCAAGATTTATAGAGATAGATCAAGACGCCTAATAGCGCTTTCACAAAGTACATACTTGGACAAAGTTCTAAAGAAGTTTAGAATGGAAGAGAGCAAGAAAGGGTTCGTGCCCATGTTGCCAGGTAAGACCTTGAGTAAGACTCAAAGTCCAGCTACGGCAGAAGATAGAGAGAAAATGAGTAATATTCCCTATGCCTCGGCCATAGGTTCTATCATGTATGCCATGCTGTGTACAAGACCGGATATAGCACATGTTGTTAGTTTGACTAGCAGATATCAAAGTGACCCTGGAATGGAACACTAGACAGCGGTCAAGAATATCCTGAAGTACCTAAATAGGACTAAGGATATGGTTCTTTCTTATGGAGATGATGAACAGTTTGTGGTAAACAGTTACACTGATGCTAGTTGGAACACCGATCCAGATGACTCGAAGTCACAGTCTGGATACGTATTTATTTTGAATGGTGCTGCAGTGAGCTGGAGGAGTGCCAAGCAAAGTGTTGTGGCAAAATCTTCAACTGAATCGGAATACATAGTTGCTTCGGAGGCTACACAAGAAGCCATATGGATGAAGGAGTTCATTACTGAACTTGGCGTGGTTCCTAGTGCATTGGACCCGATGGCCATCTATTGTGACAACACACGTGCCATAGCTAATGCACAGGAGCCAAGGTCACATAGCAAGCTGAAGCACATCAAGCTACGTTTCCATGCTATTCACGAGTATGTCCAAGATGGTGACATAAAGATTTGCAAAGTACACATTGATCTGAATGTGGCAAATCCGATGACTAAACCTCTCCCTAGAGCAAAGCATGACCAACACTAGAATGCCATGGGTGTTAGGTATATTACCATGTAATCTAGATTATTGACTCTAGTGCAAGTGGGAGACTGTTCGAGATATGCCCAAGAGGCAATAATAAATGTGGTTATTAATATATCTTTGTGTTTATGATGAATGTTTACATCCCATGCTATAATTGTATTATTAGGAAACACTAATACATGTGTGTTTTGTAAACATAAAAGAGTCCCTAGTAAGCCTCTTGTTGAACTGGCTTGTTGATTGATAGATGATCATGGTTTCCTGATCATGGACATTGGATGTCATTAATAACAAGGTTATATCATTAGGAGAATGATGTGATGGACACATACACACCCATAGTAAGTATAGCATAAGATCAAGTCATTAAGTTCGTATTGCTACAAGCTTTCAAAGATCTACTACCTCCGCTGCTCGCTGGAACGAGGAGAGGAAGGTCTACATCGACTCCGCACGTGTGACCGACTGCGGAAGCGCTGCCGGAACGCGGCACCGGAAGGATCATCTACTCGATCTTGAGATCGGCAAGTGATCGTCTACATCAACCACGAGATCCGATCTCGCACAAGGCTTTCAGATCTACAAGGGTTAGTACAGATCTATCTCGTTGCACATATCTAATAGATTAGATCTTTGCTTTTATCTAGATTAGATCTGGGTTTTGTTCGTTCTTGCGGTAGAAATTTTTTGTTTTCCATGCTACGAACCCATCGGATCTAATGGTAGGTCTCATAGAAGCGACGTGCTTGAGAGTTAACATGATCGATTAAAGTACAAGATACTTCATGGACATCATAAAATATGAAAATTGCATCCAAGTCCATGCATTTAGCACAAGGGCCCTAAAACTGAGCAATGAAGTGTGTTATTTGAGGTTTGCGCATACTAGCGTTCATCGGGCTAAAGACTATCAGTAGAATCTTTCTAGATGCTAAGAATAGAAAATAAGATCCAATGGTTAGCAATGTTTGGATTTGCTAGTCTTGATCAAATGGTCAATGTTACGTACACTATACAGTGGTATGGTATCATAAAAGATAAGACAAGATAAAGATAAGATAAGAAGTAGTGCGAATATTTGATCTAACGGTAGGTCTCGTAGCAGTGAAGTGCTTGAGAGTTAACACGGTCGGTGGAAGTACAAGTTACATCAAGGACCTCATAAAAAATGAAAATTGCATTCAAGTCCATGCATCATTTAGCACAAGGACCCTAAAACTGAGCAATGAAGTGTGTGTTTTGAGGTTTGCGCATACTAGCGTTCATCATGCTAAAGACTATCAATAGAATCTTTCTAGATGCTAAGAATGGAAAAGAAGATCCAACGGCTAGCAATGTTTGGATTTGCTAGTCTTGATCCAATGGTCAATGTTCAAAGTTAATCCGTACACTATGAAGTGGTATGGTATTGTAGGAGATAAGACAAGATAAAGACAAGATAAGAAGTACTGTGATTGGTCGATCTAATCGTAGGTCTCATAGGAGGGAGGTGTTTGAGAGTTAACACGGTCCATGGAAGTACAAGTTACATCAAGGACCTAATAAAAATGAAAATTGCATCCAAGTCCATGCATTTAGCACAAGGACACTGAAACTGAGCAATGAAGTGTGTGTTTTGAGGTTTGCGCGTACTAGCGTTCATCGTGCTCAAGACTATCAATAGAATCTTTCTAGATGCTAAGAATAGAAAATAAGATCCAACGATTAGTAATGTTTGGATTTGCCAGTCTTGATTCAACGATCAATGTTCAAAGTTAATCCGTACACTATGCCACAGTGGTATGGTAGTGTAAGAGATGAGACAAGATAAAGATAAGAATAGAAGTACTACGAATGGGTGATCTAATGATAGGTCTCGCAGGAGAGAGGTGCTTGAGAATTAACACGGTCAATGGAAGTACAAGTTACATCAAGGACCTCGTAAAAAATGAAAATTGCATCCAAGTCGATGCATTTAGCACAAGGACCCTGAAACTAAGCAATGAAGTGTGTGTCTTGAGGTTTGCGCATACTAGCGTTCATCGTGCTCAAGACTACCAGTAGAATCTTTCTAGATGATAAGAATGGAAAAGAAGATCTAACGGTTAGTAATGTTTGGGTTTGCTATTCTTGATCCAATGGTTAATGTTGAAAGTTAATCCGTACAATATATGAAGTGGTATGGTATTGTAAGAGATAAGCCAAGATAAAGATAAGATAAGAAGTACTGTGAATGGCCGATCTAATGGTAGGTCTCGTAGCAGCGAGGTTCTTGAGAGTTAGCACAGTGGGTGGAAGTATAAGTTACATCAAGGACCTCATAAAAATGAAAATTGCATCCAAGTCCATGCATTTAGCACAAGGATCCTGAAACTGAGAAATGAAGTGTGTGTTTTGAGGTTTGTGAATACTAGCATTCATCATGCTAAAGACTATAAGTAGAATCTTTCTAGATGCTAAGAATGAAAAAGAAGATCCAATGGTTAGCAATGTTTGGATTTGTTAGTCTTGATCAAATGGTCAATGTTCCGTACACTATACTTTGGTATGGTATTATAAAATATAAGACAAGATAAAGATAAGATAAGAAGTAGTGCGAATGGCCGATCAAATAGTAGGTCTCGTAGGAGTGAGGTGCTTGAGAGTTAACACGGTCGGTGGAAGTACAAGTTACATCAAGGACCTCATAAAATGAAAATTGCATCCAAGTTTATGCATTTAGCACAAGGACCCTGAAACTGAGCAATGAATTAAGTGTGTGTCTTGAGTTTTGCGCATACTAGCGTTCATCATGCACAAGACTATTAGTAGAATCTTTCTAGATGCTAAGAATGGAAAACAAGATCCAATGATTAGAAATGTTTGGATTTGCTAGTCTTGATCCGACGGTCAATGTTCAAAGTTAATCCGTACACTATATTAAGTGGTATGTTGTTGTAAATGATAAGACAAGATAAAGATAAGAAGTATAGTACTGCGAATGGCCGATGTTTTGAATAACCTTCCCTCCCAATGTTTGGGAAGCAAGTAAAAATTTTGAAAACCGTAATTCTTTGAGTTTTGTGCTGCCAAGGACCAAAGTGGTTTCCTTCCTATGTAATCCTTGTCCCTACTCCACACTAACACGTGGCTGTCGAACATGCCAGAGACACAGAGCCGATGTACCAAGGCACACGTGCGCAGCGCCACGCTGTGGACGAGGGAGAGAGATCAGCTAGGACGGTGCGCGAGGGGAAGGGGTGGAGAGATGGAGGATATCGAAGGAGAGAGAAAACACATGATTTGCTTTGCATGCATAGGTCCTGAAATTTACTACTAGTAGAGTGTATATTGTAAGGCCACAGGAGTACCTCATGTCAGGAACCCATCATAACTTTGTTCTGACATTGAACCGCCTTCAACTCCTCTTTGTTGTTGCCCTCTTCCCCTGCCAACGTTTTATTCTCTCAGCATGTACAACGCGTGGACAGAGGTGAGCATATGTCTAAGCAAAAAAATATACTACTCCCGCATTGTGTAAAAAACACACCTTAATAAGGCCTACAATGTGGCATGTGCTAAGGTTCACCTTATACATAGTGGAAAAATAAAGTTGTCTTTAAGACTAAGGTGCACCTCAAGCTTGTGGGTTGCCCATAGAGCATAGAAAAATCATTTCCCCTCTATCCTTATTTCATGTGATCATTTTCAAAAAGGGTTCAAAATTTTCAAGATACAAAATCTTACTAGCTAGAAGTCGAACCAGTCATCAAAACTCTCTGTGGTTTCTGATATATTAATTGACCGCTCGATGGGTACCTCCAAAAGCTTTTTTTCATAAAACTTTCAAAGCTACCTACAATTTATTACAAGGACCCTGAAATTGTGCAACGAAGTGTGTGTTTTGAGGTTTGCGCATAGTAGTGTTTATCATGCTAAAGACTATCAGTAGAATCTTTCTAGATGCTAAGAATGGAAAATAAGTTCCAACAGGTAGCAATGTTTGGATTTGCTAGTCTTGATCCAATGGTCAATGTTTCAAAGTTAATCCGTACACTATGAAGTGGTATGGTATTATGTAAGACAAGATAAAGATAAGAGAAGAAGTACTGCGAATTGCCGATCTAATGGTAGGTCTCGTAGGAGCGAGCTGCTTGAGGGTTAACACGGTCGGTGGAAGTACAAGTTACATCAAGGACCTCATAAAAAATGAAAATTGCATCCAAGTCCATGCATTTAGCACAATCACCCCGAAACTGAGGAATGAAGTGTGTGTTTTGAGGTTTGCGCATACTAGCGTTCATCGTGCTCATCAAGACTATCAGTATAATCTTTCTAGATGCTAAGAATGGAAAAGAAGATCGAACAGTTAGCAAAATGTTTGGATTTGCCATTCTTGATCCAACTTGTCATCAAAACTCTCGATGGATGGTTTCTCATACATTAATTGACCCCCCATGGGTACCTCCAAAAGCTTTTTCGTAAAACTTTCACAATAACCTACAATTTACTTGTAGTAGTTCAAATTTGACCTAATTTCGATAAATCGACATAAGGTCATTCAAGTGGGCGGAGTTAGGTAGCTAGTTTGAGAACTCATAAAACACGGGAAATCATAAGTATAATATGTTAGTCCACCATCTATACTATTAAAAAGATTGGCACCGTTCGTCACCTAGCCAAAATTTTCCATCTGCCAACGTTTGGACGATTTTGCCCCTAACTATTTGCAAAAATTACAAGGTCTGACACCGCCAATTGAAGAAGGGAACGGCTATTCGGTGTCCAATCCCCCGCCCTGTCCGGTGCCCGGTCCCCCCGATCCTGGCTCCATGAATCCGTGTCGTTCCCCTTCCTCCGCCTCTGCCACCGGTGCCCCATCCTCCTTCCCATCGATCTCCGGCCAGCGGAGCCGCATCCCTTCCCTCGCCGCCCGCATCACCGGCGCCGAGATCGCCCTGGTCCAGGTCCGCTCCTTTGTCCTTCTCCCTCCAGTCACTTCTTGCCTCCCCGGCATCTCCCTCATGCCCCATCTCACTCTCTGTCCCTAGCACCCTCCTCTCGTTGCTACGCCTCGCCAGCGCTGAGATCTTCGCCGGAGCCAGGGATGGGATGTGCATGGCCAACACCATGCTAAGATCTGTTTGGTCTCCCCCCAAGGCGGCCCCCACCTATCCCCTCCCACACCCCTTCTCTCTCCTACCGGCCACGCGCCCGAGTCGCCTTCACGATGGACTGTACCGCCGAGGTGTTCTGGATCGTGGGAGCCGCCCCCAAGTTGCTCACTCGCTGAAGTCAACGACCTCAAGCGCCCGCTGCTCATCCCCAAGGTGGAACCAATCGCCTGCCCATGCTCAACTCGAGGAGCTCATCCTCAATTATTCATGGCACAGGTTCGCACGCGATTTACACCACATATCGTTGGTCATCTTCTACCGATCCAAGCCAACAGAAGGGGACGGGTGATTGACGGGGGTGATTGACAGTTGATCCTGAAGGTTTCGCTGGAGCTGTGGATGACACGGCTCTGATATCCAGAACATCCCAGTGCACGAGTCTTCTATTTTCTTGTTGCTTGCTGTAGTTATGGGCAAGTCGGGAGGAGCAAACATACAATATGAGCTGAGCACCTATGATTATATGATACAAAACATGAAATCTACAGTAATCGAACGCCTGGCGGATCGACAAGAGCTCGCGAATCGTTCGCACTTTGATATAGGTAGTATGCTCCGGCCAGTCCTTGTGTATTTCTCCTTTTGATTTCAACCCCGTCTCTTGTGGTGCTAGCTACATGCCATCTGTTCTTTGGAAGGGGCCATGGAGGCAGTCGTTGGCTGATGTTCTGGTGATAAAAATGTAGAGGGCCCTTGATTTCTTGCTCAGTTACGTGAATTTTTTGGCAAGCTGGCATTTTTCTAATTTGCTTACTTTTTTGCGTTCCTGTTGTTCAACTGATTTTGCATCGGGATGCTATACAGGTTCAGATTTGTGCTACTCGCATACTTGGAAAAAATGCCTGAACCGTTTGAACCATATTAAACTTAGAATAAAGCATTCATTGGTGTGTTCTTAATCTTGCTTGAGCACATTAAAGAACTGTTTAATATAAAGTTTACCCACTCACTGTTTTTTTGGGAAAATGTCCCTCGGCATAATTCCTGCATATTTGAACGTTTTTAACATTTTCAATAATAACCTTTGTCGTTCCTATGTCGAAAAGGAAGTATATATCTCTAGCAAAATCTCTTATTCAAAGCAAATGAACAAAATCATTTGCCAAATAAAACCATGTTGTCTCTGTGGTATAGGTCAATCAGTCGCTAACACACATAATTTATGACGGGTGAGAATTCACTTGATGCTTCTTTCTAGAACGAAATAGTATGTCTTGTCTAACTTAAAATAAAAAAGAAAATAATGCTTAGTCCATGCAGCGGACCCATTTATTTTACCTGATTTGTTCTTGGTGATAGAGTCTTAAACAAGATAATGGTTACAAATCAAGTTGAGTATAATTTCTTCCTCAAAATTGTAAGCAATGGTTCTTAGGTCATGTGTGTTCGTAATTAGGAAGGTACTAGCATTTTGCATGTAATATTTTTCGGCGTGTGAGAGATGATACGTTATATTTCAGTCAATTGGTGACAATTGGCTAGAATATTTAGCAAAAAATACCCCGTAGCAACGTACGGGCAATTTGCTAGTATATATATATATATATATATGCGTGTGTGTGAAAACTTTCTTTATGAGAGAGAATAATCTTGACATTACTCGAAAAATTGAGAATGTTCTTTCTGATAGTTGGAAACTCACACCGACGACATGTTTACAAAATAAGATGCACCCATCTACCTCTAAAAAGATATTTAATTCAAGAGCAATCTATCGTGCTTACTTGTAGCTCAATTCTGACTTAATTTTGTTAAATTGTCAAGATGCAAATTCTTAATAAGAAGTTGAACCTATCATTAAAACTCTTAGTGGTTTCTGATATATTAATTCACCCTCCCCTCGAAGGGTACCTTGATGGCCCAAAATATATCGAGCTCGTTGCGGAACCCCAAGAGAAAGGTATGATGAGCACAGCAGCAAGTTTTCCCTCAGTTATGAAACCAAGGTTATCAATTCAATAGGAGCAAGGAAACACCCCGAAGGTGTTGCTAGCTGAACTTTGGCAGGGCGCACTATCGGTGCCAGCAGCAACATGGATACCTGCACAACACAACCACAGAACTCTGCCCCCAACTTGCGATGAGGTTGTCAATCTCACCGGTTTTGCTGAAAACAAAGGATTAAACATATCGAGTGGAAGAAAGTAATAGTTTGTAGAAAGTAAACACAAAGCAGTAAACAGTTGATTATAGATTGATGATAAAAGAAAGGACCGGGGTCCATAGTTCACTAGTGGTGGCTCTCCTTAAGCTAGATGACATGTTGGGTGAACAAATTACAGCGGGGCAATTGACAAACATCGAGAAAGCAATATACATATACTACTCATATTGACTCCTTTGAGATTCGATTGGGCATTACAACATTATACATAGACCACCATCCAACTGCATCTATGACTAATAATTCACCTTCAGGTTATCATCCGAACCCCCTCCAGTATTAAGTTGCAAGCAATGGATAATTGCATTACGAACTGCGTGTAAAGTAAACAATACGGTTGTTCTATGAATAAAGGATTGTTGTTTTCTCCCTAGAAGCAACAGCACATCTAGTACCTTAGAGATTTCTGTCACTTCCCCAGATTACTAGAGGCATGAACCCACTATCGAGCATAAATACTAACTCTTGGAGTTGCTAGCATCTACTTGGCCAAGACAGCTACTAACAACGGAAAGCATGCAAGATCACAAATAACAAAGACATGATAGAATCAATAATCAATCTGAAATAGCATCTCAATATCCATCGGATCCCCGCAAACACAACATGTATGAATTACAAATAGATAATCTTGATCATGAACGGAGCTCACAAGATCTAAACATGATAGCACAAAGGAGGAGAACCAGCCATCTAGCTACTACATGGACCCGTAGTCCAAAGATGAACTACTCACGCATCACACCAGAGGCTTGCATGGTGATGAAGAAGGCCTCCAGGGTGAATTCCCCTCTCCAGCAGGGTGCCGGGAAGAGCTTCAGATCCCTCCCGATCTAGGGATGTAGATGACGGCGGCTACAGACTCTTTCGTGGAATTTTGATCGGGTACTTAGGGTTTCTGTATTGGAGGCATTATATAGGCGAAAAGAGAGGCCGAGGGGGTGCCTGGGGCGGCCAGACCACCCCCTGGCGCAGGCCAGGCCTGGCCGCACGGCCAGGTGGTGTGGCCGGGCCCCAGCCCCTCTCCGTCTCGTATTCTGGCTCCTAGTGTCCCTCGGTGAAAAACTGACTTTGGCTTTTGTTCCGACCAATTCCAAGAATATTCATTTTCTGACTTTCCTGGAACCAAAAATAGCAGAAAACAGGCAGCTGACACTGTGGCTCTTGTTAATAGGTTAGTCCAAGAAATCATATGAAAAGTACTCCAAAGTGTGGACAAAACATAAGTAGACAAAACCAAGCATGGAACATCAAAAATAATGGATATGTTAGCAACATATCATACCTCCAAAAGCTTTTTCACAAATCTTTCAAAGCAACCTACAATCAGCACAATGACCCTAAAACTAAGCAATGAAGTGTGTGTTTTAAGGTTTGCGCATACTAACGTTCATCGTGCTAAAGACTATAAATAGAATATTTATTGATGCTAAGAATGGAAAAGATAAGATCCAACGGTTAACAATGTTTGGATTCGCCAGTCTTGATCCAGCGGTCAATGTTCAAAGTTAATCCGTACAATATACAGTGGTATGGTACTGTAGGAGATAAGACATGATAAAGATAAGGTAATAAATACTACAAATAGCCGATCTGATGGTAGGTCTCATACGGGCGAGGTGCTTGAGAGTTAACATGGTGGGTGGAAGTACAGGTTACATCAAGGACCTCATAAAAAATAAAAATTGCATCCAAGTCCATGCATTTAGCACAAGGACCCTGAAACTGAGCAATGAAGTGTGTGTTTTGAGGTTTGCGCATACTAGCGTTCATCGTGCTCAAGATTATCAGTAGAATCTTTCTAGATGCTAAGAATGGAAAAGAAGATACAACATTAGCAATGTTTGGGTTTTCCAGTCTTGATCCAATGGTCAATGTTCAAAGTTAATCCGTACACTATATGAAGTGGTATGGTATTGTAAGAGATAAGACAAGATAAAGATAAGTTAATAAGTATTGCGAATGGCCGATCTAATGGTACGTCTCGTAGGAGCGAGGTGCTTAATAGTTAACATGGTGGGTGGAAGTATAAGTTACATCAAGGACCTCATAAAAATGAAAATTGCATCCAAGTCCATGCATTTAGCACAAGGACCCTGAAACTGAGCAATGAAGTGTGTGTTTTGAGGTTTGCATGCGCATACTAGCGTTCATCGTGCTAAATACTATAAGTAGAATCTTTCTAGATGCTAAGAATGAAAAAAAGATCCAACGGTTAGCCATGATTGGATTTGCTAGTCTTGATCAAACGGTCAATATTCCATACACTATAAAGTGGTATGGTATTGTAAGAGAGATAAGACAAGATAAAGATAAGATAAGAAGTACTAGTGTGAATGGTAGATCTAATCGTAGGTCTCGTAGGAGCGAGGTGCTTGAGAGTTAACATGGTCGGTGGAAGTACAAGTTACATCTTGGACCTCATAAAAAATGAAAATTGCATCCAAGTCCATGCACTTAGCATAAGCACCCTGAAACTGAGCAATGAATCGTTTGTTTTGAAGTTTGCACATACTAGCGTACATCGGGATAAATAATATCAGTAGAATATTTCTAGATGCTAAGAATGGAAAAGAGATCCAATGCTTAGCAATGTTTGGATTTGCCAGTCTTGATCAAATGGTCAATGTTCCATACACTATATGGTGGTATGGTATTGTAAGAGACAAGACAAGATAAATATAAGATAAGAAGTACTGCGAATGGCTGATCTAACGGTAGGTCTCGTAGGAGTGAGGTGCTTGAGAGTTAACACATGGTGAAAGTACAAGTTACATCAACGACCTCATAAAAAATGAAAATTGCATTCAAGTCCATGCATCATTTAGCACAAGGACACTGAAACTGAGTAATGAAGTGTGTGTTTTGAGGTTTGTACATACTAGCGTTCATCGTGCTAAAGACTATCAACAAAATCTTTCTAGATGCTAAGAATGAAAAAGAAGATCCAACAATTAACAATGGTTGGATTTGCCAGTCTTGATCCAACATTTAATGTTCAAAGATAATCCGTACACTATGAACTGGTATGGTATTGTTAGAGATAAGACAAGATAAAGATAAGATAAGAAGTATTGCGAATGGCCAATCTAATGATAGGTGTCGTAGGAGCGAGGTGTTTGAGAGTTAAGACGGTCAGTGGAAGTACAAGTTACATCAAGGACCTCATAAAAAATGAAAATTGCATCCAAGTCCGTGTATTTAGCACAAGGACCCCAAAACTGAGTAATGAAGTACTTTGTGTCTTTAGGTTTGCGGATACTAGAGTTCATTATGATAAAGACTATCGGTAGAATCTTTCTAGATGCTAAGAATGGAAAAGAAGATCCAACGGTTAGCAATGTTTGGATTTGCCAGCCTTGATCCAATGGTTCGTATTTAAAAGTTAATTCGTACACTATGTAGTGGTATGGTATTATAAGATATAAGACAATATAAAGATTAGATAAGAAGTATAGTACTGTGAATGGCTGATCAAATGGTAGGTACCGTAGGAGCGAGGTGCTTGAGAGTTAACATGGTGGGTGGAAGTACAATTTACATCAAGGACCTCCTAAAATGAAAATTTCATCCAAGTCTATGCATTTAGCACAAGGTCCCTGAAACTGAGCAATGAAGTGTGTGTTTTGAGATTTGCGCATACTAGCGTTCATCGTGCTAAAAACTATCAGTTGAATCTTTATAGATGCTAAGAATCAAAAAGAGGATCCAACGGTTAGAAATGTTTGGATTTGTCAGTCTTGATCAAATGGTCAATGATCAAAGTTAATCCATACACTATATGAAGTGGTATGGTATTGTAAGAGATAAGACAAGATAAAGATAAGATAATAAGTACTACGAATGGTCGATCAAATGGTAGGTCTCGTAGGATCGAGGTGCTTGAGAGTTCACACGGTCGATGGAAGTACAAGTTACATCAAGGACCTCATAAAAAATGAAAATTGCATCTAAGTCTATGCATTTAGCACAAGGACCCTGAAACTGAGCAATGAAGTGTGTGTTTTGATATTTGCGCATACTAGCGTTCATCGTGCTAAAGACTATCAGTTGAATCTTTATAGATGCTAAGAATCAAAAATAAGATCCAACGGTTAGAAATGTTTTGATTTTTCAGTCTTGATCAAACGGTCAATGTTCAAAGTTAATCCATACACTATATGAAGTGGTATGGTATTGTAAGAGATAAGACAAGATAAAGATAAGATAAGAAGTACTACGAATGGTCGATGAAATGGTAGGTCTCGTAGGAGCGAGGTGCTTGAGAGTTCACACGGTCAGTGGAAGTACAAGTTACATAAAGGAGCTCATAAAAATGAAAATTGCATCCAAGTCTATGCATTTAGCACAAGGACCCTGAAGCTGAGCAATGAAGTGTGTGCTTTGAGGTTTGTGCATACTAGCATTCATCGTGCTCAAGACTATTAGTAGAATCTTTTAGATGCTAAGAATGGAAAAAAGATCCAACGGTTAGCAATATTTGGATTTGCCAGTCTTGATCCAACGGTCAATGTTCAAAGTTAATACGTACAATATATGAAGTGGTATGGTATTGTAAGAGATAAGATACAGGACAAAAATAATATAAGAAGTACTTCGAATGGCCGATCTAATGGTAGGAATCATAGGAGTGAGGTGCTTGAGAGTTAACACGGTCTATGGAAGTACAAGTTACATCAAGGACCTCCTAAAAATGAAAAATGCATCCAACTCTGTGCATTTAGCACAAGGACCTAAAACTAAGTAATGAAGTACTTTGTGTTTTCAGGTTTGTGCATACTAGCATTTATCGTGCTAAAGACTATCAGTTCAATCTTTCTAGATGCTAAGAATGGAAAAGAAGATCCAATGGTTAGAAATGTATGGATTTTTCAGTCTTGTTGAAACGATCAATGTTCAAAGTTAATCCATACACTATATGAAGTGGTATGGTATTGTAAGAGATAAGACAAGATAAAGATAACATAAGAACTACTGCAAATGGTTGATCAAATGGTAGGCCTCATAGGAGCGAGGTGCTTGAGAGTTAACACGGTCGGTGGAAGTACAAGTTAGGTCCAGGACCTCATAAAAAATTAAAATTGCATCCAAGTCCATGCAATTAATACAAGGATCCTGAAACGGAGCAATGAATTAAGTGTGTTTTGAGGTTTGCGCATACTAGTGTTCGTCGTGTTCAAGACTATCAGTAGAATCTTTCTAGATGCTAGGAATGGAAAAGAAGATCCAACGGTTAGCAATATTTGGATTTGATAGTCTTGATCCAATGGTCGATGTTCAAAGTTAATCCATAGACTATATCCAGTGGTATGGTACTATAAGAGATAAGACAAGATAAAGATAACATAAGAACTACTACGAATGGTCAATCAAATGGTAGGTCTCGTAGGAGAGAGGTGCTTGAGAGTTAACACGGTCGGTGGAACTACAAGTTACATCAAGGACCTCATAAAAATGAAAATTGCATCCAAGTCCATGCAATTAGCACGAGGACCCTGAAACTGAGCAATAAATTAAGTGTGTTTTGAGGTTTGTGCATACTAGCGTTCATCATGCTCAAGACTTTCAGTAGAATCTTTCTAAATTCTAGGAATGGAAAAGAGGATCCAACGGTTAGCAATGTTTGGATTTGATAGTCTTGATCCAATGGTCGACGTTCAAAGTTAATCTGTACACTATATCCAGTGGTATGGTACTATAAGAGATAAGACAAGATAAAGATAACATAAGAAGTACTACGAATGGCCGATCAAATGGTAGGTCTCGTAGGAGAGAGGTGCTTGAGAGTTAACATGGTTAGTGGAACTACAAGTTACATCAAGGACCTCATAAAAAATAAAAATTGCATCCAAGTCCATGCAATTAGCACAAGGACCCTAAAACTGACCAATGAATTAAGTGCATACTAGCATTCATCATGCTCAAGACTTTTAGTAGCATATTTCCGGATGCTAGGAATGGAAAAGAAGATCCAACAGTTAGCAAAGTTTGGATTTGATAATCTTGATCCAATGGTCAATGTTCAAAGTTAATCCGTAGACTATATCCAGTGGTATGGTATTGTTAGAGATAAGACAATATAAAGATAAGATAAGAAGTTCTGTGAATGGCCAATCGAATGGTAGGTCTCATAGGAGCGACGTGCTTCAGAGTTAACACGGTCGGTGGAAGTACAAGTTACATCAAGGACTCATAAAAAATAAAAATTGCATCCAAGTTCGTGACTTAGCACAAGGACCCTGAAAATGAGTAATGAAGTACTTTGTCTTTTCAGGTTTGCGCATACTAGAGTTCATCGTGCTAAAGACTGTCAGTAGAATATTTCTAGATGCTAAGAATGGAAAAAAAGATCCAACGGTTAGCAATGTTTGGATTTGTTAGTCTTTATCCAATGGTCAGTGTTTCAAAGTTAATACGTACACTATGCGGTAGTATGGTAGTATAAGAGATAAGACAAGATAAAGATAAGATAAGAAGTATAGTACTGTGAATGGCTGATCCAATGGTGGGTATCGTAGGAGCGAGGTGCTTGAGAGTTAACACGGTGAGTGGAAGTACAAGTTACATCAAGGACCTCCTAAAAATGATAATTTCATCCAAGTCCATGCATTTAGCATAAGGACCCTAAAACTGAGCAATGAAGTGTGTGTTTCGAGGTTTACGCATACTAGCGTTCATCCTGCTAAAGACTATCAGTTGAATCTTAATAGATGCTAAGAATGGAAAAGAAGATCTAATGGTTAAAAATGTTTGGATTTGTTAGTCTTGATCAAATGGTCAATGATCAAAGTTAATCTGTCCACTATATGTAGTGGTATGGTATTGTAAGAGATAAGACAAGATAAAGATAAGATAAGAAGTACTTCGAATGGTAGATCAAATGGTAGGTATCGTAGGAGCAAGGTGCTTGAGAGTTCACACGGTCGGTGGAAGTACAAGTTACATCAAGGACCTCATAAAAATGAAAATTGCATCCAAGTCCATGCATTTAGCACAAGGACCCTGAAACTGAGCAATGAAGTGTGTGCTTTGAGGTTAGCACATACTAGCATTCATCGTGCTCAAGACAATTAGTAGAATCTTTTAGATGCTAAGAATGGAAAAAAGATCCAACGGTTAGCAATGTTTGGATTTGCTAGTCTTGATCCAATGGTCAATGTTCAAAGTTAATCCGTACATTTTATGTAGTGGTACGGTATTGTAAGAGATAAGAGACACGATAATATAATATAAGAAGTACTGCGAATGGCCGATCTAATCGTAGGACTCGTAGGAGTGAGGTGCTTGAGAGTTAACACGGTCGGTGGAAGTACAAGTTACATCAAGGACCTCATAAATATGAAAATTGCATCGAAGTCCGGGCATTTAGCACAAGGACCCGAAAACTGAGTACTGAAGTACTTTGTTTTTTATGGTTTGCACATACTAGTGTTCATAATGCTAAAGACTATCAGTTGAATCATTCTAGATGCTAAGAATGGAAAATAAGAACCAATGGTTAGAAATGTTTGAATTTTTCAGTCTTGATCAAACGGTCAATGTTCAAAGTTAATCCGTACACTATATGCAGTGGTATGGTATTGTAAGAGATAAGACAAGATAAAGATAAGATAAGAAATACTCCCTTCGTTCACAAATACTTCGCGTTCTGGGTTTAGTCAAAGTCAAACTTGGTAAAATTTGACCAAATATTTAGAGAAAAATATTAACATTTATAATGTAGAACTATAGTATTATTGGAATCTTCATAAAGTATATTTTCATATTGTATGTATTTACAATGATGGATATTAATATATTTTGCAATATTTTTGGTGAAACTTGACAAAGCTTGACTTTGACTAAACCTAGAATGCGAAGTAAATAAAAACAGAGGGAGTACTACGAATGGCTGATCAAATGGTAGGGCTCATAGGAGCGAGGTGCTTGAGAGTTAACACGGTCGGTGGAAGTACAAGTTACATCAAGGACCTCATAAAAAAGAAAATTGCATTCAAGATCCAACGGTTAGCAATGTTTGGATTTGATAGTCTTGATGAAACGATCAATGTTCAAAGTTAATCCGTACACTATATCAAGTGGTATGGTATTGTAAGAGATAAGACAAGATAAAGATAACATAAGAAGTACTGCAATGGCCAATCAAATGGTAGGCCTCGTAGGAGCGAGGTGCTTGAGAGTTAACACGGTCGATGGAAGTACAAGTTACGTCAAGGACCTCATAAAAATGAAAATTGCATCCAAGTCTATGAAATTAGCACAAGGACCCTGAAACTGAGCAATGAATTAAGTGTGTTTTGAGGTTTGCGCATACTAGCGTTCATCATGCTCAAGTCTATCAGTAGAATCTTTCTAAATTCTAGGAATGGAAAAGGAGATCCAATGGTTAGCAATGTTTGGATTTGATAGTCTTGATCCAATGGTCGATGTTCAAAGTTAATTCGTACACTATATCCAGTGGTATGGTACTATAAGAGATAAGACAAGATAAAGATAACATAAGACGTACTACGAATGGCCGATCAAATGGTAGGTCTCGTAGGAGAGAGGTGCTTAAGAGTTAACACGGTCGGTGGAACTACAAGTTACATCAAGGACCTCATAAAAAATGAAAATTGCATCCAAGTCCATGTAATTAGCACAAGGACCCTGAAACTGAGCAATGAATTATGTGTGTTTTGAGGTTTGTGCATACTAGCGTTCATCGTGCTCAAGGCTTTTAGTAGCACCTTTCTGAATGCTAGGAATGGAAAAGAAGATCCAACGGTTAGCAAAGTTTGGATTTGATAGTCTTGATCCAATGGTCAATGTTCAAAGTTAATCCGTACACTATATCTAGTGGTATGGTATTGTAAGAGATAAGACAATATAAAGATAAGATAAGAAGTTCTGTGAATGGCCAATCGAATGGTAGGTATCATAGGAGCGATGTGCTTGAGAGTTAACACGGTCGGTGGAAGTACAAGTTACATCAAGGACTCATAAAAAATGAAAATTGCATCCAAGTTCGTGCATTTAGCACAAGGACCCTGAAAATGAGTAATGAAGTACTTTGTCTTTTCAGGTTTGCGCATACTAGAGTTCATCGTCCTAAAGACTGTCAGTAGAATATTTCTAGATGCTAAGAATGGAAAAGAAGATCCAACGGTTAGTGATGTTTGGATTTGTTAGTCTTTATCCAATGGTCAGTGTTTCAAAGTTAATACGTACACTATGCAGTAGTATGGTATTATAAGAGATAAGACAAGATAAAGATAAGATAAGAAGTATAGTACTGTGAATGGCTGATCCAATGGTGGGTATCGTAGGAGAGAGGTGCTTGAGAGTTAACACGGTGGGTGGAAGTACAATTTACATCAAGGACCTCCTAAAGATGAAAATTTCATCCAAGTCCATGCATTTAGCATAAGGACCCTGAAACTGAGCAATGAAGTGTGTCTTTCGAGGTTTACGCATACTAGCGTTCATCCTGCTAAAGACTATCAGTTGAATCTTAATAGATGCTAAGAATGGAAAAGAGGATCTAATGGTTAGAAATGTTTGGATTTGCTAGTCTTGATCAAACGGTCAATGATCAAAGTTAATCCGTACACTATATGCAGTGGTATGGTATTGTAAGAGATAAGACAAGATAAAGATAAGATAAGAAGTACTATGAATGGAAGATCAAATGGTAGGTATCGTAGGAGCAAGGTGCTTGAGAGTTCACACGGTCGGTGGAAGTACAAGTTACATCAAGGACCTAATAAAAATGAAAATTACATCCAAGTCCATGCACTTAGCACAAGGACCCTGAAACTGAGCAATGAAGTGTGTGCTTTGAGGTTAGTACATACTAGCGTTCATCGTGCTCAAGACAATTAGTAGAATCTTTTAGATGCTAAGAATGGAAAAAAGATCCAACGGTAAGCAATGTTTGGATTTGCTAGTCTTGATCCAACGGTCAATGTTCAAAGTTAATCCATACATTTTATGTAGTGGTATGGTATTGTAAGAGATAAGAGTCAAGATAAGAGACACGATAATATAATATAAGAAGTACTGCGAATGGCCGATCTAATCGTAGGTCTCGTAGGAGTGAGGTGCTTGAGAGTTAACACGGTCGGTGGAGGTACAAGTTACATCAAGGACCTCATAAAAATGAAAATTGCATCGAAGTCCGGGCATTTAGCACAAGGACCCTAAAACTGAGTACTGACGTACTTTGTGTTTTCTGGTTTGTGCATACTAGTGTTCATCATGCTAAAGACTATCAGTTGAATCTTTCTAGATGCTAAGAATGGAAAAGAAGAACCAATGGTTAGAAATGTTTGGATTTTTCAGTCTTGATCAAACGGTCAATGTTCAAAGTTAATGCGTACACTATATGCAGTGGTATGGTATTGTAAGAGATAAGACAAGATAAAGATAAGATAAGAAGTACTCCCTTCGTTCACAAATACTTCGCGTTCTGGGTTTAGTCAAAGTCAAACTTGGTAAAATTTGACCAAATATTTAGAGAAAAATATCAACATTTATAATGTAGAACTATAGTATTATTGGAATCTTCATAGAGTATATTTTCATATTGTATGTATTTACAATGATGGATATTAATATATTTTGCAATATTTTTGGTGAAACTTGACAAAGTATGACTTTGACTAAACCTAGAATGCGAAGTAAATAAAAACGGAGGGAGTACTACGAATGGCTGATCAAATGGTAGGGCTCATAGGAGCGAGGTGCTTGAGAGTTAACACGGTCGGTGGAAGTACAAGTTACATCAAGGACCTCATAAAAAAGAAAATTGCATTCAAGTACATGCATTTAGCACAAGGATCCTGAAACTGAGCAATGAATTAAGTGAGTTTTGTGGTTTGCACATACTAGCATTCATCGTGCTCAAGACTATCAGTAGAATCTTTCTAGATGCTAGGAATGGAAAAGAAGATCCAACGGTTTGCAATGTTTGGATTTTCTAGTCTTGATCAAATGGTAAATGTTCAAAGTTAATCCGTACACTATATCCACTGGTATGGTATTGTAAGAGATAAGACAAGATAAAGATATGATAAGAAGTATAGTACTAAGAATGTCCGATCTTTTGAATAACCTTCCCTCCCGATGTTTGGGAATCAAGTGAAAATTTCGAAAACCAGAAAAGTTTGAATTTTTGTGCCACCAAGGACCAAAGTGGTTTCCTTCCTATGTACTCCTCATACCTACTCCACACCAACTATAACATCCCAAAACTTTAATCAAAGTGATCAAGATCAAAACTACCCAATTTAGGGTTAACAAAAAAGTTTTTCTCATTTAAAATATTTAAGCATGCATATGTGTGTTGCATTAAATAGGAGTTGTGTTGAAATGCCATGATTGTTTGTTCTAATGGGTGTAAAATGATTCTAAGATGAATGCCACGCCATCTAGATCAATCCCAAGCAAAAACCAAAGAAAAAGAAATCAAATACAATTAATAATGGAAATGGTCACTTTTGCCATTTTAATCACCTAGCCCACTTAGGGTATTCCTAGCACTCAATTTCCAACAGAAACAATTGTGGATCTTTGCACCCCTTGCTAGTAAAAGTACTGATGTACCAAGGCCCACTTTGTGATCTTACAAAAACATTCAAACTCTAAATTTAAAAGACATTTGAAAATGGAATCTAGTTCATATGTATAGATCACCCTTTTTCAAAAACCATCCAAATGAATTCCATTTGACAAATCCTAGCAACCAGAGATGCTTAAGCATGTGACAAACAACTCCACCTAATTTCATTTCAAAATTCAAAAGTTGAATTCTTGCGGCCATTGTGTCGAACACTTGGTGAGCAGAATCAAACTGGCCTAACTATCACTATTTTTTATCAAAATTTGTCGAGCCATTTGAACCCAATTCAATTGCCTTGTCTCCCCTAACCCCAACCAGGCCATCAAGGACCTACCAAATGGCCTAGCACCACAGTGCCACGCCACCCCGAGGCCATGCTTGCCGGCCAAACATGCTCATGCCGCAGGAGACCACCAGCCCCTCTCCGCCGATGCAGGAAGGCAGGCGTGACCTCACCATCGTCCACGGTCCACCCCATGGCCATTGCTAGCCCCTGGACCACCGAGGCCAAGCCCCGCACTGAGTCTCTGCGCCACGCCAGAGCGCCATCACCGCTAGAGCGCCACACGCCGCGCCTCGACACCAGACCACGCGCGCCGCTCCGCTTTGACCACACCAACCCGACAGACACGCCCTTACCCCGTCGCTCACCCACAGTCACCGGGAACCATGTCGAGCACCACCTCTGTCTCTCAGAGCGCGCGACGCTCCTGACCGCTAGCCACCGCCCCTAGCACTGCCATTACGCCCTAGCTGACCGCTAGGGAACCGCCCACCATCCACCTATCTCGCCCACGCCGATAGCCCCATGTGCCGTCGTCACCGACGAGCTCTGCCCACACCTCTCTGTTGCCTCGCCGGGCCTATATAAGGGAGCCTCTCCAGCACCATATTTTCACACTCCCACACTCCCCTCTCTCCGCTGGTCCTTCCACACCTCTCGCCAGAGAAGCTCGAGCAGCCAACCACCGAAATTTCGCTGGAGATAGCCGCAGCAGAGGAGGAGACGCTCCCGTCGATTTCGTCCACCCCCGGAGCTGCCACGACTTTGCCTGAGCTCGCTGTCGTCTACTTGTTCGTTTGCCCGCCTCGCCTCACTCGCTGGAGCCCTAGTACACCCTCACCACACGCCCACTGATCCGTTAGGGTTCCTTCTCGCCGGCGACGAGTCCGTCGTCAACGATAAACCCCAGCCGTAGATACTAGCTCTAATCCAATGGTCCACAATGCCCCGTACCGCTTCGCGTTTAATGAGCCACTGACAGGCGGGACCCCCCTGTCAGCAGTCCTCAGCACCGCGGAGTGAATCTGGGCCGGCCCATTAGTGTTCCCGTGCTGGCCCTGTGATTCAAATTTAGCATTTTCTTTTTAGACTTAGACTTAGTTCTGTCCTTTTGTTTGAAAATCAATTTAGGGAGTTCTACAAATCCAAATTGAGTGATTCCAATTTTGTTGGCAATCCAATTAAAATCTATATCCAATCTCGTTGGATTTAAATCATTTAGAGTTATAGATCTCTCCTAGCTAAAATAACAAGACAGAAGTGTTTTCACATTCAAACATTTTTATAAAATCAACCATAATAGCTTTTGAGTTGTTTCCAACTCTCAAAAATCACATGTAATAATATTAAGGTTTTCATGCAGTGACTTTGGACTAGAACCAAAATAATGCTATATAGGCATTTCTAGTCTCTTTAAATCATTAATTATTCAAACTTAAACTTATTAAAATGTGACCCAACCTTTAAATCACATCCCCATATATTAGAATAGGTGGTGATGACATGTGTCCACATGATCCCATATTTTAATTGGAGAATATTAAATATTAGTTAATTTCAATGAGTAGAAATTACTTCTCTCAATTAAATGAAACTAGTTCATTAAACCTTGTGATGTTTATGATGATACTAGATCATCAAATGTGTGCCTTAGTGTGCTAAGTAGACAAGTTAAGTATTGTTTGGTGATTGTGTATTCCATGTGTATTTATAGATGATAGTACCGACCAAGTCTACGAGGAGGAGGAATTCTACCCTGAAGAAGAAGAGGAGAATTTCAACCACTGCACCAACCAAGGCAAGCCATCATTAACAATGCAAGTTATTGTTAGCAAGCTAGAATTAAGCTAGATAACCTCAGCAAGATGCAATAGGCATGCTTTGGTTATACTTTTGAATATACCTACTCCAAGTTTTACTTTACAAGCTTTACTTTCTTTACTTTACCAAAGTCCTTTACTTTGTTCATAGATAGCATGAAGAGTATAAAACTTGACCTATCTAGTTAGACTTAGATGTCATTCTATGGCATGAGATTGAGATTAGCATCCCACATTAGTGAACACTCTTCACTTAGTAGTTTAGAGCTAAACCAAAACTAGATCACTTTAGATGGGAATACTTGGTGAAGATGACTTGTGAAAACCTTGGAATGATGAGTCATTCTATTGAGATGTTTTGACATGTGTTGAGAAACACAAATGATTTATGATGATGATGAAAATGTTGAGGCATGAGCCTTAGCCCTATTATAAAAACTGATGGTTGGGTTCGGATGCGATACAATTCCAATTTTACCATACAACCACAATACCTAAATTGGGTAAGGCTTAGCCGGAAGTTTATATGCACTAGTATTATTTCCCTCGCGAGAGAGGTTTGAGCTGAGGCTACCTCTCAGTGTTGTCCACCTATGAAGTGCCCATGATGATAGATGGTCATGGCTAGGAGGCCAAGCTCATAGGAGAGGTGCTTATACTAGTGTGTAAAGGAAAGGTTATGTTTGATTATATGCATACTAAGTATGATGATTCAGGGTTATCCCTAACAGATGTATCAAATTTTGTGGTGAAAGTGTACCACCTCTGTAGAGTGTCAAACTATTCGAATAGCCGCGTCCGCGGTTATGGACAGTTGGAGTGGCCATACTGTTCCGTTGTCAGATGTTTTCAAAATGACTTACGAAATAAATTATGATATGACATGACTTGACCACAACAGAGTTGTGACTATGACAACTAAGTTCCCACTTAGGTGATTTTAAACTTTATTTTATCTTTCCTTGTTTCTGAACACAGCTTAGGTTTCAAACTTAACTCTACAAATAAACTTAGAACTTAGCATTCCTACTAGAACTACCTTATTTGTTAGTGATAGTTTGCGAGTACTTAATGAGTACTCATGGCTTTTGTCCCTGGCTATTCCTATGGCCAGACTATGAGGAGGACTACCCTGAAGGAGGACAGCAGGACGGCTACGACAACTAGGATCATCTCCCATCAACAGCATTGCCTGTGACACTGAAGATGGACCCCACCGCTACGCTATTTATTCCGCTACTAGATTGTACTAAGACTGGATCATGAGATCCTTTATTTCTGTAAGACCTTATTATGGTTTGTAATGGATGATGTACTATGATATCCAATCTGTTATGTCTCGCAAAAATGGTAATCCTGGGATTGCGATATATGGCATAATAGGCATCTGGGATTAAAAATCCGGGTGTTGACAAGTTGGTATCAGAGCCATCCTGACCATAGGAGACCCTAGTTAGAATGGACGTCCGAAACAAAAACTTAGTTTCAAAAACCAAAGTGAATATTTGTGAAAACCTATTTCCTCTCTTACCCTAGGGATTCTTTCTCTCAAACAAATTACATGTTCCTCCAAATTCTTACATTACTACATAAAACTTTGACACACTTGATCACTTCACTAACTTTCTCATCCTAAATTCTTATAAATGGAAGTTCAGTACAGCAAGTTCTACCAGTTGGGCAACGGAGGCCAACTAATCTTCGAGAGAGATCTTGATTCACTGTCTGAGTACTTGGAGCGTCTGATACATTGCAAATGTATCTATAATTTTTGATGTTCCATGCTTAGTTTTATCCACTTTCTTGTGTTTTGTTCCAACTTTGGAGTACTTTTCATATGATTTCTTGGACTAACCTATTAACAAGAGCAAAAGTGCCAGCTGCCTGTTTTCTGCTGTTTTTGGTTCCAGGAAAGTCAGAAAATGAATATTCTCGGAATTGGACGGGACAAAAGCCAAAGTGCCTATTTTTCCGGAAGTCATCAAGTGCCAGAATACGAGACGAAGAAGGGCCAGGGAGCCACCACACCACCTGGCCGCGCGGCCAGGCCTGGCCCGCGCTAGGAGGTGGTGTGGCCGCTCCCGGCACCCCCTCGGCCTCTCCTTCCGCCTATATATTGCCCTCGGGACAAAAACCCTAAGGGCCCGATCAAAAATCCACGAAAGAGTCTATAGCCACCGTCGTCTCCATCCCTAGATCGAGAGGGATGTGAAGCTCTTCCCGGCACCCTGCCGGAGAGGGGAATTCACCATGGAGGCCTTCTTCATCACCATGCAATCCTCCGGTGTGATGCGTGAGTAGTTCATCCTTGGACTACGGATCCATGTAGTAGCTAGATGGCTGGTTCTCCTCCTTTGTGCTTTCATGTTTAGATCTTGTGAGCTCCGTTCATGATCAAGATCATCTATTTGTAATTCTGCATGTTGTGTTTGCGGGGATCCGATGGATATTGAGATGCTATTTCAGATTGATTATTGATTCTATCATGTCTTTGTTATTTGTGATCTTGCATATTTTCCGTTGTTAGTAGCTATCTTGGCCAAGTAGATGCTAGCAACTCCAAGAGTTAGTATTTATGCTCGATAGTGGGTTCATGCCTCTGGTAATCTAGGAAGTGACAGAAATCTCTAAGGTACTAGATGTGCTGTTGCTACTAGGGAGAAAACAACAATCCTTTGTTCATAGAACAATCGTATTGTTTACTTTACACGCAGTTCGTAAAGCAATAATCGGTTGCTTGCAACTTAATACTGGAGGGGGTTCGGATGATAACCTGAAGGTGGATTATTAGTCATAGATGCAGTTGGATGGTGGTCTATGTATTATGTTGTAATGCCCAATCAAGTCTTAAAGGAGTCAAGATGATTAGTATATGCATGTAGTGCTTTCTCGATGTTTGTCAATTGCCCCGCTGTAATTTGTTCACCCAGCATGTTATATATCTAAGGAGAGCCACCTCTAGTGAACTATGGATCCTAGTCCATGTCTTTTACATATAATCTACAATCTTTTACTGCATTGTGTTTACTTTCTTCAAACTTTTACTTCTTTCCATTCGATACGTTTAATCCTTTGTTTTCTGCAAAACACGGTGAGATTGACAACCTCATCGCAAGTTGGGGACAAAGTTCCGTGGTTGTGTTGTGCAGGTCTCCACGTTGCTACTAGCACCGGTAGTGCGCCCTGCAACAGCTTAGCTAGTAACACCTTTGAGGTGTTTCCTTTCTCCTACTGGTTCGATTAAACCTTGGTTTCTTAACTGAGGGAAACTTTCTGCTGTGCTCATCATACCTTCCTCTTGGGGTTCCCAACGAGGTCTACATCAACACCGCCATCAAGCATTTTTTTGGGCGCCGTGCATTGAGCCATCAAACATTTTTCTGGTGTCGTTTCCAGGGAGTCAAGGACATCTTCACAAGGGGAGTCCCTCATAACCAATCTCTTTACTTTGTTGTTTTTGTTTTGCTTAGTTTCTTTTTGCTTTGTCTGCTTGTTTTCTTTATTCAAAAACCCAAAAAAAATAGTTTTACTAGTTTGCTTTCTTATTCAAAAACACAAAAAAATTAAGTATCCTTTAGTTGTCACCTCTTCCTTAGCTCACCATGTTGGTCCCTACTTTCACCCTGAAAGACCTTTCAATTGGTAGTGGTTCTATAATTGGGAAAGATAATATTGAAGAATTATTTAATCATGTTAGCAAACATGAGGATACTGAGGATAGATCCCTTGCAGAACTTGCTCCAAACTATGAGATTGCTACAGCTTCTTTAATTCACATGTTAGAAGCTAGGTTTGTTAACCTCAACCCCTTAATGCAAATAATATTTCTTAAGCTTAAAGAAATTGAGGACCCTGAAAAGAGGGATTTTATTCTAGAAACTTTGTTTAAGGAGTTCTATGATGTTGCCAAGGAAGCTAGAAAAGTTTTTGAATGTTTCAATATGCTAGGCCCATGTGTAGATGTTGTTGGTACTCGAGAAAATATGAGAAAACCGAACCTAATAGGGAGGAACCTAAGATACCAATACCCTTTAAACTAGTAGCAATACATGATACCATAGAAAAGAATCTTGATTGGATTGTTCCTGCAAACCCTTTTGATGAGAATAGTGAACCCAAGAGCATTGATAGAGGATCCTCTAGAACTTATTTGGATGATATACCTTGCCTTGTTGAAAATATTTCTGGTATTGATCTTAATGCTTCTTCATTTGAGAACACTTGATTCTTTCTTTGCTTCTTATGCCTAACTTAAAGGCGTTAAAGAAAAGTACTTATTGGGAGATAACCCAAAAGTTTTAGATGAGTCTTGGAAGTTATTACCTATGTAATAACCTCTCATTATCCTTTTTATTTGCTTTTTGTGCCAAGAGTAACCTCTAATGACAGTGAAGTAATGATTGGGAAAGTTGCTGTCCCGAAACAGATTGGTGTGCTTCACCGTAAACATTCGTGAGAGAGCTCTGTATGTCGGATTGAGCTGTAAGTTTTTGTTCTTCTGCCCCAGGTTGTTATCTAACTTTATTTAGTTCAACACGTTTTGATTTGAGCAACATAAGGACTTAGAAAAAATTCGTCTTTACCTGCTGGTCTGTTTTGACAGATTTCTGCAATTTTCTGCATTTGCTTCTTTTGGTTCCTTCTTGAGTTATTTTGGGGAATTGAGCTTTTTGAGGGAAGTGCTACAGTAGCTAGTGTTCTAATGGAAGTTTATTTGGTGTTAGAACTGAACCTTAAGACCTTTTATCTTGAGTGCACTAATGTTGCTAATAAAGATTGTGTGAAGTTTTGTATGAAGGGAAAAATTTAGGTGTGTGGAAGGAATGAGTAATGAGATGAAGGATGGACTAAAGCTCAAGCTTGGGGATGCCACGCGTGTCACCCCAAGAAATATCCAAGAAGTACAACCGTCAAAGCTTGGGGATTCCCAAGGCATCCCCTTCTTCATCAATGAAAATACCAGGTTTCTTCCAAACGCTTCATTTTTTTTGTTTCATGCACAGTTGTGTTTTTCTTGGAGCGTCTTCTTTTTCGTTTTTGTTTTAGTTTTCCGTTTGCTTGTTTGCTTAGTTTTCTGAATAAATTGGTTGGACCCCCTCTTTCATACATTGGTTTGCAAATAGTTTGGTTTGGTTTGGAAAAGAGTAGGAAAGTTCATACTCATGTGGTAAAAAGAGCTCGTTCTTGACTGTGGCCTATGCTCTATCATGCCATGCTTGGTATTGTTTTGGCTTTATGCTTAGTATTCTTTACTGTAGCATTACTTGTTATAAACAATTGAGATTGCTTAATGTGCCTTGGATGAATCATGCGTTGTTTTAGCATATTAAAGCATAGTATAGTGGTATTCTCCTTTGATGCTTTATTTGGGTTGACTTGGTGCATGCTCACACCATGTTATGACTATCTCAAGTCACCATAGCCTTTATGACCCTTTAGTTTTCAACTTGTAGTATCACTTTATGCTTTGATCAATGATGTTTTGTCGCTCTGCATGATTATGGCCATTATTGCTCTCTTAGTTTGTTGCTCCCAGTCTTTTGCTAGCCTCCACCACCAAGTATGAGTTCCACTCATGCATCCAACTCCCTAAACCAAGTTATTCCAAAGAGTCCACCATACCTACCTACTAGCTTATGCTATTCCAAGTATATTCATGCTTTTGTTTACCTTCCAAATTAAACTTGTTATGATAAAACTAGTGATTAAAGCTCTCACGAACTTGATGGCACACTTTACTTTACTTGCCCTTAATAAACTTGAACCATTATGTCTTCTATGTTGTATATGCTTGCACTTATTTGTTGGGAATTAGCAGAACCATGCTTCCATGGGGAACACTTTCAACATTGCACTTGGTACTTGTACCTAGTTGATATCATGCTCTTTTGTATATGGATGTCGTCGGTGTGAAATGAAAGGGGAGCTTGTAGGTCCATGGAGTTATGTATATGTGTTAGAGAAACGCCTGGGCCGCTGGTCTAATCCATGCTGACATGGTGGAAACCTGCAGCGTAACCATAATGAGCTGTCTATGAAGCATTCTTCTTATAAAAAAAGAGTCATATCTTGAGAAAAAAAGAGAAAAAAGAAAAAAAAGAGATATTATGAAAAGAGGAAAAAGAGAAAAAAGCACCATATTCCCATGGTAAATAAGAAGAATGTTGAGATGCTCGTTGTCTGCTTGCCTTGTCATTTTGATATGGGGATTCTTTCGTATCATCGGGCAAGGCGTACCCCGTTGGCGGTTCTCTATGATACACATGTACTTATGATGACAAGAACTTACCGGTGACTAAACTTGACTAGCATGAGGAGCAGCCCTCGTATACAAGGGACATGAGATTTCAGACTTATACTTCGTCAAGCATGTACACCATAGATTGTTCACTTTAACCTTAATCACTTCAAGATGCTTATGATAGGGGTAATGAGAGCTGAAAGCTATAAGTACCATAATTTTTGGAAGCTCTTTATGAGACTTGAATCCCTACTTCCTTTTACAAAAGGTCTTTCTTCCACCATTACATTGAGTCTCCACTTTCTATCTTTATGCACCTACTATGAGAGCATAGTGGCCATTCTTAGTTCTATGTGCATTGTCCCAAGACTAGTTGATTGATGCATAACTTGTTATTGTTTGTTTTATACTATTGTATCTAGTCACTCTTATGAACTTTGAAGGTGTCCTATGCATTTATATTTGCTACTCTATGAGGGACAAGCTGAATACTATTATGCTATGTTTTCTTTATATGAAACAAACAAACATCTTGCAAAGCATTGTAATTCATGAATCTTTTGTTTGTGCCGTTTCATGTTGCATCATAGTTTCTTTGCTTATTGCTAGAACTTTGTCTTTCATGTTATGATTGAAGTACTGTGATCCCAACTTTGAATGTTTTACAAATATTTTGATCAAGTCTTTGATGGTGCATGTCATCTCAAAAATTATTCTTTCTTTTTATCACTTACCTACTCGAGGAAGAGCAGGAGTTAAGCTTGGGGATGTTGATACATTGCAAATGTATCTATAATTTTTGATGGTCCATGCTTAGTTTTATCCACTTTCTTGTGTTTTGTTCCAACTTTGGAGTACTTTTCATATGATTTCTTGGACTAACCTATTAACAAGAGCTACAGTGTCAGCTACATGTTTTCTGCTATTTTTGGTTCCAGGAAAGTCAGAAAATGAATATTCTCGGAATTGGACGGGACAAAAGCCAAAGTGCCTATATTTTTGGAAGTCATCAAGTGCTAGAATACGAGACGGAGAAGGGCCAGGGAGCCACCACACCACCGGGCCGCGCGGCCAGGCCTGGCCCGCGCCAGGGGGCGGTGTGGCCGCTCCCTGCACCCCCTCGGCCTCTCCTTCCGCCTATATATTGCCCTCGGGACGAAAACCCTAAGGGCCTGATCAAAAATCCACGAAAGAGTCTGTAGCCGCCGTCATCTCCATCCCTAGATCGGGAGGGATCTGAAGCTCTTCTCGGCACCCTGCTAGAGATGGGAATTCAGCCTAGAGGCCTTCCTCATCACCATGAAAGCCTCCAGTGTTATGCGTGAGTAGTTCATCCTTGGACTACCGATCCATGTAATAGCTAGATGGCTGGTTCTCCTCCTTTGTACTTTCATGTTTAGATCTTGTGAGCTCCGTTCATGATCAATATCATCTATTTGTAATTCTGCATGTTGTGTTTGCGAGGATCCGATGGATATTGAGATGCTATTTCAGATTGATTATTGATTCTATCATGTCTTTGTTATTTGTGATCTTGCATGCTTTCCGTTGTTAGTAGCTATCTTGGCCAAGTAGATGCTAGCAACTCAAAGAGTTAGTATTTATGCTCGATAGTGGGTTCATGCCTCTGGTAATCTGGGAAAGTGACAGAAATCTCTAAGGTACTAGATGTGTTGTTGCTACTAGGGAGAAAACAACAATCCTTTGTTCACAGAACAATCATATTGTTTACTTTACACGCAGTTCGTAAAGCAATAATCTGTTGCTTGCAACTTAATACTGGAGGGGGTTCGGATGATAACCTGAAGGTGGATTATTAGTCATAGATGTAGTTGGATGGCGGTCTATGTATTATGTTGTAATGCCCAATCAAGTCTCAAAGGAGTCAAGGTGATTAGTATATGCATGTATTGCTTTCTCGATGTTTGTCAATTGCCCCGCTGTAATTTGTTCACACAGCATGTTAGCTATCTAAGGAGAGCCACCTCTAGTGAACTATGGATCCCGGTCCATGTCTTTTACATACAATCTACAATCTTTTACTGCTTTGTGTTTACTTTCTGAAAACTTTTACTTCTTTCCATTCGATATGTTTAATCCTTTGTTTTCCGCAAAACACGGTGAGATTGACAACCTCATCACAAGTTGGGGACAAAGTTTTGTGGTTGTGTTGTGCAGGTCTCCACGTTGCTACTAGCACCGGTAGTGTACCCTGCCAAAGCTCAGCTAGTAACACCTTTGAGGTGTTTCCTTGCTCCTACTGGTTCGATTAAACCTTTGTTTCTTAACTGAGGTAAACTTGCTGATGTGCTCATCATACCTTCCTCTTGGGGTTCCCAACGAGCTCTACATTAACACCGCGATCAAGCATTTTTCTGGGCGCTGTGCATTGAGCCATCAGCGTCCTTATCTAGAATTTCTTGGAGCTCAACTCAATGGTCCCCTAGGAGGAGATTTACAATGGATAGTAGTTGCTGATCTTCGAGGCAAGTTAGAAGCACCAATGTCCGAAAAGATTCAGTGCTCCGTAAGGGAGAACAACTGGCTAGATGTATTAGCCAGGGCAGTGCATGAAGCTCTCGCTCGTCTCTGCGCACAAAATGTCAACCTAATCCAAGGAACCCGCTTTGTTCACTATGCAAGGCGTGACTCTATGGGAATGCCTCTAGAGATGCCAAGTCACCAGGTGCTGAAGCGTCAAGTGGAGAACCTCGACTTCCTACTATACGACAGACAGAAGGAGTTGGACAATGCTAGAGAGCTCGCCAACCACAACCTCGCCATTACCGCCCAGAAGACCCAGACTTTCTCACTACTCGTCAAGGATTGTCAGTCTCTTCGCCGTCAACGTGCAAAGAAGGATTACACCATCGACCGTCTTCACGAGAAGGTAGCCGACCTCGAGAAGACCATCAAGGAGCAGAAAGCTTAGCTTGCAGCAAAGGAAGAAGAAGAATAAGAGGAAAGTGAACACATCCAAGGGATTATTCACTCATACCTCAGCAATGATGATGACTATCTGGAGGATGATGCCATGGACTACTACACCGACGATGATGACTCCGACTTCATTGATGATGAGTAGATGCACTAGAGCACTATCGTAGGAGTGAGGAGTATCAGTCCCATTGTATCTTAGCTTGCAGAATGATTCTTAAAACCATCTGTTTTCCTTTGATGTTGTGGTGTGTGTGTATTTGTATCGTGTGCTTTGCTTGAATGAATGAAAAGAAGTTAGTTGCAAAACCTAAGTCAAACTCAAAGTTTTAGCTTTGAAACTGATACTTCCAAAACGTATCTACTTTCTCGAACACTTTTGCTATTGTTTCTCCGATATACTTGTGTGATTTGGATGCAACTAATGCGGACTGACGCTGTTTTCAGCAGAATTGCCTTGGTGTCTACTTTTTGTGCAGAAAATCAACTATCAGGAAAAATCCCAGAAAATATGCCAAAAATCCTATTTCACCCGAAGACTTCAAGAGCCAGAATACGAGACGGAGAAGAGCCAGGGGGTGGCCACACCACCTAGTGGCGCGGGCCAGGCCAGGCCACGCCAGGGGGTGGTGTGGACCTCCCAGGCACCCCCTCGGCCTCTCTCTTCGCCTATAAGGAGCCTTCTGACCAAAAAATTTGGGGGGTTCAACGTTTTTCTAGAAGGAGTTCCGCTCCGCCGCCACCACCAAATTCCACGAAATAGCACCAGAAACTCCGTTCTGGCACCCTGTCTGGACGGGGAATTGGAGATCATCGCCATCATCATCACCATCGCTTCTCCATCGACCATCCATGTTTCCCCCATCTATGAGTGAGTAATCCCCCGCTGTAGGCTATGGGGATGGTAGGTATTGGATGAGATCTTTCATGTAATGGCATCAGATTGTTAGGGCATGGTGCCTAGTATCTTTTTTAGTGCTTTATGACTTTGTTGCGACTTGTTGTGCTTAATGCTTGTCACTAGGGCCCGAGTGCCATGATTTTAGATCTGAACATGTTATTGATTCATTATGATAGTATTGTTTTTGGTCTTATCTGCAAGTTGTATACACACGTTGTTGTCCGGAACCTATGGCCCCAAAGTGACAGAAATCGGGATAACCGGAAGGGAATGGCTTTGATGTGAGGATCACATGTGTTCATGGAGTGTTAATGCTTTGCTCCGGTGCTCTATTAAAAGGAGCACCTAAATTGCCAGTAGTTCCCTTGAGGCCCCGCTGCAAACGGGCTGGCAGGATAAAAGATGTTGTGCAAGTTCTCATTGCGAGCACGTATGACTATATATGGAACACATGCCTAGGATTGTATAGTACTTGGATGCTTTATCTTATTTATCTGCAATTGCCATATGTTCTGATTGCTATGTGAATTGTCTTGTCCATGCCACACCCGTCCATCCATCCCTATGCCTACCGCACTCGAATACCACTGTTTACTGCTTTTGTTACTACTATCTTTGCTTTACTAATGTTGTTACTTTACTATTCCTATTACAAAACTGTTGCTACTGATAAACTGTTGTGAGCAAGATTGTTTCCAGGTGCAGCTGAATTGACAACTCAGTTGTTAAGGCTTATAAATATTCTTTGGCTCCCCTTGTGTCGAATCAATAAATTGGGTTTCACTTCCCTCGAAAATACTACGATACACCCCCTATACGTGTGGTTCATCAAGACTATTTTCTGGCACCGTTGTCGGGGATCATAGCTTTATTTATCAAGTTCACTTGGATTCTCTATTGTTCGCTGCTTTCCATCCATCATGGGTAAGTCTCGTGATGGCAAGGTTCCTATTTTACCATCCACTACAAGAAGAGGTACGGTTCTGAACACCTCTGCTGCTCTTGATTCACCGTTTGTTTTGAGTAAGTTCCTTACACCACCACATACACATGCTACACACACTGCTACTACTGCTGGATCTGAAACTTCTGATGCTTATGATGTTGCTTCTACTATGCTTGATAAGAGTGGTTCATTAGGTCCTTTCCTAGACGCTACGATTGCTGGACCTATAGCTGGAAATACCGAAACTCCTAATGAAGACACTACCACACCTGTTAGTTCACCCGATTCTAGTGAAAGTTATGATATTGAAGATGGTTATGTTGAGATGACTGATGAATTTATTAAAGAATGTAAGAACACCCATGATAGGAGCGCTGCTAAGAGTCTCCTTGAGAGGCGTACTATTAGACCCAAAGTGTCTCTTGATGCTAAGTTTGTTGCTTCTCCCATAAACATTATAGATGAAGATTATGATTTCTCTCTCGATCTATCTTACATAGCTATTGTCGAGAAAGAACCTTTTTGTGGGACTAAGAATGAAAGTGCGGTAGCACATATGAATGAACTTTCTACCATGAGTGGCTTGTTTTCTGATGATATTAAGATGCGTACTTACTTTGTTGATAAGAGTTTTCCCTTTTCACTGAAAGGAGAAGCTAAAACTTGGTTTAGTAATTTACCTCCTGGATTTATTGATAGCCCTGAGTGCTTTATTAGTACTTTCCTGCAGAAATATTTTCCTCCCAGTGCTAGACATGCTATTTTGCAAGAACTTTTTGATTTTAAACAGGGAGAAAAGGAGGTATTGCCCGAATCTTGGGCAAGATTTTGTGCTTTGATTCATGCACAGGCTGGAAGTCCATTACCTAAGAATGAGCTTCTTGATATATTTTATAATAGACTAACCGAAGAATCTAGGACATACCTAGATAGTTGTGCTGATTGTGTTTTCAGGAATAGGAATCCTAAGGAAGCTGAGGAATTAATGGCTAAAATAAGCAAGAATTATGAAGATTGGACTCCTCCTAAACAAGCTATACCTGAAGTAATTATACCTGAACCATCTATTCCCGTGCCTATTCCAACATCAAAGAAGAGGGGAGTTATTGAATTAAATGATGAAGTGATGAAGGAAGCTAAGAAATGTCTTAAGGAGAAGGGAATTAAAGCTGCAGATGTCAAGAATTTACCTCCTATAGAAGAATTATGTAAGTCTATTTCCTACTCATCCACTATTGAGATACACTCTCTCCAACACTTTGATGAAGGTGATATCCCTTACTCTAAACCTCCCGATCAATGCTTAGAAGAATTCGATATCTTTATTGTTAAGCAAGATAATTTTAATAAAAGGGTGCAAAATCATCTAATGGAAAACACTAGAGCTATTGTTGAGTTGAAAGATATTGTGGAAAGAACCTCTAATGATGTTAAAATGATTGTTAAACACTTTCAAATGGTTCAAACTCAAATAGATCAACTCGTTAAAGTGCAAAACGACTTGCTAGTTAATGGTGCTAAAGAAAAACATGCTTATGAAATTAGAACTAGAAGTGGTGCTGCTACCCAGGATCCTCTATATCCTGAGGGGCATCCCAAAAGAATTGAGAAGGATTCTCAACAAGCTTAAAATAGTGGTTCTACTCATAAGAAAAGGAAAAAAGAAACATAAAACTATTATAGAACCCTCTGAACCTGCTATAGATCCTAATAGTATATCTATCTCTGATGCTGAAACTGAAAGTGGTAATGAAGAAAATGTTGTTCCTAATGAAGAAAAAGTTGAAGAACCTGAAAACCACACTAAGAATACTAAATACACCAAAGAAGATTGTATTGCTAAGAAACATGGTAGTGAAAGAGAACCTTGGGTCCAAAAACCTATGCCTTTCCCTGATAAGAAACACAAGTCAAAGGAAGATGAACACTATAATAAGTTTTGTGAGTGGATGAAGCCTTTATTCTTGCAAATTCCTTTGACTGATGCTATTAAATTGGCTCCTTACTCAAAGTATATGAAGGACATTGTCTCGAATAAAAGTAAGATCCCTAATGAAGAAATTTCTACTTTGCTTGCTAATTATTCCTTCAATGGTAAGGTTCCTAAGAAACTTGGAGACCTAGGGATTCCAACTATCCCTTGCTCTATTAAGAACAGTTATGTTAGAACTTCTTTGTGTGATTTCAGAGCTGGAGTTAGTGTTATGCCTTTCTCTCTCTATAAGAGGCTTCAACTTGAAAAATTAATACCAATTGATATATCTTTGCAAATGGCTGATAAATCTACCACTATTCATGTGGGTATATGTGAGGATGTACCTGTTCAGGTGGCTCACAATTTCTTGATATTAACTGATTTTGTTGTGCTTGAAATGCCCGAAGATGATAATATGTCTATTATTCTTGGGAGACCTTTTCTTAATACTACAGGAGCTTTTATTAATTGTAATCAAGGAAAGGTGACCTTCAATGTTAATGACAAGGAACATACTGTCTATTTCCCCAAGAAGATTGAAAGGACTTATGGTTTGAATTCAGTTGAACATGTTGAAGGCATTCAAGTTGGAGAAATATATTGTCCCATACCAAGAGAAAAATTTGAAACTATTATGATTGGGACCATTGCTATCAAGGTTGAGGTAACATAATCATTAGTGGAGTAAAAAGTTTTGTCTCATATGCAATTGTTTTTGTAGCAAGACTTGATCAAACTTGTTAACAAAAGGATTCCATGGAACAAAACAATGTTTTCATTATGATTATCTCCGTTTATTTCTATCCTTTGCATTTTAGTTTTTGCTTTCGTTTAGTTTTCTTTTTGTTGTTAGTTGCTTGCATGTTAGAACTTTTGTAGTTCTAGCCTTGTTTTGTCCTTGCATCATGTTTCCAAAAGAAAAAAATCTGTCTATCAGAAAAATCATTCTTCTATTTCTGAAAATTGCCCAAAAATAAAGTGTCTCGAAAAATTCCAGAAAAATCATATTAAATTTTTACGTGAAAAAAGGGGCAGAGGACTCCAGGAAAGCACACCAGGGGGCAGAGGTACCAGGGGGGGCCACCAGGAAAGCACACCACATGGTGGCGCGGCCAGCCTTGGGTGGCGCCATGCCCTAGTGTGGGCCACCCCTGGCCCCCCACTAACTCTCTCATCTGCCACTTTCTTCTCTCTCCCGAGTAAGCTCCAGTTCATTGCTCAAAATCATGTTCTTTCTGTGCTTGCTCTCGATTTTTTTTCGATCTCCTTGCTCAACCCATCTTTCTTTCTGAAATTTGGAGCATTTGTTCCCTGGTATGTGACTCCTCCCCTTGTCCAAGTAGATTTGTGTTTAGTGGATTATATCTTGAGTATTTTGTTGCTGTAGGTGACTAGTTATGAGAGCTTGTAAGCTTGTTTGATGCTTAAAGATATAGTTTTTATGCATGTTTAGGCCTCTTGCAAGTCCCTATGAGTAGAATCCTTCATTATATTTACTTTACAATCACTTGTTTAATAGGTGTTTAAATTTCAGAATACCAAGCATGAACAACCATACATTTGGAGAGATATTTGAGAGTGATGCACCAGGAGGATGTGCCCTCCTATGATTACTCTGCACATTATGGAGGGACATATTCGAGCTCGCACAGGACGAGGGTACTTCCTCGTCGTACCACGGTGACACTTCATCCTGGCCAGCTTGGGATTGATACCCATTTAGGCCAAAAGCCTAAGCTTGGGGGGAGTTTTCGTCCTTCTTTGCTTTTGCTTTCTAAAAACACAAAAAGACCAAAAATATCTCTGTTTTTTCTCTTTGGTTTGCTTCTTCTTTTTGCCTTGGTTTGTTATTCCCTTTTTGCTTTGTTTGAACTATTCGAAAAACCCAAAAAGATTTTGCTTTGCTTGTTTTTCTCTTTTGGTTCTTATTTAAAAATCGAAAACACCAAAAATATTTGTCGTTCTTGTTTGGTTTTTGCGAGCTTGCTACAGGGTTCGGAAGTCCTCAGTGAATATTTGTTTCATATTATTATTCAAGCCACACAAGTGAAGAGCAATAATGAGGATCAATGACAACTTGAGGCCTGGTAAGAGGCTGGTAATGAACTCTATTTGTTTTCATTTTTGTACATATACTCATCACTATGGGTATGCTTAGTCCGTTCATGTAGGGTGTATGTTATCTTTGGATGCTTAGTAGTTCTTGCTTTCTTATGATTAGCTTCAGCTCGCTAATAGTTTGTAGCATGTCTTATAAATGTTTGCTTGCATTCTCTATTCATAAATTGGTATGACACCGTGGTATCCTCCTCTGAATGTTTCATTTGAATTGACTTGGCACATTCTCACGCATGCACAGGACTGTGATAATCAGTTAAGCCTTGATGAATTATTTTGCCTTGAGGATCTTGAATCACTTTCATGCCATGATAATGACAACTATTGCTCTCTCATTTGTCGCTCCCTTACTATTGCTATTCTTCACCTCCACTGAGTGTTTTACTCATGTCTCCAACTCCCTAAACCAAATATTTCCAAAGTGTCCACCATACCTACCTATTAGCATCATTTGCTACTCCCGTGCATATTCAATATGCCTTGTTTTCTTCCGAATAAAATGTTTGCTTGTTATGGGAAAATTAGTTAGTAAAGCTCTCACGAACTTGATGGCACACTTTATTTCCTGCACTTAATAAACCTGAACCATTGTGAACTCTCCATGAAAGTTATATGCTTGCAAATTATAGGCTAGGGATTAGCAGAACCGTGCTGTCACGGGGAACACTTTCAACACTTGTAAATATATAACCAGTTGATACCTTTCTCTTTTGTTTGCGGATGTCATCGGTGTGAAATAAAAGGGGAGCTTGTAAGTCCATGGAGTTATGTATGTGTGTTAGAGAAACGCCTAGGCCGCTCGTCTAATCCATGCTGACATGGTGGAAACCTGCAGCGTAACCATAATGATATCTATGAAGCATTCTTCTTATAAAAAAGAAAGAGAGATAGCTATTGAGTAAAAGAAAAAAAAAGAGTTTTATGAAAAGAGGAAAGAGGGGAAAAAGCACCATTTTCCCATGGTAAATAAGAAGATTGCTGAGATACTCATTGTCTGCTTGCCTTGTCCTTTTGATATGGGGATTCTTCCGTATCATCAGGCAAGGGGTACCCCGTTGGCGGTTCTCAATGATACGCACATACTTACGATGAAAATAACTTACCGGTAACTAAAGTTGAGTAGCATGAGGAGCGGCCCTCGTACACAAGGGACTTGGGATTTTCAGTTTATAGTCTGTCAAGCATATAACTCAGATTGGACCTCACTTTCACCTTAACCACATTAAAGATGCTTATGATAGGGGCAATGAGAGTTCAAAGCTAATGAGTACCATACTTTCAGCATTTGGAAACCTTTCAAAATTATTCAAAACCTTTTCTTCTACTTGTTGAGTCTCCACATATTCTTTGAGCACCTTCTTGAGAGCATAGTTGTCATTCTTTGTGTTTGTTCCATTACTTGATTATTTGTGTTATGACTTTGATGCTTGTATCCTTGATATCTTTACTTCTAGTCATCACTTGAACTTCAGAGGTGCCTTGGCATTCATAATCAAAGGGCAAGCGAGATACCACTCTATCATACCTTTTTATGAGCATTGTAATGTTGCTTATGTTTGTGCTTCATGCTACTTATTATTCTTGAGTTGGAATTTCTTCATAGCTTGCAATGACTATTAAGTAGACTCAGTTGCATACTCTTTATTATGAACTGTCTAAGTAGTTGATCACATTGCTGAGAATATTTACATCATATGAAGCAAATGTGTTCGTGAAAGTTCTTTTATCGCACTCAATTTTCAACTAAATTGCTTGAGGACAAGCAATAACCTAAGCTTGGGGGGAGTTGATACGTCCAAAACGCGTATCTACTTTCTCGAACACTTTTGCTATTGTTTCTCCTCTATACTTGTGTGATTTGGATGCAACTAATGCGGACTGACGTAGTTTTCAGCAGAATTGCCTTAGTGTCTACTTTTTGTGCAGAAAATCAACTATCAGGAAAAATCCCGGAAAATATGCCAAAAATCCTATTTCACCCGAAGACTCCAGGAGCCAGAATACGAGACGGAGAAGAGCCGGGGGTGGCCACCCCACCTGGTGGCGCGGGCCAGGCCAGGCCGTGCTAGGGGGTGGTGCGGGCCCCCTAGGCACCCCCTCGGCCTCTCTCTTCGCCTATAAGGGGCCTTCTGACCTAAAAACTTCGGGGGTTCGACGTTTTTCCAGAAGGAGTTCCGCTCCGCCGCCACCACCAAATTCCACGAAACAGCACCAGAAACTCCGTTCTGGCACCCTGCCGGGACGAGGAATTTGAGGAGATCATCGCCATCATCATCACCATCGCTTCTCCATCGACCATCCATGTTTCCCCCATCTATGAGTGAGTAATCCCCCGCTGTAGGCTATGGGGATGGTAGGGATTGGATGAGATCGTTCATGTAATGGCATCAGATTGTTAGGGCATGGTGCCTAGTATCTTTTATTAGTGCTTTATGACTTTGTTGCGAATTGTTGTGCTTAATGCTTCTCACTAGGGCCCGAGTGCCATGATTTCAGATCTGAACATGTTATTAGTTCATTATGATAGTATTGTTTTTGGTCTTATCTGCAAGTTGTATACACACGTTGTTGTCCGGAACCTATGGCCCCGAAGTGACAGAAATCGGGATAACCGAAAGGGAATGGCTTTGATGTGAGGATCACATGTGTTCACGGAGTGTTAATGCTTTGCTCCGGTGCTCTATTAAAAGGAGAACCTTAATTGCCAGTAGTTCCCTTGAGGCCCCGCTGCAAACGGGCTGGCAGGACAAAAGATGTTGTGCAAGTTCTCATTGCGAGCACGTATGACTATATATGGAACACATGCCTAGGATTGTCTAATACTTAGATGCTTTATCTTATTTATCTGCAATTGCCCTATGTTTCGATTGCTATGTGAATTGTCTTGTCCATGCAACGCCCGTCCATCCATCCCTATGCCTACCGCACTCGAATCCCACTGTTTACTGCTTTTGTTACTACTGTCTTTGCTTTACTACTGCTGTTACTTTACTATTCCTATTACAAAACTGTTGCTACTGATAAACTGCTGCGAGCAAGATTGTTTCCAGGTGCAGCTGAATTGACAACTCAGTTGTTAAGGCTTATAAATATTCTTTGGCTCCCCTTGTGTCGAATCAATAAATTGGGTTTCACTTCCCTCGAAAATACTGTGATACACCCCCTATACTTGTGGGTCATCAGAAACCAAAACCATGAACCTTAGAACTTTCCCTCTTACCCCTTTATATATCTCAATCTTCAGATGACTCGTGGAAACCAAGGAGTGAGCAGCTCATCGCAAGACCCAATGCTGCAGATTCTGCAGACCATCATTGCAGACCGTAAAGCTAGTAGGGCAGAGCGCCAAGCAAATCTAGCCACCCTTCAGCAAATCGCCCAGATGGCTCACAATAATCAGAACCATGAAAATCAGGATCATCATGGATCCAAACTCAAGAACTTCCAAAATACCAGTCCCCCAATATTTAGCAAGTCTGAAGACCCACTAGATGCTAATGACTGGTTGCAGACAATGGAGAACAACTTAGAAGTTGTTGGAGTGGATGCCAACGAGAAAGTTATTTTTGCCACCCACTATTTGGCAGGAGATGCAATAGCATGGTGGAACAGCACCCGCACAATGAACCATGGTCAAGTGATGACATGGGAAGCCTTCAAGATCAAGTTCAGCTGCACCCACGTGCCGCAGGGTCTAGTCACCAGAATGAGAGATGAATTCAGAGAGTTAAAACAAGGCAGAATGACTGTAGTACAGTACCGTGACAGATTCTTGTCCCTCGCCAGGTATGCACCTGATGAGATCAACATGGAGGCCAAGAAGAAGAGATTCCTAAACGGACTGCATGATGAGATGCAAACGGTTCTCTTCAACATCCGTTTCGAGGATCTCGAAGAGCTAGTCGACTCTGCCATTCAGATGGAAGGGAAGATTAATCAAGCAAATGACAACCACAAACGCCGGATGATGCACCAAGCTGGATTCTGTAGTCACCCGAAGTACCGTCCCAACCCGTCTGCCGGATATGCACCGCAGAACAATCGACCGCCAATGTCTCGTCCAAGCTACCCCAATCGCAGCGGAGGAAATGTGAAGTCCGGAGGAAACAACAACTACCCCGGTAACTCCAGCAATTTCAACTATGCACCTCCCAAGCCCAACCACAACAACAACAACGGCAACAACAACACTGCACCGAGAACTGGAAGCAATGATGTGCCCGTGGCAGCAAAAGACAAGTCTCAGATTACTTGTTTTCAGTGTGGAGTGAAGGGTCACTACTCAAATGAGTGTCCCAAGAAGATTAACGCCACTGCCAATGTGAATGCCCCAGCTCAACAGCAGTGTCGTGTTCCACCCGGAAGAAGATTCTCCCCAGGGAACCCTCACAACCGCAACGGCCGTCTCTTCCACATGAACGCCGAAGAAGCCCAAGAAGCGCTAGATGTAGTGCTGGGTATGTTTTCTGTCAACTCAGTTTCAGCAAGAGTGTTGTTTGATTCTGGAGCATCGCACTCATTTTTCACCGAAGAATCTGCATGCACTAGTAAGATTCACCCAACCAACTTGAAGCATGTCATGATAGTTCAAATCCCCGGTTCAACTACAAAAGCTAGAAAAATTTGCAAAGTTGTTCCTGTCAAAATACATGGGATAGATTTTTATGCCAATCTAACAGTACTTGGAACCAAAGGTTTGGAAGTAGTACTAGGAATGGATTAGATGTCAAAGCATAAAGGATTGATTGACTGTGCCAAGAAAGCCATCACCATGACCAGTAGCTCTAGAGTCTCAGTAGAGCATATATCTGAAACTTTGCCCCGTCAATTCAAGTGCAACAAGAGTCTAGACCTACCCACCATAGACCAAGTCAGAGTAGTCTGTGAATACCCCGACATATTCCCAGATGAATTGCCCGGTATGCCCCCGGATAGGGATATTGAGTTCATTATTGAACCCCTCAGAGTTAGTGGAACTGAAGAAGCAGCTGGATGTTATGCTAGAGAAAGGCTTGATTCAACCAAGCGCATTGCCATGGAGATCGCCTGTGCTATTCATCGACAAGAAAGATGGAGGCAACCGTTTGTCCACAGATTATAGGAAGCTGAATGACGTCACCATAAAGAACAAGTACCCATTGCCAAAGATAGAGGATCTATTTGATCAGTTGACTGGTGCCAATGTGTTCTCTAAGGTCGATCTTAGGACGGGTTATCACCAACTTAAGATTCGTGCAACGGATATTCCAAAGACCGCCTTTACTACTCGTTATGGATTATACGAGTATACGGTCATGTATTTTGGATTAACCAATGCCCCTACTTATTTCATGAATCTCATCAATAAGATCTTTATGAATTTTCTAGATAAGTTTGTCGTTGTGTTTATTGACGATATACTTATCTACTCCAAGTCATAAGAAGAGCATGAGCAACATCTGAGAATCATTCTTGAAACCCTTAGAGAGCATCAGTTGTATGCCAAGTTTAGCAAATGTGAGTTTTGGCTGAAAGAAGTAGGATTCCTATGACATATTGTGTCTGCCGGAGGAGTCGCTGTTGATCCCGCCAAGATCAAAGATGTCAAAGAATGGGAAGCCCCAACCACTCAAACCCATGTCCGTGCATTTCTCGGATTAGCGGGATATTACTGCAAGTTCGTAGAAAGATTTTCGAGCATCGCAAGACCCATGACCCAATTGTTGAAGAAGGACAAGAAGTTTGAATGGACCGACAAATGTGAAGCAAGTTTCCAAGAGCTCAGGAAGAGATTGATTTCAGCCCCAATATTGATCATGCCAGATAACAAGAACCCTTTGATGTGTATTGTGATGCATCCAAGATTGGTCTCGGATGTGTATTGATGCAAGAAGGCAAAGTCATCTCGTATCTGTCTCGACAACTGAAGCAGCATGAGCAAAACTATCCTACCAATGATCTTGAGTTAGCAGCCGTAGTTTTGGCATTGAAGACATGGGGTCATTACCTTATGGGTAATTGCTGTGAGATTTACTCAGATCACAAAAGCTTGAAGAATATTTTCACTCAGAAGGAGCTAAATATGAGGCAAAGGAGATGGATAGAGTTAATCAAGGATTATGACCTTGACATTCACTATCACCCCGGCAAAGCCAATGTTGTAGCGGATGCTCTTAGCAGATTGCCATGTAGATTAAACACCATGATCAAAGAGAACTAGCCAAGTTTGCATCAGGAGTTGGAGCAGTTTAGAACTGAGCTAGTTAGCAAATGATTCTTAGCTAGCATTGAACTTCAACCCACTTTGATTAGTCAAATCAAGGAAGCCTAGAAGGGAAATGCAAGTATCGATGGAATAAAGCGTCGTATTGGTACAAGAAAGGTACCTGGATTTACCGAAGACGAAGAACGAGTTCTGTGGTACAAAGGACGTATCTGTGTGCCGGTAGATTCGGAGATGAAGCAAGTTATCATGCAAGAAGCTCATGATACTCTTTATTCTATCCACCCCGGAGGAACAAAGATGTATCATGATTTGAAGGAGCAATTTCGGTGGCACAAGATGAAGAGAGAAATCGGAAGCTACATCGCCAAGTGTGATATCTGTCAGAGAGTCAAATCGGAACATCAGAGACTCGCAGGACTGTTGCAACCATTGCAGATTCCGGAATGGAAATGGGATTCCGTCAGAATGGACTTTATCACCGGTTTGCCTACTTCTAGTAGGGGAAATGACTCTATCTGGGTCATCGTTGATAGACTGTCCAAGGTAGCTCATTTTATACCTGTCAAGACAACCTACCAGAGTTTGAAGCTAGCAGAGTTGTATATTGCTAGAATTGTTAGTCTGCATGGAACCCCCAAGACCATAGTATCAGATCGAGGAACCGAATTTACCTCGAGATTTTGGCAGAAAGTCCAAGAAGGATTAGGAACCAAGTTGAATTTTAGCACAGCTTATCACCCGCAAACCGATGGACAGACTGAGAGAGTCAACCAAATCTTAGAAGATATGTTGAGAGCTTGTGTGTTAGAATATGGATCAAAATGGGAAGATTGCCTGCCTTTCGCAGAATTCTCATATAACAACAGTTATCAAGCTAGTTTGCAAATGGAACCATTTGAGTTCCTATATGGAAGAAAGTGCTGTACCCCTTTGAATTGGTCGCAAGTAGGAGAGAGTCAAATTTTCGGACCTGACATTCTCCGAGAAGCCAAAGAGAAGGTTCACAAAGTTCATGAGCACCTCAAGACCGCCCAATCCAGACAGAAGAGTTATGCTAATAAGAGAAGGAGAGACCTAACTTTCAATGTTGAACATTTTGTGTATCTCAAGGTTTCGCCATTGAAGGGAACGCAACGTTTTAGTCTGAAAGGAAAGTTAGCCCCCAGATATATTGGACCCTTCAAGATTCTGAATCGCCGAGGAGAAGTATCGTATCAACTGGAACTGCCAGAAGAGATGTCAGCCATCCACAATGTGTTCCATATCTCGTTACTTCGCAAATGCCTAGAAGTGCCAAAGAAGACCGAAGTTTTCAAGAACATCGATCACCGAGATGTTGATATCAACAAGGCTGACGTATCGTGAAGTGCCTATCCATATCTTGGAGGAAGCCTACAGAACCACCAGGACTCGGAGTATCAAATTTCTCAAGATTCAATGGAGCAACCATACCGAAGAAGAAGCCACTTGGGAGCGAGAAGATTACATTAGGACTGAGTTCCCAGATCTCTTTAGTTCCTAGTTTTCTTTCTTAAATCTCGGGACGAGGTTTTGTTTAAGGCGGGAAGGTTTGTAACATCCCAAAATTTTAATCAACGTGATCAAGATCAAAACTACCCAATTTAGGGTTAACAAAAAACTTTTTCTCATTTAAAATATTTAAGCATGCATATGTGTGTTGCATTAAATAGGAGTTGTGTTGAAATGCCATGATCGTATGTTCTAATGGGTGTAAAATTATTCTAAGATGATTGCCACATCATCTAGATCAATCCCAAGCAAAAACCAAAGAAAAAGAAATCAAATACAATTAATAATGGAAATTGTCACTTTTGCCATTTTAATCACCTAGCCCACTTTAGGTATTCCTAGCACTCAATTTCCAACAGAAGCAATTGTGGATCTTTGCACCCCTCGCTAGTACAAGTAGTGATCTACCAAGGCCCACTTTGTGATCTTCCAAAAACATTCAAACTCTAAATTTAAAAGACATTTGAAAATGGAATCTAGTTCATATGTATAGATCACCCTTTTTCAAAAACCATCCAAATGAATTCCATTTGACAAATCCTAGCAACCAGAGATGCTTAAGCATGTGACAAACAACTCCACCAATATTCATTTCAAAATTCAAAAGTTGAATTCTTGCGGCCATTGTGTCGAACACTTGGTGAGCAGAATCAAACTGGCCTAACTATCACTATTTTTGATCAAAATTTGTCGAGCCATTTGAACCCAATTCAATTCCCTTGTCTCCCCTAACCCCAACCAGGCCATCAAGGACCTACAAAATGGCCTAGCACCACAGTGTCGCGCCACCCCGAGGCCATGCTCGCTGGCCAAACGTGCTCACGCCGTAGGAGACCACCAACCCCTCGCCGCCGCTCCAGGAAGGCAGGCGTGACCTCACCGCCGTCCACGGTCCACCCCACAGCCACTGCTAGCCCCTGGACCACCGAGGCCAAGCCCCGCACTGAGTCTCTGCGCCGCGCCAGCGCACGCCAGAGCGCCATCACTGCTAGTGCCACACGTCACGCCTCGACACCAAACCGTGTGCGCCGCTCTGCCTTGACCATACCAACCCGCCAGACACACCCTTACCCCGCTGCTCGACCCACAGTCGTCGGGAACCACGTCGAGCACCGCCTCTGTCTCTCAGAGTGCATGACGCTCTCGACCACTAGCCACCGCCCCTAGCACCGCCATTACACCCTAGCTGACCGCTAGGGAACCGCCCACCATCCACCCATCTCGCCCACACTGATAGCCCCCTGTGTCGTCGTCACCGACGAGCTCTATCCACACCTCTCTGCTGCCTCGCCCGACCTATATAAGGGAGCCTCCCCAGCACCATCTCTTCACATTCCAACACTCCCCTCTCTCCACTAGTCCTTCCCCACCTCTCGCCGAAGCAGCTCGAGCAGCCAACCACCGGAATTTCGCTGGAGATAGCCGTAGCAGAGGAGGAGACGCTCCCGTCGATTTCGTCCACCACTGGAGCTGCCGCGACTTGGCCTTAGCTCGCCGTCGTCTCCTTGTTCATTTGACCGCCTCACCGCACTCACTGGAGCCCTAGTACGCCCTCACCATACCCCCACTGAGCCGTTAGGGTTCCACCTCGCCGGCGACGAGTCCGTCGTCGACGATAAACCCTAGTCGTAGATACTAGCTCTAATCCTACGGTCCAAAATGCCTCGTACCTCTTCGCGTTTAATGAGCCACTGATAGGCGGGACCCCCCCTGTCAGCAGTCCTCAGCGCTGCGGAGTGAATCTGGGCCGGCCCGTTAGTGTTCCCGCGCTGGCCCTGTGATTCAGATTTACCTTTTTCTTTTTAGACTTAGACTTAGTTATGTCCTTTAGTTTGAAAATCAATTTAGGGAGATCTACAAATCCAACTTGAGTGATTCCAATTTTTTGGAAAGCTAATTAAAATATCTATCCAAGCCCGTTGGATTTAAATCATTTAGAGTTATAGATATCTCCTAGCTAAAATAACAACACAGAAGCTTTTTCACATTCAAACATTTTTATAAAATCAACCATGATAGCTTTTGAGTTGTTTCCAACTCACAAAAATCACATTTAACCATACCTATCTGAATATGTAATAATATTAAGGTTTGCATGCAGTGACTTTGGACTAGTACCAAAATAATGCTATATAGGCATTTCTAGTCACTTTAAATCATTAATTATTAAAACTTAAACTTATTAAAATGTGATCCAACCTTTAAATCACATCCCCATATATTAGAATATGTGGTGATGACATGTGTCCACATGATCCCATATTTTAATTGGAGAATAGTAAATCTTAGTTAATTTCAATGAGTAGAAATTACTTTTCTCAAATAAATTAAACTAGTTCATTAAACCTTGTGATGTTTGTGATGATACTAGATCATCAAATATGTGCCTTAGTGTGCTAAGTAGACTAGTTAAGTATTTTTTGGTGATTGTGTATTCCATGTGTATTTATAGACGATAGTACCGACCAAGTCTACGAGGAGGAGGAATTCTACCTCGAAGAAGAAGAGGAGAATTTCAACCACTGCACCAACCAAGGCAAGCCATCATTAACAATGCAAGCTATTGTTAGCAAGCTAGAATTAAGCTAGATAACATCAGCAAGATGCAATAGGCATGCTTTGGTTATACTTTTGACTATACCTACTCCAAGTTTTACTTTACAAGCTTTACTTTCTTTACTTTACCAAAGTCCTTTACTTTGTTTATAGATAGCATAAAGAGTATAAAACTTGATCTATCTAGTTAGACTTAGATGTCATTCTATGGAATGAGATTGAGATTAGCATCCCACATTAGTGAACACTCTTAACTTAGTAGTTTAGAGCTAAACAGAAACTTGATCACTTTAGATGGGAATACTTGGTGAAAATGACTTGTGAAAACCTTGGAATGATGGATCATTCTATTGAGATGTTTTTACATGTGTTGAGAAACACAAATGATTTATGATGATGATGAAAATGTTGAGGCATGAGCCATAGCGCTTTTATGAAAACTGATGTTTGGGTTCGGATGCGATACCATTCCAATTTTACCGTACAACCACAATACCTGAATTGGGTAAGGCTTAGCCGGAAGTTTATATGCATTAGTATTTGTTCCCTCGCGGGAGAGGTTTGAGCTGAGGCTACCTCTCAATGTTGTCCACCTATGAAGTGCCCAAGATGACAGATGGTCATGGCTGGGAGGCCAAGCTCATAGGAGAGGTGCTTATACTAGAGTGTGTAAAGGAAAGGTTATGTTTGATTATTTGCATACTAAGTATGATGATTCAGGGTTATCCCTGATAGATGTATCGAATTTTGTGGTGAAAGCGTATCACCTCTACAGAGTGTCAAACTATTCGAATAGCCGCGTCCGCGGTTATGGACAGTTGGAGTGGCCATACTGTTCCGTTGTCAGATGTTTTCAAATGACTTACGTAATAAATTATGACATGACATGACTTGACCACAACAGAGTTTTGACTATGACAACTAAGTTCCCAATTAGGTGATTTTAAACTTTATTTTATCTTTCTTTGTTTCTGAACTTAGCTTAGGTTTCAAACTTAACTCTACAAATAAACTTAGAACTTAGCATTCCTACTAGAACTACCTTATTTGTTAGTGATAGTTTGCGAGTACTTAAAGAGTACTCGTGGCTTTTGTCCCTGGCTATTCCTATGGCCAGACTATGAGGAGGACTACCCTGAAGGAGGACAGCAGGACGGCTACGACAACTAGGATCATCTCCCATCGTCAGCATTGCCTGTGACACTAAAGATGGACCCCACCGCTACGCTATTTATTCCGCTACTAGATTGTACTAAGACTGGATCATGAGATCCTTTATTTGTGTAAGACCTTATTATGGTTTGTAATGGATTATGTACTGTGATATCCAATCTATTATGTCTCGCAAAAATGGTAATCCTAGAATTGCGATATATGCCATAACAGGCATCTAGGATTAAAAATCCAGGTGCTGACACCAACATGCGGCTGCTGAACACGCCAGAGACATAGAGCCGCTGTACCAAGGCACACGGGCGCAACACTACGTAGTGGACGAGGGAGAGATCAGTTGGGCCGGCGCACGAGGGGAAAGGGGAGGACAGATGGAGGATAGCGAAGGAGAGAGAAAATACATGATTTGCTTTGCATGCATAGGTCCTGAAATTTACTACTAGTAGAGTGTACACTGTAACACCGCAGGAATACCTCGTGTTAGGAACCCATCATAACTTTGCTCTGACATGGAACCGCCTTCAACTCCTCTTTGGTGTTGCCCTCTTCCCCTGCCAACGTTTTATTTTCTCAGCATGTACAGCGGATGGACAGAGGTGAGCATATGTCTAAGCAAAGAAATATACTAGTCCCACACTGTGTAAAAAAGCACACCTTAATAAGGCCTACTATGTGGCATCCGCTAAGGTTCATCTTATACATAGTGGAAAAAATAAAGTTATCTTTAAGCCTAAGGTGCACCTCAAGCTTGTGGGTTGCCCATAGAGATAGAAAAATCATTTCCCATGTCTCCTTATTTCACGTGATTGTTTTCAAAAGGGGTTCAAAATTTTAAGATGCTAAATCTTAGTAGCTAGAAGTCGAACCAGTCCTCAAAACTCTCTATGGTTTCTGATATATTAATTGACCGCTCGATGTACCTCCAAAAGCTTTTTTCAAAAAACTTTCAAAGCAACCTACAATTTATTACTTGTAGTTCAAATCTGACCTTATTTCGATACATCGACATAAAGCCATTCAACAAGTGGGCGGGGTCAGCTAGGAACCTTGAAAACTCATAAAACATGGGATCGTAAGTAAAACACATTATTCCACCTAACTAATATGTCTAGAAGCTTGGCTTATGGCATTGAGATCCATATTCTTCGGACTTCCTTTGCGGAAAAGAATCATCTCATCATCACTCAGAAAACTGATAATTTCTTTCCAGATAGTTGGAAACTCACACCAACGACATTGTTAACTACAAGAAGATGCACCATCTACCTCCAAAAAATACATTTAATTCAAGAGCAATCTATCGCACTTACTTTTAGATAAAGTTTGACCTAATTTCGTTAAATTGACAATAAGTCACCGAAGTGCGTGAAGTTAGCTAGGAAGCTTGAAAAATCCTAGTACTAAAAACTTGGGTATTACGTATAAGAAATCGTGGTCCAGTTTGTGTGATAATTGGGGTGGTTGCATTTTTTTAACCTTGGTAGGTCTTGTAGGAGCGAGGTGCTTGAGAGTTAACACGGTCGGAGGAACTACAACTTACATCAAGGACCTCATAAAATATGAAAATTGTATCCAAGTCCATGCATTTAGCACAAGGATCCTAAAACTGAGCAATGAAGTGTGTGTTTTGAGGTTTGTGCATACTAATTTTGCCCTCGAGTGTAACACTAGTAGTTTGGTTGTACTCAGTTTTTCCCTATAGTACGAACATTGCCGTGTGCAATATACTTAGTTTTACCCTCCGGTGGCTAGTCAACAGAGAGTCAACGAATGGGTTTTAGCTAGCTAATTGAGTTATTTTATGCACAACAAGTTCAAAAAGATCAAAACATAGTGGCATCTACACAGGGAGTCTTATTATGTGACCTGCCATCATAAGAAATGTATATAAATCAAGTTTTAACCTAAATCACCACTTCTCAAATCACCTACTATCTATGAAGGTTCATGGCTTTCTACTCAAGCCTTTTCCCAAAACACCCCTCCCCAAAACATAGTTTGTCTAAATGAGGTAATAATTGTCAAAATGGTGTATATTTGAATTGCAAATAGTTTGATGTATGCCAAGATGTATTTTATTGTTTAAAAGATGCATTTTCCATTTTATAAATCTTTTTCTATTTTTTATTTGGATCCCTTTGTCAGTCTTGCCCTTGGTTTTTAAGTTCTACTCAATTTTTCCCTTGGTTCTGAAGTTCTACATAGTTTCCCCTCTCTTAGTCGCAATCTCTCACACATGTGCTCATCTTGGCTGCTATGCTCTGATTGGTTGAGACAGTTGTCACGCAAATCGTGCCCACCAACCGTTGATCCTCTATGATCTATCGGACAAGATAACCCCTATATCTGTCGGGGCACCCCTCTATCCATTCAAAATAACGAGTTTGCAACTGGTACTTTAACTCCATAAACAAATGAACTTGAATATAATATGAAGGGAAAGTGTTCAAAGGTGTATAATTTGTGCATTACATTCCACTCTACGAAAATGATAATCTCTCAAGAGTTCAAATGTGTATAATTTTCATGTATTAAGTGCGATTTCAAAGAATTCAAATGTGTATAATTTTCATATATGAAAGTTTATACATTACATTCCACTCTATGAAAATGGGCGAGGAAATGATAATCTCTCAAAAATTTACTAGCACATCATTATCTCGTTATTAAGTGCGATTTCATAGTGTTCAAAGGTTTAAAATTTTCGTATACGCAAATTTATGCATTATATTTCACTCCATCGAAATGATAAATGATCAGGATTTTATTAGCACAACATTATCACGTATTAAGTGCGATTTAAAATAGTCCAAAGGTGTATAATTTTTGCATATGCAAGTTTGTGCATTACATTCCACCATATGAAAATGATAATCTCTCAAGATTTTCTTAGCACAACATTATCATGTATTAAGTGCGATTTCAAAGAGTTCAAATGTGTATAATTTTCATATATGCAAGTTTATGCATTACATTCCACTCTATGAAAATAGGGGAGAAATGATAATCTCTCAAATTTTTGTTATCACGTCATTATCATGTATTAAGTGCGATTTAAAAGAGTCCAAAGGTGTATAATTTTCACATATGCAAGTTTGTGCATTATATTCCACTATATGAAAATGATAATCTCTCAAGATTTTCTTAGCACAACATTATCCCGTATTAAGTGCGATTTCAAAGAGTTCAAAGGTGTATAATTTTCATATATGAAAGTTTATGCATTACATTCCACTCTATGAAAATGGGAGAGAAAATGATAATCTCTCAGTATTTTGTTAGCATATCATTATCACGCATTAAGTGCGATTTCAAAGTGTTCAAAGGTTTATAATTTTCGTATACGCAAGTTTATGCATTATATTTCACTCCATGGAAATGATAAATGATCAGGATTTTATTAGCACAACATTATCATGTCCTAAGTGTGATTTCAAAGAGTTCAAAGGTGCATATATTTTTCGTATATGAATTACGTTTTACTATATGAAAATGAAGCTAGACAAAGGGCCGCCGTCACTAGAGAAGAAGAAGAAGAAAGGGGGGCAACGGCATGGGCGCGGGCGCGGGGATAGCTCGGGGTCCCATCTTGCAACGCCAACCTAGGTAAGTTGTCGGTCCAGTGCTCACGTGGATAAGCTATGAGTCCGATGTTGATCTGGATAAGTGGAGAGGGGTGTCCACTATAGAAACCGACTGAACACATGTAACGGCAAGGCTACACTAAGGGACCCGACAGAACGCGGCCCTACTTGTCAGCACGTAACAGCAAGGGTCCACTACGGCACGCAACTAAACGCAACCCCACTTGTCAACACATAACGGCAAGACTGACGGACAGCGAGTTTTCAGACCGTGTGAGAGTTTCATACAAGGAGATGGGCAAAAGGGAAGAAAAGTTAAGCGGTTGGAGAAAACTGAGTACAACTAACGAACCGAGAGTACAAAAATAGAAATACCAACTCACTGAGAAGGTTCTTCCCCCGAATATTTACACCATCCATGCAAGTGGGACTAGTGTAATCCTATTTTCCCTAGCATACTCACGTGGCGTGATGTTCAATGCATGCTGAGTTGCTACTATCTTTTTGGCTCCCAACACTTTCTGCCGAGTTTCCTCTAGCTCGGCATGTGCCTGAGCCGGATCTACTATGGGAGTTATAGGTGTAGTCAGGCTCTCTATGGCTTGCTATAGTATGTTTTGCAGCCTTTTCAGCGGAGGACCTCTAGATCTAGCAACTTTGGGGGTAGTTTCCCCATCTCCCACCGGGTCTTTGCCCGTACCAGCGTCTAGCACGGTCATCATTACCTCAACGCAGCTGGTGGGGCGATCGATACGCGGACCGCGAGCTACACTGAGAGGAGGTTCTCCCGCCTCGGTGACTCGTTGCGAGTATGCGCAGGAGTCGTCAACCCTGATGTAGATCGTGTGTGCACCAAAGCTGATGAAGAGGCTGTTGCACGGAGGTGGGCGGTTGTCGATGATGCGCGCATTGTCGCTAACAAAGTCCAGTGATCCGAATCGCTGAACCAGTCTAGAAACGACACGCTCTCCTGTGGTGATGAAGCTTCCCATCTAGATCTTGACATCAGCTAGTGCCGCTGCTGGCCCCACGGTGGGCGCCAACTGTCGTGGTGGTGTCACGGCAGATTCCATGGATAGACTAAAGATGGGGCCAATGTGCACTAGTGGTTTCCAGGGAGGGATGATGCGGTGATCTGAGATCTCTATTATGTGGATCAATGGTGAATACAGATGCTCCTTGAGCTGTATCGAGGAGAGGAAGGAGATGAAGTGCTCCTGCTCTCCTCTCACTCTAGGGTTTCCCCTTAGACCAAATAGACCGACCCTCTCCCTGGAGACCCTGGCTCACCTTATAAAGGGGTAACCATGTTATAGCTAGGGCTTACGTGGCCTGGATATTCTACGAATATGCTTGTCCCAAAATAGTAGTTCGGCGCCCTCTTTTCTTCTATCGCCAGCTTCTACATGGCAAAGACTCAAAGTCCATGTTGTCTGACCGTTGGAGTTAGACGATGTCACGTCCATGACCCACGGTTCTATCTTTGCTCCTCTGTACCTTGTTGCTAGCGCTTGTCTCTCCCTAGATTCCTTAGAGAGAGAGAAAAGAGCTGACCTCGGGCTGGCTCTCTCCTTCTTGAGCAAGCCAACCCTTGACTCGACCTCAGTAAGGATAACTCGGCCAAGATGATACCTGCAAAGTTGAAACAACTCATATCTCGTGCCGACATACCACATATGTCGGCCGAGTCTTGCTGATGTTGTCCGGCTTAAGGTAACCCGGTCTTAACTCGGCCAACCCTCCAATATCTCGGTCAGCTCATGCTTTGATCTGTTTATGCCTTGGTGGACCTTGTCCTTATACCTCGGCTTGACCCTATTTGGGGTCATCCCCCAACAGACATGGTGCATGCATCGATGAAAAATGGCAGGATCACGGCACTGGCCTTCCGCCGGTGGGAGAAGCTACACCCCTACGTGGCAGGGACGGACGGTCCCAACTAGAGGAATGGAATCCGATCAGCCGGAGTATTGACGAACGGTGTATCTTTGATTGCACATGGTCGCCCGGTACATGCATGCATGCACGACTTTACCTCCTATGCATGAATTTATCACCATTCACCAGCATACACTCCTTTTGACGATCAACTACTCTTCTTTCCTCCACTGCATTATAAAGTTAGCACACACACACATGGGCGGACTTACCGTCCGGGCACCCTGGGCACGTGCCCGGGCTCGATGTTGCTGTGTAACTGTAGTCCGGCGAGCTCCTGGAGCATTCTGTGTCGCTGAAACATCAAACAGATCTCGATCTGAGCTGAAAACGGCGACTAATTCCTTAATTGGGCAAAATATACCGCTCCTCCTCATATGGGCCTACTCTTCATTAGCTGCGACGGAGGTACATCCCATTTCGCCTCTTCTTGACTATTTGGGCCATATAATAGGCGTGCTTGTGTTCCTGGAGACTCCCAATCAGTCGCGAGATGGTGATGGCATCTCCAATCGGACGCGAGACAAAAGGTTGCGACTCTGGCGTGCGGCGGTGAAAATCAGAAGCTCGTTTTATCCCTTTTTAATCCCATTTTATCCCTTTTTACCTCTCCCCTCTCCCCTGCTACAGTCCTAGGAACATTCTTGAAGAACCCCGTGCCAAACCGACGCCTCTTCTACATGTGTTGCTTGTGAGAGATGGCGGAGGGGCGGAGCCGGCGGCAGTAGATTAGGTAGGATTAGTGGTAGAGTAGGTGTGTTCCCCTTGGGGTGTCTTGGAGCTTTGCTCAATGCTGTCGTAGCCAAAGGCAGATCCAGGATTTTTTTTGAAACCTAGGCGCGCTGTATGGCAACTAAAATTTTTCTTAGACAAGTATAAGCATTATATGGAGTAAATACAGTTTTCACAATAGTTTTAGTGCGGAAACACGAATCCAACATTACACGTTCGCAACTGATTCCAATGTTCACAAGATTCAAATGTTCATATGTGCTAATATTAGATTGAGTAAAATGCACCACAGGTTCTAAAAGTATACAAGGGATGTCAACTCTGTCCCAAAGGTATGAAAGTGCACACACTCGAGTCCTAAAACTTACTACAGTATGTCACCAGAGGTCCTAACCTTGTCACAGGAAGACATTGAAGATTGCACTACGATTAAGGATCCATGGAAGGGGTCTCCCATTGCAAAGTCCGGTCTACTATTATCATTTGCGCCCTTTGAAACATTTGGAAAAGGCGAAATGCCAAAGTCTTCAGAAATATCGATGAGCCAGTGCAACTTGTCTTCCGCGGATGTGTGGAAGATATTTTTCTTTGGAAACATAGATGTACCATGCAGCCTCACCGCGCGCTGCTGCATGACTGGACGGCCTTGCAACTCCTTAAGAGAGTTTTTTCCTTCTTTCGTAGTCTTCCTTAGAGCTGTCCGACACCTTGTTCAGCTCGACTGTTTTATTTATGCAGTCCATTTTTAGTTAGGACGTTTGGTTACTAGTTTTTTTCTCTTCATTTTTTTTTTGCCACGTAAACTTTTTGCCCTGTAACTTAGTTTTAATCGATTGGTTCAAGCCGGCTTTTGCCCACCGTAGAACGCCTCAAAAAAATTCAAAAAAGAAAGCATTGCTGCTTGGAAGTTAATAGCGAGTTTTGACAAAAGGGTTAAAAACAGAATCATATTTTAAAACATAAAAAGGATGAAAAATTCCATGAGAAAACTACATCAAGAAAACGAAACACATAGAAAAAGAGAACCACGTACTGTACAGTGTGTACTAGTACTTGGGGTAAAAACCTAGAGGATGCTCAGGGCATCTCCGACGGATCGACTCAACCCGTTCGAGCGCGTCCGAATGCGTCCGCGTGGACGTGCGAAATGTGCGCGGCCTTCTAGCGGTACGATCCATCCGGATCGACGCGTCCAGCTCGACCCATCGGCGCACCTAATTTGTGTGATCGATGCATCGGCCTAGACAGCGTGCGCGGCCTCCCGTGTCCTTCCGGGGGGTGAGGGCCCGCTTGCCAGCAACCCAACGGATGTCTTCCACTAGCCATCAATGGAAGACTGCTCCAAAGGCTGGTGGCGCCACTGTTGGCGTCTCCCGACGTTAGTCCTCTTGCCACGACGTTTCAATGCCATCGCTTCGGCCTCCGCGCCAGCATCCGATGCAGGGCCTTTTTAACTGGCCGCCCTCGGCCTTCATCTTCAACCCGTGCCGTACTCTCTCCCTCCCTCAGTCCTCCAGTCTCAGTAGGTAGCCATGGCCGGTGGCATTGGATCGAGAGGAGGACGTCTAAGATGACTCCGGGTCCTGGCCGTGGATGGAGAGGGAGGCGTGGAGGACGCGGCCAAAGCAGCGGGCCGCCAAGCTCTCCCTCACCGCCGTCATCGCCCGATTTTCTTGACACCGGCATCGAGTTCGCTATGCCCATCCACTCCGGCATGGCTCGGGACAAGTTGCTCCTTCTCCGCAAGTTCACGTCGTTGATCGACGACGCGCCGCCCCAGCAGGTCATTCTATGGGCGTTCGGTGTCCACACCACCATGTACCTGGTGGAAGTGCAGTTCGACCACCTCAGGCAGATGTTCCTCCCCAACGGCTAGGAGGAGTTCGCCTGCGCGCACCAGATCGAGGTAGGCAACATCGTCGTGTTCAAGTATGACGGCGAAGGAAGGCTCGCTGTCAGCGTCTTCGACGACACCATGTGTCGTCACTGCTACCACCCCGAATCCGACTCCGACTCCTCCGAGGAGAAGGCTAGCCTGTGCACTCGCCATGTATGATGTAGAAACGTGGAGAATGCAATGGAAAGTTTTATTCGAGTCTTCAAATATATTACAAGCAAACACCACTCGAACACCACGCAACACCACTCGAACTATGCGCTACCTAGGGCTCTGGCGGCGTCGGCGCGTCGACAAGCCCCCATTCTTATTCGAGAGAGAGGTAGATTGCTTCCTGCGTTTGCAAATCCTCTACATCTCGGGTGATGCGGGCACACATGCGTCGTCAGGATTGGCCTGCATCGCTTCCCGGAGCTCGTCGCGCACATCTGCCAGCGCAACACGTCGCCGGTGCTCCGGCAGAAAGACGGATCCATCGCCTCCCACGAGAAATGCTCGTCGGTGGTCCTGTTCCAGTTGTAGTGAGTGTGCCACCAGTGGTTGAACGTCAGTGTGAATATCTGCGGGCGCCCCGGAATCGGAGGCGGCAACCCGCCCGGTTCCTCCGGTCGGATTTCTGCGTGGTTGTCGAGGGTACCAGCACGGCGGCGCAGACGACCAGACATGGGCGCGATTTTCTGGTTGTGCCTACATTGGCTGGCCTCCCCTTTTTATGGGTGCGCCTGGACACGTCCGAAAACGCCTAGAAGAGGCGGAAATCGACGGGAAAGAAAGGCGGGAGGCGGCGCGGCGGCGGGAATGCAATGGAAATACACCGGCGCCGGTGTCGGTGAGGGGCCTTTTGCCAAATGCGGACAGATGGGTCGCGCCGCTAGGTGCGTTTGGCCGGACAAGCTGGACTGTGACCCAAAAGTGACCGCAGGTTGACTCAAATAGATAGAAACGACCGTTTCGGTCGGCTGTTTGGGTCGGGCTGGTGGAGATGCCCTCACGTATAGGGAAAAAAGGCAGCAAAACAGTGCTCACATAAGCAGAAGAGAAACAAACCAAAACTAGATAGAAGGAAAGGATAAACGTAAACGTGCCCAGCCCATAAAACAGTGTTATCCTACCCGCGAGCGCAAGCGAGCATTTTCATCGCTACCTGCTGAGGTCGCTCGACTTGTACGTTTTGTTGCGCACCACACACTTTCATGCGCAAGAGTTTTTGTCCATGCTCGCACACAGTTTCCTAGCTAAAAATGAGCTCCCGCAAGAGGCGCGTGGGCGTGAAGCCCGGGCAAGTAAAAGGGGCGCTACATCTGCCCGTGGTCGCAACCACGCTCGAGATCTAGGGTGCTTAGCCTCTTGGCATCACTCCTCTGGTTGGAGTTCGTCAAGAAGGTGGAGAACAATGTCTCCATCAATAAAGTAGAGGCTTGGTGACATTGGTGACCCTGGCCGGCCATGGTGGCGAGGGGGTGGTCGATGTGGCGGAGCTGGTCGTGTGTGCTTGCCTCTCCTGGCCGGCCGTGGTGGCCAGGAGGAGGAGCAGCACCACACAATGTTCTTTTCGCAATCCATGCAGAGGATGAGTCTGCAGGGGTGGGTGGTAGCCGGCGTCCCCTCTTTCGTTCTTCCTTGTGGCCATGGAGGCAGACAGGAAGTGTGGAGGAGTTCGGCAGCGGGCCCTGCTGATCCCGGGCAGAACTTGGGCGTGTAGCTGAGCACACGGGAAGCTGTCTCTGGAGCTCCCAAGCGGCGGCAGAAGGCCGACGCTATCCATGGTGTCTGGAGCCGCTCCAGGCGTGAGCGCAGCTCGTGTTTCTTCTTCCTCCATGACATGATGCCATTTCGGAGGATCTTCATTGCCCCTAAGCTGGGAACCATCACTGGCGGCGCCCCAAGTGGCTTGTTCCCGGCGGCGGCGTTGGTGGCCGGGTTCGATGGTCGGCCTTTCCCGGCGGAGAGGATAAGGGGCTTGATTGCTTAATATTTCTTTGCTCCAGGATCCTTTTAAAAAAACTAAGGCCTTAACTTTGTTCTCTCGGTTTGTAAGGGGTCTCAGTACAAATTGTACTCGCCGCTTTGACTATCCATAAAGCTTGCAGGGCCTTCGGGTCTCATCCTTTCAAAAAAACAGCGCCAGGGGACAGTCAGAGACCTGCCGCCTCGTCCCACGGCGGCATGCGCCACATAGGGGTGCGCCTCCCGGCAGTGTGATCTTGCCGTTTGCTGCGTAGACATGCCACGTGCCGCCTCGGACAAAGTCTGGCCAGTAAGAGCATCTCCACTCGTGAACCCTGTACGGACTCTGGCGCGGCCATTTTTTAACCCATATGAGGGGTACCGGCGCGAAATCAGAAATGGGGCCGGCCGGCGCCTAGCCGTGCATCCCAAACCAGCCTTTTTTATTTTCTGAATTATTTAAACACAAGCAATCAATCAAATTGGAACACAAATTCAACACAATTATTCAACAAGTTCAACATAGTACACAAATAGATTATACAACATGCAGTACCCTTCCTTCCTCTGCCTCGGCTTGCTCTTGTGGCGTCCAGGCGTCGAACCGCCGTGGATCGGCTAGTCCTCCTCGATGATCATGGACATGAGGGCGAGGAGGATAGACAGGTGCTTGTCGTCCCCGGCCGCCACTGCATTGAACGCAACGACCTCCTCATCCATCAGAGCGTCCATGACCTCCTCGTTGTCCGAGTCCATCGCCTTGGCAAATGGTCGAGCACCTTGTGTGCGGGGAGGAAGTCGGGTGGGATCATAGGTTCGCCGGCCGGCGGTTGGACGTAAGGACGGCGAAGGAAGAGGCGGCGTGGGTGTTTGGAGCTGTGGAGGGGTTTATTTGGCGGTGGGGAGTGCTACCGGAGGCAGGTTCCCGACGGCGAGGTAGGGGTGGTCGTGGCGGCCGCCAGGGAGTCGGGGGGTCGAAAGGGTGGGATAGGACAGGATTTCTGGCCGTTTGTCACTGACAAGGCTGGCCCGCAACATTTTCTCGACGAGCCGGCGTCCCCGCTTGCCTCCCTGTATACTGGGTTTCGCCTAGGGCCGTCGGCTAAATAATTAGGCCGCGCCGACGAAAATTCTGAAATGAGGGCCGCGGTTGGACGCGTTTTTTGGCGCCGGCGGTACTAATAGGCCTTTGGGGGGTTTTGAGGATCCCGAGTGGAGATGCTCTAATGCCATCATGAAAAAGTGGTCCGTTTTAGCAATTTTTCTAGAAGGTGGTGGATAATTTGCTTGGGCAAGTGGTCATTTTTGTAAAAAAAATCTTGGTAGAGATGTATACTCCATAGTTCCTTACCTAAGGAACTCCAAAATAGATGCCCCTTGTTAAACACGCCTTGGCGTTGAGCGTGTCCAGGTGTTGATGCCCAGATCCGATTTTTTCAAATAGGGTTATTTCGTACTGAACTGTGTACTCTCCCACTATGTAGCCACAAAACAGACCAACCCACTTCTAAGAGCATATCCACTTGCACCCCCTCGCCCCCCCCCCCCAAACCCCTGAGAGACCCATTTTTCGGCTCCGGAGTCCGAACGGCAAAACAAAACCCAGCCACGCCCCTAAGAGCCCGAAATTCATCGGATTGGGCCCAAAATCCATCTGGTGACCTCAGGCCAAACTCGTCGCCCCGGGGTTGGCCTGGGGGCTCTGGATGGAGAGGAAATGGCGGGAAACAGTTGACCCTCCAAGTTCGGACAAGATGTCGGCGAGAGCGGCTGTTCGTCCTCATCTCCTCAGCTCCCGCGTGAATCAATGGTGCCGACGGTCACGCCTTTCCCCAGGCTTGGAAGGCCGACATGTTAACTCGCCGCTCCACGCGGTGCAGTTACGGCGAGCCAGCGCCTCGACTTCTCCCGTCCGTTTTCCCGCGCATGCTACACCCCTCCCTCCTTTCGCTGCCGATAAATACGGCATGCACCTTGCCCTCAGTTCTCCACGCAAAAAAATCTCTCCCCTCTCCCATCTCCACCTCAAACACCGACAACTCTCGAGGGCAATGGCAGAGTGGTACCCGGGCGACGACGTGACAACCAAAGGCTGTACGACGTGACGACCAAAGGCTTCAGCCGCCACTCCATTAGTAAGTGGGAGGGCCGCCTCTTGTACGAGGCCGATTACCCGGTGTCGCCGGACTTCCATGCACCGCTAGGCTGAGCGCTCAACATCGGCGGCATGCCGATCCCTCCTCCTCCCTAGGGTGTCAACATGATCGGCAAGATCCAGGCAGTGCTCGCCGGGATGTCTGACGAGGACCACGCGGACGCGCGCTACTTCCCCGACAACCACGCGGCATGGATAGAGTACTTCCGCGAGCGCCACGAGTGGTATGGCGTCGTATGAGGGCCCTCCTATGGCGCCGGTCAGGAGAAACACCACAGGTCGACGCGTATGGTGGGGCATTCCAGGACGCTCGCTCACCGCCGTCCTTGAGCACATCGAGGCTGACAACTCGCCGCGGCTCACCTACCCACCGAGGATGCTAGTGACCCTCTCCCGCTGGCGTGGCAACTCTTGGCTGCCAAGGAGTATGGGAGGTGTGTCCTCGGTCTCGGCCTCCCGCTCCTCCGGCAAAGCTCAATCTGCGTGTGGCACGCCGCCGCTCCTACCCATGAAGCGCGAGCCTTCTTCGCCTCTGTCTTCGGCGACAGCCTCGACACGTCGCCAACCCCGACATTGTGTCACCATAAGTGAGCCGCGCGTCGCCAGTGCACGCCTCCCCAACCACACCTACCAGTCGCCTCCGCCTTGTCCGGCTGATGCCCTTGCCGAAGGATGAGAAGGATAGCTACGTCCTCGGGATTGCGATGGAGGCCTTCCTGAACGACGTGTCGCCGATGCTCTCCCCTGGTCCATGGCGAAGTACGAGCGGGAGGACACCGCGTGTCAGCGGGAGCTCCTATGCACTGCTCGTCGCCGTGCATGCCGCGACAACATCGTCATCCTCGACGACTGATGTCTATGCACTTCTATTCTTCTAGATAGTTGTTGGGCCTCCAAGTGCAGAGGTTTGTAGAACAGCAGCAAGTTTTCCCTTAAGTGGATCACCCAAGGTTTCTCGAACTCAGGGAGGAAGTGGTCAGAGGTATTCCCTCTCAAGCAATCCTGCAATCAAGATACAAGAAGTCTCTTGTGTCCCCAACACACCCAATACACTTGTCAGGTGTATAGGTGCACTAGTTCGGCGAAGAGATAGTAAATACAAGTGGTAAAGGTGATAGAAAATAGCTTGATGGTGTGGAAAAGAGTAAAGCAAAACTGAAATAAAGATAGAAGCAAGCAAACATATAATAGATCTAATAGCAAACGGTGTTTCAATGCTTAGAAACAAGGCCTAGGGATCATACTTTCACTAGTGAACACTCTCATATAAATATATCATCTTCATGATACTATGTTGAACTACTCTCCGGTTGGACACTCTAATCAATGGTAGGGCTATAACAACACACCTCAAAGTTCATCTTTCTCATCTAGAAAACCCCACACTGTCACCTTGAGCACTAGATGGTTCAAACAAACACCACAATTTCATAAAGACAACCAACTCCAAATATAACTCATAACAAGTATTTGTAATCTCTAGCCTAAGTGCCACCATGGTGTGCACGCTGTCACTTTCACACACATGGGGAGACCAGAGATCTATTAAAGCACTTGAGTAGCAAGGTAGATCTATAGATTACAAGCTCATGATCTCAATAAGATCATGCATAGAGAGAGATGAACACATAGCTACCGGTAGAACCCTTAGCCTCGAGAGAGAACTACTCCCTCCTCATCATGGGAATCAGCAATGGTGATGGAGATGGTGGTGGAGATCGATGGAGATGGCTCCGGGGGCACTTCCCCGTCCCGACAGGGTGACGGAACAAAGACTTTCTATCCCCTGAATCTCCCCTTCGGTGGCGGCGGCGATGCGGACCTTTTCGTGGCTGGAGGCTTAACTCCTTAGGGTTTCTGTATCGGAAGGAATATATAGGCGAAGGGGCGGTCGGTGGCCAGCCAGGGGGCCCACACCATGCCCTGGCGCGGCCTGGGGGGACCCGTGCCTAGGGGTGGTCTGGCCGCCCTGTGGCACCTCTCTGTCTCGTCTTCTGGCTCCTTGAGTCTTCCGGTAAAATATCGACTTTGGCTTTTGTCCGGTCCAATTCCGAGAATATTGATTTTCTGACTTTCCTGGAACCAAAAATAGCAGAAAACAGGCAACTGGCACTATGGCATCTTGTTAATAGGTTAGTCCAAGAAAGTGTATGAAAAGTACTCCAAAGTGTGGACAAAACATAAGAAAGTAGATAAAACCAAGCATGGAACATCAAAAATTATAGATACATTTGCAATGTATCAACATCCCCAAGCTTTACTCCTGCTCGTTCTCGAGTAGGTAAGTGATAAAAACAAAGAATAATTTTTGAGGTGACATGCACCATCATAAACTTGATCAAAGTATTTGTAAAACATTCAAAGATGGGATCATAGTACTTCAATCATAACATGAAAGGCCAAGTTCTAGCAATACGACAAAGAAACTATGTTGCAACATGAAAAGGCACAAACAAAAATTAATGAATAACAATGCTTTGTAATACGTTTGTTTGTTTCACATAAAGAAAACATAGCATAGTAGCATTTAGCTTGTCCTTCATAGAGTAGCAAACATAAATGCATAGGACACCTTCAAAGTTCATAAGGGTGACTAGATACAAATAGTTTAAAACAAGAAATATCAAGGTCATGCATCAATCAACAAGTCTTGGGACAATGCACATAGAGCTAAGAATGGCCACTGTGCTCTCAAAGTAGGTGCATAAAGATAGAAGGTGGAGACTCAACATAAAAGTAAAAGAAAGGCCTTCATAGAAGGAAGTAGGGATTCAAGTTTCATAAAGGGCTTCCAAAAATTATGGTACTTATTAGCTTTCAGCTCTCATTGCCTCTATCATAAGCATCTTGAAGTGATTAAGGTTTAAAGTGAACAAACTATGGTGTACATGCTTGACGAAGTATAAGTTAGAAATCTCATGTCCCTTGAATACGAGGGCCGCTCCTCATGCTAGTCAAGTTTAGTCACCGGTAAGTTCTTGTCATTGTAAGTACATGTGTATCATAGAGAACCGCCAACGGGGTACCCCTTGCCTGATGATACGGAAGAATCCCCATATCAAAATGACAAGGCAAGTAGACAACGAGCATCTCAGCAATCTTCTTATTTACCATGGGAATATGGTGCTTTTTTCTCTCTTTCCTCTTTTCATAATCTTTTTTTCTCAATATAGGACTCTTTTTTATAAGAAGAATGCTTCATAGACAGCTCATTATGGTTACGATGCAGGTTTCCACCATGTTAGCATGGATTAGACCAGCGGCCCAGGCGTTTCTCTAACACATATACATAACTCCATGGACTTACAAGCTCCCCTTTTATTTCACACCGACGACATCCATAGACAAAAGAGCATGATATCAACTAGGTACAAGTACCAAGCGCAATGTTGAAAGCGTTCCCTATGACAACATGGTTCTGCTAATTCCCAACAAATAAGTGCAAGCATATACAACATAGACGACACAATGGTTCAAGTTTATTAAGGGCAATAAAAGTAAATTGTGCCATCAAGTTTGTGAGAGCTTTAATCACTAGTTTTCTCATAACAAGTTTAATTCGGAAGGTAGATAAAAACATGAATATACTTGGAATAGCAAATGCTAATAGGCAGGTATGGTGGACTCTTTGGAATAACTTGGTTTTATTTGGATTTAAATGCATGAGTGGAACTCATACTTGGTTATGGAGGATAGCAAAAGAGTAGGAGCGACCAACTAAGAGAGCAATAATGGCCATAATCATGCAGAGCGACAAAACATCATTGATCAAAGCATACAGTGATACTACAAGTTGAAAACTAAAGGATCATAAAGGCTATGGTGACTTGAGATAGTCATAACATGGTGTGAGCATGCGCCAAGTCAACCCAAATAAAGCATCAAAGGAGAATACCACTGTACTATGCTTTAATATGCTAAAACAACGCATGATTCATCCAAGGCACATTAAGCAATCTCAATTGTTTATAACAAGTCATGCTACAGCAAAGAATACTAAGCATAAAGCCAAAACAATATCAAGCATGGCATGACAAAGCATAGGCCATAGTCAAAAACAAGCTCTTTTTACCACATAAGCATGAACTTTCCTACTCTTTTCCAATCTAAACCAAACTATTTTAAAACCAATGTATGAAAGAGGGGGTCCAACCAATTTTTTCAAAAAAATAAGCAAACAAAAGCAAACGAAAAACCAAAAAGAAAACTAAAAATAGGACGCTCCAAGAACAACACAACTGTGCATGAAACAATAAAAATGAAGCGTTTGGAAGAAACCTGGGATTTTTATTGATGAAGAGGGGGATGCCTTGGGCATCCCCAAGCTTTGACTCTTGTAATTGTTGGATATTCATTGGGGTGACACGCGTGGCATCCCCAAGCTTGAGCTTTAGTCCATTCTTCATCTCATTACTCATCCCTTCCATACACCTGAAATTTTTCCTTCATACAAAACTTCACACAATCTTTATTAGCAACATTAGTGCACTCAAGATGATAAGTCTTTAGGTTCAGTTCCAACACCAATAAAACTTCCACTAAAACACAAGCTACTGTAGCACTTCCCTCAAAAATCTCAATTCCCCAAAAGAACTCAAAAAAGAACCAATAAGAAGCAAATGCAAAAAATGGCAAAAATCTGTCAAAACAGACCAGCAGGTAAAGACGAATTTTTTCAAAGATATTCTGTTGCTCAAATCGAAAAGTGTTGAACTAACGAAAGTTAGATAACAACCTGGGGCAGAAGCACAAACATTCACGCCTTAAAACAACGTACAGAGATTTTACACGAATTTTTACGGTGAAGCACAAAAATCTGTTTCGGGACAGCAACTTTCCCAATCATTACTTCTCTCTCATTAGAGGTTACTCTTGGCACAAAAAGCAAATAAAAAGGATAAGGAGCGGTTATTAATGAAGTAATAACTTCCAAGACTCATCTAAAACTTTTGGGTTATCTCCCAATAAGTATTTTTCTTTAACGCCTTTAAGTTAGGCTTGATAGTTTTAGAAGATGCTTACATAAGAAATATGAATTGAAGTAAAAGAGAGCATCAAGAAGCAATTCAAAACACATTTAAGTCTAACCCACTTCCTATGCATAGGAATCTTGTAAAGAAACAAGTCATGAAAGCACAAAGCAACAAGCATAGTAAGGCAAAACAAGTGCAACTTCAAGACTTTCAATATAAAGAGGGGAAACTTAATATTATTGAGATGCATAAAACCATGTTTCGCTCTCTCATAATAAATTTCAGTAGCATCATGAATAAAATTAACAATATAACTATCACATGAAACATTCTTATCATGAGCCACATGCATATAATAATTATTACTCTCCACATAAGCATAGTCATTCTTCTTAATTGTAGTGGGAGCAAATTCAACAAAATAGCTATCATTATTATTCTCATCACCATAATCATCAAATATAGGAGGCATATTGTAATCATAATTAATTTTATCCTCAATAGTAGGTGGACTGAAAATATCATATTCATCATTGTAATCATCATATATTGGAGGTTTGGTATCATCATAAGCAATAGAATAGCTATCTTCCAACGCTAGGGAACTAAAAAGATCATTTTCATAAAAACTAGCTTCTCCAAGCTTAGACTTTTCTATAGCATTAGAAATAATGGTGTCCAAAGAATTCATATTAACAACATTGCCATTATCATGCAAATAAAGTTCCATAGGTTTTTTAATTTTCTCTTCAAACACTTCATGTCCTAACTCAAGATAAATACTATAAAGCTCTCTAATTTTGTTGTTGTTTTCCATTAAGCCTAACTAGTGAAAACAACAAAATTGCAGAATCTAAAGGAAATAACTTCGAGCACTCACACTGGATGATGTGAGTACCTTTTACCTTACCTCCCCGGCAACGGCGCCAAAAAATAGCTTGATGTCTACGCACTTCTATTCTTGTAGACGGTTGTTGGGCCTCCAAGTGTAGAGGTTTGTAGAACAATAGCAAGTTTTTCCTTAAGTGGATCACCCAAGGTTTATCGAACTCAGGGTGGAAGTGGCCAAATGGATTCCCTCTCAAGCAATCCTGCAATCAAGATACAAGAAGTCTCTTGTGTCCCCAACACACCCAATACACTTGTCAAGTGTATATGTGCACTAGTTTGGCGAAGAGATAGTAAAATACAAGTGGTAAAGGTGATAGAAAATAGCTTGATGGTGTTGAAAAGACTAAAGCAAAACTGAAATAAAGATAGAAGCAAGCAAACATATAATAGATCTAATAGCAAACGGTGTTTCAATGCTTAGTAACAAGGCCTAGGGATCATACTTTCACTAGTGAACACTCTCATATAAATATATCATCTTCATGATACTATGTTGAACTACTCTTCGATTGGACACTCTAATCAATGGTAGGGCTATAACAACACACCTCAAAGTTCATCTTTCCCATCTAGAAAACCCCACACTATCACCTTGAGCACTAGATGGTTCAAACAAACACCACAATTTCATAAAGACAACCAACTCCAAATATAACTCATAACAAGTATTTGTAATCTCTAGCCTAAGTGCCACCATGGTGTGCACGCTGTCACTTTCACACACATGGGGAGACCAGAGATCTATTAAAGCACTTGAGTAGCAAGGTAGATCTATAGATTACAAGCTCATGATCTCAATAAGATCATGCATGGAGAGAGATGAACACATAGCTACCGGTAGAACCCTTAGCCTCGAGAGAGAACTACTCCCTCCTCATCATGGGAATCAGCAATGGTGATGGAGATGGTGGTGGAGATCGATGGAGATGGCTCCGGGGGCACTTCCCCATCCCGGCAGGATGTCGGAACAGAGACTTTCTATCCCCCGAATCTCCCCTTCGGTGGCGGCGGCGCTGTGGACCTTTTCGTGGCTGGAGGCTTAACTCCTTAGGGTTTCTGTATCGGGAGGAATATATAGGTGAAGGGGCGAGGTCGGTGGCTAGCCAGGGGGCCCACACCATGCCCTGACGCGGTCTAGGGGGCCCGCGCCTAGGGCTGGTCTGGCCGCCCTGTGGCACCTCTCCTTCTCGTCTTCTGGCTCCGTGAGTCTTCCGGTAAAATACCGACTTTGGCTTTTGTCCGGTCCGATTCCGAGAATATTGATTTTCTGACTTTCCTGGAACCAAAAATGTCCGCGCCTAGCCAATGCTATCCAGAGATGGCCTTTGCATATAAATAGTTCAGTCAAATTATGTAGAGAAATGTATATTTTGACAAGCAAATAAACTAGATTAGGTAATATGATTAAAGTAGTGCTTACATATGAATAGTACACATGCACATTATTCGATAAAAAATAACTAAACATCACTCAAATTGCAGAAAACAAATAAGGGGTTAAGCATTTTGATTTCCTGTACGAGCCCATATATGCTCGACCAAATCTAGTTGCATCCGGTCATGGGTTTTTCTGTGACGCAATTTTTTATGCACTTGCATAAATTCTTCTCAAGACGCTACATCTGGCTCTAGCTCAACCAATTGACCCTGGAAATCTAGCCTTGGTCCAAGGTGCCGTCATCACTCTCGTCCTCGACGATCATGTTGTGCATGATCACACAAACAGTCATCACATCCCACATCCTCTCCGTGCTCTAGGTTCTAGCAGGGTATCGAACAGATAGCCCATCTTGACTAAAGCACACCAAATGCTCGCTCCACATCCTTCCTAGCGGTCTCTTGCTCTTTCGCAAACTTCTTGTATTTCTCATCTCCGGGGTTGTGGATTGTCTTAACAAAGGTGGCCTAGGATGGATAGATACCATCAGCTAGATAGTACCCCATATCATATGCATTGCCATTTATCTCGTAGGAAACTTGTGGGGCAAACACCGGAGACCTCTGTAGCACATTGATGTCATTGCTTGATCCAACCATGCCAAACAAGGAGTGCCAAATCTAGAGATCATGTGATGCAACAGCCTCTAGTATAACGGTGCAACCTTCTGCATGACCTTTGAACCGCCCTTGCTAACCAAAAGGACAATTCTTCCACAGCCAATGCACGCAGTCGATGCTGCCAAGCATCCCAGGAGAACCTATACTCTTGTTGATGGAGAGAAGGCAGGTAATGTCTTTGGTTTTTGACTCTCTCAGATATATTTTGCCAAACACAGCTACAACTGCGCTGTAGAATTGGTACATGGACTTATGGCATGTAGACTCGCTCATACGCATGTAGTCATCGTGGAGATCACCGGGCACTTCATATGCAAGTTGTCGAATGGTAGCAGAACATTTCTGGTAGGAGAAGCCAATCTTACCGGTACAATCGTACTTGGCCTCGAGGTAGTCGTCGTACTCCCTCACCCCATTGAGTATGTCCAACAATAGGTTTCCGGACATCCGATAGCATCGACAAAATGCCTTCTCTTTGAAGACCGGATTAGTTGGGTGGAAGTAGTCCTTGTAAAGCCATATGTGCCCCTCTTCCCGGTCGCGTTCATGGTTGGCTTCACACTGCTTCACCGAGCCACCTCTACGCGGTGGAAGAAGGTACTGGTTGTGCACCATCTGTGCAGCTGCAAGCAGAATTTCGGTCTCACCGTCGGACTCCTTGTCGGATGATGGCTCGACAAAATTCTTGTAGAAGAACTCGATCATCCTTCGACTGCTACCCATCTGTCCAGCAGGCTATCGTCAATGGCTATGCCAACTCTCGCAGTGGACCAGATAACCAAGAAAGGATCAATGAACGCACCTCGACAAACGACCAAACAGGTTGTGTGTGTCCAATCGATAGGCGGAGGCCAGGAAGGCGAGATGGCATGTGGAGCGTCCAGTCAACTCCGGCAACGCGCGTGCCCTGCGGTCGTCCTGCTCGATATCGCGGGGGGCGACAGTGGCAGCCGGTGTTGGGGATATACTTTCCGGGTATCCTCACAGTTCCTCACTGACCAGGGTGGCCCACTTCGGGTTAGAGCTTTGCTTCACGGGCGGCCTAGATAGGGAGAGAAGACGGAGTCCAATCCGGCTACGGGAAGGCCCAGAAGACTTACCGACTTAGTCCCATAATGTTACTTGTAGTTCAAGATGTACTCTGTAACCAACTCTTAGTCGTAGCCGGATAGATCTCTCCTGTAAACCCTAGGCCGGATATCTATATAAGCTCTCCTAGGGAGAGCCTTTAGGGCACAACCCAATACTTTAGACCCTCAACTCGCACAGGCGAAACCCTTGTAACCCATATTCCGGCTCTGCCGTATTACTGGATTGCTATCAGGAGTAGGATCCGTCCAAAGCCGGCGGATTCAAACCTGGGTAAACTTGTGTGCTCACTGTCCCGGAACACCGTACGTCTCACACCCCTCTCTTCCGCACGCCTCGAGGACCCCCTCATGGCGTACTTGTCCTAAATCCGACGACAGTTGGCGCCCACTGTGGGACAAGTGAGCTTCGGATCTGCGTTCCGAGCGGAATCTGCAAGAATCGGAATCGGCGAGACTATCACTGTCAGTCACATCCTCTACGCCAGCGACGTCCCTCTCATCGTTCTCGACGAGACCTGGATTCCGGCTAGGGAGGCTGTGACTGCCTACAGAATCTGTCTTCTGGCGAGATCGATGTTTACATCGGTTTCGCTGAACCTGCCCAACCCACCCCAGTGGTGATGATAGAGGCAGAAGAATCTTCTGGGTCCCCTTTGTCTGTGGAGGCGGTAGAGTTCCGGATCTCAGAAAACCCTAATCCCACCCAGCCCACACCAATTGCGGAGATAGTGGAGAAATCCGAGCCTGAAGAGGACCTAGCGGTCCAAGTCAAATCTGGAGTGGATCTCCCTAGAGAAGCCGGATCCCAGATCGACCCACCCGTGGAAGTCAAAATTCAGGACGAGCATATCAACGACACTGATTTCGGCTCTGATGACACCGGGACAGACATGCCTTTTTTGAGGTACACACTAAGACGTATGATACCGCAAGGCGAAAGCGCGGATGCAATCCTCGAGACCATCAAAAGTTTCGACATGGCTGAGCGCGAAGGCCGCAGGTACCTCAGGAAGCACGTGTCTCACTTTGTTGGATACGTGGGATCCGGATCCGGCTCTGCCGATGCTGGAGAAAACACCGACTCTGTGCTGGAGGCAATTGGAACAAACGCTGACACCCCCGCATCCTCGGATGAATCTATGACGTCAGCAGATTTCCGAAAGTTCTCCGTGGAATATGAAGAGGAGTATAACTCCAAAGCTGCAGAAGATGGAGAAGCCATGGATGAAGGATCCGGGGAACACTCTCCCAAAGCGCAGGATGACATGGACGTCAGAGATAATCCCGAGGTCTAGATGTCTGAAAGTACCTATCAGATCTTGACTCCGGGAAACGGACCCAATGCCGTCTTTGCTACCGGCGCTGCCAAGAAGGCAAAGAAGAGGAACAAGAAGAACAAAACCCCAACAAAAGACCCTCTGACAGAGGAGGTGATTGCCGAGGAATACGAGGAAGACTCGGATGGAGCACTTATCCCAGAAGAGCGAAAAAAGAAGCATCGGTGGATGGACACGTGATCACCGAAGGTGCGCGTAAACTCATCGATGCTGCATTAACCACACCTATCCCTACAGCCACAGAACTTACAGCGGAAGAGCTAGACAAAAGGGCGCAAGCCCTAGAAGTGCGTCGTCAAAAACTCCTCGATGAAGCCAAAAACATCGAGGTGGAGAAGAAACGCATGGCAACTAAAGACTACATGTCTCGGTTGCATCAGAAGACTCGGAAGCTTCACACCAATGACGACCAATTCCCACATGTCCGTGTCGTCCTTTTTGGAGATGAGATGGGGAAGCCATAGAAAGATAGCAAAGGAGATTGGGTTTACCCAACCCCACCACAGAATACCGTGGCGGCCCGAGAAATTCTATCGGCTAATCCAGGACCGGAGGAGATCCGTTTGGGTATCAAACTACTCAACAAGGGACTGGAGCAGCAAAAGGTCGCCCTGTCCGGAAGTCAAAAACTGGTCTCGGATTCTGACCAATGTCGCACAGATCCGGCATGGGCTGGCGTAAGATCCCATTACGTCCGGGCGCAGTATCATCACCTCGAACGCTGGGAAGACAATTATTCAAGAACCAGATCATCAGGACAGCATCACAGAACTACGCATAACTGGAGCAACGTTGCTCCAGCAGCCGAGAAAGATGCCATTGGTGCACTGAATCCAAGGAACCCTCCCTGACGAGAGTCTAACGATCGAAGGGGAGAAGATAAAGAGAAACGTCGGGAGGAGGATCGTCAAAAAATGCCACCTCCTAGACATGCAAGCCGTTCGGCTGAGCCTCACCATGGTGGGAACGACGAACAAAGGAATGATGGAAACCATGCTGGGACAAGCCGGCAGGGGGCTCGTCGTAGTCAAGATCCTCCCCGGAACCAGAATAATGACGCTCCAGACAGAGGCCGGCGATCAGCCGGAAACAATTCAACTGCCCCACCATCTCCACCAAGCATTCATCACAACGGCTCCCAAGGAGAGCAAGGAGGACGACGAGGTGGAAGAGGTGATGGCAGAAGCCGAAGTCCGGCTCCAAGGCACCGCAGCCACAGCCGGCATTCGGGATGATCTCTATCCCCGAACAACGCAAGGCACAAGATTAATTCCAACATAGAGGCGCGACGCTATGAAAACGATGACATGTACGTGGGCCCAAAGTGCTTCGGACCACGCATCAGAGCTACAAAATTCCTGTAAGGATTTGCTATCTCAAGGCACATCCAAGCCTACGACCGCATTGCTCGGCCAGATACTTGGCTACAGGATTTTTTCCAAGCTTGCTGCATCGCCAAAGGCAGAAACAGCTTGGTCGCAACCCGATATCTCCCACTTATGTTGCGGAAGACGGCGCGATCATGGCTCAATGAACTTCCGGAGAACACCATCCATAACTGGTATGACATGCAAAGTGCGTTCTTTCAGAATTTTGAAGGCACATATCGGAGGCCCAGTTCGGTCGGAGACCTACAGCGTTGCACCCAGAAAGCCGGTGAAACTTGCCGGGATTACCTCGGACGATGGATCGACACCAAGAACTCCTGTGAAGGAGTAAACGATCCAACCGCGATTGAAGCTTTCATCGCAGGACTCCCAATGGGTCTACTACGTCACCGCTTGAAGTGTGACAAGGTCACTGATTTGGGAGAGATGATAGAAACAGCGAGCAAGTATGCAGATGCTGACGACGATGCAGAGGGATTACTCAACATCCTAGTTGTGCCTCAGTCGGCAAGAAAACCAAAGCAACAAGCTCAGAAGCGCAAAAATACCTCGGAAGAAAAACCCAACGCGGAAACAACGGTGGTTACAACTGTTTCCGGGTCTGGAGGACGAGGAGGACGCGGCGGAGGCCGCGGGCGTGGCCATGGGACTTCAAGGGTCCATGGTAGAGGAGAACAACAACCAGGAAAAACCTACTCTTGGGTCGACATTACCAATAACCCATGTGTGCATCACTTAGACGCCAATGGGGGCTCGTCCCACACCAACGCCGAATGTCGTTTCAATGACGACATCAAAAGAGATGACACCGCGGGCTACAAAGCTAAGCGGAAGAAGGGAAAGAAGAATCCCGAAAAAGACAAAGAGACCAAGGAAGATTCCGACATGGAGGACGCTGATACTTCAAATCCCAAGCCGGAAGGGAAGAAAACTTTTCCCACCAAGAAGGACACTTACGTCACCTTCCTCGGATCTCAACCAGCAAAGGTCAAGAAAGCAGTTCTCCACGAGCTCAATGCAACAGTTCTGGCTGTCCCTCAATATCTGGACTGGTCGGAAGTGGCAATCACATTTGACTGCGCTGATCACCCGCCTAAGTTACACAGGCGAGGAAAATACGCCTTAATCGTCAACCCACTTATTGACGGTTATGGTTTCTCCAAGACCCTCATGGATGGTGGTAGCAGCATCAATATTCTCTATGTCGAAACGCTATGCCGGATGAAGATCTCGGAAACCCAGCTGAACCATAGCTCTGTGATCTTTCACGGAGTTTTCCCAGGAAGACAAGCTAATTCCCTGGGAGAGATTACTTTGGATGTTACCTTTGGAACGCCAAAGAACTATCGGACGGAGGCACTTTCCTTCGAAGTGGTCCTGTTCAAGAGCGCATACCATGCTATATTCGGACGTCCGGCTTACTAGGATTTTATGGCTCGTCTGTGTTACATTTACAATATGATGAAAATTCCAGGTCCCAACGGCATGATCACTATCAGGGGAGACCCGAAGAAAGTGCAAGAGTGCGGGGATGGAAATGCCTCCTTTGCCGAAGCCGTGCTGCACGCCCAGGAGTACCAGGAGATCAAGAAGAGCATAGATCCGTCCGAGATGCCCGCAACGAAGAAGGAGGTGACAAAGCCAAATCCGGAGTTCAAGGCATCGTAAGAGATCAAGAAAGCGCCATTGAAGGATGATGACCCCTCCAAGGTGACCCAGATAGGCGTAGGCCTAAGTAGCGCATAGGAAAGCGCGCTCGGCAAGTTCCTCCAAGCAAATCAAGATATCTTCGTATGGCAGCCATCTAACATGACTGGAGTACCTAGGCAACTTGCCGAGCACTCTCTAAATGTAAACCCGAACGCTAAACCCGTCTAACAGTCCCTACGACGGTTTGGTGATGAAAAGCATAAGGCAATAGCTAAGGAACTAGCACGGCTCGAGTTAGCCGGATTCATAGAAGAGGTCATCCACACTGAGTGGTCGGCCAATCCTGTAATGGTCCCTAAAAAGGACACCACTGATTTAAGGATGTGTGTTGATTATACTGCCTTGAACAAGGCTTGTCCAAAAGATCCGTTCGCTCTGCCTAGAATTGATCAAGTTATCGATTCTACGGCAGGCTCGGAACTCCTCTGTTTTCTCGACGCATATTCCGGTTATCACCAAATCCGGATGAAGGAATCTGACAAAGTCAAAACTTCATTCCTAACCCCCTTCGGAACCTTCTATTTTGTTATGATGCCCTTCGGGCTGAAGAACGCAGGAGCTACGTAGCAGCACACGATGCAGCGTTGCCTCCATGACCAACTCGGACGCAATGTACATGCATACATGGATGACATCGCGGTAATGTCCAAAAAGAAGGAAACGTTGATTTCTGACTTGGAGGAAACATTTGCCAATCTACGAAAATACAACATCATGCTTAACTCGAAGAAATGCTTCTTTGGAATACTAGCCGGAAAATTGTTAGGTTTCATCGTGTCTCAAAGAGGCATAGAGGTGAACCGAGACAAAATCAAGGCTATACTCAATATTTCCAGGCCAACTCGCCTGAAGGACGTACAAAGATTAACTGGTTGCATCGCTGCGGTCAGTCGATTTGTAAGCCGGCTTGGTGAAAGAGCCGCACCATTATACAAACTCCTGAAAAAGACCAAGGATTTTGTTTGGACTGACGAAGCTAAAGCCGCACTACAAGATCTGAAGAGAGTACTCTCATCTACTCCTATCCTTGTAGCGCCGAAACCTAAGGAACCGATGTTGCTCTACCTTGCTGCGACAAATAAGGTCATTAGTATCGTCATGGTAGTGGAGAGACCAGAGGAAAATTAGGAACACCTGGTGCAGCGTCCGACTTACTTTGTTAGTGAGGTCCTGACGGAATCAAAATAGCGGTATCCGCACTATCAAAAGTTGGCTTACGGTGTTTTTCTAGCATCCCGTAAGTTACGACACTACTTTCAGGAGCATCCAATTACCATGGTGAGCATAGCTCCCATGAGAGATATAATCAACAACAGTGACGCCATAGGACCCGTCGCCAAATGGGGCATAGAGCTTTCACCTTTCGATATTGAGTATAAACCTCGGACAACAATCAAATCCCAGATCCTTGCTGACTTTGTCGCTGATTGGACATAGATGAAGGAGAACATGATCCTCCCTGAGTCGGAATATTGGACCCTCTTTTTCGATGGGTCTAAGGCTCGAGGGGGCTCGGGGGCTGGCGTGGTGCTCAAATCACCCCAAGGAGATAAACTTTTATACGTGTTGCAGATCCACTTCACAGCGACAAACAATATTGCCGAATATGAAGCACTGCTGCATGGAATCCGGATTGCTAAGGATATTGGCATCCGACGTTTGATGTGTTACGGAGATTCGGATCTTGTTGCTCAACAAGTGTCGGATATTTGTAATGAAAATAAACACATGGCAGCATATAAAGCTGCCGTGGATGATCTATCTAAATCGTTCGAAGGGTTCGAAGTTTAACGCATCCCTCGAGCAGAAAATGAGGAAGCAGACGCACTATCTCAGATAGGTTCTGCACGGAAAGAGGTCCCGGATGGCACTTTTTTAGAGCACCTCAAAGTTCCCTCAATAAAGGGAGTAGATGAGGATTATCCGACCAAATATGACTCACCTTTGATAGCGATTTTGGCTGTAATTCCCAGCTGGACTCAACCCTACCTCGATTATTTGGTAGATGGCAAATTACCCGAAGACGAGGTGTTGAGCCGGCAGATTATCCGACGAGCAAAATCCTATACTATTGTTAAAGGTGAGCTCCATAAACGGAGTTTTTCTGGGGTTTTTAAGCGTTGTGTATCTACGGAAGAAGGAGTGGAAATCTTAAGAGAAATCCACGAAGGCGAGTGTGGTCACCACGCTGTAGCCAAATCTTTAGTGGTAAAAGCTTTTAGACATGGATTTTTCTGGCTTATAGCTCAGGCAGATGCCGAACGATTAGTCAAGACGTGCAAAGGCTGCCAAAAGTATGCCAAGCAAGCTCATGTTCCGGCTGATCAGCTGCGAACAATACCTATAACATGGCCCTTTGCGGTCTGGGGGCTTGATATGGTAGGACCATTTAAACGAGCTCCTAGTGGATTTACTCACCTCTTAGTGATGGTGGATAAATTCACCAAATGGATTGAGGCTAAACCTGTCACTAGTTGTGATGGAGCAACAACCAAAAGATTTGTTGAGGATGTTACAATCCGGTATGGTTATCCGCATAGCATTATCACGGACAACGGGAGTAACTTCTCTATGGGAGAATTGGCTGAATTCTGCAATGAGCAAAGTATCCGGCTTGACATTGCGTCAGTCGCACATCCACAGGCTAACGGACAAGTCGAAAGAGCAAATGGTTTAATCCTACAAGGCCTAAAACCGAGACTCAAAGCACCACTACGACGTGCTGCGGGGGCTTGGGCAGAGGAATTATCCTCTGTAATTTGGAGTTTACGAACAACTCCAAACAGGTCAACAGGATACACACCTTTGTTCTTGGTCTATGGCGCAGAAGCAGTTCTTCCTAGTGATTTGATTTATACTTCTCCTAGAGTAGCCGCGTATATCGAAGAGGATGCCGAGATTTCTCGACAAAATGATCTCGACTTAGTCGAAGAAGTTTGCGTCGTTGCTGAAATGAGATCTACCGCCTATCAGCAGAAGTTACGCAAGTATCATAGCCAGAGAGTCCGAAATAGATCTTTCAATAAAGGTGATTTGGTTCTCCGGCTTGTGCAACAAAGAAAGCACAAACTTTCCCCAGTATGGGAAGGGCCCTTTTTAGTTAGTCGAGTACTGCACAATGGATCGTACTACTTAACTGACATGAGGCCAGTCAAAGAAAGACCTGCTACTAAAGAGAAAGAGAGCTGGAGGCAGTACAAATCCGGATGAGTTAGACAGACCATGGAATATTGCTCAGCTACGTCCCTTTTATTCTTAGTTTATCCTTCTTTGTAATCATATATATGTACATGTTCTGTGAGAAATAAAAGTTTTGGTTGCCTCAAGATTTTTCTGAGAAGTTTTTACCATCTTATTTCTGAATGATCATGTCATAGTCGAAAATCCCAGAATGCTTGAAAGTACTTTATGCTCATGTTTGTTCTGGTTTAGATTTCCGATTCTAAAATTGCTACCTTCGGGTATAACTCTAAAATTTCTAGTCTTTACTTTGGTTATTTGTCTGATTGCTGGATGCGGGCATTTTCCGAGTAGTGAATTGTTGGTACTGGAAGCCGGCTTTGTTTCCGAGTTTAAACTGGTTTAGCAATTGAGCTCCGTTGCTCGGCAAAGTTTCTGGTGGAAGGTTTAGCCAGCTCACGAAAGGGACAAGGCGGAAAGCCAGATAAACGATAAGTATAGATGAAAAAATACAAGTGCTTATGCAAACATTTCAGGCACACAAAAAAAACTCAAAGCCAAAAAGTGTTGAATAGATCAAAAGCTTAGCACTAGCAAAAGTTAAAGTACTGCATATTTACAGACGCATCATGTTTTTCCAAAATAATACAAAATTTTATGATCTATGATGCAGGAGGAGATGCAGGAGCTATCGGCTCGCTGGATACGTCGCCTTGATAATGTTCCGAGATGTCCACATCCGAAGTGGTGCGTTCATCGTCGGAAACTTCTGCTGTTTCTTCTAGAGGCGGAGGCGGAGTGTCCATGCGGTTGAAGAATGGAGTATCGTAGCTGGTCAAGTCAGCTACATGACACCCATATCCGGCACAGGAGTCCATAATGGCCTTGATGTCCTACTCCTGGCCATCTTCATCCACTTTAGAGTACCCTCTGGTCACTTGCCATATCTCCATGTTTCCATGGTGGCTCATGACCATGGTAAGAGCGTTCTGCGCTGCTGATCGCGCGTAGGACATGTTCCAATCCTGGACGAGCTGCGACATCTCCTTTGCCTTGTCCCGCACCTGAAATCCGACATGTTGTGCATGTCCGGAATCTTGAGAGCTTCGCCGATGTCCTCAAGGGATTGGCGGAAGTCATGAAGCAGGTCACCGACTTGGGTAAGCCGGTGGGTGCGGGGCTCAGTGGAGGAAGAGTCCGTCAAGTTCAGAGGACCTATATACAAAACATGTTAAAGAAATATCCGACATTGAAGAAAGTCGAAGAAAAAGATAAGTCAGACAGATGGAACGTACCAAAAATGACGTCGTCAACTTTGGTCTTCTCCTCCCGGAGACTCTGGAGTTCATCCCGGAGCGCCTAGGAAAGGTCCCTCTCGAAGATTAGCTGACCTCTGTTTCCCAACTGGTAAAACTTGCTGAACTGAGTCTCCATCTACAATAATTAAGGATGAGGAAGTTAGTGAAGTGATCAGGTGTGTCAATTTTTAAGTAGTAGTGTAAGAATTTTGAGGAACATGAATTTTTGAGAAAGAAAGAATTCACAAGGGTAAGAGAGGGGATAGTTTTTCATAAATACTCACTTTGGTTTTGAAACTAAGTTTTTTTTGTTTGAACGTCCATTCTAACTATGGTCTCCTATGGTCAGGATGGCTCTGATACCAACTTGTCAACACCCGGATTTTTAATCCCAGATGCCCGTTATGTCCTACCTCGCAATCCTAGGATTACAATTTTTGCGAGACATAACGGATTGAATATCACAGTACATCATCCATTACAAACCATACATAAGGTCTTACACAGATAGGGATCTCATGATCCAGTCATAATACAACAAGCAACGGAATTAAAAGATAAGCGTAGCGGTGGGGTCCATCTTCACGGGCACATGCAATGCTGACGAAGGCAGATAGTCCTAGTTATCATAGCCGTCCTGCTGGCCATCATCTTGATAGTCTCCTTCATAGTCTGGCCATGATAATAGCTAGGGACAAAAGCCATGAGTACTCTTTAAGTACTCGCAAACTACCACTAACAAGTATTATAATTCTAAATTAAAGTGCTAACTCTATGATTAACTATAAAGTCAAGTTTGAAACCTAAGCTGAGTTCTGAAGCAAAGAAAGATAAAGTAAAATGCTAGAATCACTTAAGTTGCGAAGCTAGTGTCATAAACACCACCCTGTTGTGGTCAAGTCAAGATTCATCATTCATTTCAAGTTATTTGGAAAACATCTGACAATGAAACAGTATGGCCATTCCAATTGTCTATAACCGCGGACGCGGCTATTCGAATAGTTTGACACTCTGCAGAGGTGGTACACTTTCACCACAAGATTCGATACATCTGTTAGGGATAACCCTGAATCATCATACTTAGTATGCAGATAATCAAACATAACCTTCCCTTTACACACCCTAGTATAAGCACCTCTCCTATGAGCATGGCCTCCCAACCATGACCATCTGTCATCTTGGGCACTGCATAGGTGGACATCATGAGAGGTAGCCTCAGCTCAAACCTCTCCCGTGAGGGAACTAATACTAATGCATATAAATTTCTAGCTAAGCCTTACCCGATTCAGGTAGTGTGGTTGTACGGTAAATTTGGAATGGTATCGCATCCGAATCCAACCATCAGTTTTGTAAAAGGTTTAAGGCTCATGCCTCAACATTTTCATCATCATCAACCATTTGTGTTTCTCAACACATGTCAAAACATCTCAATAGAATGACTCATCATTCCAAGGTTTTCATAATTCATTTTCACCAAGTGTTCGCATCTAAAGTGACTCAAGTTTTTGATCTACTCTAAACTACTAAGTTAAGAGTGTTCACTAAGATGGAAAAGATGGGTTCAATCTCATGCCATATAATGACATCTAAAGGTTTCTAAATAGGTCAAGTTTTATACTTTTTATTCTACCTTCAAAACAAGTAAAGAGCTTTGTGTAACTAAGGGAGGTAAAACTTGTAAATAAGACTTGGGGTACTAATAGTCAAAGGGGTGTGATCAAAGCATGCCTAAGGCATCTTTGCTAAACCATCTAGTTGGATCCTAGCTTGCTAAACACTAAACTTGCAAGTGTTAGCTTGCATTGTTAATGGTGGCTTGCCTTGGTTGGTGTAGTGGTTGAAGTTTTCTTCTTCTTCTTCTTCTTCTTGGTAGAACTCCTCCTCCTCGAAAGCTTGGTCGGTACTATCGTCTAAAAAGACATACGGAGTACACAACCACCAAACAATACTTAACTAGGCTAAATAGCATTCTAAGACACACATTTGATGATCTATTATCATCACAAGCATCACAAGTTTAACTCAATAGTTTCATTATTTTTAAATTAGAAAAGTAATTTCTACTCATTGAAAACTTAACTAAAGTTTAATATTCACCTTTTAAAATAGGGGATCATGTTGACACATGTCATCACCACATATTCTAACATGTGGGAATGAGATTTAAAGGTTGGATCATAATTACTTTGGTTTAAGTTCATTATTTAATGATTTAAAGTGACTAGAAATGCCTATATAGCATTATTTTGGTACTAGTCCAAAGTCACTGCATGTAAACCTTGATATTATTACATATTCAGATAGATATGATGAAATGTGATTTTTGAGAGTTGGAATCAACTCAAAAGCTAGTGGACAGAATTAAATTTTAAACTAGTGGACAGCAACTAGATTTAACTTAAAAAGAAAAAACCAAATGTGAAAGTTTGGGCTAGCGCGGGAAAGAACATGGGCTGGCCCAGTGGCGCTCCGCTGCGCGGGGCTCAGCTGACAGGGGGTCCCTCTTGTGAGTGGTTCTTAACACGCGAAACGGTACACGCGCTATGGGCCGTAGGATTAGAAGTGGGATCTACGGTTGAGGGTCGTCGTCGACGACGAACAGGTCACCGGCGAGAGTTTGCCCTAGCGGCTCGGTGGGGGTCTACCAGAGACGTACCAGGGCTCTAGCGACGACGGCGAGGCAGGCAAACGAACTGGAAGACGACGGCGAGGCGAGTCACGGTTGCGGCGAAGCTTGGGGTGCCCTAAATCGCAGGCGCCCTTCTCCTCCTACTGCGGCGGCTCCGGCTCCAATTCCGGCGAGGCAGAGCTCGAGCGGCGTCGGCGAGAGGTGGGTGAGGTTTAGTGAGAGGTGGGGAGTGAGTGGGTGTGGAGAAAAGAGGCTGGGGAGGCCGGCTTATATAGGCCCAACGGTGAGACCGAACGGTGTGGGCAGGCAAGTCCGGCGAGGGCGGCACAAGGGGCTAGCGGCGTGGCTCGAGGTAGCGGACGGTGGCCTGTCTCCTGGTGGTGCGCTGAGGCTTAAAGGCGCAGCAAGGCGGGCTCTGTGCTGGTCGGGAGCGTCACGTGCTCTGGGCGGCAGAGGCAGCGGGTTCGACGGCGAGCGGTGGCTGAGGTGCGTTGGGCGGCCAACGGGGATGTCTGGGATGTTCCCTAGGTCATCGCGGAGCGGTAGGCGCGGGCTGCGGCCGAGGGGCGGTCTGTGCACGCGGGGAAAGGGCGTGCTCTGCGGGCGGCGTCGGCATGGTCGACCAGCTCCGGGCGCGGCGGTTCCTGGCCGTTCTGCTCACTGTCTCTGGGCTAGGGCTGGTTGGACGGTGGCGGTGGACCACAGGCGAGCGTGTAGACATGGTGAGAGAGGGGGAAGCGGTCTGCTACTGCGAGTGCATGGTCGGCCGGCGAGGGGTGGCTCGGCATGGCCTTGCAGTGCAGCTAGGAGGTAGAGGAGGTGTTGGTGTTGGTCTGGTTAGGCTTGAGGGAGACAAGAGTGATCAAAGCACTCCAATTTTCTAGACAAGATCAAGCCTAAAACAGTAATAGTTAGGCCACTTTGATCTTCCCCACAAGGTGTTTGACAGAATGGCCGAAAGATAAAAACTTTTGAATTTTGGTTTCAAATTTTTTGAGTGTTCTCCACTAGTGCTAGGTAGTCTCTGGTTGCCAGGGTTTTGAAAATGGAGCTCAAATAGATGGTTTTTGAAATAGGGGTGATCTATGCATATATGCATTGGATTCAATTTTCACATGCTAATTAAAATAAGTAAAAAATGTTTTTAGCAGATCAAAAGGTGAGCCTTGGTACCTCATTATGTGTACTAGCAAGGGGTGCAAAGATCATGAATTGTTTCTGTTCAAAAATGAGTGCTAGGAACACTCAAAGTAGTGTAGTGGATTAAAATGGCCAAAATGACCATTCCTCCTTTTTAATTGTTTTTTATTTGATTTTCTTTGGGAAAAGTTGGGGAATGATGTAGATGATGTTTAAATCACCTAAGAAACATTTTACAACCAAAGAATCACAGAACCATGGCAATTCAAGTCCATTCCTATTTTAAATGCACATACACATGAATGCTTTCATTTTTTTAATTGAAAAAGTTTTTGTTAACCCCAATTTTGATGATTTAGATCTTGATAAGCTTGGATTAAAGTTTTGGGATGTTACACCCTCTCTCTGCTAAGCTCATTCTTGAGGTCCGAGATTGTTTTATCTTGGGCTGCGATCTTGCGATCACGCTCATCAGTGGCCATGGAGGAAGATTCAAGGATTTGAGCAATGCTCTTTTCATGATTTGCCTTGAGTTGGTCCAGCTCTTGGCGAAGCTCCTTGTTCTACACCACCAAGGTCTTGAGATTCTCGGCCTCTTCGATCATGGCGCAGGATTGTTTCACCAGCGCTATAAGTAAAAAAGAACAACAGTTCAGAAAAAAATCGACATTGAAAATAACAATGATAAGGTTTGAGTCTCGGAATGTTTACCTTCGGCCTCATCCTTGGCAACTTTAAGTTCAGCATTTTTAAGCCGAAGAGCTTTGATCTCTCTCCGCTTATCGCAGACATTCTTCAGTAAATCCTGGTTATAGGAACATACTTTCTGTAAGTCAGAATACCCAAAGTCAGAAAGCTACTTAAGACTCGGGCTAATATTTTTGCTAATATCAGCACGAGCCTTGGGGGCTACACTAGTTCGTTCTTTGGCATCCTAATGAAGCATAAACCCAGATTATATATCCTACTTCATGCTTGGGGGCTAGAGGATATGATATAAAATAATGGAAAAACAGGAGTTGGAATTCCGACTTACATATTGTTCGCGGGTGAGTTTATCCAAACCCGCGTTCACTTCAGCGGCCACCTTTTCGGTGAGAGTCAGAGGAATCACAGGGGCTGTTGGAAGTTCACTAGTCCTAATCCTCTCGTCACGAAGGCGCACTTGGGCGAGAAGGTCAGAGAACTTGACATCCTCTGCTTCTTGCGCTTCTTCTTCGGCAGACAAATTTCTTTTCTCCATGCATTGCCTGGCGAGCCGCTGGATTTCTTCAGCAGATTTCCGAGACAGGCCAAACTTGGCAAGTCCCGGATTGCTGATAAGGTTTTCGGCGAAGGTTTCTGCCGAGGGATCATTACCCAAAGAGGGTTCACCCTTATCTAGATCTGACTCACTCATGGTGACGTCAGTTTGCGATTCAAGGATCACAGGCTCCATGGAAGGAGCCGGAACTTCTGCGACAGCCGGAGAAGGAATTATCGCCGGTGTTGCAGAAGGCTGAGGGGCAGGAGTCGGAGGAGCCACGGCAGGAGAAGCTATGGTAAGATTTGTCTGTCGCAGGGGCTTCGAAGAAATCCCTTTCCCCTTGCCCTTGATGAGAGATTTTGCTCTGAGAATGTAGTAAAGTCGGAAACATTACATCTCGGAAAGAAATTTGAGTAAAGTACAAAGGCGGAAGTTGTGACTGAAAGATACCTCTTCACGACAGGCACCTCCTTTGTGTCAACAGCCACTGTCGAAGCTTTGCGCTTCTTGAGCGCAAGGTCCGGCAATGGGACTACCTCTGTCTCTTGAGAAAACTCAGGAGGATATCCTTCGAGCGGAGCAAATTCCGACTCGGGGAGATCAGCAAGCTGAAAAGAAGAAAACATATCAGTATTGCAGTATAACTCGAAGATTAAAACAAATAAAAAGGTGTACTGTTAGAAACTTACCGGCACCACGGGGTTTTCCGCCGTGTGCATGTCCAGAGAAACCTCCGGGATTCTCCTCTCGATCCGCTCCCTGATCAGCCACTTGATCTGGCTTATATAGCCATGTGTGGTGTAGGCTTTGGGGCTGATGCGGAGGGAATCTTTCTTGGATGACGTGATGGAGTGCATCAGTCGATCTCCGTGGTACTGAAGGGGATGGATTCGACGTGAGACCCAGCATTGGACCAAGTCAGATCCCCTCAGTCCCTCGTGTTTGATCAAGTATTCGATCCGCCTCTTAGCAAGGATCAGATCGTCGGAAAGAGCCGGAGCAGCCTCGTCCCAAGAAGGTTGGGCCGTGGCAGCTCCGTCAACAAAAGCCGGCAAAGCAGTGGCTTTGCCGGGAGCCGGAATATCCCTATGATAGAAAAAAGTGGCTGGCCATTGTTTGACCGAGTCACTAGCTAGAATTTTGGGATACGCGCGCTCGCGTCTAAGCGAAAAACTAATAGCGCCGGTGATGTAAGGAACACCGGCGGTAATGGAGTTTCTCCGGACATGAAAATAGTACCGGAAAAGAGTCAAACTCGGCCTAATGCCGAGAAAGCCCTCACACAACGAAGCGTATGCGCTCATCTCTAAGAGAGAGTTGGGAGGAAGATGATGGAGTTGAACTCCGTAATGATCAATCACCTCGGAGAAGAACTCCGAGGGAGGAAATGACAAACCTCTGTCGAGGTGGGTGCCGAAGTGGACCCGCTCGCCGTCGCGCGGGTTGGGGACGGTTTCTTCGAAGCCGCTCCGCCAATCGCCGGCGGCAAGGAGCCCTTCCTTCTCCACGTTCTTCAGACCTTCGTCGTTGAGCGCGCAGGGGATCCAGATCCCGCGAAAGCTCTCTTTCTCTGCCACCGCTTCCGCCGTCGCCGCCACCGCCACTGCCGCCAAGCCAGAGGAAGAAGATGAAGTCATTTCTCCGGCGAGCAGTTGACCTAAAAGGGGCGGCGCTAGGAGTTCTGTGGGGGAGGAACGGGGAAGCTCTGTGCGCGCAGGGAGATTGGGAGGAGAGGAAAAGGCAAAGGACTGGTGGAAGGAGAAGGAGAAAATCCTAACCCCTTATATCCACCTAACTGCGCCAAGATTCGTGCAAATGCTACAGTGTAACCGCCACGCGTCGTGGAAGGAACTGGGAAGGACCCACGCGATGATTGCGTCGCCTCGATCTTCACGCACGCATTGAAACGGTGCCTCGGTTCCGCGAACTGCGGACCCACCAACGGACGTTGACGGTATGCCTGTCAGATGACATGACTTAACCATGACTTGTGTCAGGTGGCGTTAGAAACCAAGTTTCGGCTTAGTTTGAAATCAAGCTGGAAAATCCGAAGTAACCTGTTGATAGGTCCGACTTATTTTTTAAGACCCAGATCGTATTTTTTGTTGTGAAGTTTCAGGAACCCTTCAAGATTCTACAAGCCGAAGATCAAGCTAGACGATGATGAATCCGACTTTGGATCTTGGAGGCCTCCGGGGGCTGCTGTTGGGGATATACTTTCCGGGTATCCTCACAGTTCCTCATTGACCATGGTGACCCACTTCGGGTTAGAGCTTTGCTTCACGGGCGACCCAGTCAGGGAGAGAAGACGGAGTCCAATCCGGCTACGGGAAGGCCCAGAAGACTTACCGACTTAGGCCCATAATGTTACTTGTAGTTTAAGATGTACTCTGTAACCAACTCTTAGTCGTAGCCGGATAGATCTCTCCTGTAAACCCTAGGCCGGATATCTATATAAGCCGTCCTAGAGAGAGCCTTTAGGGCACAATCCAATACTTTAGACCCTCAACTCGCACAGGCGAAACCATTGTAACCCATATTCCGGCTCTGCCATATTACTGGATTGCTAGCAGGAGTAGGATCCGTCCAAAGCCGGCGGATTCGAACCTGGGTAAACTTGTGTGCTCACCGTCCCGGAACACCGTACGTCTCACACCCCTCTCTTCCGCATGCCTCGAGGACCCCCTCATGGCGTACTTGTCCTCAATCCGACGACAGCCGAAAGTGGCGGCGGCGACGATTGTGCCTGCTGTAGCGGCGGGATATGGAGGGCGAGGGTTTGGGGAGGAGTGTCTGTTGTGCCACTGGCTACAGGGCCTAGGTGAACAAACGAGAGGACGCGCGAGGACGAGCGCGCTGTCCGGGCCGACCCAAATGTTGCCCAAATTAGATGCACGAATAGATTGGTCCACGCGTTTGTCCGAATAGGTCGCACCGCTGACGAATAGGTCGCACCGCTGAAGGCCGCGCACGCCGTGGACGCATTCGGACGGGTTCAGTCCGGTGGAGATGCCCTTAGGGCGACCAAAACAGGTACAGTACCATACCAGCAGCTGAGCCCAACGGAACCAGTACAGTCATCCGGAATTCTGAAGCCTGAAGGGCATATATACATCAAGTCATCGAAGGGGAATAGTCTTTTGCCTCAAACGCCGCCGAGACCCGCCGCACCAGCTGCCGCTGCGACGGACTGCCGTCCGCCGCCACGGTGCCTAGGCGTGAGATCCACCAGTCAGGAGACCGGTGCCGAACTTCTCCGAGCTTCGATCCGGCCGACGGCCTCTCCTCCTTTTTCCTAAACAAATCTGTATAGATCATCTAGGTCCGTGAATCCCCACCCCCCACCCCCGCCGATCTAGTCTTCATGTTCTTGACGCTTTTGCTGATAGATAAGCACATATGTTTCTTTTAGTGCAATTTGTTGGTAGTGTTTTTATTGAAGCAATTGCAGTGTTTTTAGTTATTTTGTGATGCTTCGTAGAATTCTTGGTGTCAATCTGGCGATGTTGTGCTTAATCACGGAGCATGCGGTTTAATCAGTGTTTAATACGTTTTTGGTTGTTTGCTCATGAACTATTTGTTGAAATGGCGAGTTTAGGTCGATATTTTTTTAATGATTGTTAGTATTGTGTTTCATGTGATAAAGTTCCAAGATTTTTGTGTTTCCTGATCGTTCTTGCAGTGCAGTGATGATGAATGCTTAATTTGAGAAGTCGGTGTGATTTTATGATAAGCTGGGAACTATGTGTTCTTTGTGATGATAATCAACGCTTAATTTGTTAGAAATCCATGCTTAATCAAAAAAAGAAAATCCTGCAAGTCTTGCTTTGTTGTCATAAATTGTTTGATGCTCTTGATCTCTTATACCACCAGTCGAGGTTTTGTTTTCTTAAATTGTGTAGTAGTGTCCTTGGAGATTGTGAGCAGTGGAGGTTATGTTTTCTTAATTTTTGCTAATGCTTCGCTGTTGTTGTTGCATGTACCAGCGTGTTCAGAAGTGAAGGTTAAATATCCTGTGCATAAATGTTGAAATAACATTAAAGTTAGTGGTAATCTTAATCCCAAGTTACAACCATTCACAATTTGAAATTGCGACAGGGGCTGGCTGAGCGACTCTGCCGTCGGCTGTTGAGATAGTTGCAATGCACTTGTGTGTTAAATGCTGCTTTTTGAAAAATCTAGAAACCATATACTGGACAAATACATAGTGTAATACGTCCCAGTTTCACCAATCTCCAATCATTTGCCTGGTTGAAATAAAATAGCCCCCTGGTGCTCGAGCTCTCATTCTGGTTATTCTTCACAGGTCTATACATGGCAGGGAGGCACCCCATAGCTCGCCAGTACTATGAGGAACCACGGGGATTTTGTGATGGCCCTGCTCCTCGACTTGCACGAGAAAGGTCTATCTCACCACGTCGCTTTGAGGGAGAGCTTTCTAGCCGCCGTGTTGAGATATGCAGAATCCGTGATGACAACCAACATCTGGTGGATGAAATTGTTGGTCTCAGGCAAGCAATGTCTCGTTTGAAAGAAGATCTCCATTCCTCGAGTCAGGCTATACCTAAACTCCGTGCAGAGAAAGAACTTGAATTGAGGGAGCTGACTCAGAGGAATCTGAAGCTGGAAGCTGAGCTACGCTCTTTAGAACCCCTTAGGCAAGACGCCTTGCAGCTACGATCTGAAGCAGGTACGCTGCAGTCTTTAAGGCAAGAGTTGACTGCAAAGGTGCAGGGTCTAACAAAGGAGCTTCAGCATCAGAACTCTGAAAGCCAGCGCATACCTTCCATGATAGCTGAACGTGATATTCTTCGGCAGGAACTAATCCGTGCTAGGTATTGAACCATTCTGGCTTGTGTGTTTGCTACAGTATGCTGCTTCTTTTAAATGTGAAGTCTTAGCTCTTATGGTTTAGTGGAAAAACAGCTAACTATCAATATCACTGCAGGACGGCTCTTGACTATGAGAAGAATGCAAAGCCAGAGCTGATGGCCCAGGTGCAGGCAGTGGAGAAGGATCTTGTAACTATGGCTCAGGAGTCTGAGAAGCTTAGGGCTGAAATCGAGAAGAGAAGGACACCTAGTAGGTCTCGTTTTCTCAGTTAACGCAATCAGTTGTGTTTTACCTATGTAATAACATGGATCAATTTTAGGTTTCAGCGGCCATGGAGCTTATGGACCACCTATGGCGACTCCTGGGATGGGCTTGCAGGGCATCTACGACGGTGGCTATCCCTACACGGAGAACTGCTACGGTGCTGGACCATTGGACCCACCTGGTTATCCACACCCATGATTTGGGCTTCCGATCCTTGGACCTGGTTATCCTCGCCGCACCTTGGACATTGACCATCGCTGTCAGTACATAAAATGCGACAAAGTTCTTATCTGATGCTTGTTGTGCTGGTGATTTCAAGGTGCATATGAATTGTTGCTAGCTTTGCTGGCAAATTATATCAGCTCTGCTTGTATTGACATTTCTTCATAAAATTGTACTCCTGGACGCCCACTTGCCATGTTAGGAAGCAGTTTATCAACGCGAAGAAAGGACAATACCAATTTAAACTTCAGGAAATTGTAACAGGGTGCGAAACCTTCTGATGACAGTTTTCCCTTCTGTAACATGTCTGGTACTGTTTTGGCTCTACTATTTTGGTTTAGGCTGGGCTTCTTAACCTTCAAATGCTCTTGTGAAGTAGAGCAAACGGCGGCTTGTCCGTGCTCGCATACGTGCCAATTTTGTCAGATTCAACGTCCTTTTGTCCCCTCTTCTATGTGTTCGTCACCCACGGCCACGCTGCCCTGGATATTGATATGTTTGTTCCATTTTCCAATCTGTCACACATGGTGACGTAGTATCAGGTAGAATTATGTCATCAATTTTCTTTACAGCACAATCAGGTTGATAAAAGGGTCTTTTTTTATGCCATGCATGTCATTTAGATTAAAAAAACATGTTACTATACAATGAATTATGTCTTGATATCGTCTCTAACAATTAATGTTTGAATGTTCTACGGGTCTAGATGTGCCCATTATGAAAAAAAAATCATTGGTAATGCATTTTGAAATGTCAAAAAAAAAATCGAAACAGATTCCCGGGTGTACATTCGTATATTCTATGTTCTTACAAAAAGCTTTATGGGAGAAAGACATGTTTTGTGGCCGGTGTAAAAAGACAAAAAAAATATCTCATGAAAAGTTACTCTAGAGCACAAAAAATGTCCCGCAAGAAATTTTCCGTGCAAACATAGGATATCTGGAGGTACATCTTCAGATTTTTTTCTGGAACTTTTGAACATTTTGAAATACGTTTTTTGGGCAGTGGGTGTATCTACATGAAGTGAATTTCTGCTTCTTTTTTTCCTTCTATTTCTCTATTCCAACTCAACAATTGTCTTTATGCCACTGTTAGGATAAGACCATTATACATGCTCTTATTTCCTCTCCTGAACATATGGTATCATAAACTCAACCCTAATAGGATCATTTTCATGATTATTAGGTCACTTTGTAAAAGTGGGGCCCTTGTGAAAGATGATGTGTCATTCGGAAAGGAGAACTAGCAAAATCCACAGTAATTCTTCCTCCTCGAGCATAAACCACTAAAATCATGGAAGCTTATTTTTCTGTATTCCCTCTAAGAAAGAGAAGCAAAATGGCAAGCTCACTAAGATTTCTCCGGTTTCAACCTATCACCACTCATGTATCATCATATGTATATGGTCTCATCAGGTCCTGTTTGAAAAATGACCAAAAGAAAACTTGACAAGTTGAAGTACTTCACGGAAACGAATTATTACTGAAATGCTTTGATGGCTTTTGAATGCTTTCACGTCATTAAGAACAATGATAATCTAAGTAACAACTTCTATGCTTATAAGCTGGATTTGTCCAAAAGCATATAATAGTATAGACTGCGATGTTGCGATGTTTTAAGTAAGCGATGCAAAGGTTGGATTTCTCTCAACTTGGGAGACCACGGTGAGTTAATTCAATGGTACAATTTGTTTGTTCCATCTTGTGGTCTACGACATGGCAGTTTGTTATCATCATTCTTGTTTCCTTTTATGGATGATAACCGACATGGCAGTTTGTTATCAACATTCTTGTTTCCTTTTATGGATGATAACCTTTTTTTTTGTTTTGTTCCATCATGAGGTGCATAATTTTGAACCCTCTCTAGCCTTATGTCACGGTGCTTCGGGTATTTTGCACATGTTTTTTTTTGCCGACAACTTTGCTCTTTGTCAAGGTACATATACATCAAGCTTAGAAAATTCATTAGTTCATCAATACTTACACATTACATACAGGTCAATTAATTAGTCCGGGCAAGTGTTCAATCAATATTACATGTCGCAAGGATGGAAAGAAGTGGTGATTGAAGTTGTGTCTTGGGCAATACCAACTTACGATCATGGGGGTATTTTAGATGCCAACTGTGCACTATGAGAATTGAATAAAGTTGAACAACAACTTCTGGTAGGGTATCAAACATCGTAAACATAGAAAACAATGGGTTCACGTGATAGCATGTGTTATGGCCAAAGGATCAAGGAGTGACTGGTTTTAGATACATATATCTCTTTGATCATAATTTGCTAGCACTTCAAATAATCGTGTCTTATTCAATTCCCTAAACTTTGGGTGTGCATGCCTTCGTGCAAAGTGTTAGCACAATTGGACCTTGACGGGCAATGCATTCTCTAATAATGCATCACTACATGGTAGGAGGTTTAATTTGGACTCAAATTGTTGAAAAAGGTGTCATATGGTGTATTTGCATTGCAATGAATGTTCGTATTTGGTCAGATCCCTTGATATCTAAAGGAAGTTCCTTTTGAACAATAAGTGACAACAAGATGTAAGATTAGACGGGTTTGTAGTCTCTTGGATGTTGATGGCACATGGAATACCGATCTTGTGTGTCATCAAGATCGGACCATCGAAGAGAAGTGTGGAGCCAAACAAGACGTGTTTTGTGTGTGAACGATGCTTATGGACTCATCTTCTGTAATCCTCTAACCTATGATGTCCTTCATTTGATGGTGTCCATAACATGGAGTATTTAGTTAGTTAACTTCTGAACATGTAGGTCAAGCATATGATGCAGATACTAGTAGCTGGTTAATTTATATTAGTACTCTGGTGACAAGCATTGATGTTGCGGTAATTCAGTAGGTTGATCTGTACTCGGTGCAAGCCATGGAAAGCCTACTTAAAAGTTGGAGGAGAGAAACTAGACTACGTACGTGTTTCTCCACAAGACAACTCACTTGGGAGTTGTTTTTATAAAATTAAAAAGCTTATGATTAGGTAGTGAATATAGATGGATGGTGATTATATTGTGTGTTTCCCATTCGTGTCGAGTTGATAGGTTTAGTAGCTCTTCTAATGTTCTGTTGGCCAAATATTTGGCTATTCACACAAGGTGTGTTGCAAGATAGGAGTAGGAGATACCAAGGATTGCATGAATACCGCGATTTTATGCCACCACCCAAGTGGTGGTACCACGAGGTTTTCCACTACCTCATAAGAGTGACAATAGTGTCTGGCCAGAATTTGCAACAACATGAGAGGCCTCCTAAGATGCCGAACTATAATTTATCTAATGGATCCGAAAGTTTAGAAGTTGTAAGCCTTATCAAGTACAAACCCCTCATGTTACACCGATTAGGTGAATGAGATTGCTTTGGTAATGTTTGGGAGATACAAAGTTATCATCTAAGAAGATTTCATGTGATTTGATTAGGGCAAACCACTGTTGGATGCATTGGCTCGATCCCAGCAACGCACTTCTTGGTAGTTAGTAATTCGTCCTATTGAAGTCACCCTATTGTAAATTATGATTGTAATCCTCTTGGTTGATTAATATAATCCCCATTTCTTCGAGCTATGTTGCTTGTGTGCGACAGTGGGGCCTTATGGGGAAGGGCCTAGCCCAATAGGGACGGCACACCCCCCACTTTAAGCGCATCTCTGTATCGACTAAATAACTCTATCTAAGGGTGACGTAGGTGGAACCGGTAAACCACGCGAGCTGGTTAGATGCGTGGGGCAGAGGGAAAAACAAGTTATTGGTGTATAAAGGTAGATATGCACGCTAATACATTTACTTGCATTTTACATCACATATGTCGATCCAGAATATCATTAATCCATCTCTAGAATAATAAAGAACATTGCAAACTTATCTCTAGCATTCAACTAGATTCATTGTAATCATGTAACTTGTATGACACATGATACTATCCTATGATTAGAAACATCTACTACTTCTCATTGTCGAAAATGAAGTCTTTTTTAACCTTTTCAACTTGATTTGCAATATAGTCTTGTACACCTCGAATGCAGATTTGTTCACACTACTTAAATTTAGCATATCATTATTTTCATCAAATAATTGTACATAAATCTCACATCTATTGCATTCTAAAAGTAAATAAATGTAGCCTTTATGTTATGCTTAAAATCATAAATTCTTATGCCAAAATATAGAATTTGGATTGGAATGGGCATAATATTTTGTAATAATCACAAAAATTACAACATACATGATACCACAAGAGTTTTGTAAAATGCAGAAACACTAGAACAAAATTAACCAAACCCTAGTATCAATCATCTATTCATTGATTTATCTAGCAAACATTATATTAACAATAATATCAATTAATGTGTAGCATTGTCAAGAAATAAGATTTAAAGAGAGTGTACCGTGGGAATAAGTGTGCAATTAAAGACTGAAGTTTACAAGGTGTAATTAAATCCGTGATCCATTGGATCAGAGACAAGCATATGATTTACATTGTTTGGATTCCACTAACTAAAATAATTTATATCGGTACTGACCAAACCATTACTACAATATTTATAGGGTGTCATGACACTCCCGAGATGCTTCTTCTTGGACAATTTCCAATCTTAAGTCATTGTTGTTGTTGCTAAGATCTGAGGCTCCAGTACCAACACCCCAATTACCTCTCGAGTCTCAAATTTAACTTCACTCTATTTCTGATATTTGTTATGCAAAAAAACGCCATCGTCGGCTCGATCTTATATAGTTCTAGATACCACATCTTTTTACTAATCGTTGAGCTCATTGCATACGCCAATATCCTTATAAGCACTAGATATATGTTTATCCTATACCCTTTCCTTTCCCCACTATGGTGGGTGGTAGTTTAGTGTCGTTCAATCTATGTGGTGCTTCGTGGACCCAAAAGATGGTACCCCGACTTCCATTGCCGTTCATCCATCGGGCGCCGCACTCAAACCATATCTCTTTGTTTTTCACTATGTTGGAAATATTGCCCTAGAGACAAATAGTAATAAGCAAGGATTATTATCATATTTTATAAAGTTTATGATTAAGTTTTATATCATGCTATAACTGTATTGAAAGGAAATGTCAATACACGTGTGATATATAAACAACCAGGAGTTCCAGGTGATACTCTAGTCACTAGTTTATTAGTCAATAGATGATCAAGGTTTCCTGATCATGTGGCATTTATGCCAGTTGGAAATGGAGTCAACTCATTATGAGAATGACATGATGAACTGTACCCAACCTAAACATCGTAACCCGATCATGTTACGAAGTTCAAGTTACGATGATTAGAATAGACCGAGTGTACTATTTCTTATACCTGAGGCTATATCAATCACTGTCATCCGATGGTACTTTGATAGCATCAAACGTCACTTGGTTAAATAGTGATCATAAAGGTGTGTTCAGGTATTCGGAGGAACAATAGAGGAAATATATGTTAAGAGCGGGATTTGTCCATCCGCGTGACGGAAAGATACTCGAGGGCCCACTCGGAGAAGTTATATCCAATAGCTGCGCAACGTGTGATTTGATCACGGGAGATATCACTTGTCAGAATGAGTTAAGTAGCATTTGTTGGTAACGAGATTGAACCCGACATGGTGATGTCATTGATCAGATCTCAGACAATGCAAGTATCAAGAGACAAAAGGAATATGACACAATGTTCATGGTTCAAACGACGAAAGATTTCGTGGAATGCACAGGGGTCACATGGCCATCCAAGTCCCTCTGTTGATCATTGGTGCGGGAGGGTCCCGACCATGTATGGAGTGTTCCCAAACCGTGGGGTATCATGCTTAAGGGCTTGATGATGCTTAGAGAGTGTTTTTAGAATCGGTAGAATCACCAAAGAAAGAGAAGAGAGAAAACCGGAAGGGTTTCGGTAAGTCTAGAGGATGTCCGGAGTGGAGGTGGAAGGTGTTCCATAGCCACGAAGATTGAATAATATGTGAATGAATGTTAAATATTGATTTAATCATTTATTCATAATTATTTAATAAAGAAAAAATCAATTAAAGGGTCAAAAAGCCTTAATGGGCCAAATCCGGAGGGAGAAGGGCCCATGAGGGAAAGGGCAAAGGGAGAAGAGAGAGGGGGTGGCCGGATGGGCCCTAGGCACCCCACGCAGGGCCCAATAGGGCCTTGGCCGGCGGCTTCCCCCTCCCCCCTCACATTCCTACTTTGTTTAGTCCCACATGGCTAAGCTAGTTAGCCTAGGGGTGGGATTTCCCCTATATAAAGTGGGGTATTTTGACCAAATAAATACAACAATATTCAATATCCTCCTTTGTTTAGTTCCACATGGCTAAGATAGTTAGCCTAGGGGTGGGATTTCCCCTATATATAGTGGGGTATTTTGACCAAATAAATACAACAATATTCAATAAAGATTTCCTCACGTTTGGAGAGACCTCAAATTGATATTTATCTCTCTCTCTCCTGTGACCGTGGTCCCAAGTTCGGATTGCGCGAATGAAAGATTTCTTCACCGTGGAGCGCCGTCGCACTGCGGGATTCAGATGTAGGAGCTCTACTTCCGCAACTGCTGCTAGATCGGGGAAGCGGGAGTCATCGTCAGGCAACGAATGCATGTAACTCCCTATGAGGTGTAACATTTGAGGCACTAGGAGTTGTTGGAGCCACAGGAGCTGCCGGAACTTCAATACGACCTTGAGGCCAGCTTCAGTTCATCTACATCAACCACGCTCTCCCAAGCGTTGACAAAGCTTTTCGGTATTCAAGGGTAAGTTCGTGAAAGGCCCCTCCCGTTACTGCATTACTAATAGATAGGTCCTGGCAACAGGGGTTCAAGAGCGTAGGGTAAAATTTATTGTTTTCATATGCGAACCCCTACAGTGGTATCAGAGCTAGATCTATGCATAGTATTGCTAGTACGGGTAGAACACACGAGATGTAGCGTGTGGGCGTTGATCTTTTAGTTGTTACTCTCCCACGTGTACTTGTGTATACTGCAGCAATGCTTGATAAAGTGGCCCCCAGCCGACTTTACGCGTTCATTCACGAGACTAGTCCACGCTTGACATACGGCTTGTACCATATAAAGTGGCTTTGGGGGGTGTATGTCTCTCTCGTAGTAGTTGGTATACCATTTACAACAGAGGGCCCCGAAAGGGGTGTAGTAGAGACAACTACTCGATCAGCATTGTGGTGAAAGTTCGTAGGTAAGAACGGTTCTTGTGCAAAAGCCCTACCAGGCATATGCAAATATAAAGTAGATGCATCTAACTTTGTTTTGCAGGGGGCGTTGTGATGTGATATGGTTGTGGAAAAGGTAAAGTAGTTACTTTATATCGCTAAGTAGTAGTGGACGGTCATGGAGATGACGTACTACCACGCCAGAAGGCACCGGTACCCTGGTGCCTACGGCACCGGAACCCTGACGCCGGAATCTAGAAGCGCAGGATGGAGATCAAAGAAGGACCATATCACATTACTCTTACATTCAATTTTTATTGTTTGTATATCTTATTGTGTGCTAGTATTATATACTCGTTGGTAACCTAATAAGATGATCCCTAATTAAAATACCAATGAAAGTGTTCTCCCTTGGTGTGCACCACCAAGAAAGTTCTTCGGTATGAGGCAGGCCGTGACGATCGGGTGTCAGACATATCTATGTTTGCATATAGTGGGTGTAAACCATGTTGCACATCGAATACACTAAGGTTGAGTTGGCGAGCCTAGCATGTATAGACATGGCCTCGGAACACGGATGGTCGAAAGATCGAGCACGAGTCGTATGAATGATGTGATCGACATTTCGGCGTCCACATTTGCAACTATATCGCCGGCCATGACGATCGGGGGTGGTGTAGTGAATAGGGATCATGTGATCACTAGAACCCTTCAGGGGATAGGTGTTTTTAGTGGAGTTATTATTTAACTCATTTAATTATAAACTTAGTCTAAATTCCTTTTGCAATTATAAATGTAGAAAATGGTTCTCCCTGATGTTACATTCCCTATTGACGATTGGTTAGAAGGAGAAAAGCCCAAACTAGACGGATCAAACTTTTCTATGTGGGTTGTGCGTCTCTATGTTCTCCTTAGCGAGAATGACGTGGTCGACTACATACTCTTCGAGATGTATTAGGAGCTGCCCTATTTTGGTGAGACCCTAGAGTAGTGGGATCACCGCTACTGCCGTTGTGTGATGTCTCTCTTCATATTAGTAACGATGCGCTTCGGAATGGTTGGTGGGCTGTGGCCGATTGTGGGCAGCACTAACCTTCGAACGGTTATGGCACAACTTAGATCATATTTCGTGGAACAAGTGCACATATGGGAGCATGAGCTGATGGGAGATTTCCTCTCCATTAAGATGGAGGAGAACTCTTCGCTTGATGATCACTTGGTGCGCATACATGATGTGTACATGAGGCTTGCATACTTCCTAGAAAACTGGTTCGCGAGCTCTTTTGCAATAGGCGTGTTGCTACGGTCGCTGCCACCAAGCTACCAAGCACATGCCAGGACTTGCATTATGAGAGGCGATGCGGAAACACAAGATTTCCACGAGTTCATATCACATCTTAGGAATGTGAAGGTTGAACCTATTGTCGGAGAGGTCCTCGATGACAAAGGTATATATTTTATATACAGCTTTGTAAATCTTATAATCTTGCAAACACATATTACAGTGTTAAAGTATTTGATACTTATTCTGTTTTGGTGAAAATAGGTCCTTATGCATGAGAGGTGCTTGCTGGAGAGGAGGTGATGTTGCGTGTTGATGGCGAGGATGATGATGATGGACAACGACACTCTCCCTCGACATTTATCATTTAGTGTATCGGTTTTCTTATAGTTATTGTAATCGATAGATTGTGAAATTTTTAGTGTGTCTCACATTTCGTGAGACGGTTATTCATATGAGTTTGTAACAAACAGTTGTTCTGCTTCTATGAATGATTTCTATTTGTGTTCATATCTTGTTCGATTGTGTGTGAATTATCCTAGTTATGAAACTAATTGATAATACATGAACATTTGTAAAATATTGAAAATGCCTTAAAAAATACCCTACTTAATGATATGTTTATTAATGAATGAAACCATTGTTTGAATTCAAAAGTTATGTTGATAATATGTGAAAGGCATTTGATTTATTGTCACATATGAATCATGCCCAAGTTCGGCAAGATAACCTAAACACTGTGCATTGCATGAATGCAAAATGTTTGATGAATTGTTGAAAGTGAATGCATATTCAATGTATTGTATTTCAACATAATGGTGATTATCATTATATGATTGTTTGAATTTAGTAAAAGAGTTTAACAAAGAAAACAAGAGTATGAAACTATTTGATATGATCAAAATATTTCATCATCCAAGGGTATTAACGATAAAAGAGAGTTTAATTACTAAGATTTGATCAATAGTAATGAAATTCGACATTATAAGATTGGCATAAGAAATTGTGAATGCAATGTGTTTGAAATGTAAAAATGCAAAGCATCACAATGTGATATTTGATATCAAGTGGGTGAATAGATGGCGCAGAATAAATCGTTGTAGTGTAGATGTAAAGACCATTAGTTAGAAATAGTTAGCACTCAATTAGAATATATAGTGAACCATCTGAATTCGTGAGATCGGCGTCATATCTTGTATGGACGGCCATGAAAGTTTTGGGGTTATTCGATATAACCAAAAAATAGCGAATAAGTCCTTGTAGAGTATTCATTGGAAAATATGAATATGAAATCCATGGCTAGAACCAAAAGAAATGCAAAACTAGTGTTGCTTCAATTTTGGTGCTTTTTTAGAAAGTTTATGTTTTCAAATGGGAATTATGGAAGATAGTGAAAACACGATGAGGATTCAAAACCCTGCATCAGAGTGTTGAAAAGCGCAATGGAAAGCTTTCCTGAACGATTCTCTTCATGAAGGAAAGAATCAATGATTATGATCATTGTGTTTTCCTCACTAGTGTTTTCACTACATGAAGTAGGATTCAAAATATACCCCATATCTTGTATGGAGACATCTGTGAATCATTTGTCATGATTACCGGAATATGACATACCTATGAACTACTAAGGAAATAATGGTAAACTAAAATTATGAGAAACCCTAGAGGCAAAATTCACTTAAGATTAGAAAGCAATTCATTGCTGAATCTTAACAAGTAATGAGTTACTTGAATTTTCCAAATGACTGCAAAGTCATGAAGGAAAAAGGTGAATAACAAAGGCACGATTTTTCATGAATAATGTATTGGACAAATTCAAATGAATTTGATTCAGAAGTGCTGAAAGTCTAGTGGATTTGATACTAGTTTAGTACTAGTGTCTCATAATAAATCTCTCAGTTTGATAATTGATCAAAGGATTTTGAAGGTATTCAAAATAGTGAGTGGATATGCGATTTGCATAAAATTGAGTAGGAGCTATAAAAGTCTTCCTAAAACAATATGTGAATGACATATTTTTGAGTGGGAGTAATATAAGTCTCGGACTCAAATATGTCGAGAACACAGTTTGAATGGGAGCAATATAAGTCTCGAACTCAAATATGTTGGGAACATATTTGGAGTGGGAGCTTAAGGATTGATTCTTAAGTGTCTGTAAGACACATTGAGAATAAAAGCGCAAGTACCGATAAATAATGATTTATAAGGATTAGAAGTTGAAAGTAAGTAATTACGATATTATGTAGTATTCCTAAAAGGGATTCTAAAAAGGTTTTCCGAACAGGAATTGATTAAGGACTGGTCCTTGGTCATTCAAATTAGGAATAACATTAAGTTAAACATCGATGGTTGAAAGAAAGAAAAGGATGATCATCATCCACTATGTTGAGACATAGGTTCTACCTTCAAAAACCATGATGGAAACTTAACATAATATATGATCCAAGAAGGAACGTTTGAAAAGTGATTAAGTATGAATCATGGAATGATGAGCTAAGTTTGTCCATAGTGTCTAATTAAAAACTGTAGACATGTTTCCAAATCCATGAAGGATAACATATCTTAAAAGCGTAAAGGGTTATGTTGTAAGAAGATTGGAAACTCCTATATCGACAATACTGACTAAAGTCAAGTAGGAATCAAGATGAGATGATATAACATCGAAAGTTGCACCTAGTGCACTAGTGTTTCGATGATTACGTCTATAATAATAGATAAGGGTACCATCTAAAGTGATGTATACTGTGATGGCAGGACTAGTTCATATTTAACGCAAAATGAAGTGTCCCAGGGCACAGTGCCCATGAGAAAGCCCATGAGGCTGATCTAAAGTCACTATAGGCTCCTGGAAACCAACCTCATTTTGCTATCATAACTACGATGCATACACAAAGATGTTATCATGAGATGATAAAGTATTAATGTCAATCAAGGTGACATTAGTAAGTTGAAAAGGATTTGGGGTTGTAAGGTACAGACCTAGACTCAACCTCTTCCATGAGCAAACATGTTCAAAGGTGCCGGGATATATGGTGCCAATGATTAAAGAACAAATGCCGCTAGATTATTTGTACTCTAGTGCAAGTGGGAGACTATTGGAAATTTTCCCTAGAGACAAATAGTAAAAAGGATTATTATCATATTTCATAAAGTTTATGATTAAGTTTTATATCATGATATAACTGTATTGAAAGGAAACGTCAAATGCGTGTGATATATAAACAACCAGGAGTTCCCGATGATACTCTAGTCACTGGTTCATTGGTCAACAGATGATCAAGGTTTCCTGATCATGTGGCATTTTTGCCAGTTGGAAATGGAGTCAACTCAATATGAGAATGAGATGATGAACTATACCCAACCTAAACATCGTGACCCAATCATGTCATGAAGTTCAAGTTATGATGATTAGAATAGACCGAGAGTACTATTCCTTAGATCGTGAGGCTATGTCAATCACTGTCTCTCGAGGGTACTTTGATAGCATCGAACTTCACTTAGTTAAATAGTGATCATAAAGGTGTGTTCAGGTATTTGGAGTAACAGTAGAGGCAATATATGTCAAGATTGGGATTTTTCCATCCGTGTGACGAAAAGATACTCGAGGTCCCACTCAGAGAAGTTATATCCAATAGCTGCACAGCATGTGATTTGATCATGGGGGATATCACTTGTCGGAATGAGTTAAGCAGCATTTGTTGGTACTGAGATTGAACCCGACATGGTGATGTGATTGATCAGATCTCGGACAATGCAAGTATCGAGAGACAAAAGGAATATGACACGACATTCATGGTTCAAACAACGAAAGATTTCGTGGAATGCATAGGGGTCATGATGTCTACAAGTGCACAAATCGTTTGTAGCTAGTTTCGAAGTATAGATGTCGATCCCACAGGGAGCCCAAAGGTAAGTGTTTATGAATGAAGTCTCTGTCACACCCAAAGTTGTCACAGGTATTCAAGTGAATTGACTGCAAGTGTGGAAATAAGAATGGAATTTGGTTTAAACTGGATGTATTTAAATAAAACTAAAATGTAAACTTCAGAAATAAAAAGCATAAAAGCAAAGAACAGTTTGATTGTTTGTTGTTTTCTACAGATGACAAAGAAGGCGCAGGGAGATACAGTTCATGGTGATAGTTACTATGCCAGGTGGACGAGTGGTAAGTGTAACAATTATAATCTTATAAGTATGTGTGTAGGCGAGCAACCCATAATTAGCCGGAACACCTCTTGATAGATTTCGTCCCAACTTCAATAATCCTACTAGTCTGTTACCAAAATCATGGTCAGACACTAGACGATTAAGATCCTTTAGGTTGCTTAGCAATTAAGCTTCTTGGATCGGACTAATGCAATAAGCACGGTGGTTCCACGTTATCCTCGAGTCTACTAGTTTCCCATTGATATCCCCGTGTCCCTCAGGGGGATGCCGATCTGCTAGCAAGCAAGATCCTATCCATGTAGAACAAAGCTTCATGTTGTCTGGGCCCTTAATTGGACAACAAGCATTAGGCATCCCACAGATAGTCAAGCACACATAATATAGTAATTAAAATAAATCACAAACTAATGGAAAATATGTGAAGGCACATCACATCTCACCAATCCCTTACATCTCCCACGCCCAAGGAACTTACTCACACATGAGAGAATAAAGCATCAGGAGTTCTTCTCGATATTACCATGGAGATCCACAGTAAGAATAGAATAAGCCAACACAATTCAAGATAGGAAGAAACAATCTCAAACCCTAGTCTTGCAAGGTGAAGATCTCTCTCTCTCTCAAGTACAAGTAATGGCTATGGGGGTGTGTTAGCTAGGAGGTCGAAGATCATGGAGCGAGATGAAGAATATCTTCTCCTCCTTCTCTAGATCTCTTCTTTCTCCTTTCTAGATGGGATGGCGACTGTTGTGTTCTGTTTTTGCGTATGGCCTTTTCACGAAAGTTGTCCCTTTTGACAAGACGGAGGCAGCGGTAGCTATACGGCAGGAACTATACGGCCAGAAAAATATTCTTGCCATATATTTGCTTGTTAAAGCATCTGGTTGCCTCCCTTGATTGCTTCCAAAAAGACACTTGCTTGTTTGTGCCTGAATATTGTGTTTCCCTTGTTAAAACCTTCCGTTGATGTTCAGAACCTGAAACACACCTTAAAAACCAAGTTTTCTTCGCTACTGAAGTATTAGCGTTAGGTAAATCTAGAAAACGATCAAATCCAGAGGAAAACCATCAATAAAAACCATCCAAAATGTGTCGAATCTCACAGCTATCAGGTCGCATGGCCATCCAAGTCCCTTTATTGATCGTTGGTGCGAGAGGGTCCTGACTGTGTCTAGAGTGTTCCTGAACCATAGGGTATCACGCTTAAGGGCTTGATGATGCTTAGAGAGTGTTTTTAGGATCGATAGAATCACCGAAGAAAGAGAAGAGAGAAAACCGGAAGGGTTTCGGTAAGTTCGGAGGATGTCCACAGTGGAGGTGGAAGGTGTTCCATAGCCACGTAGATTAAATAATATGTGAATGAATGTTAAATATTGATTTAATCATTTATTTGTAATTATTTAATAAACAGAAAATCAATTAAAGGGTCAAAAAGCCTTAATGGGCCAAATCCGGAGGGAGAAGGGCACATGCGGGAAAGGAGCAATGGGAGAAGAGAGAGGGGGTGGACGGCTGGGCCCTAGGCACCCCACGCGGGGCCCAATAGGGCCTTGGCCGGCAGCTGCCCCCTCCCCTCTCATCCCTCCTTCGTTTAGACCCACATGGCTAAGTTAGTTAGCCTAGGGGTGGGATTTCCCCTATATAGTGGGGTATTTTGACCAAATAAATACAACAATATTCAATAAAGGTTTGCTCACTTTTGGGGAGACCTCCAATTGCTCTCTCTCTCTCTATCTATATATCTCTCTCTCTCTCCCGTGACCATGGGCCCAAGTTCGGATCGCACGAACGAGAGACTTATTCACTGCGGAGTGTTGTCGCGCTGTGATTCGGATGCAGGAGCTCTACTTGCGCAACTGCTACTGCATCGGGGAAGCGGGAGTCATCGCCAGACACCAGATGCATGTAACTCCCTGCGAGGTGATGATTGCAAGTGCATAGATTGTTTGTAGCTAGTTTCGAAATAAAGATATCAATCCCACAGGGAGCAGGAGTCTAAACTCTAATAACTCTTGAAATAAATACTACAATAGAAATGCTAATTGAAGTTCTAAGTGACAAGATAAAATGCGAGTATTGCGTAAAAAGGTGATTTGGGTTTTTTTTGATATAAGAGCAACAATAAGTAAAGTAAAACAACTGAACACAGAAAGTAAGTATCGTGTATGTAAGGGATTGGAACTTCAATACGGGAAAAGCGTTCTCAGGGAGTAGCGAATACACCACTAGCATTATAAAGAACTAAGGTAAAGATTATTATCATGAACATTATCAACTATGTATGTGTGCGAGGAACTCTGTATTTGGACAAATAGGCAGCAACCACTGCTCACATCATCCTCATAACCACAACAGTCAACAATCGACATCAATCGAATTACTACGCTATTAAGGGATGTAATCCTGTAGGATGTATCCCATCGCATGGATAGTGTTACATGAGTTTCCTCGGGTCTCAAGTTGATACGTAAGGGGTTCCAACAGCTTTATAGTCACTGTAAGTGCTAACACACCTCCGTCTACCAACAAGTAGTTCCCTCCATCAAGTCCCCATGAGAGGCAAATATTGAGAGGTCGACTTCTCTCAACATCAAGATGAAGACAATCTAACACATGGTTACAGTGATGAATATCATAATAAACTTTATCTTATTTCAATCTCATACTAGGGTTTCTCCATCTCCCCAAAAACTAAAGTTCTACTCAAACATGGAGGCAATCAACATCATGGTAATAACAATGGAATCTATCATAGATAAATAGTACTTGCATAAATCCACAACGAGTACAGAACTTACAACAAGATCTAGACAAGATGTAGATGGGATGGATGGAGATGGTGGTGATGAAGCCGTTGATGATGAAGATCGATGCCTTAGCCTCCCGGATCTGCGCAGGGCAAAGATGGATCCCCGGTGGATGAGTTCCTCCTCTAGATGCCTTCCGGAGGTGAGGTTTCGGCGATTTATGGTTCTTCTATTTGTCGTCTCCCCGATCCAGTTGCACGGGGTGAAACTATTTGAGGAGGCAGTGGTAGTGCCAACTATACAGCGGAAACTATACGGCCGAAAATTTTCTTCCCAACGTATAGTTGGAAGTTAAACCGTCTGTATGCCTTCATCGCTTCAGGTTTTCTTCTGGTAGTATTGATATTTCCCAAATAAGCGATTTACATTGTTTTTGACTCCTTTTCTCCTTAGTACAATTGTTCCAAGAATTGTATCCATCATCTGTCCTGATCCTAGTGAAAATAGAGATAAAATGTGCGCACGAACATTGTAAAATACCAAGATCCTATATCTACAATGCAAAATAATAATATAAAACATGATGCAAATATGCACTCGTCACGAGGTGCAACATTTGAGGCACTAGGAGTCGTTAGAGCCACAGGAGCTACCGGACTTCAACACGAACTTGAGGCCGGCTTCAGTTCGTCTACATCAACCATGCTCTCCTGAGCGTTGACAACGCTTTCTCGGTCTTCAAGGGTAAGTTGCAGCATGTGTTTATCATATATGATACATGGGAATAAGTTCATGAATAGTACCTTACTCGAACCATCTGGATAGTATTAGCAGGCTTCCACACCTTAGTGATCAATAGTTCACAAAAGATGAATCTCAACATAATGTAAAAGTATCTGGTTCAACCGAATGAGTTAGCGAGGTAGTCCCAAATGTTTTTGGATTAACATATTCACTTGGGATTTAAAATCTCAAACGCTTCTTTGTCATACTACAATATAGTGGTGTATGTCTATTTGCTCTTGCACATTCACTCATTTTCTTCTTTCTTTTCTTCTCTTTTGTGTATATGCTCACACTTTTGTTTAAGTGTTGTGCAAAGGATCTAGCCATACATTCCACTTCATGTAGGAATTCAAAGTTTAACGATCTCAATTACCAAATTCGAATTGTATATGAAGCAATCTTTGTAGCTCTAATATTCTACCTCGTCTTGTTCTCACTTTAATTTGATAGAACTTTTAATTCTCCTTTGTTCAAGGTTTCTTTTCAACTTAACTGATTAGATAATTTTTCTTTCTTTGTAAATCAAACCATGTACTTACAAAATATTGACCAAATTATCTTTGTATGTTCTATTAATACCAATGGTGTGGAAGACTCCTATTGCTATCATCATGTGCAAGTAAAATTATACTCAAGCCATTCATATATCCAATAAGACAAGCACAAACTCAATATTGCTCCATATATGATAATAAACTCAGAATTTCATAAAAGGGATCGACTATTCCTAAAGGGAATTCTAATGATGCAAACTTTATTTCTAGTTTGAACTAATGCAAAACTAAAATAGTAATGTAAAACTTATAAGATAGATTACAAGGTCTTAAAGATCTCCCCAAGCTTGGAATAAAGCCAGGCAGGATCAAATAATCCCTTGCGATTATTTGATACCGTGATTATTGTAGATCATTGTGGTGCCATGGCACTCGGTATATTCTCCTCATGGGCCAGCCTGAGACGGAGGGATTGATTAACAACTTCTAATTCTTTAACATGCAGCTTGTAGAAAATATTATTCCTCTCCAGCACTTTCACTTGTTCTTTAATGAACTCATTGTTATCTTGAAGGGTTTGTAGTGCCTTAAAACTCATAGAAAAACCTGCGTCGGTTGTCTGCTTAATATCTTCATCAAGTTTGTCAAGATAAAGTCGCAGCAACGGAAGATGTTTGGGTTTCCCCAGTGTCTCCTTGTCCATCTCTTCAATCTTCAGCTCGAGGGGCTTCAACTCCCTCTTCCGATGTTCATTGTCGGCATCGAGGAACTCCATAGGGACGATCTTGATCTCCTTGCCTTGCTTGCTATTGCTCCGGGTCTCCATAGGAACCTTTCTTCTTGGCTTCTGATCCTTGGTTGCGTGTCCTCACGTGTGAATAAGAGATGGATTGGTTTCTAGAGATTATGATTAGAGAGAGAGAGACAATGACAGTATATAACGGGGGCCAGAGGTCGGTAAAACTCGCGAGAAACACCAAATTCTTGCCTAGGAAAAGAATCTTAACAAAACAGGGAAAGAAATTGCGGATTTGGAGGAGTCGTGCCACGTAACGACCAACTATACGGGCGCGACCCGTATAGCTCCGACCGTATAGTTGGTTCCGTGCATATATTTCCAAATATCTCGAGTCCAGGTCGATTAAGTTATGACTCGAAACTGACAATAACGTTTCTTTCGGGGGGAAAATGAAAAAGTAAACAAAAATGTCTGAGAGTTTAACGACCAACTATACGGCCAGAATATTATCTCCGATCGTATAGTCGCGACCATATAGATACATACATAAAAAATTGAAAGCGTTTGAGAGTTCAACGACCAACTATACGACCGAATTTTTATCTCCGGTCGTATAGTTGTGACCGTATAGGTCCAGACATCAAAAACAATTTCACGAAGAAGATACAGAGGATTTAACGACCAACTATATGGTGGGAGATTTTTCTCCGGTCATATAATTGCGCCTGTATAGTTGGTAAAAACCTCCAGAAACTTCAGAAAAACACGAGGAATTCAAAGGCAAAAAAATTAGAAGTAAAATCTGTGAAAACAAATCACTTATTTGAGTAAGAACACTTACCTTGAACTTATCGTTTACTTATTCAGGGATAACAAGCTCCTCCAACAACAATGACTTCTTCTCTTTTGGAGGAATTGACCTTAGTTCATTGAATAATTCTCGTAAGTGAAAATCATTAGGACTAAAGTTCCTCTCAATAAGATTTGTGTCTTGCTAGGAAAATATGGACACTGCATCCAACATCTTTATTTCTTGCCTCTACATAATCTGCAACTCAAATACTTGAAGTAAAAGAATCCAACGAATCAGTCTTGGCTTATGGTTTTTCCTCTTAAGGAGTTCTTTTAAACCACCACGATCTGTATGAACTCTTACTTTTGCATCGACTATATAAGAACGAAATTTATCACAAGAGAAAAATACAACAAAAAGTTCCCTTTCTTCCTTAGGATAATTCTTTTGAGCGCTATTAAGAGTTCTACTAGCATGATGTATAATATTAAATGTGCGACCTATGTGTTGTCCTAGAGTTAGTCCTACAACATCATGACTAGCTTCACATATTAAGTCAAAAGTCATATCCCAGATAGGTGGTTTAATGATAGGAGCACATGATAAAGAATTTTTAATTTTATCAAAGGCTATAAGACATTTATCATCAAAATTAAATCTTACTCCTTTTTGCAGGAGGTTAGTCAAAGGTTTAGATATTCCAGAGAAATTTCCAATGAACCTTCTATAAAAACCCACATGACCAAGGAAACTTCTTATACCTTTAATATCCCTAGGTTGTGGCATTCTCTCTATGGCCTCAACCTTAGCTCTATCCACTTCAATTCCCTTACATGATACCTTATGTCCAAGGACTATACCTTCTTTGACCATAAAATGGCACTTCTCCTAGTTTAGAACAAGATTGGTTTATTTGCAACGCTGCAAAACTCTTTTGAGATTATCCAAGAAACTAGTAAACGAAGTTCCATAGACAGAAAAGGCATTCATTAATACTTCCATTATCAGTTCTATAAAATCCGCAAAAATAGCAGTCATGCATCTTTAAAAAGTAGCTGGAGCATTACATAAACCAAAAGGCATACATCGTTAAGCATGTTAACCATAATGACTAATGAAAGTTGTTTTAAGTTGGTCACCAGGATGAACAACTATTTGAAAAAAACCCAGAGTATTCGTCCAAGTAGCAAAAAACTATGGTTTGCCAACCTTTCTAAAGTTTGATCTATGAATGGTAAAGGATAGTGACCTTTCCTAGTTTCTTTATTCAATTTCCTGAAGTCTATGCACATCCTATGCCCAACAATAGTTCTAGTAGGTATCAATTCATTGTTTTCATTAGGAACAACAGTAAAACCGCCCTTATTAGGGACACAATGAACATGACTTACCCATTCACTTTCTTTAACAGGATAGATTATACCTGTGTCTAGTAGGCGTACAATTTCTTTTCTTACCACTTCCTTCATTTCGGGCTTCAGTCTTCTATTAAATTCCGCAACTAGTTTAGCACATTCTTCCATGAATATTCGATGGACGGTTATGATGGGACTAATGCCCTTCAAATCATCCATTGAGTACCCAAAGGCCTTGCGATGCTCCTTAAGTATTTTCATGAGTTCTTCTTCTTCTCCTGAAAGTTTAGCACTAATAATAACAGGGAATTTATTTGTACCATCTAAAAATTTGTATTTAATATTATCTGGTAGAGTCTTCAATTCTGGGGGTGGTAATTCCTCGCCCCCTCTCTTTTCTAGCTCTTCAAAAGCCTCATTAGTTGGAGACCCTATAATAGTAAGTGAATCAAATTCATATTCTAGTTCGTCTAGGGACTTGTCCTCCATGACTATTTCTTCATAATTTAAGTCTTCATTTATTTCTTCTTTTTGGTCACTAAAGAAGAGAGCTGTCATTTCCTTAATAGTTTTCTCTTTCTCTTCTTCTTGTATTTGTGGAGGTCTGTCTTTAAATTTGGAAAAGTGGAATTCTTTTTCCGCTCCCCCAAGCTTAAGAGACACAATCTCCTTTTTAAAATCAACATAGGCACCTACATCACTCAAAAAGTTTCTTCCAAATATAATTGGGCAAAGAGTGTCAGCTTGCATATCTACAACTACAAAATCTATATGAAAGTTTTTATTGCCAATTATGACAGTTGCATCTTCAACTACTCCCATTGGAATTCTAAGAGTTTTATTGGCTAACATAATTGTCATATCAGTATTTTCAATTATAGACGATTCTATTTCTTCTTTTATTTCTAAACAGAAATCATAATATATAACATTAACTTTGGTGCCAAGACCGCATAAACCATAATGCGAGGTTTCCTTAAATATGTAGGGAAGAATAGGCTTACCCACATCTTTTACCTTTTTTTACCTTCAACCAATACGAAAGTCTCTTTATCAAGTTCAACTATGTTACAATGTGCATACATAGCCATAATTTCTTCCTTGGTTACCTCTTCATCTTTGGTTTCTTCCAGATGTTCCACGACCTTCTGGCATACTTTCCTCTTCCTTCTTCTCCTATACTGCTTTGACCTATTCATATTCAAAAATATGCTTTTGTGCAGTGTTAGGGAAAGGTATCTCATATGTTGGTTCTAGGGAGGCCAGTGTTGCTTTAACTTCTCTTTTCTTCTCAGGTTTGGGTGGCGGATCATAATTGACCAAACCCTCTTTTGCAGATTTGATGTGTTCTATAAAAGCTTTAACAACTTGCAACACAAGATCTGAATCAAAATAAAGTTCCTTAGATAATTCTTTAACATGGCCCTTTTATTATAGTCATGAATACAATCATGATATATTTATAGGCCTCATTCACTTCCTAGCCAAAATTCCATTAAGTAAAGACTGAGCTTTAGGTATAGGAAGATTCATAAAGGATCCTTCCGCAAAAGAGTCTAGTTCAATTTTATTAGGTTCAATCAAACCGCCATAAAAGATATGCAATAAATACCATTCGAGCAAATCATGATGAGGAAATAGATTAAGTAAATCTTTAAATCTGAAAGCTTTAACCCGTCCTTCATTAGGACGGTTCCTCCAAGTCATTATAAGACGCCTGATTCCAAAAGATTTTGATAATGAGTAATATTTTGCTACAAACTCACAGGCTAAATTATCCCAAGTAGTAGTGGCTTCTGGGGTAGATATCTATACCATGAGAGAGATGTACTAGTCAAAGTTTGACTAATTTTTTTAACCCTTACCTCATTAGCAGTATATCCTGTTAATTGGAAAGTGCCACATATATCTTTGAAGCATGCAATGTGCTCATATGGATCAGGATCTTCTTCATCTCTAGTAAATTGCTTCTTGTCTAGAATACCAAGTAGTAGAGGATTTATTTCAAACCCCCTTGTCTTCTCGTTGGAGTTGTCTCTTTTATAAATATCATAGGGCTTCCCAAAGTGGATGAGTTGGTTAGCACTAGTCATATGCTCAAACTACATCATGTTGGTGGAAACCTATAAATCAAAACAAAACTTAGCAAGACAAAAATAAATAAGCAAAAACTAAAAGACCTACAACGCTTAGCTCCTCGGCAACGGCGCCACAAGTGCAGAGATTGTTTGTAGTTAGTTTTGAAATAAAGATATCGATCCCACAAGGAGCATGAGTCTGAAGTCTAATAACTCTTGAAATAAATTCTACAATAGAAATGCTAAATAAAGTTCTAAGTGACAAGATAAAATGCGAGTATTGCGTAAAAAGGTGTTTTGGGACTTTTGGTATAAGAGCAATAATAAGTAAAGTAAAACAACTAAACACAGAAAGTAAGCATCACGTATGTAAGGGATTGGAACTGCAATAGGAAAAAAGCGTTCTCAGGGAGTAGCGGATACACCACTAGCATTATAAAGAACTAAGGTAAAGATTATTATCATGAACATTCTCAACTATGTATGTGTGGGAGGAACTCCGTATTTGGACAAATAGGCAGCAACCACTGCTCACATCATCCTTATAACCACAGCAGTCAGCAATCGACATCAATCGAATTACTGTGCTATTAAGGGATGTAATCCCATAGGACGTATCCTATTTCATGGAGAGTGTTCTGTGAGTTTCCTCGGTTCCCAAGTTGATACGTAAGGGGTGCCAACAACTTTATAGTCACTGTAAGTGCTAACACACCTCCGTCTACCAACAAGTAGTTCCCTCCATCAAGTCCCCATGAGAGGAAAATATTGAGAGGTCGACTTCTCTCAACATCAAGATGAAGACAATCTAACATATGGTCACAACGATGAATATCATAACAAACTTTATCTTATTCCAATCTCATACTAGGGTTTCTCCATCTCCCCAAAAACTAAAGTTCTACTCAGACATGGAGGCAATCAACATCATGGTAATAAAAATGGAATCTATCATAGATAAATAGTACTTGCATAAATCCACAACGAGTACGGAACTTACAACAAGATCTAGACAAGATGTAGATGGGATGGATGGAGATGGTGGTGATGCAGCGGTTGATGATGAAGATTGATGCCTTAGCCTCCCGGATCCGCGCAGGGCCAAGATGGATCCCCGGTGGACGAGTTCCCCCTCCAGATACCTTCCAGAGGTGAGGTTTCCATGATTTCTAGTTCTTCTATATGTCATCTCCCCGATCCAGTTGCACGGGGTAAAACTATTTGAGGAGGTGGTGGCGGCGCCAACTATACGGCGGGAACTATACGGCCGGAAAATTTATTCCCGACGTATAGTTGGTCGTTAAAACGTCTATATGCCTTCATCGCTTCAGGTTTTCTTCTAGTATTATTGATATTTCCCAAATAAGAGATTTACGTTGTTTTTGACTCCTTTTCTCCTCAGTACAACTGCTCCCAGAATTGTGTCCATTGTATCCATCATCTGTCCTGATCCTGGTGAAAATAGAGATAAAATGTGCGCACGAACATTGTAAAATACCAAGATCCTATATCTACAATGCAAAATAATAATATAAAACATGATGCAAATATGCACTCGTCACGAGGTGCAACATTTGAGGCACTAGGAGTCGTTAGAGCCACAGGAGCTGCCGGGACTTCAACACGACCTTGAGGTCGACTTCAGTTCGTCTACATCAACCACGCTCTCCCAAGCGTTGACAATGCTTTTCGGTCTTCAAGGGTAAGTTTGCAAAAATCCCCTCCCATTACTGCATTACTAATAGATAGGTCCTAGCAATAGGGGTTCAAGGGCGTAGGGTAAAATTTATTGTTTTCATACGCGAGCCCCTACACACTAATGGTAGTTTTCCTCAATAATATGGGGTGTTCTTGTGGTTAAGGAGGTTCTAAGAAAACCAATAAGTAACAGTTTTGTTGGGGGAATAACCCCGGGTAGGGTCACGCCGGGTTATAATGGTCATGATAGCCGAGGTATGGGAAGGTCAAAGCAGGAGCTGGCCAAGTCATGTCAAGGCAGGCCGACTTACGGTAGACCTGGCCTGAAGGACGTTCATCTAACGTTACCCTGACCGACATATAACGTATGTCGGCTAGCCTTTTGTAACTTGTTTGCAGGTACCTGATGACTGCAAGTGCACATATCGTTTGTAGCTAGTTTCAAAATAAAGATATCAATCCCCTAGGGAGCAGTAGGCAAAAGACTAAAATGCTTTTAACTACAACTAAACAAAGTACTTAAGAAATAACTTTAAGATGCAAGAAAAGTAGAGTTGTTTTTGGGTTTTTGGTTGAACAAGGTAATTTAAAGTAAAGCAAAACTTAATGCAGAAAGTAAGAATCGCGTGTGTAATAGAACTTTGGAACTGCAATAGGGAAATGGTGTTCTCGGGGAGTGGTGGATACACCGCTAGCAATTTAGACTAAGCAATCAAGATTATTATAAAAAATATTCTCATAATGTGTATGTATGTGGGAGGAGCTCCATATATGGACAAATAGGCAGCAACCGCTGCTCACATCATCCTTCATAACCACAGCTGACGAATAGACGACATCAATCGTATTATCCTGCTATTAAGGTATTACTCATGTGACACAGACATGGATTAATGAGTTCTCCTTGATTCCCCAAGTTTGCATGTAAGGAATGAAAATAGCCTTATAGTCACAGTAAGTGATATCATCCCTCCGTCTACCAACAAGTAATCCCCTTTATCGGGTCCCCATAGGAGTCAAATATTAAGGAGGTGCACAACTCCTAGCATCAAGATGAAGACAATTAACACATACACATAGTGATGTATAACATAATAATCTCTATCTCATCTCAATCATATGCTAGGGTTTCGCCATCTCCCCAAGAACTAGAGATCTACTCAGACATGGAGGAAATCAACATCATAGTAATGGAAACAATCATAGATGAATAGTACTTGTATAAATCCACAACGAGTATGGGAATCACAAAAAGATCTAGACAAGGTGTAGATGGGATGGATGGAGATGGTGGTGATGCAGCGGTGGATGATGTAGATCGATGCCTTAGCGTCCCGGATCTGCGCAGATTGAAGATGGATCCCCGGCAGATGAGTTCCCCCTCCAGATGCCTTCCGGCGGTGAGGTTTCGGCGATTTCTGGGTATTCTGTATGTCATCTCTCCGATCCAGTTGCACGGGGTGAAACAATTTGAGGAGGCGGTGGCGGCGCCAACTATACGGCTTGAACTATACGGCCGGAAAATTTATTCCAGTCGTATAGTTGGTCGTTGAACCCTCTGTCTCCTTCGATACCTTTGGGTTTTCTTCTGGTATTATTAATATTTCCCAAATAAGCGATTTACATTGTTTTTGACTCCTTTTATCCTCAGTACAACTGCTCCAAGAATTGTATCCATTGGATCCATCATTTGTCCTGATCCTGGTGAAAACAGACATAAAATGTGCGCAGAGCGCCATAAAATACCAGGATCCTACATCTACAATGCAAAATAATAGTGTAAAACATGATGCAAATATGCACTCATCAACTTTCCCAAGCTTAGACTCTTGCTTGTCCTGAGCAAATTTAGCTTAATGGATGTGATCCTCATATTCATGAAGCTGAGTCAATAAAATAAATGAGGCAGTTGCAGCATGTGTTTATCGTATACGATACATAGGAATAAGTTCATGAATAGTACCTTACTCGAACCATCTGAATAGTATTAGCAGGCTTCCACACCTTAGTGATCATAGTTCATAAAAGATGAATCTCAGCATAATGTAAAAGTATCCGGTTCAACCGAATGAGTTAGCGAGGTAGTCCCAAGTGTTTTAGGATCAATGTATTAACTTGGGATTCAAAATCTCAAAAGTGTCTCTTTGTCATACTACAATATAGTGGTATATGCCTATTTGCTCTTTGCACACTCGCTCCTTTTCTTCTTTATTTTCTTCTCTTTTTTATATATGCTCACACTTTTGGTTAAGTGATGTGCAAAGGAGCTAGCCATAAAATTCCACTTCATGTAGGAATTCAAAGTTTGACGATCTCAGTTATCAAATTTCAATTTTATATGAAGCATTATTATGACTTGAAGATTCTACCTCGACTTGTTCTCACTCTATTTTGATAGCACTTTCATTTTCCTTTATTCAAGGTTTCTTTTTCAACTCAATTGTATAGATAGTTTTATTTGTAAATCAAACCGTAGACTTACATCATATTGGCTAAATTATCTTTATGTGTTCCATTAATACCAATGGTGTGGAAGACTCCTATTGCTATCATCAAGTGCAAGTAAAATTATACTCAAGCCGTTCATGTATCAATAAGATAAGCACAAACTCAATATTGCTTCATAATAATAATAAACTCGGAATTTCCTAAAAGGGATCGACTATTCTTGAAGGGAATTCTAATGATGCAAACTTTATTTCTAGTTCGAACTAATGCAAAACTATAATATAAAACTTATAAGATAGATTACAAGGTCTTTAAAGATCTCCCCAAGCTTGGAATCAAGCTAGGCGGGATCAATTAACTCCTTGTTGGTACCTATTCCTCCTCCTAGGTAGAAGGAGTGTCGTCCTCTTCTTTTATGTTGCCATCTTTAACTATGCTTACAAAGCGGATGCTGAGCTCGGCCATGTCGTATTGGAGCTTCAACATTTTCTTCTTGAGGAATTTCTTCTCATCTATCAACTCAAAAACACTTTTAATCAAGAAACCAACTCTACCATCAATGTCATCGACCTTTTTCTCAAGGTCTTTTCTCATCATCTAGTAGGAGTCAATCCCTTCTCCAATTGTTTCAACGCATGCCTTCGAAGCCTTTTCTAACTCATAGATCTTATCATGAATCTCATCTTGCCGCATCTTCTTAGGTTTAAGAGGTGATGGACCAAGAGGAGATTTATAATAGGATCCTATGTTGTAATGATAAGGATTAGGGAGATACTCATCCTTGTTCCTTCCCCGCTCAGCTTGCCTCATCATCTCCATCCTTTGCAGGAACATATCCTCCCAATTTGGGAGAGCCATGATCTCCGGGCTGGATGATGATGATCCTTTAGGTTCTACTTCTTCGATCCTCTTCACATGCTTCTCTTCTTTCTTCTTCCAGATCTTGTTGACATGGAAGGGCTGCATAGCTTTGCTACACGGATGTTGTTAGAGGGGCTTGTATAGGGATGGCGAGGATTTTCGAGGCTGGAGGTTGTAGCTCTACGAAAACTTAATGAAAAAGGTTAGATGCGATCAGCTTTAAAAGGAGAGGTCAAAAACCCTAGACGCCTTTCCTAATGAACAACTATACGGGCGCGGCCTGTATAACTCCCGCCGTATAGTTATGAACTGACTATAGATTACATCTATGGTGGAACCAACTATACGGCCGGAACTATACGGGCGGGAATTTTTATTCCCGCCGTATAGTTGGTCGTTAAACTCTCTAGACTCTGAATATTTTTTTTGGAGATGGGTCGATAACTATGTGACCACAACTATACGGGCGGAATTTTTAATTCCTGCCATATAGTTGGTTGTTAAACTCTCAGTACCCAGGAAATTGTTTTGTCAAAGGAGTCGATATCTATACGACTGCAGCTATACAGGCAGAATTTTAATTCCGGTCATATAGTTGGTCATTAAACTCTCAGTACCTTTCGTGGATGGAAGGGGTGATGTCGTAGCAACTATACGACGCAGCTATATGGCTGGAATTTTTATTCCCGCCGTATAGTTGGTCGTTAAACCTACTGTGTCCACCAAAAAATTTCTTCTTCTCTAAGGATTCTTTATTTATCTGAAACTTAATGAAATATCAAGTTTTGATAGAAAAATGTCAGCTTAGATTTTTGACCAATTTTGGCATTACCAATCTTCCTTCTTCTTTGCTAGAGCATCAAATGTTTCTTATTTAACACAATGCTCAAATAAAACTTTAAATGAAAATTCAAAAACTTACTCAAACCTTTATTTCGCATGGGTTACCTCCCATGAAGCGGTCTTTTATGGTCAGTAGCTTGATTGTAGTATTGCTCATTCCGTCTCGAGTCCATTCTTATTGTAGTTCCCATTCCTTGTATGCCTTTGCTTAATCACTTCTTATGGGGTGATTACTTCTATGGTGACTGCACTTATATCTTCTTTTACTCGATAATGCTTCAAGCATTGTCCATTTACCACCCATGCAAGAGAGGGTGTTTTTCCTTGGAGCTTCACTGCTCCCAATGAATAAGCTTCTTCAACTATATATGGGCCTTCCCACTTTGATCTGAGCTTTCCTAGAAACAACTTAAGATGAGAATTATAGTGCAACACTTTGTCTCCACTTTTAAAAGTCTTATTCTCCATTTTTCTATCATGCCATCTTTTCACTTTTTCCTTAAACAACCTAGCATTCTCATAGGCTTCACTTCTAAACTCATCTAAAGCATGAATATCTAATAAACGCTTTTCTCCTACTGCTTTAAGATCACAATTTAGGTTCTTGATTACCCAAAAAGCTTTGTGTTCCAATTTTAAAGGTAAATGGCATGCCTTACCGTACACCATCTTATAAGGTGTCATAACCATTGGATTTTTAAACGCAGTACGGTATGCCCATAGAGTGTCATTTAACTTGCATGACCAATCTTTTCTTGATTTGTCCATCATCCTATCGAGTATGGTCTTTAGTTCTCTATTAGATAGTTCCACTTGACCACTTGTTTGAGGATGATATGGTGAAGCAACACGGTGAGTTACTCCGTATTTGCTGAGGATTTTCCTAGAAGTTCCTTTCATAAAATGAGAACCACCGCCAGTAATTAAAAATCTAGGAACTCCAAACCTGGGAATATGACATCCTTGATCATCTTCACTATGGTGGCTGCATCTGCAGGACTTGTCAGAATTGCTTCAAACCATTTATTAACATAGTCAACAACAAGAAGAATATGATTATAACCATTCGATTCTATAAATGGTCCCATATAATACATTCCCCATACATCAAAAGGGTTCAATTATGAGACTATAATTCATTGCCATGTCTTGTCTCCTACCTATATTACCTCTTCTTTGGCAAGCATCGCGGTATTCCACATACCTATGTGCGTCCTTGAGCAAGGTTGTCAAACACCTAGATTTTTAATCCCAGATGCCTGTTATGCCATACCTCGCAATCCCAGGATTACCATTTTTGCGAGACATAGCAAAATTGGTACCACAATACATCATCCATTACAAACCATAATAAAGGTCTTACAAATAAAGGATCTCATGATCCAGTCTTAATACAATCAAAGAATTGGAAAGTAAACATAGTAGGGGCTCCATCTTCAGGGTCACAGGCAATGCTGACGATGGGAGATGATTCTAGTTGTCATAGACCTCCTGCTGTCCATCTTCCTAGTAGTCGGCCTCATAGTCTAGCGACGGGAATAGCTAGGGACAAAGCCATGAGTACTCTTTAAGTACTCGCAAACTATCACTAACAAGTAAGGTAGATCTAGTAGGAATCTTAAGCTCTAGGTTTATTTGCAAAAAGGCAGGTTTATTTCATACTGAGTTCAAAAGTAAAGAAAACTAATTTAATTTTCTACATCACCTAAGTGGGAACCTAGTTTTCATATCCACAACCCTGTTGTGGTCAAGTAAAAGTCATAGTTCAATTCATAAGTCATTTTGAAAACGTTTAACAATGGAATAGTATGGCCACTCCAACTGTCCATAACCGCGGACGCGGCTATTCAAATAGTTTGACACTTTGTAGAGGTGGTACACTTTCACCACAAAATTTGATATATCCATCAGGGATAACCCTGAATCATCATACTTAGTATGCGGATAATCAATCCTAACCTTTCAATTACACACTCTAGTATAGGCACCTCCCCTATGAGCTTGGCCTCCCAGCCATGGCATGTGCCATCCTAGGCACTACATAGGTGGACATTCACACTCACGAGGTAGCCTCAGCTCAACCTCTTTCCGCGAGGGAACCCATACTAAGGCATATAAACTTCCAGTTAAGCCCTACCCAATTCAGGTATTGTGGTTGTATGGTAAAATTGGAATGGTATCGCATCCGAACCCAACCATCAGTGTTTATAAAGGGTCAAGGCTCATGCCTCGACATTTTCATCATCAAATCCTTTTGTGTCCATAACACATGTCAGAACATTTCAATAGAATGAATCCTCATTCCAAGGTTTTCATAATCATTTGCACCAAGCATTCCCATCTAAAGTGATCAACTTTTATGCTTGGCACTAGCCACTAAAGTTGAGGGTATTCACTAATGAGGGGGTGTTAATCAAGTGTAACTATCCAAATCTAGTTGTATGCTTTTGATGGCATCTAAGTATAACTACTTAGGCCTAGTTTTATACTCGTTATGGTATCTATCCTATTTTTGCAATACTCACAATTTACAAACTAAAGGTAAATAACTTTGGTAAAAGTAAAAGGATAAAGCTTGCAAGTAAAACTTGGGATTGGTATAATAAAAGTTGTATAACCAAAGCATGCCTAATGCATCTTGCATAGGTTATCAAGTTTGCAAGTGTTAGCTTGCATAGTTATAGCTTGCAATTAGTGATGGCTTGCATAGTTCACTTGTAGTGTTAGGCTTGCCTTGAGTAGTGCAGTGGTTGAAGTTCTCTTCTTCTTCTTCGTAGTACTCCTCCTCCTCGTATCCTGGGTCGGTACTATCGTCTATAAATGAATATGAGGTACACAATCACCAAACAATACTTAACTACTTCTATTTAGCACACCAAGGCTCACACTTTATGATCTAGCATCATCACAATCATTACATGAAATAAAGATCTAATTTTATTTATCTTATTGTCAACACCTGGATTTTTAATCCCAGATGCCTGTTATGCCATACACCGCAATCCCAGGATTACCATTTTTGCGAGACATAACAGATTGGATATCACAGTACATCATCCATTACAAACCATAATAAGGTCTTACACAAATAAAGGATCTCATGATCCAGTCTTAATACAAACAAGCAGCGGAATAATAAGCGTAGTAGCGGGCTCCATCTTCAGTGTCACAGGCAATGCTGATGATCCTAGTTGTCGTAGTCGTCCTGCTGTCCATCTTCCTGATAGTTCTCCTCATAGTCTGGCCACGGGAATAGCCAGGGACAAATCCATGAGTACTCTTTAAGTACTCACAAACTATCACTAACAAGTAAGATAGTTCTAGTAGGAATGCTAAGTTCTATGTTTATTTGTAAAGTTAAGTTTGAAACCTAAGCTGAGTTCAGAAACAAAGAAAGATAAAATAAAGTTCTAAATCAGCTAAGTGGGAACTTAGTTGTCATAGTCACAACTCTGTTGTGGTCAAGTCATGTCACAATTCATTTCATAAGTCATTTTGGAAACATATGACAACGGAACAGTATGGCCACTCCAACTGTCCATAACCGTGGACGCGGCTATTCGAATAGTTTGATACTCTACAGAGGTGGTACACTTTCAGCACAAGATTCGATACATCTGTCAGGGATAACCCTGAATCATCATACTTAGTAAGCAGATAATCAAACATAACCTTTCCTTTACACACTCTAGTATAAGCACCTCTCCTATGAGCTTGGCCTCCTAGCCATGGCCATCTGCCATCCTGGGCACTGCACAGGTGGACAACATTGAGAGGTAGCCTCAGCTCAAACCTCTCCCGCGAGGGAACTAATACTAATGCATATAAACTTCCAGCTAAGCCTTACCCAATTCAGGTATTGTGGTTGTACGGTAAAATTGGAATGGTATCACATCCGAACCTAGCCATCAATTTTTATAAAGGGGCCAAGGCTTATGCCTCAACATTTTCATCACCATCATAAACCATTTGTGTTTTCTCAACACATGTCAAAACATCTCAATAGAATGACTCATCATTCCAAGGTTTTCACAAGTCCTTTTCACCAAGTATTCCCATCTAAAGTGATCAAGTTTTGGTTTAGCTCTAAGCTACCGAGTTAAGAGTTTTCACTAAGGTGGGATGCTAATATCAATCTCATGCCATAGAATGACATATAAGTCTAACTAGATAGGTCAAGTTTTATACTCTTTATGCTATCTATAAACAAGTAAGAACTTTGGTAAAGTAAAAGAAAGTAAAGCTTGTAAATAAACATGCAGTAGGTATAAGTCAAAGAGTATAACCAAAGCATGCCTAATGCATCTTGCTTAGGTTATCTAGCTTGCAAGGGTTAGCTTGCATTGTTAATGATGGCTTGCAAGATTTAGCTTGCCAATAATAGCTTGCCTTGGTTGGTGCAGTGGTTGAAATTCTCCTCTTCTTCTTCTTCGGGGTAGAACTCCTCCTCCCTGTAGACTTGGTCGGTACTATCGTCTATAAATACATACGAAAAACACAATCAACAAAAAATACTTAACTAGTCTACTTAGCACTCTAAGGCACACATTGTATGATCTAGTATCATCACAAACATCACAAGATTTAATGAACTAAGTTCATTTATTTTATTTGAGAAAAGTAATTTCTACTCATTGAAATTAACTAAGATTTAATATTCTCCAATTAAAATATGGGATCATATGGACACATGTCCTCACCACATATTCTAATGCATGGGAATGTTATTTAAATGTTGGATCACATTTTAATAAGTTTAAGTTTAATAGTTAATGATTTAAAGTTACTAGAAATGCCTATATAGCATTATTTTGGTACTAGTCCAAAGTCACTGCATGTAAATCTTAATATTATTACATATTCAGATAGGCATATTCAAATGTGATTTTTGAGAGGTGGAATCAACTCCAAAACTATTATGGTTGATTTTAGAAAAATGTTTGAGTGTGAAAAAGCTTCTATCTTGTTATTTTTCCTAGGCGAGATATATAACACTAATTGATTTAAATCCAATGGTCTTGGATAGAGATTTTCATTACGTTTCCAATAAAATTGGAATCACTCAATTTGGATTTGTAAAACTCCCTGAATTTATTTTTGAATTAAGGGACAGAAACTAGATTTAGTTAAAAAAGGAAAAATCTAAATTTGAATCTACTTGGTCGCGCGGGAACACTAATTGGTCGGCCCGGTTTCACTCCGCGGCGCTGAGGATAGCTTACAGGGGGATCCCTCCTGTTAGTGGCTCTTTAAACGCAAAGCGGTACATGGCAACGTGGACCGTAGGATTAGAACTAAGATCTACGGCTGGGGCTTATCATCGACGACGGACCTGTCGCCGGCGAGGTGGAACCCTAGCGGCTCAGTGGGGGTGCAGTGGGGGTGTACCAGGGCTCTAGCGAGTGCGGCGAGGTGGGAAAATGGACGAGGATATGACGGCAGGCTCAGGCGAAGTCGTGGCAGCTCCGGGGGTGGACGAAATCGATGGGGGCGTCTCCTCCTCTGCTGCGGCTATCTCCTGCGAAATTCCGGCGGCTGGCTACTCGAGCGGCTCCGGCGAGAGGTGCGGAAGGACCAGTGGAGAGAGGGGAGTGTGGGAGTGCAAAGAAATGGTGCTGAGGAGGCTCCCTTATATAGACTCGGCGAGGCAGCAGAGAAGCATGGGCGGAGCTCGTCGGTAACGGCGGCACAGGGTGCTATCGGCATGGGCAAGGTAGGCAGACAGTGGGCGGTTCCCTGGCGGTAAGCTAGGGCTTAATAGCGGTGCTAGGGGTGGTGGATTGCGATCGGGAGCGTCTCGCGCTCTGAGTGACAGAGGCGATGCTCAACGTTGTTCCCGGCGGCGGTGGGTCGCGCGGCAGAGTACGGGCGTGTCTGGCAGGGTGAGGTGGTCAAGGCGGAGCGGCGCGCGCGGGCTATGGTCGAGGGGCGACTTGTGGCGCACTGTCGGGGACGGCGCTCTGGCGTGCGTTGTGCATGGCATAGAGGCGGTGGGCGTAGGCGATGTGAGGTGGTCCAGGGGCTTGCTGGGCTTGAGGAGCGGACAAGGGGCAGTGGTGCTACTACGCCTACCTCCTAGACATGGCGAGAGAGAGAGAGAGGGGAGAGCTCCTGTGGCTTGGGCACTGTCGGCTGGCGATCATGGCCTCGGGGTGGTGCTGCACTGCTGTCCTAGGCCATTTGGTAGGTCTTTGATGGCCTGGTTGGGACTAGGGGAGACAAGGATGGCTAATGGTGCTCAAATGGCTCGATTTTTTTTATCAAAAACAGTATTAGTTAGGCAGGTTTGATTCTACTCTTAAGGTGTTCGACACAATGGCCGCATGAACTCAACTTTTGAATTTTGAACTGAATTTTGGTGGAGTTGTTAGTCACATGCTTAATCATCTTTGGTTGCTAGGATTTGGCAAATTGAAATCATTTGAGTGGATTTTGAAAAAGTAGGATCTAGACATATGAAATGGATTCCATTTTCAATTGTCATTTTAAATTAGGGTTTAAATGTTTTTGCAAGATCACAAGGTGGGCCTTGGTACATATTTACTTGTACTAGCAAGGGGTGCAAAGATCCACAATTGTTTCTGTTTGAATTTGAGTGCTAAGAACACCCAAAGTGACCTAGTTGATTAAAATGGCAAAAGTAACCATTTCCATTAATTAATTCTATTTGAATTCTTTTTCTTTGGATTTTGCTTGGGAATGATCTAGATGATGTGGAATTCATCTTAGAATCATTTTACAACCATTAGAACAAACAATCATGGCAATTCAAATCAATTCCTATTTAGTGCAACACACATATGCATGCTTAATTATTTAAATGAGAAAAAGTTTTTGTTAACCATAAATTGGGTGATTTGGATCTTGATCACCTGGATTAAAGTTTTGGGATGTTACAAACCTTCCCCCCTTAAACGAAATCTCGTCCCGAGATTTAAGAAAGAAAACTAGGAACTAAAGAGATCTGGAACTCAATCCTAATGTAATCTTCTCGCTCCCAAGTGGCTTCTTCTTTGGTATGGTTGCTCCATTGAATCTTGAGAAATTTGATAATCAGGGTCCTGGTGGTTCTGTAAGCTTCTTCCAAGATACAGATGGGCACTTCACGATATGTCAGATCCTTGTTGATATCAACGGCTTGGTGATCGATGTTCTGGAAAACTTCGGGCTTCTCCGACACTTCTAGGCATTTGCGAAGTAACAAGATATGGAACACATTGTGGATGGCCGACATCTCTTCAGGCAGTTCCAGTTGATACGATACTTCTCCTCGACAATTTAGAATCTTGAAGGGTCGGATATATCTGGGGGCTAACTTTCCTTTCAGACTAAAACGTTGTGTTCCCTTCAATGGCGAAACCTTGAGATACACAAAATCTTCGACATTGAAAGTCAGGTCTCTCCTTCTCTTGTCAGCATAACTCTTTTGTCTGGATTGGGTGGTCTTGAGGTGCTCACGGACTTTGTGAATCTTCTCTTTGGCTTCTTGTAGGATGTCGGGTCCGAAAATCTGACTCTCTCCTACTTGCGCCAATTCAAAGGGGTACGACACTTTCTTCCATATAAGAACTCAAATGGGGCCATTTGCAAACTGGCTTGATAACTGTTGTTATATGAGAATTCTGCGAAAGACAGACAATCTTCCCATTTTGATCCATACACTAACACACAAGCTCTCAAGATATCCACTAGGATTTAGTTGACTCTTTTAGTCTGTCCATCGGTTTGCGGGTGATAAGCTATGCTGAAATTCAACTTGGTTCCTAATCCTCCTTGAACTTTCTGCCAAAATCTCGAGGTAAATTGGGTTCCTCGATCTGATACTATGGTCTTGGGGGTTCCATGCAAACTGACGATTCTAGCTATGTACAACTCTGCTAGCTTCGAACTCTGGTAGGTTGTCTTGACAGGTATGAAATGAGCTACCTTGGACAGTCTATCAACGATGGCCCAGATTGAGTCATATCCCCTACTAGAAGTAGGCAAACCGGTGATAAAGTCCATTCCGACAGAATCCCATTTCCATTCCGGAATCTGCAATTGTTGCAACAGTCCTACGGGCCTCTGATGTTCCGCTTTGACTCTCTGATAGATATCACACTTGGCGATGTAGCTTCCGATTTCTCTCTTCATCTTGTTCCACCAAAATTGCTCCTTCAGATCCTAATACATCTTCGTTCCTCCGGGGTGGATAGAATAAAGAGTATCATGAGCTTCTTGCATGATAACTTGGTTCAACTCCGAATCTGCTGGCACATAGATACGTCCTTTGTTCCATAGAACTCCTTCTTCATCTTCGGTGAATCCAGGTACCTTTCCTGTACCAATACGACGCTTGATTCCGTCGATACTTGCATTTCCCTTCTGGGATTCCTTGATTTGGCTAATCAAAGTGGATTGAAGTTCAATTCTAGCTAAAAATCCTTTGCTAACTAGCTCGGTTCTAAACTGCTCCAACTCCTCATACAAACTTGGTTGCTTCTCCTTGATCATAGTGTTTATCCTACATGGCAATCTGCTAAGAGCATCTGCTACCACATTGGCTTTGCCGGGGTGATAGTGAATGTCAAGGTCATAATACTTGATTAACTCTATCCATCTCCTTTGCCTCATATTCAGCTCCTTCTGAGTGAAAATATACTTCAAGCTTTTGTGATCTGAATAAATCTCACAGCGATTACCCATAAGGTAATGATGCCATGTCTTCAGTGCCAAAACTATGGCTGCTAATTCAAGATCATGGGTAGGGTAGTTCTGCTCATGCTGCTTCAGTTGTCGAGACAGATATGTGATGACCTTGCCTTCTTGCATTAATACACATCCGAGACCAATCTTGGATGCATCGCAATACACATCAAACGGCTTCTTGATATCTGGCATGATCAATATTGGGGCTGAAATCAATCTCTTCTTGAGATCTTGGAAACTGGCTTCACATTTGTCGGTCCATACAAATTTCTTGTCCTTCTTCAACAATTGGGTCATGGGTCTTGCAATGCTCGAAATCCTTCTACGAACTTGCGATAATATCCCGCTAATCCGAGAAATGCACAGAATTGAGTTTGAGTGGTTGGGGCTTCCCATTCTTCTACATCTTTGATCTTGGAGGGATCAACAGCGACTCCTCTGGCATACACAATATGTCCTAGGAATCCTACTTCTTTCAGCCAAAACTTACATTTGCTGAACTTGGCATACAACTGATGCTCTCTAAGGGTTTCAAGAATGATTCTCAGATGTTGCTCATGCTCTTCTTATGACTTGGAGTAGATAAGGATATCGCCGATAAACACACGACAAACTTATCCAGAAAATTCATAAAGATCTTATTCATGAGATTCATGAAATAAGCGGGGGCATTGGTTAATCCAAAAGACATGACCGTATACTCGTATAACCCATATCGGGTGGTAAAGGCGGTCTTTGGAATATCCGTTGCATGAATCTTAAGTTGGTGATAACTAGTCCTAAGATCAATCTTAGAGAACACACTGGCACTAGTCAGATGATCGAATAGATCCTCTATCTTTGGCAATGGGTACTTGTTATTGATTGTGACGTCATTCAACTTCCTGTAATCTGTGCACAAACGGTTGCCTCCATCTTTCTTATCGACAAACAACACGGCCGATCTCCATGGCGATGCGCTTGGTTGAATCAAGTCTATTGCTAACATAGCATCCAACTGCTTCTTCAGCTCCACAAACTCTGAGGGGTTCATGCTATAGGGTCTCTGAGCTATGGGTCCGGTTCCAGGAATTAGTTCAATAATGAACTCAATATCCTTATCCTAGGGCATACCGGGAAATTCATCTGGGAATACATCAGGGTATTCACAGACTACTGTGACTTGGTCTATGGTGGGTAGGGCTAGGCTCTTGTTGCACTTGAATTGACGGGGCAAGGTTTCGGATATATGCTCTACTGATACTCCAGAGCTACTGGGCATGGTGATGGCTTTCTTGGCTCAGTCTATCAATCCTTTATGCTTTGACATCTAGTCCATTCCTAGTACTACTTCCAGACCTTTGGTTCCATGTACTATTAGATTGGCCTAAAAATCAATCCCATGTATTCTGATAGGTATAGCTTTGCAAATTTTTCTAGCTTTTGTAGTTGAACCGGGTATTTGAACTATCATGACATGCTTCAAGTTGGTTGGGTGAATCTTACTAGTGCATGCAAATTCTTTGGTGACAAATGAGTGCGATGCTCTAGAATCAAACAACACTCTTGCTAAAACTGAGTTGACAGAAAACATACCCAGCACTACATCTGGCGCTTTGCTGACTTGTAGTTGATGTAGAGCTCGTTGGGAACCCCAAGAGGAAGGTATGATGAGCACAGCAGTAAGTTTTCCCTCAGTTATGAAACCAAGGTTTAATCGAACCAGTAGGAGCAAGGAAACACCCAAAGGTGTTACTAGCTGAGCTTTGGCACGGCGCACTACTAGTGCTGGTAGCAACGTGGAGACCTGCACAACACAAACACATAACTTTGTCCCCAACTTGCGATGAGGTTGTCAATCTCACCGTGTTTTGCGGAAAACAAAGGATTAAACGTATCGAATGGAAGGAAGTAAAAGTTGCAGAAAGTAAACACAAAGCAATAGTTGTATATTGTATGTAAATAAAAAGGACTGGGATCCATAGTTCACTAGAGGTGGCTCTCCTAAGATAGATAACATGTTGGGTGAACAAATTACAGCGGGGCAATTGACAAACACCGAGAAAGCAATACATGCATATACTAATCATCTTGACTCCTCTAAGACTTGATTGGGAATTACAACATAATACATAGACCGCCATCCAACTGCATCTATGACTAATAATCCACCTTCAGGTTATCATCCGAACCCCCTCTAGTATTAAGTTTCAAGCAACAGATTATTGCTTTACGAACTGTGCGTAAAGTAAACAATACGATTGTTCTATGAACAAAGGATTGTTGTTTTCTCCCTAGTAGCAACAACACATCTAGTACCTTAGAAATTTCTGTCACTTCCCCAGATTACCAGAGGCATGAACCCACTATCGAGCATAAATACTAACTCTTGGAGTTGCTAGCATCTACTTGGCCAAGATAGCTACTAACAACGGAAAGCATGCAAGATCTCAAATAACAAAGACATGATAGAATCAATAATCAATCTGAAATAGCATCTCAATATCCATCGGATCGCCGCAAACACAACATGTATGAATTACAAATAGATGATCTTGATCATGAACGGAGCTCACAAGATCTAAACATGAAAGCACAAAGGAGGAGAAACCAACCATCTAGCTACTACATGGATCCGTAGTCCAAGGATGAACTACTCACGCATCACACCGGAGGCTTGCATGGTGATGAAGAAGGCCTCCAGGGTGAATTCCCCTCTCCGGAAGGGTGCCGGGAAGAGCTTCAGATCCCTCCCGATCTAGGGATGGAGATGACGGCGGCTACAGACTCTTTCGTGGATTTTTGATCAGGTCCTTAGGGTTTTCGTCCCGAGGGCAACTTATAGGAGGAAGGAGAGGCCGAGGGGGTGTCGGGAGCCACCACACCACCCCCTGGCGCGGGCCTAGCCTGGCCGCGCGGCCAGGTGGTGTGGCCGGCCCCTGGCCCTTCTCCATCTCCTATTCTGGCACTTGATCCCTTCCGAAAAATAGGCACTTTGGCTTTTGTCCCATCCAATTCCGAGAATATTCATTTTCTGACTTTCCTGGAACCAAAAACAACAGAAAACAGGCAGCTGGCACTGTGGCTCTTGTTAATAGGTTAGTCCAAGAAATCATATGAAAAGTACTCCAAAGTTGGAACAAAACACAAGAAAGTGGATAAAACCAAGCATGGAACATCAAAAATTATAGATACATTTGCAATGTATCAGCATCCCCAAGCTTAACTCCTGCTCGTCCTCTAGTAGGTAAGTGATGAAAAGAAATAATTTTTGAGGTGACATGCACCATCAAAGACTTGATCAAAGTATTTGCAAAACATTCAAAGCTGGGATCATAGTACTTCAATCATAACATGAAAGACAAAGTTCTAGCACTAGGCAAAGAAACTATGATGCAACATGAAAAGGCACAAACAAAAGATTCATGAATAACAATGCTTTGCAAGACGTTTATTTGTTTCACATAAAGAAAACATAGCATAAAAGTATTCAGCTTGTCCCTCAATAGAGTAGCAAATATAAATGCATAGGACACCTTCAAAGTTCATAAGAGTGACTAGATACAATAGTTTCAAACAAGCAATAACAAGTTATGCATCAATCAACTAGTCTTGGGACAATGCACATAGAACTAAGAATGGCCACTATGCTCTCAAAGTAGGTGCATAAAGATAGAAGGTGGAGACTCAATATAATGGTGGAAGAAAGGCCTTTTGTAAAAGGAAGTAGGGATTCAAGTCTCATAAAGAGCTTCCAAAAATTATGGTACTTATAGTTTTCAGCTCTCATTGCCCCTATCATAAGCATCTTGAAGGTGATTAAGGTTAAAGTGACACAACTAAGAGGATATGCTTGACAAGTTATAAACCGAAATCTCATGCCCCTTACTTACGAAGACCGATCCTCATGCTACTCAACTTCAGTCACGAGTAAGCTCTTGTCATTGTAAGTATATGTGTATCATTAAGAACCGCCAACGGGGTACCCCTTGCATATGATACGGGAGCTTTCCCATAATCAAAATGACAAGGCAAGCAGACAATGAGCATCTCAGCGATCTTTTTATTTGCTATTTGCATAGGTTTTTATTGAGGATGTTTCATAGAGTGCTCATTATGGTGATTCTGCAAGTTTCCACCATGATTAGGCATGGCTTAGGCTAGCGGCCCAGGCGTTTCTCTAACACACATACAAACTCCATGATCTTACAAGTTCCACTTTTATTTCACACCGCCGGGATCCGTAAGCAAAAGAACATGATATCAACGGGGTACAAAGTACAAGTGCAATGTTGAAAGCGTTCCCCATGGTACATGGTTCTGCTAATTTTAACTTATAAAGCGCAAGCATATATGCAACAAAGAAGGACCCAATGGTTCAAGTTTATTAGGGGCAAAAAGTAAAGTGTGCCATCAAGTTCGTGAGAGCTTTAATCACTAGTTTTCTCATAACAAGTGAAAGGTAAACAAAAGCATGAATATACTTGGAATAGCATAAGCTAGTAGGTAGGTATGGTGGACTCTTTGGAATAACTTGGTTTAGGGAGTTGGATGCATGAGTGGAACTCATACTTTGTTGTGGAGGCTAGCAAAAGACTGGGAGCGACAAACGAAGAGAGCAATAATGGTCATAATCATGGAGAGCGACAAAACATCATTGATCAAAGCATAAAGTGATACTACAAGTTGAAATTTAAAGGATCATAAAGGCTATGGTGACTTGAGATAGTCATAACATGGTGTGAGCATGCGCCAAGTCAACCCAAATAAAGCATGAAAGGAGAATACTATACTATGCTTTAATATGCTAAAACAATGCATGATTCATCCAAGGCACATTAAGCAATCTCAATTGTTTATAACAAGTCATGCTACAGCAAAGAATACTAAGCATAAAGCCAAAACAATATCAAACATGGCATGACAAAGCATAGGCCACAGTCAAAAACGAGCTCTTTTTACCACATAAGTATGAACTTTCCTACTCTTTTCCAAACAAAACCAAAGTATGAAAGAGGGGGTCCAACCAATTTATTCAGAACACTAAGCAAACCAAGCAAACTAAAAACCAAAACAAAAACGAAAAATAAGACGCTCCAAGAAAAACACAACTGTGCATGAAACAATAAAAATGAAGCGTTTGGAAGAAACCTGAGATTTTTATTGATGAAGAAGGGGATGCCTTGGGCATCCCCAAGCTTTGACGCTTGTACTTCTTGGATATTTCTTGGGGTGACACGCATGGAATCCCCAACCTTGAGCTTTAGTCCATCCTTCATCTCATTACTCATTCCTTCCATACACCTGAAATTGTTTCCTTCATACAAAACTTCACACAATCTCATTAGCAACATTAGTGCACTTAAGATAAATAAGTCTCAAGGTTCAGTTCTAACACCAAATAAACTTCCATTAGAACACTAGCTACTGTAGCACTTCCCTCAAAAAGCTCAATTCCCCAAAGGAACTCAAGAAGGAACTAACAAGAAGCAAATGCAGAAAATGGCAGAAATCTGTCAAAACAGACCAGCAGGTAAAGACGAATTTTATCGAAGACCTTATGTTGCTTAAATCAAAAAGTGTTTAACTAACAAAAGTTAGATAACAACCTGGGGCAGAAGCAAAAAAAATTACAACTCAATCCTACGTACAGAGCTCTCTCAGGAATGTTTACGGTGAAGCACAGAAATTTGTTTCGGGACAGCAACCTTCCCAATCATTACTTCTCTCTCATTAGAGGTTACTCTTGGCACAAAAATCAAATAAAAAGGATAAGGAGAGGTTATTACAGAGGTAATAACTTCCAAGACTCAACTAAAACTCTTGGGTTATCTCCCAACAAGTACTTTTCTTTAACGCCTTCAAGTTAGGCATAAATTTTTTAGAAGATGCTCTCATAGGAAATATGAATTGAAGTAAAAGAGAGCATCAAGAAGCAAATTCAAAACACATTTAAGTCTAACCCACTTCCTATGCATAGGAATCTTGTATGGAAATAAATTCACAAAGAACAAAGTGACATGCATAGGAAGATAAAACAAAAGTAACTTCAAAACTTTCAGCATATAGAGAGGTGTTTCATTACCATAAAAACTTCTACAACCATATTTTCCTCTCTCATAATAATTTTCAGTAGCCTCATGAATAAACTCAACAATATAACTATCACATAAGGCATGCTTTTCATGATCTACAAGCACTAGAGCTTTATTATAAATATTTTCAAAAGAATCCTTGGGAACATAACATTCACCCTCCTTTGATATGCATGGGGGACAATCAAATAATGTAAGGGATAAAGAGTTACTCTCATTAGAAGGTAGGCATGGGTAGATCCATTCTTCCTCCTTTTGTCCATCACTCTCCTCCTCTTTTTCATCTAATGAGCTTTCAGGTTCAGCAATTTCTTCTTCCATGGAGGTTCTAGCAGGCGGTGGTTCATCTATTACCTTAGCAGTCATAAAACTGTTCCCAAATAGGAAACTGAGTGAGCTATCCATAATGGAATAGTGATTGGAGCAGATCTAGTCATAAAGGAAACTTAAGAAAGGAACTAATTTTTTTGTGTTATCTGAAGAACAAAACAAGCAAACAAAGCAAAAAGAAACTAAGCAAAACAAAAACAACAAAGTAAAGAGATTGGTTATGAGGGACTCCCCTTGTGAAGATGTCCTTGACTCCCCGGCAACGGCGCCAGAAAAAATCTTGTTGACTCGTAGTTGATGTAGAGCTCGTTGGGAACCCCAAGAGGAAGGTATGATGAGCACATCAGTAAGTTTTCCCTCAGTTATGAAACCAGGGTTTAATCGAACCAGTAGGAGCAAGGAAACACCCCAAAGGTGTTACTAGCTGAGCTTTGGCAGGGTGCACTACCGGTGCTAGTAGCAACGTGGAGACGTGCACAACACAACCACAGAACTTTGTCCCCAACTTGCGATGAGGTTGTCAATCTCACCGTGTTTCGCGGAAAACAATGGATTAAACGTATCGAATGGAAGGAAGTAAAAGTTTGCAGAAAGTAAGCAAAAAGCAGTAAACAGTTGTAGATTGTATGTAAAGAAAAAGGACTGGGATCCATAGTTCATTAGAGGTGGCTCTCTTTAGATAGATAACATGCTGGGTGAACAAATTACAGCGGGGCAATTGACAAACACCGAGAAAACAATACATGCATATACTAATCATCTTGACTCCTCTGAGATTTGATTGGGCATTACAACATAATACATAGACCGCCATCCAACTGCATCTATGACTAATAATCCACCTTCAGGTTATCATCCGAACCCCCTCTAGTATTAAGTTGCAAGCAACAGATTATTGCTTTACGAACTGCGTGTAAAGTAAACAATACGATTGTTCTATGAACAAAGGATTGTTGTTTTCTCCCTAGTAGCAACAACACATCTAGTACCTTAGAGATTTCTGTCACTTCCCCAGATTACCAGAGGCATGAACCCACTATCGAGCATAAATACTAACTCTTGGAGTTGCTAGCATCTACTTGGCCAAGATAGCTACTAACAACGGAAAGCATGCAAGATCTCAAATAACAAAGACATGCTAGAATCAATAATCAATCTGAAATAGCATCTCAATATCCATCGGATCCCCGCAAACACAACATGTATGAATTACAAATAGATGATCTTGATAATGAACGGAGCTCACAAGATCTAAACATGAAAGCACAAAGGAGGAGAAACCAGCCATCTAGCTACTACATGGATCCGTAGTCCAAGGATGAACTACTCACGCATCACACTGGAGGCTTGCATGGTGATGAAGAAGGCCTCCAGGGTGAATTCCCCTCTCCGGAGGGGGTGCCGGGAGCCACCACACCACCCCCTGGCGCGGGCCCAGCCTAGCCGCGCGGCCAGGTGGCATGGCCGGCCCCTGGCCCTTCTCCGTCTCGTATTCTAGCACTTGATCCCTTTCGAAAAAAGAGGCACTTTGGTTTTTGTCTCGTCCAATTCCGAGAATATTCATTTTCTGACTTTCCTAGAACCAAAAACAGCAGAAAACAGGCAGCTGGCATTGTGGCTCTTGTTAATAGGTTAGTCCAAGAAATCATATGAAAAGTACTCCAAAGTTGGAACAAAACACAAGAAAGTGGATAAAACCAAGCATGGAACATCAAAAATTATAGATACATTTGCAATGTATCACGCTTCTTGGGCTTCTTCGGCGTTCATGTGGAAGAGATGGCCGTTGTGGTTGTGAGGGTTCCCTAGGGCGAATCTTCTTCCGGGTTGAACACAAAGCTGCTATTGAGATGGGGCATTCACATTGTTAGTGGCGGAAATCTTCTTGGGACACTCATTGGAGTAGTGACCCTTCACTCCACAGTCGAAACAAGTAATCTGAGACTTGTCTTTTGCTACCACGGGCACAACATTGCTTCCAGTTCTCGGTGCAGTGTTGTTGTTGTTGTGCTTGGGAGCTGCACGGTTGAAATTGCTGGAGTTGCCAGGGTGGTTGTTGTTTCCTCTGGACTTCACATTTCCTCCGCTGCGGTTGGGGTAGCTTGGGCGAGACATTGGGGGTCGATTGTTCCGCGGGGCATATCCGATAGACAGGTTTGGACAGTACTTCTGGTGACTGCTGGATCCAGCTTGGTGCATCATCTGGCGTTTGCGGTTGTCGTTTGCTTAATTAATCTTCCCTTCCATCTGAATGGCAGATTCGACTAGCTCTTCAAGATCCTCGAAACGGATGTTGACGAGAACTGTCTGCATCTCATCATGCAGTCCGTTCAGGAATCTCTCCTTCTTCTTGGCCTCCGTGTTGATCTCATCAGGTGCATACCTGGCGAGGGACAAGAATCTGTCACGGTACTCCACTACAGTCATTCTGCCTTGCTTTAGCTCTCTGAATTCATCTCTCATTCTGGTGACTAGACCCTGCGGCACGTGAGTGCAGCTGAATTTGACTTTCAAGGCTTCCCATGTCATCACTTGACCATGATTCATCGTGCGAGTGCTGTTCTACCAAGCTCTTGCATCTCTGGCCAAATAGTGGGTGGCAAACGGAACTTTCTCGTTTGCATCCACTCCGGCGACTTCTAAGTTGTTCTCCATGGTCTGTAACCAATCATCAGCATCCAGTGGGTCTTCAGACTTGATAAAGATTGGGGGATTGGTATTCTGGAAGTTTTTGAGTTTGGATCCATGATGATCCTAATTTCCATGGTTCTGATTGTTGTGAGCCATTTGGGCGATCTGCTGCTGTGTGGCCAGATTTGCTTGGCGCTCTGCCCTACTAGCTTCACGGTCTGTAATGAGTGTCTACAAAATCTGCAGCAATGGGTCTTGCGATGAGCTGCTCCCTCCTTGGTTTCCACGAGTCATCTGAAGATTGAGATAGATAATGGGGTAAGAGGGAAAGTTCTAAGGTTCATGGTTTTGGTTTCAAAGCTAAAACTTTGAGTTTGACTTAGGTTTTGCAACTAACTTCTTTTCATTCATTCAAGCAAAGCACATGATACAAACTCACACACACCACAACAAAAGGAAAACAGATGGTTTTAAGAACCATTCTGTAAGCTAGGATATAGTGGGACCAATACTTCTCACTCCTACGATAGTGCTCTAGTGCATCTACTCATCATCGATGAAGTCAGAGTCATCATTGTCAGTGTAGAAGTCCATAGCATCATCCTCCAGATAGTCATCATCATTGCTGAGGTACGAGTGAATATCCCCTTGGATGTATTCACCTTCCTCCTCTTGTTCTTTTGCTGCAAGCTGAGCTTATTGCTCCTTGATGGTCTTCTCGAGGTCAGCCACCTTCTTGCAAAGACGGTCGATGGTGCGATCCTTCTTTGCACGTTGACAACAAAGAGACTGACGATCCTTGATGAGCAGTGAGAAAGTTTGGGCCTTCTGGGTGGCAATGGCAAGGTTGTGGTTAGCGAACTCTCTAGCATTGTCCAATTCCTTTTGTCTGTCATACAGTAGGAAGTCGAGGTTCTCCACTTCACGCTTCAACTCCAGGTGACTTGGCATCTCTAGCGGCATTCCCATAGAATCATGCCTTGCATAGTGAGCAAGCGGGTTCCTTGGATCAGGTTGACATTTTGTGCGCAGAGACGAGCGAGAGCTTCATGCATTGCCCTGGCTAATCCATCTGGCTAGTTATTCTCTCTTACGGAGAACTCAATCTTCTCGGACATTGGTGCTTCTAACTTGCCTCGAAGATCAGCAACTACCAGCCATTGTAAATCTCCTCCTGGTGGACCATTGAGTTGAGCTCCAAAGAATTCCAGATGTGGGCGCTCCAAGTACTCAGACAGTGCATCTAGATCTCTCTCAAAGATCAGTTGGCCTCCATTGCCCAACTGGTAGAACTTGATGTACTGAACTTCCATTTATAAGAATTTAGGATGAGAAAGTTAGTGAGGTGATCAAGTGTGTCAAAATTTTATGTAGTAATGTAAGAATTTTTGAGGAACATGTAAAAAAATTTGAGAGACAGAATCCCAAGGGTAAGAGAGGAAATAGATTTTCACAAATAATCACTTTGGTTTTGAAACTAAGTTTTTGTTCGGACGTCCATTCTAACGAGGGTCTCCTATGGTCAGGATGGCTCTGATACCAACTTGTCAACACCTAGATTTTTAATCCCAGATGCCTGTTATGCCATACATCGCAATCCTAGGATTACCATTTTTGTGAGACATACGGCGGGCTCAGGCGAAGTCGCGGCAGCTCCAGGGGTGGACGAAATTGACGCGGACGTCTCCTCCTTTGCTGCCGCTATCTCCGGCGAAATTCCAGCGGCTGGCTGCTCGAGCGGCTCCAGCGAGAGGTGGGGAAGGACCAGTGGAGAGAGGGGAGTGTGGGAGTGTGAAGAAATGGTGCTGGGGAGGCTCCCTTATATAGGCTCGATGAGGCGGCAGAGAAGCATGGGCGAAGCTCGTCAGTGACGACGGCACAGGGTGCTATCGGCGTGGGCAAGGTAGGCGGACGGTGGGCGATTCCCTGGCGGTCAGCTTGGGATTAATGGCAGTGCTAGGGGCGGTGGATTGCGGTCGGGAGCGTCTCACGCTCTGAGTGACAGAGGCGGTTCTCAACGTGGTTCCCGGCGGCGGTGGGTCGCGCGGTGGGGTACGGGCGTGTCTGGCGGGGTGAGGTGGTCAAGGCGGAGCGGCGCGCGCGGGCTGTGGTCGAGGGGTGGCTTGTGGCGCACTGTCGGGGACGCCGCTCTGGTGTGCGTTGTGCATGGCACATAGGCGGTGGGCGCGGGCGATGTTGGGTGGTCCAGGGGCTTGCTGGGCTTGAGGAGCGGACAAGGGGCGGTAGTGCTACTACGCCTACCTCCTAGACATGGCGAGAGAGAGAGGGGAGTGCTCCTGTGGCTTGGGCACGGTCGGCCGGCGATCATGGCCTCGGGGTGGCGCTGCACTGCTGTCCTAGGCCATTTGGTAGGTCTTTGATGGCCTGGTTGGGACTAGGGGAGACAAGGATGGCTAATGGTGCTCAAATGGCTCGAATATTTTTGATCAAAAACAATATTAGTTAGGCAGGTTTGATTCTACTCTTAAGGTGTTCGACACAATGGCCGCATGAACTCAACTTTTGAATTTTGAACTGAATTTTGGTGGAGTTGTTATTCACATGCTTAAGCATCTCTGGTTGCTAGGATTTGGCAAATTGAAATCATTTGAGTGGATTTTGAAAAAGTAGGATCTAGACATATGAAATGGATTCCATTTTCAATTGTCATTTTAAATTAGGGTTTAAATGTTTTTGCAAGATCACAAGGTGGGCCTTGGAACATCTTTACTTGCACTAGCAAGGGGTGCAAAGATCCACAATTGTTTCTGTTTGAATTTGAGTGCTAGGAACACCCAAAGTGACCTCGTTGATTAAAATGGCAAAAGTGACCATTTCCCATTTCCATTTATTAATTCTATTTGAATTCTTTTTCTTTGGATTTTGCTTGGGAATGATCTAGACGATGTGTAATTCATCTTAGAATCATTTTACAACCATTAGAACAAACAATCATGGCAATTCAAATCAATTCCTATTTAATGCAACATAGATATGCATGCTTAATTATTTAAATGAGAAAAAGTTTTTGTTAACCCTAAATTGGGTGATTTGGACCTTGATCACTTGGATTAAAGTTTTGGGATGTTACACTTATTTTGGAAAAGTAATTTCTAGTCATAGAAAATACTTAAGATTTAATATTCTCGAATTAAAATATGGGATCATGTTGACACATGTCATTACCACATATTCTAATACTTGGGAATGTGATTTAAAGTGTTGGTCATATTTTATAAAGTTTAATATTACTATTTAATACAATTAAAGTGACTAGAAATGCCGAAATAGCATTCTTTTAGTACTAGTGCAAGGTCACTACATGTAAACTTAAATGTTTTTACATATTCAGATATATCTTGTCAAATTTGATTTTTGAGAGTTGGAATCAACTCAAAAGAATTTATGGTTGATTTTTGAAAAAATGTTTGAAGGTGAAAAAGTCTCTGTCTTGTTATTTTTACTGTAGGTGATCTATAATTTCAAATGGTTTGAATCCTATGGGCTTGGATAGATATTTTGAATACCTTTCTAACAAAATTGGAATCATGCAATTTGGGAAATGGTTGGAATCCTACGGGTTCAGTGAATCTCTTTGAATAGATTTTTAAATCTACTGACAAAATCTAGTTTTAACTAAAATGGGAAAATTCTATTTGAATCTACGGGCTCTACGCGGGAAACTAAATGGGCCGACCCAACTGCACAGCGCTGGCGTAGCGGGGTACTGACAGAATGGTCCCACGCGTCAGTGAGTAAACTAAACCGAAACGGTATCTTTCAATCTGGGTCGTGCGATTAGACTAGGATCTACGGTTGTGGTTCGTCGTCTTCGGCGACTAGCTCCAGCGAGGAATGAACCCTAACGCGACAGTGGGTGTACGTGGGGGCTCACCTGGGCTCCATCTAGGGTCAGCGATGGGGGAATAACGTTGTAGACGACGGCGGTTCGAATGGTGGCCGCGGCTGCTCCTAGGCGGCTCCTAGCTCCGGTTCCTCTTCTCTGCAACAACGGGCTCCGGTGAAATTCCAGCGATGTGGTGCTCGTCTTGTCGGGAGAGGTGTGGGAGGTGTCTGAGAGAGAGGGGAGTGGAATGGTGTGGCGAATTGGAGCTGGGGCGGCCTCTATTTATACACCGGCGAGAGGGCCACAGCAGGATGGCTCGGGCTCGTCGACGACGTCGATACATGGAGATAGAAGCACGGCTGAGGGTAGGGGGCGACGTGGTGCTTCAGGGCGGTCGTTATGCAAGTGATGGCACGGCAAGGGGCGGTCCAGAATGGTCGGAAACGGTCGGTGCTCTAGGCGGAAACGGTGGCGTTCGAGATGATGCACAGTGGCTATGGTCCACGCGGCGGCGAACGGGCATGTCTAGGAGGTAGCTAGGGTCACGACGAGTGCGGGCACGCGCGGTGAGGGCGAGGCGCGGTGTGTGCGCACGTGTCAGCTTTGGTGCTCTAGCGCGCTCTCGGCATGGCAGGCAGAGAAATGGGCATGACGATCACAGGTGGTCCATGGCGTGTTTGCGGTCGAGGGGTGGACAGAGGGTGGCGGTGGATGGTTGCCTGTCTCTTGGGAATCGTGGGAGAGGGCGGCACTGGCTATGGTGAGTGGTCCATGGTCGAACGGCACGGTGAGCATCGGGCGGCGCTGCACTGGTGCAAATGGCAAAGGGGGGTTGTGTCCACTGCGTTGCTAGGCACTAAGGGAGACCAGGGGAGAGAAATGAGGGGCTAGTGGCAAGTGATCACTGCTCAAAACAGTGGAAGTTAGGCAGTGGTTTATCTATGTCTGCAAGTTGCTCGACCAAATGGCCGCATGAGATTAAGATTTGAATTTTTTAATGAAATTTGGTGAGTGTGTTTGTCACATGCTTGAGTGTCTATGGTTTCTTGGGTTTACCAAGGTGAATTGATTTGAGTGGATTTTGAAAAAAATGGTGATCTATGCATATGAACTTGATTAAATTTTGAATTGTCCTTTAAAATGATTTGGGAATTGTTTATGTTTGTTTGTAGGGTGGACTTAGGTTCACTTTTACTTGGTCTAGCAAGGGGTGAAAAGTATTGGAAAATTTTATATTATAAATCTTTTACTAGAGACACCCAAAGTGAGCTAGTGGATAATTTTGGTCAAAATGACCATTTGCTTATATGATTCATATTTTATTTTATTTTCTTTTCTTTTGATTTTGTTTGTAAATGGCCTAGATGATTTAACATTCATCTTAAAACCATTCATTATCATTTGTAGCAACCAAACATGGCAATTGCACTCATTCATACACTAATGCAATTCACACATACACTCATATTGGATTTAATAATAAAAGTTTTTGTTAACCCTAAACATGGGTAATTAGAACTTGATAATCTTGATTAATATTTTTGGGGTGTTACAATAGTGGGACAATAGAATCCGGATTTAAGTACCTTTTCAATAGTTCTCTTACCTACATGATGCCCTCCATACGGATTGCCATGACAAGCTTTCAATATTGCATTCATTTCATGGTTAGGAACACACTTCCAAATCATTTTGTCTGGTCCATGATGATATAGATACGGATCAGCCCAAAAGTAATATTTAAGATCATTAAAGAATTTCATCCTTTGATTTCTTGACATACCGCGAGGTATAAATTTTGTTGCTAGATAATTATCATAATCTGCATACCACAGATCAGAAATTTCAACGTTTGCTAAATATTCTCCTGGAAATGATTTATTAATAGGTACAGGGTTATTAATTATTCTATCCATTCTAGAGAGATGATCTGCTACCGGATTATCTTTACCCATCATATCTACTATTTGCAAATCGTATTCTTGTAGTAATAAAACCCACCTGATCAACCTAGGATTAGCATCCTTTTTCACAAGGAGGTGACAAAAGCTTGGTGATTCGTCTGAATTATTACCTTAGAATTTATGTAGGATCTAAATATGTCACAAGCAAAAATTATAACTAGGAACTCTTTTTCTGTAGTAGCATAATGTTTCTGAATCTTATTAAGAGGTCTACTAGCATAATAAATAACATTCAAATTCTTTCCGTCTCGCTGTCCCAACACATCCCCTAAAGCATAGTCGCTACCATCGCACATGATTTCGAAAGGCATCCCATTTTGGAGATTGCATGATAGGTGCTGAAAATAATTTATCCTTAAGGTTCTCAAAAGCTACAATGTAGTCATGATCTAGTAGAATGGAGTTTATTTATCAAAAAGGTTGGTGAGAGGCATAGCTATGTTAGCAAAATATTTTATAAAACGCTTATAAAAACCTGCATGTCCTAGAAACATTTTTAAGTTTTTAATGTCTTGAGGTATTAGAAGATTTTATATAGCATTTATATTGGTTTTATCTATCTCTATTCCCTTCTCCGAAACCTTATGACCGAAAACTTTACCTTCTCTTTCCATGAAACGGCATTGTTCCCAATTCAAACCAAATTTGATTGCCCGCATCTCTGCAAGACTTTGGTTAGATTGTAGAGGCAATTATCAAAGGTTGTTCCACAAACAACAAAATCATTTGTCAGAACCTCCATGGTTTTCTCAAAAAAATGATCAAAGATCTTTAGAACACATTCTTGAAAAGTTGTTGTAGTGTTACATAAGCCAAATGGAATTAATCTATAAGCATATGTGCCATAAGGGCAAGTGAAAGTTTTTTCTCTTGATCTTCTAGTTGTATGTCAATTTGAGAATAACCATCAAGAAAACATAAATAAGAATTATTACTAAGTCTTTCTAAAATTTTATCCATGAATGGTATAGGTTTATGATTTTTCTGTGTCTCGCGGTTTAGCTTCCTAAAATCAATGCACATATGATATCCTACAACGGGCCTTACAAGAACTAGCTCACCATCCTCATTCATAGCAGCATCAAGACCACCTTGTCTTGGTATGCAATGAGCTGGGCTAACCCATTTACTGTCAGAAATAGGATATATTATGCCAGCATCTAGTAAGCCTATAACCTATTTTCTTACTACTTCCTTCATTTTAGGATTAAGCCTTCTTTGTGTATCTTACGTGTTACGATAGATGGATCTATTCCTTTGATATCACTTAGTGTATATCCAAAGGTTTCACGATGCTTAACCAAAATTGAAATAAGTTTATTTGTTTCATTCTCTGATAGATTCTTGCTAATAATATATTTTCCTTGTCTAAAAACTCATACCTCATATCATCTGGAAGTTGTTTCAATTCAATTGGTGGAGGCTCTTCATCTCCTTTTCTTACCAGTTCTTCATTGTCATGTGGATTTTGTGCTTCCGGAATTGAATCAAGGTAATCATCCATGTCTCCTTTATCCTCATCATTTGGTGCTTCCTCCCAATTAATCAGGCTCCTCTCTAATTAATCTTATGGAGTACTGAAATGAATTGCTGCCATCTCGGCAACACCTCATAAAGCCTCTTCTTTAGTTTGGCGAAGTGGAATGTCATTTTTCTTCTCCAAACATCAGTAAACTAGTCTCCTTCTTATTATCAATTCGAGCTTTGGTGATGGAAATAAAAGGCCAGCCAAAAATAATAGGACAAAAACAATCTTGAGGCATATCAACAATATGAAAATCAAGGGGGTACATGAGTGATCCAATAAAGACAAAGATATTTCTGATTGCACCTTTTGGTTTTATATTGGTCCTATTAGACAATTTAATAGTAGTGTCTACCGGTTCCACATCTAGATTATTTAAATTATTGTGGAGTTCCTCATAAAGTGATGAAGGCATAATATTTATAGTGGAAATCGGCTCACAAATTCCGTATAAGAAAGTTTCTCCACAATATATAGGGGTCATTGGTTTAGAAGTTTCGTTACCCCGTACCTTACCTTCGATGAATTCTGAGGTTTCAAGGTCTAACATAACCACTTCATTGTCCACTATTTGTGCTTCCATAAGATCCTTTAATATAACATTATTTATACTGGTAGCTTTGGGGTTCCTTTCTGGTTTCTTCGGTCTCTTCTTCATTTGTTCTTCCTCTTTTTTCCTTTTCTTGACGATCCCTTGGATAGGTGTCGAGGAGAACTCTTCCATCAGAGCTCTTGCACGCTTCTTTTCTTCGAGGGGTTTATGGGGTTCCCATTCTTTAGGTACCTAGAAATGCCCTCCATAATTCTCAATAATTTTCTTTACTGAGTAAGTATCAATACCGAGGGTTTTAATCATTGTGTTTGTCATTTCCAATGAAATCATTAACACAAGCGTATTTATAAAAACTATTTGTAAAGTTTTCTTTTTCTTTAAGATTTTCCGCTGCTTCCCTCATTTTTATTATTAGATTCCAAGCTTCATCATAGGTATAAGATAGAAAACTGCCATTAGAAGCAATATCTAGATTCACACTATTTTCAATATTTAGCCCTCCATAAAAAGTATGAGTGATTAACCAATCAGGTAAACGATGATGGGGCAATTATCTAGGTAACTTTTGTACCTTAGATATCCTTCATATAAGCCGTCACCAAGATAATTTTTGAAACTGATAATAATACCTCTCATCCGGTGACCTTTGCTTTCTGAGTAATATTTTGATAGGAAATTGGTTGTCAATTCCTTCCAAGTCCTTGGTGCTTCTGCACAAAAAGATCTATACCAGTCGCAAACATTATTAGAGAGAGTTTGTCTAAACAACTTGGTTTTAACCATATCAAGATTACAGTTGTTGAAAATAAAGGAACTGAGAACATCTTCAAAGAATTGTAAGTGTCCATATGGACTGTTCATTGTTCCTGCAAATTTCTTAGAGTGCAATAGTTCAAATAATAAATGATGGATCTCAATTCCATCCGGATTTATGCTTATTGACAGCTAAAAAAGCGTCCATGGGAGAACCCATTTTCCTTACTGCTTCAAGCTAGTTTAAATGTTGAGTGTTGTCCATGATTACGGTCCTGCAACTTAAGTAAGGATTACTACAACAAAAGTAAATAACTAAAAGTAAAGTGACTTATAGCGTTAAGCTCCCCCGCAACGGTGCCAGAAAATAGCTTGATGACTGCAAGTGCACAGATCGTTTGTAGCTAGTTTTGAAATAAAATATCAATCCCACAGGGAGCAGTAGGCGAAAGACTAAAATGCTTTTAACTATAACTAAACGAAGTACTTAAGAAATAAATTTAAGATGCAAGAAAAGTAGAGTTGTTTTGGGGGTTTTGGTTGAACAAGGTAATTTAAAGTAAAGAAAAACTTAATGCAAAAGATAAGAATTGCGTGTGTAGTAGAACTTTGGAACTGTAATAGGGAAAAGGGCGTTCTCGGGGAGTGGTGGATACACCACTAGTAATTTAGACTAAGCAATCAAGATTATTACAACAAATATTCTCATAATGTGTATGTATGTGGGAGGAGCTCCATATATGGACAAATAGGCAGCAACCGCTGCTCACATCATCCTTCATAACCGGAGCTGACGAATAAACGACATCAATCGTATTATCCCACTATTAAGGGATTTCTCCCATGGCATGGACATGGCTTAATGAGTTCTCCTTGATTCCCCAAGTTAGCGCGTAAGGAATAACAACAGCTTTATAGTCACAGTAAGTGCTATCATCCCTCGGTTTACCAACAAGTAATCCCCTTCATTGAGTCCCCATAGGAGGCAAATATTGAGGAGGTGCACAAATCCCAACATCAAGATGAAGACAATTAACACATACACATAATGATGTATAACATAATAATATCTATCTCATCTCAATCACATGCTAGGGTTTCTCCATCTCCCCAAGAACTAGAGATCTACTCAAACATGGAGGCAATCAACATCATAGTAATGGTAACAATCATAGATGAATAGTACTTGTATAAATCCACAACGAGTACGGGAATTACAACAATATCTAGAGAAGGTGTAGATGGGATGGATGGAGATGGTGGTGATGCAGCGGTGGATGATGTAGATCGATGCCTTAGCCTCCCGGATTTGCGCAGGTTGAAGATGGATCCCCGGCGGATGAGTTCCCCCTCTAGATACCTTCCGGAGGTGAGGTTTCGGCGATTTCTGGATGTTCTGTATGTCGTCTCTCCGATCCAGTTGCATGGGGTGAAACTATTTGAGGAGGTGGTGGCGGCGCCAACTATACGGCTGGAAAATTTATTCCGGTCATATAGTTGGTCGTTGAACCCTCTGTCTCCTTCGATTGCTTTGGGTTTTCTTCTAGTATTATTAATATTTCCCAAATAAGAGATTTACTTTGTTTTTGACTCCTTTTCTCCTTAGTACAACTGCTCCAAGAATTGTATCCATTGGATCCATCATCCGTCCTGATCCTGGTGAAAAAAGACATAAAATGTGCACGCGAGTGCCGTAAAATACCAAGATCCTACATCTACAATGCAAAATAATAGTGTAAAACATGATGCAAATATGCACTCATCAGTACCCACAGGGCCGAGTTAACCAGGCCTGAGCCGGGATACCACTTGGCTTACAAAGGGAAGGAAGGAATCTTCTTGGTCAAATGTTTTCTCTCTCCACTGTAGCGTGAGCTCAGAGGACAGAGGGATGGACCAGCGAGTACGGGCCGACAAAGGTGATGTTTCCTATGTCGGGTGATGTTGGCTATGTCAGATGACATCGCATCGCAGAGGGGCTCAGAGAGGCTTACGCCATGACTCCGGACAACCTAGACAGAGAAAACAGGAGCACCGCTTTGCTATTTTGGGAGAGGCGTATTCTGATATTTAGAGAATATGCCTTCCATGTATGCCCTAACTTGTAACCTAGCCCCCCTATATAAGGAGAGGGAGGATCTCCAAAGGGGACATCGACCATTTTTACTAAGGGGAAACCCTAGATAGTTGTGTCGGTAGTAGAGAAGTTCATCCTCTTCCTCCCCAAGAATAGCTCAAGGAGCCCTTGTAATCCACCATTGTCAAGAGAGAATACAAACATCTGTGTGTGGAATCACACCATAATATCCCTCCTTGGATACCTCTAGTGCTCATTGGCCTCATCTTTAGCCTATACATTGCATTTGTCGTGCCACCACCACGACAGTTGGTGCCCACCGTGGGGCTAGTGGCGCTAGAAGGAGTGAAGATCCGGACGGGAAACATCATCGCCACCGGGGAACGCATCGTCTCTGTGATGGTTCTGCACTTTGGAGCGTTGGACTATGTTAGCGACAACGCTGGCAGCTTTGCCAACCGACCTCCTCCGCACAACAGCCTCTTCATCAGCCTCGGCGCGCACAAGATCTACGTGGACGTGGATGAGTCCTGCGCTCACCCACTTCATGTCGTTGAGGGAGGCAAACCACCTCTCAGCGTTGCTCGCGGCTCACATATCACTCGCCCTAGCTGCGTTGAGGTCATGATGACCGCACTTGACACAGGGAAAAACAATGAACCGGTGCCAGATCCGGACGCTAACCCAAAGGCAACTAGGTCTAGATTTCCTCCACTAGAGAGGCCAGAGAATGTGATGCATCAAGCAATAGATAGCTTAACTACTCCCATAGCACCTGTGGTAGATCTGGCTCAGGCACAGGCCGAGCTAGAGGAGACCCGACAGAAAATGTTAGCAAGGGCAAAGAAGGTAGCCGAGTTGCAGCAGTCACTGAACATCACTTTGCATGAATATGAAAAATCAAATCGTTTGGACAGATTAAAAATTAGGGGTAGAAACTTAATCACTGAGATAGGCAAGGAGTATACCCCTAAGCCCGGTCAAACGGCCACACTAGTGACATCGGGGCTGGAGAGGTATAGTAGTCCAACAAAGAACCTTAGGGCTGCAAAGGCAGCAGCATCCAAGTTAGAGGGTCTAACTGGAGAGGCTCGAGAGAGGCAGCAGGAAAGAGTAAACCACTTAGTGAGGGTAGCAAATAAGCACAATGAGGAGATACTCAAAGCAAACCCGGCGATACCAGGAGGCTCACACATAGTTCATTCGGCAAGGGGTAACCCGACAAAATCCGTTGGGGCAGCATCATCTCCTCATGATGGCCCTAGAAGAGAGGAAGTGGTAATATCAGGGAGAAAGAACAAACAAATGGTCCCGTATGACCCGGGAAGGGCAGGGAAAGGTAAAGCAGTGCAAGTGGATGAGGATCGTCAAAGTGCCAGCCGAGGTGAAGCTTGGCGAGGTAACCGTGACCAAGGCAATGTTGGTCAGAGAAACGCTGGAAACGGCAATGCCGTACAGAGTAACTCGGTGGGAGCAGGGCAAGACCCACCTCGACAACAGCAACAACAGCCACAATATGAACCTTGGCAGGAGAGAAGTGCTGGCCCGGCAATGCAACAACAATATGCTCGTCTGGGTCAAGATAGATACAATGATGGTTATTCGGCGATGGCTGATGCCAGATTTCCAAGGCCAGAGCATCATGTGATTGGATCAAGATTGGGAAACTTGAACTTGCAGCCAGGTGATGCAAGGCTGAAGTTGGACCAAATCTATAGGTCGGAGATGATTGAGGTGCAAGGTCCTCCGGGTCCAACATGCTTTGGACCTCAGATCATGAGAGAGCCACATGTGCCAAACTTTCAGTTGGATTGGGGAAAAAAGACGTATGACGGTAGTACTAAGCCAGAGGATTGGCTCATTGACTCAGTGAACATTGCCACGGGCAATTTGAGATGCGTTGTAAGATATGTACCGCAAATGTTGGAAGGACCAGCAAGGGTCTGGTTGAACAACTTACCGCCATGAAGTATTAACTATTGGATTGACTTTGACGAGTTATTCATTAACAACTATGTAAGAATGTACAAGAGGCCAAATAGGCCACAGATGCTGGCACTGTGCAACCAGAGACCGAATGAGACAGACCGGGAGTTCTTGACTCGCTGGTGCAATGTGTGCAATTCCTGTGAAGGGGTGATTGAGTCGCAAGCTATTGCATGGTTCGCCCAAGGATGTAGATATGGGAGTAAGTTGTGCCAGAGGTTGTAGAGAGATATGCCAACCACCTTGGCAGAAACAATCCGAATAGCTGATTTGTATGCGTTGGGTGATCCAACTCAACCTCGACTGATGTCTAGTGAGTCAAATGAAGAGTACTATAACTGATATGGAACCAGGTCATCCTGGCGAAATGACTTCCGAGGTAAAAGGAGGGATGATCAGCCGGATTACAGATACAGTTCACAACAAGTTGTGGCTATGGATCAGGATCAGCCAAATGCCTACGCAAACCAGCATCAGAAAACTAGAGGGCAACAGTGGACTCCGAGAAATGATGGAAAGAAAACTTGGATGCCAGAGCAGAAGAAACAATGGCAAGAAAATAAGGACAGGTTGAGATACACATATGAGTCTATGTTGGATCAGTCGTGTAAGTTCCATACGCCAAGTACGAATAACCTGATGAATCATACGACCTGGCAGTGTGAGTGGATGAGGAAAATAGAGCAAGGTGGCTTGAGGAATGCTCAAGCACCTCGGCACGATGCACCTCGCCATGATGGACCTCCCCATGATGCACCTCGGCATGATGCGCCTCGGTAGTAGCAGCAGCTCACTGGGGGAAATGGACAACAACTGATGTTGCCTCCACCTCCACCGAGGTATGAGAACCATGAGAGAAGGGATATAGTGCATCAGATATAAAACCAGCAACATCAGGACCAAAGGTATCCCGGCAATGACGGGAGAAATGAATACAGAGAACATCACCAGAGCTACTGTGTGTTCACCACTCAGGAAACTGATAGAAAGAGCTTGCAACACCGACATATGGAGGTGAATGCAGTTATGCCGGCTGTGACGAGGTATATGCCTTGGGTGGATCAGGAGATAACTTGGAACATCAAGGATCACCCCAAGATCATGCTGAGTCCTGGATCATATGCGCTAGCATTGGGCCCGACGTTCATTGGGCCGAATATCAACGTGAGATTCTCCAAGGTGCTGATCGAAAATGGCAATAACATTAACATCATGTACAAGGACACCATGCACAAGTTGGGAATATTTGAGAACATGCTCCAAGCAATGGGGACAACTTTCCACGGCATTGTGTCGGGTATTTCCTATGAGCCCATTGGCAAGGTCCGAGTTGATGTGTTATTTGGCACAAGGGATCACTGTCGGATTGAGAATTTGGAGTTTGAGGTTGTGAACTTGGAAAGTGCGTATCACGCGTTACTTGGCAGGCCTTCTCTCAACAAGTTTATGGCAAGTACTCACATCAGTGACCTGAAGATGAAATTGCCTGGGCCAAATGGAGTAATCACCATAACTGGGGACTTCAGGCGTTCCATTGAGTGTTCCTCAGCCAGGTCAAACTTGGCCGACCACTTGTGATTGCATAAGAGAAAAGGAGAATCCAAGAGGTGACAACATTGGCTCAATCCATGCAGATGCATATGCCGGCGCTAAGTAACCCGCACGGGAGTGTTTCGTTTCAAGCAACAAAGGATACGAAGAAAATGCCTGTTGATGATCAGTTCCCAGAGCGCACCATAACCATTGGTGCCGGATTAAGCGACAAATAGAAAAGCGAGCTCGTCCACTTCTTCCATGAGAATCGAGATATCGTTGCTTGGTCCACACAGGATCTGCAAGGTGTACCAAGGCATTTGGCCGAGCACTCTTTGCATGTGAGACTCGAAGCTAAGCCGGTGAAGCAACCTCTTCGCTGCTTCGCCGAAGACAGGAGAAAGGTGATTGGTGATGAGATATCTCTGCTCCTTGTAGCTGGGTTTATCATAGAAGTACTCTATCCGGATTGGCTATCTAATCTGGTGCTTGTGGAAAAGAAAAAGGATGATCTGAATGTAGCAGTGGTGTGGTGCATGTGTATTGATTACACAAACCTAAATAAGGCGTGTCCAAAAGATCCATTACCACTACCAAGGATAGATCATGTCATAGATTCGACTGTTGGGTGTGAGTTGTTGTCATTTGTAGATGCGTATTCTGGTTTCCACCAGATACCACTGAACCCAGATGATCAAATAAAAACTGCTTTCATCATCCCATATGGGGCTTATTGCTATCGCACCATGCCATTTGTCTTGCGTAATGCATGAGCAACGTATTAGAGGTGTATGCAAAAATGTTTACATGATCAGATTGGGAAAAATGTCCAAGTATATGTAGATGATGTTGTGATAAAAACTAAGGAAATCAAAATGCTCCTTGATATCTGGCAAACATTTACGAACCTAAGGAGGTTCCGAATGAAGCTTAACCCGGAGAAATGTACCTTCGGTGTGTCGGCTGGGAAGTTACTCGGTTTTCTCATGTCCAGTCGAGGTATCGAGGCCAACCGTACTAAAATCCAAGCCATATAAAGAATGGAACTGCCGAAGTGCCTTAACGATGTGCAAAAGTTCACTAGTTGCCTGGCATCGTTAAGTCGGTTTGTATGTCGGCTGGGAGAGAAGGCATTGCCCCTCTACCAGTTAATGAAAAAGGCAGATAAGTTCGTCTGGACACCGCAAGATGATAGCACATTTCATGAACTGAATAGGATGCTAGCCTCTGCACTAGTATTAGCCTCGCCACTATCCAAAGAGCCAATGTTGCTCTATATAGCTACGACCAACTGAGTCGTAACTTCCATCTTAGTGGTGGAGCGTGATGAAGAAGGTAAGTCGGTATAGAGGCCAATATATTACCTGAGCGAGGTATTGTCCACTTCGAAGCAGAACTACCCTCACTACTAGAAAATGGCATATGGTGTGTACATGGAAGCTAAGAAGCTCAAGAACTTATTTGAAGAACACCTCATAAAAGTGATATGTGAAGCACCCATATCTGAGATAATGAGTAACAAAGATACAAGTGGCCGTATTGCAAAGTGGGCAATTGAGTTAGCCCCATATGCACCACAATTTGATAAAAGAGATGCCATAAAGTCTCAAGCAGTAGCGGATTTCTTCGTGGATTGGGCCGAGATGTAGTACGAACCACCTTTGCTGGACTACAACTTTTGGAGATGCACTTTGATGGGTCAAAACTGAATGAAGGATTAGGGGCCGGGGTAGTACTTACCTCGCCCAATAAAGATCAACTGAAATATGTTCCCCAGATCCATTTTTGAGCATCAAATAATGTGGCCGAGTATGAAGGACTCGTGCATGGACTTAAAGTGGCAAAGGAAGTTAGGATACTTCGGATACAATGCTTTGGTGATTCGGATTTGGTGGTGCAGCAAGTATCTGGTACGTGGGATGCCCTAGATGCAAACATGGCCATTTATAGATTTCATGTCCAAAAGATATGTGGGTATTTTGAGGGATGTGAATTCCATCATGTAACTCGGCTTGAAACTGAAGCAGCCGATATACTATCTAATATGGGTCATCTTGGCAGCCAATCCTGCCAGGAGTTCCTTTGGAGCATTTGAGAAAACCATCTACCACACCTTCACCAAAATCCGAGTCAATCTATGTCCTGGCGCACTCTGGATCAGAAGCTACCCCTATGGATATAGACTGGGGTAACACCTCATCAAACCTGAGGACTACCTCGGCAAACCCGGGGACTGCCTCAGAGAACCCAGGGAGTTATGTCAGTGGATGCAATGGAAATTGATGACGTACTTTTCCCAGTTCATGTTGTACCAACATGGGCAAAGCCAATATTTGAGTTCTTGAAAGATGGACTTTGCCAAGTGATGAGATACTTTCAAGGAAAGTTCAGAGGAGAGCAAAAGCGTACACCATTATCAATGCAAAATTATACAAGAGAAGTGTCACTAGTGTTCTGCAGCGATGTGTTAACCCGAAAGAGGGGCTGGACATCCTCCGAGATATACATCAAGGGGAATGTGGGCATCATGCCTCATCCTGAGCCTTAGTGGCAAAAGCTTTCTGGCATGGATTTTACTGGCCAAGTGCCTTGGAGCAAGAAGAAGATCTTGTAAGGAAATGCAATGGCTGTCAGAGATACGCCACCAAGACGCACATGCCAATGTTGGGACTGAAGGCTATACCAATCACTTGGCCATTTGCTGTGTGGTGTGATGACCCACAAGTATAGGGGGTGTATCGTAGTATTTTCGATAAGTAAGAGTGTCGAACCCAACGAGAAGCAGAAGGTGCTGGCTAGTGGTATGGATCAAAAATTCTCTGCAAATACTTAGCAAATGAATTTTTAGGGGTTTTTGATAAAGCAAGTAAACAAAGTACGAGTAAATAAAAGACAGTAGGAATAAATGCAGCAACTGGCCCAATCCTTTATGCAGCAAAGGACAAGCCGGTTGTATTACTTAAGATGACCAAACGTTCTCGAGGACACATGGGAAGACTATCAAGTACTTTCGCTTCATGTAGTTGATTAATCCTCTCTAGCTTGCTAAGTGTTGTGTGGGTGAACCTATGCTAATGTACCGACCTTCCTAGGACTAATACATACTTGTGATTATACCCCTTGCAAACATCCATAAGTACAAGAAAGTAATTAAGGTAGAAACCTAACCACAACTTTAAACTCTAAGACCCTTACGCCCCTTGTGCAATGGTTTCCTAACGGGGGTTCAGGTTTCTGTCACTCCGGAAACCCCTACGATTAGTAGAGAAATACACAATGCATTCCCCTAGGCCCATATAGGTGAAGTGTCATGTAGTCGACGTTCACATGACACCACTAGAAGAAGTACACCACAACTTAAATATCAAACTATTGAATCTTTCTCAACACAACTCCACTACTAACAACATGACTTCTCCCATGTCCTCAAGAACAAAACGAACTACTCACAAGACATCATATGGATCATGATCCGAGATGGAATAATGATGTATAACAATCTGAACATAAACAATAATTCAACGGTTCACTCAATAGCATCAACTACAAAGAGTAATCAACACCAGGAAAGTTTCTCCTATGAACTATGCAAGATTCAACTCAATTGTTACAGCAATATGGAGATGGTGATGAGGGTGCTGATGGTGATGATGGTGGTGGTGATGATGATGATGATCCCGATGAAGTCCAGCTTGATGGTGGTGTTGATGGCGATGATCTCCCCTCTCCGGGAAGGAATTTCCCCGGCAGAAATCTGTCTGCCGGAGAGATCTTTCTCTCTCGGTGTTTTCCGCCCCGCAGAGGCGGCGGAATCTTTCTATGGTCGCTCCCTGAGTCTTAGGGTTTCGGGAGGATAATATACGCCATAGGGGAGTGCCAGGGGTGGACTAGGGTGGCCACACCACCTAGTGGCGCGGCCTACGCTGGCCCGCGCCAGGGGTTGGTGTGGGCCCCCTGTGGCCCATCTCGAGCCCCCTTCTGCCTTCCTTCGTATTCTGGAAAAATAGGATTTTCCGTATATTTTCCCGGATTTTCTAATCTTTACGAATTTTGCCTCCAAACAGCACCTTTTCCATCAGAATCCTGACTGCAGCGGTCCATGCTCCAAAAGTCATCAACCATGCAAAAACAGATGAAATAACATAAGTATCGCCTCTCAATACGAAATATATCAATGGATAACATTGAATTATGACATAGAATAGTGATGCAAAATGGACGTATCAACTCCCCCCAAGCTTAGACTTCACTTGTCCCCAAGCGAAACTGAGCTCAATAAACATGGCCTCAGGTTTATGGAGTGAAGAGACGATAAAAGAATACGGACAAGAAGCATCACATTCATCAAATACATAGATCATAATAGAAGACAACTCACTATTATATAACTCAACTTGTAATGGGTAAAGGAAACACAATAAAGATACATAAAGTAAATCATAATTAGTAATGGCAAACTTAGCTCTTGGTTGAAGAATAGTTGATAATTTGTTGGAGTTCACAAATAACTGATTTTCAATGATAGCTTTCAAAGTAGTAAACATCAAGATAAGAGCAATGTGCAAAACAAGGAACATAAGAAACATGATTTGAATAAATCATCATATGAATGAATGAAACATAACAACTCAAAATACTTGCTGAGATAGAGAGGAATAGGTTTACTGACTCAACTAAAAAGTAAAAGAAGGAAGCAGGGATTGCAAGTCTCATAAAGAGCTCCCAAAATTTATGATACTTACTACCTTCCAGCTCTCATTGCCCCTATCATAGGCATATTTTGGTGATTAAGGTTAAAGTGACACAACTAAGAGGATATGCTTGACAAGTTATAAATTGAAGTCCCATGCCCCTTACTTATGAGTACCGAACCTCATGCTACTCAACTTCAGTCACGAGTAAGCTCTTGTCATTGTAAATACACATGTATCATTGAGAACCGCCAATGGGGTACCCCTTGCACATGACACAAGAGCTATCCCATAATCAAAATGACAAGGCAAGCAGACAGTGAGCATCTCAGCGATCTTTTTATTTGCTATTTGCATAGGTTTTTATTGAGGATGTTTAATAGGATGCTCACTATAGTTATGCTGCAAGTTTCCACCATGATTAGGCATGGCTTAGGCTAGCAGCCCAGGCGTTTCTCTAACACACATATAAACTCCATGATCTTACAAGTTTCACTTTTATTTCACACCGCCGGGATCCATAAGCAAAAGAACATGATGTCAACTAGGTACAAGTACCAATGAAGTGTTGAAAGCGGTCCCCATGATACATGGTTCTGCTAACTTCAACTCATAAAGCGCAAGCATATACGCAACAAAGAAGGACCCAATGATTCAAGTTTATTAAATGCAAGAAAGTAAAGTGTGCCATCAAGTTCGTGAGAGCTTTAATCACTAATTTTCACATAACAAGTTTAATTTGGGAGGTAGATAAAACAAGAATTTACTTGGAATAGCAATAATGCCACTAGGTAGGTATGGTGGACACAAATGGCATGGGTTTGGTTTAAAGGAGGTGGTTGCACGAGAAGAATTCCCTCTCAGTACAGGTTTTTGGCTAGCAAGGCTGGGTAGCAAGTATAAGAGTTGAAGGAAACAAACAAGCATACAAGTGATAAAGACAAACATGCAATCTTCCTTGGAAGCACAAAAGATCTTAACTAGAGAATACTAGATTTATGAGCAAATCAAGAAAGAAAGATGATGAAATTATTTTTCTTTAGAGTACTTCTATCTTTTTCATTCAACTCTCAAAAATAGTGTTGCTACTGACCGAGCCAGGTTTGCCAAAACCAACTAAATTAACTCAATGATCCCAAAGTGATACCTATACTAACAACAAGATCAATCATATAACCACGAATTGAAAACTAATATAAGCTATGAAAAAGAGTGAATGATAGAACTTCTCATTAATATTCCATAACGGCAACTCACACCAAGGGACACATATCTAACGAGAGAGGGGACACTTCCATAATGCAAACCATACTACATAATAACTTCTCTATTCATGATATGACTCTACTAATAAGGTAAAAAGATAGAAGATAGTGATGTGATACCGCGGCACTCCCCCAAGCTTGGAACAAACCAAGGGGATGCCAAACCTGATGACGAATTATTCCTTCGGTGGTGGTGGTAATATTTTCTTAGTTGACGTGAGGTAATCTTCCAGCATCTTGAGAAGCCTATTATTCTCCCATTGAAGCATGTCCACCTTCCTCCTCAAGTCTTGGTACTTATTGCAAAACTCCTTAGTGACTCGTAGGGCTTCCGTTGTTGTAGGGCAAGTGACTAAAGGTACCAGCCCCTGCCTAGGGTCTTGGAGATCTTCCTCCATAGGTTCCTTCCCCTTATCCTTGGCGGACACCATTGTGCTTCTAAACCTTCAAAGAGTATGTCCTGGCAGAAACAGATCGAAATGAAAACACGCCGAAAACATGATACATGAACCTCGGGAGATCCGGGAGATTATATATTACGAAGTTTCATAACAAAAGGAAATTACTGGGAGAAAACGAGTGAGAGGCGGAGTCCGGGGTGGACTCACCACCTGGTGGTGCGGCCTGAGGAGGGCCCGTGCCACAGGGTGGTGTGAGCCACCCTGGCTCCGTTTCCGTCCCTTTTTCGCTTCGTAGCTTTCCTTATTGGCTAAAAACTTCAAAAATATAGTTGGATAGTATTTTCACGGAACTTTTCTTACCAGAACTGTTACCTATTTGAAAACGGACTTTGCAGGTCTCTGAATTTGGTATTTAGTGGATTCTTCCGGAGAACCACTTGAATCATCAGTATCTTCATCTTCGTACACTTGTTACTTGAGTCATCAAACCCTTATTTTCCTTATTACACCATTATCTCCACTTCCTGGAAATTTCTTTCACACAAAACTTCACACAGTTCTTATTAGCAACATTAATATAAGTGAAGTGATAAAACCGTTTGAGTCCAATTTCAACTGAAAACCATCAAAACATAAGCTATTGTAGCAACTCCTTCCGAAAACCCAAAAGAATTCAAAAAGAAATCGAATAAAGAAGCAAATGCAAGAGTGGCAAAATCTGTCAAAACAGACCAGCAGGTAAAGATCATTTTTTTCTAAAATCTTCTGTTGCTCAAATCAAAAAGTGGAAAACTAACGAAAGTTAAATAACAACCTGGGGCAGAAGCACAAAAAATTACAGCTCAATCCTACATATAGAGATCTCTCACGAATTTTTATAGTGAACCACAAAAATCTGTTTCGGGACAGCAACTTCCCCAAATCTTACTTCTCTCTCATTAGAGATTGATCTTGACACAAAAACCAAACAAAACGGATAAGGAGAGGTTATTACTGTATTAATAACTTCCAAGACTCAAAGAAACAAAAACAAACTGAAATCAAAAACAAATTGGGTTGTCTCCCAAAAAGCTCTTTCTTTATAATCATTAAGATGGGCATGATGATTTTGAAGATGCTCACATAGGAATATGAATTAAAGTGAAAGAGAGCATTAAGAAGAAAAAATACACATGTTTAAGTCTAACCCACTTCCTATGCAAGGGAGTTTTGTAAATAAACAAGTTGTTGAAACCAAAGCCTACTTGCATAACAAGGCAAAAGAAGTGCAACATAAAAACTTTCATCATAAAATGAGGAAACTTGATATTATTGAGATGCAGAAGAACACTTTTCCCTCTCTCATAGTAACTTTCAGTATCATGCATAAACTTGCCAATATAGCTATCACAAGGACCATCGTAACAATGATCACTTATTCTAACAGAAAACACAGGAATACTAGCTCTCATAACACTACTATGTGAAACAATATTAGAGGTATCCTTACAAAGGATATAGTGTCCCTCTTCTTCATATTTAGTAACAAAGTCTTTCACATTTTCTATTATAGGTTCATCAACCATTTGTTTATCAGGTTCAACGGCTTTGATTATACTTTCATTAACCATACTAGTTATCATAGAATGTTCCTTCATCTTACATGGGAAAGGGATTTTCTCAATGTAAGGTTTAGGTAAGACATGATTAGCAGTATAAACTTCAGTATTTCTTGCAGGAACACTCTTAGCAATATCTTTATAAGGTTCATGATACTTATTCCACTTCTTTTTAGGAACTTCAATATACGAAGAAAAAGCCTTAAAATAAGAAGCAATAGCTTGAGAGTCTAGACCATAAGCATTTTTAATATTTTGAAAGTCATCAGTTCCCATAAAAGATTGAATGCATTCATAATCATAATTTATACCTGACTTTCTACCTTTGTCATTCTCCCAAGCTTCAGCATTGTCTTGAATACGGTCCAGAAGATCCCATTTAGCTTCTTCTCCCATGCGAGTGAATGATCCAGCACAAGAAGCATCCAATAAATCCTTATCATGTAGAGGGAGCCTTGCATAAAAGTTATTGATAATAATATTGTTGGGGAGCTCATGAAGGGGACATTTGAGCATTAGTAACTTCAATCTCCCCCAAGCTTGAGTTGTACTCTCTCCATCAAGGGGCCAAAAGTTGTATATTTGATTCCGATCTTTATGAATCTCACTAGGAGGATAAAACTTTGAATAAAAGAGAGGCAATATTTCCTCCCATTCCAGAGCTTGACCATTCTTCAACAGCTTATACCATTCCTCAGCTCTTCCTTTCAGCTATAATGGGAATAACTTCTTCTTAACTTGATTTGTAGTAATACCTGCACACTTGAACAACCCGCATAATTCGTGTATAAAGAGTAAATGATCATCGGGAAGGACAGTTCCATCCCCAACATAGTAGTTATCCATAACACGATCAATAATTCTTGTAGGTATTTTAAAAATATCATTCTCAGCAGGTGGTCGTTTATCTACTACCTTAGCAGTGGTAGTAGCATTACCAAATAATTAACTCAGTGAATTATCCATAACAAAAATAAAGCAACTAACATAAGTAAACAATAGTCACAGTAGAAGTTTCCTTTACCAGTTCCACTCTCCAATAACACTTCACTCCCCGGCAACGGCGCTAGAAAATAGTCTTGATGACCCACAAGTATGGGGGTGTATCGCAGTATTTTCGATAAGTAAGAGTGTCGAACCCAACGAGGAGCGGAAGGTGCTGGCTAGTGGTATGGATCAAGAATTCTCTGCAAATACTTAGCAAACGGATTTTTAGGGGTTTTTGATAAAGCAAGTAAACAAAGTATGAGTAAATAAAAGACAGTAGGAATAAATTCAGCAAGTGGCCCAATCCTTTATGCAACAAAGGACAAGCTGGTTGTATTACTTAAGATGACCAAACTTTCTCGAGGACACATAGGAAGATTGTCAAGTACTTTCGCTTCATGTAGTTGATTAATCCTCTCTAGCTTGCTAAGTGTTGTGTGGGTGAACCTATGCTAATGTACCGACCTTCCTAGGACTAATACATACTTGTGATTATACCCCTTGCAAACATCCGTAAGTACAAGAAAGTAATTAAGGTAGAAACCTAACCACAGCTTTAAACTCTAAGACCCTTACGTCCCTTGTGCAATGGTTTCCTAACGGGGGTTCAGGTTTCTGTCACTCCGGCAACCCCTATGATTAGTAGCCAAATACCCAATGCATTCCCCTAGGCCCATATAGGTGAAGTTTCATGTAGTCGACGTTCACATGACACCACTAGAAGAAGTGCACCACAACTTAAATATCAAACTATTGAATCTTTCTCAACAGAACTCCACTACTAACAACATGACTTCTCCCATGTCCTCAAGAACAAAACGAACTACTCACAAGACATCATATGGATCATGATCCGAGATGGAATAATGATGTATAACAATCTAAACATAAACAATAATTCAACGGTTCACTCAATAGCATCAAGTACAAAGAGTAATCAACACCGGGAAAGTTTCCCCTATGAACTATGCAAGATTCAACTCAATTGTTACAACAATATGGAGATGGTGATAAGGGTGCTGATGGTGATGATGGTGGTGATGATGATGATGATGATGATCCCGATGAAGTCCATCTTGATGGTGGTGTTGATGGCGACGATCTCCCCTCTCCAGGAAGGAATTTTCTCGGCAGAAATCTCTCTGTCGGAGAGATCTTTCTCTCTCGGTGTTTTCTGCCCCGCAGAGGCGGAAGAATCTTTCTGTGGTCGCTCCCCGAGTCTTAGGGTTTCGGGAGGATAATATACGCCAGAGGGGAGTGCCAGGGGTGGACCAAGGTGGCCACACCACCTGGTGGCATGGCCTAGGCTGGCGCGCGCCAGGGGGTGGTGTGGGCCCCCTGTGGCCCATGTCTAGCCCCCCTTCCGGCTTCCTTCGTCTTCTGGAAAAATATAATTTCCCGTATATTTTCCCGGATTTTCTGATCTTCGCGAATTTTGCCTTCAAACAACACCTTTTCCATCAGAATCCTGACTACAGCAGTCCATGCTCCAAAAGTCATCAACCATGCAAAAACAGATGAAATATCATAAGTATCACCTCTCAATATGAAATATATCAATGAATAATAGTGAATTATGACATAGAATAGTGATGCAAAATGGACGTATCATGGTGCTTAGATGGTGGGAGCATTTAAGCCAGCGAAAGGAAATATGACCCATATATTGGTCATGGTAGACAAATTTACAAAGTGGATTGAAGTGAAGCCAATCAGAAAATGTGGTGGATCTACAGCCGTAACATTTCTCAAAGATATTATTCTGAGATACGGTTATCCTCACAGTATATCTGATAATGGTACTAATTTTGCTGAAGGAGCATTTGCACGATTCTACCGAGATAAGAAGATCCAGCTAAATGTTGCATCAGTAGCCCACCCTGCATTGAACGAACAAGTGGAAAGATCCAACGGACTAGTTCTATCCGGGATAAAACCCTTGGCTCATTGAGCCACTTCAAAGATTAGTAGGGTGCTGGATAGAAGAACTACCAATGATACGGTGGAGTTTAAGAACAACTCTGAATCGATCAACAAGCTATACCCCATTCTTTCTGGTATATGGTGCAGAAGCTGTATTACCAGCCGACATAGAGCATGACTCGCCCAGGGTCGCCCAATACACAGAAGCCGAAGTGCAAGAAGGCTGGCAAAATGTTGTTGATCTGCTGGAAGAAGTGAGAGAACTGGCTTTGTACAGATCCTCCATATATCAGCAAAATCTCCCACGCTACCATAGCTAGAAAGTAAACCCCCGAGTCTTCCGGGAAGGTGATCTAGTAATTCGGCTGGTGCAGCGCACTGCCGGTGACATGGGTATACCCTACAGGTACTCGAGTTTGGTATATACGGCCTGGATACAGCAGAAGCCCATGGCGTTACCAAGGCCCAATATAGAATTCGAGTGGCCCATGGAATCTCGATTGCTTACGAGACAAGAAGAAGCTTAGATAAAAAGTTCAAAGGAAAAACCCTAATATCTAACCGACTCGGCCTGCTACCTGAGACCTAGCCTATCTATATAAAGGCTAGGAGGGGCGGCGAGGAGGACACACGCAACCCTAGTTTCCACAACTCCCACCAGATTGCATCTGTGCGCCCCTGTAATCTTCGATTACTTCGTTAATTCCTAGAGCAGACAAGCAAGAGTAGGGACCTCTACGAGGCCTGAACCTGGGTAACACTACAGGGAATGTGCTAACTAGTGACCCCAAATATTGTTCACTGAAAGGTCATAGTAATCCATCTATGACCTTTATATGACCAAAATCAGTAGGTCACATACCGAGGGTCACTATAGACAGCTGAAGACCTTTTTTTAAATTGGTCATAGACAGCTATGACCAAAACAGATGGTCATAGTGTTTATGACCAAAAATTTGGTCACGAGCAATCTGGCCTGTCCATATAAGCCAATCCCACGTGGCATCCAACGTGGCAGGAAATTCAGCCTAGTCCTATTCAGTTCTATAGAGAGGCCAGGCCCAAAATACCAGCCCATTTATTTAGTGAACTTTGTTCCGGTTTGGCCTTTCTATTTCTAGCACACGGCCTTTTTACAGTCCATTTTATTTTTGGGTATTGGCCTTTTACCATTCCATTTCCTTTTAACCATTGGCCCTGTTACATTACAAATCATTTTAAATTTCAAAATTCTAATGTTATTTTTTGGATATTCGATTGGGTCAAGGCCTTTTAATAGCCCATTTACTAGATCTAGTAATATTTGGGCCTTTTCCAGCATGTTTCTCAGCACATCACATATGAAATCAGCAGTAAATAATTATAACACATATCAACAGCAGTAATTTATATTTCCACATCATCACAGGTTCATAGTTTCACGAAAATACATACATCCATCTCACAGGTTTATGACTAGTTTATAGAACTAGTACACACAACTAGGCCAACACAGTTCAACAAAGTACCAAAATGGAGCAAACCTCCAAACAACTCCAGAAGTACCAACATGATCTAAATAATGTTAGAGCAATACTGCTCTTCGTTGATTGGTTCTACGAGCTTCCTTGAATTTATTTCCTAGGCCTTGGTAGCGCAGCCGCCATGTGATCATCTTCTCGCCAACTTCCTCTTAGTACAGGAGCTCCTTCACAACTAAACACAAAACCACAAGTGGACAGTCAATATTTTGATATACATTCGGCTCGTCTATTTGAATAGTATACACAGTTGGAAGATGGATCTATCTACAGAACAAAGCAAAGTGTTCTTTCATGGCAGCATGAGTAGTTTGACAGTATCAATGCAACATAAAATAGATGCGGTGCAATTGAACACTAGATCATAGACCATTAAAGAAACTTGTACCATTGAAAACCTAACTTTAGATAAATATAAATTCTAGCCACAAAATCACTTACAATAACTTACACGTAGCGGCCACCTCCCCAGCTTTGGCAGCGGTGCAATCGTTGTCTCTAATATGTATGCAGTATAATAAGAACATGCTTGCAATATTACTACTGATAATATTACTACATTGACAGTAGGAGTAAATGACAGTCATGAGTTCAAGGAGTAATTGGCAGTAGGAAAACCAACTGCTCAAACTACAATATGCAAAGATACCATTCGATCCACCCAAATTACTATGACACTTTGCATACACTTCTGCAAAGAATTGCACAGATTCAAGCAAACTACAGATTTATATACTTCAACTAAAATAGAAAAGGCTTCTACTGTAAACAATAGTTAATCTAAAGTTGCATAGTGTATTACTGTGAACCTTAACAATATGATAGATAAAAACACACCACACAAAGGAGCAAGAAACAAAGCAAGAAAGCAGATAAAATTCTAATTGCAGGAACTAGCTTAGATAGCATATCACAATATCCCCCAAGAAAACCGTAGAAAAACCATAGCAACAAGATCTTGAGAACACGCCCACAATTCTTGATGTCTTCTTGCTGTACACAGATGCAGTGAACTCAATGCGGCAAACGAGGTGTCATGGTTGGGGTTGATGCGCTATAGCACACAGGAAATCATCATGCCCCCTCAGGCCTGCGAATAAACAAAAAGCTTACAATAAGCCAACGAATTTTACAAAAATAACTGTTTACTTGGGTTTGTATAGGGGTTTCCATATATATTTTATTATTATATTAATTAGCATTGCTAATGGAACAACTATTTTCCTAAATATATTGCTTCATGCAAGAGAAAACTAGTTAGCATGCATAGAGGAAAATGAACGAGGTAGTGAAGTCTAAAAGCAAGCAAGGTAATCAACAGTGTGTACATATAAAACTGATGTTTACAAAGGGAAGATATAAATATGATCAATTAACAAGCAACAATAACATGGAAATATCTAATGTTCCTTGAATTACTACATCTTAACTATGCAGCCAACAGAAATAAACCTCACATCTTTTGTCCATATGTTATTAATGTAACTACCTCGGTGAATTACGCTCTTAGTTAATGCCTGGATGAACGAAAGTGGTTAAAATAGTACGGCGGGGCCCAGGGCCACTCACGGTAGACCTTTCGGCCGTCCTAACCACTTTCAGACAACGGGACAAGAACGAGCGGCGTAATCGGCAGGCGAAGGGATCAACTACATACACAAGTGAGTATGTATGCAAGCCACATACAACAGTCCTCAGAGCCATTCCATCTAAAAGAAATAGAAATATTGCAACGCCATACGGCAAGATCCAAATGTCCTAGATAGAGATAATAATTTAGGATAACTCCTCATACATCATGCATCAGAGTATCAGGCGGAAGCGGAAAACAAGATCCGAGTACGGATAAGAAGTAAATTGGCATAAGATGCCCCATAAATAAACACATCCCGCCCACAGATCACACGGATCCCCGTTCCCGGAATCTCTACACCGAATGATCGTTGCCAACATCATCTGTCTCTTCCACCCAGTATCCATCTTGCGGGTACACCTGTTCATCTGAATCAAACAATTTATCGTGTGAGACCCTAGGGGTACTCAGCAAGTCTTTATGCCACTAAAGGGGACACAACCTGGGGTGACGCAATTGCAGCAAAAGATAATACCTAACAATTCTATAGAGACTCGCTAACCTTCCGCCTAACCAATGATAGACGGAAGTCCGTGAATTAAGAACAACAGTTATAACAGTATAATTAACAGATCCATCCTCCTCCTCGCTTACCAACGAGGAAGCGGACGAACAACCCCCATCATCCGTTGGCAGTTTTATTAACCATTCCATGAGTATTACACTATTTACTAGTCAAGTACTTAGTCAATTTAAATGCGGTACTTTAGTTATACTTGTCTATGATCGAGAAACTGTGCTCCAAGTCGTCCATAACCGCAGACACGGCTTTCAGAAAGATTTACCCTACAGGGGTGCACGAATAGCAACACACACTCGATCAACCTCAGAAAAACCAAATCAAAACCCAACGAGGCATTCACGACAAAGCAATCACAGGATTCAGAAACATTTCAGGGGGCCACCCCATTAAGCTACCCGCAACGAAGTTGGCCGGCTCCGAGACGGACCCAAGGTTTGTGTGGACGGCGGTAAACAACTGGGAACCCGAAAATGTGACTGGGCTTGTCGATACAGCGAAAACGTGTCACGATCCAAAACAGTACAGGTGCTCCTCGCACAATCTTAAATAAAGCAGTAACATGGCATAAGTACAAAATAGTAATAAAGCCCCAAACTAATTGTGGCCCCAAGAAATAAGAATGAATCAAGCTCTGGCCTAGGGGGGTCCATAAGGCCTCCCGGATGTGGATAGTGCGAATAAACAAGGAACAGGAATCAAGTACTCGGGGTCCTACGGGACACAAGTGAGCATGAAAAACCAAATAGCGGATATTGCTCACCGGTGCCTCTTTCATTAGTTATCCCATTACTACTCAGGTTAAGTTGTTTAGGTACCTCATTATTCCTCAGACACTCACATACCCTACTCATGCTTTTCTACGACTCACATGGCTCAAACAACTCCTGTAGTAATGGCTCATGGGACCGGAACAAGCTTGATGTGGTTTAAAAGTAAGGGCTATGCAGTACTTGGGATTCAATTTAATGCAATCGCGACTCAATGATGCAAGAATAAGATAGAGGCAATAGGTACTGTATGTATGCAAGCATGTGGTAGTGCTTGCCTGGCAGCTCAGTTGAAGCGAGAGATGGATCTGGGTAATACTCCTGTGATTCCTGGTAATTCTCCTGCTGGGCGTCTATTCGCAGAAGAACCAAACAAACAAGGGCCAACATAAACAAAGTGCACAAGCATAGGAATTAAAATGCAACAAGCAACCAAGCATGCCATGATGAATGATGCACAAATTTACATGGCATTAAAGTAGCATGGCAAAGGTGAGGTGTGGATACAAGGAATAAAGCATTTTATTGTTTATTAATCCAAGTTTTATTGTCATAAACAGTTCAGATTTTAAATGACAACATGATGCATGCTTCAATTCAGAACAAGGACTGCATAAATAGAATGGGCTCGTCGCGCTGATCGATTTAGACATATTATTTGCCAAATTTGGAGTTATAAAACAAAAGTTATTAATTAAATAAGGAAAAGGGCATTTTATTGTAATTTTAATCATCTCGAAATTTAAAGTGTTCAAAATATATTTTGAAGGGCATATTTGAATCCCTCACATTTTTCTGATTCCAAAACATATATTACATGCAAGATTTTGATTTGTATTTTGAAAATTATTTAAATCTGATTTGAATTTGAATTTAAATAAATTTGGAAAAGATTCAAATAAAAACAGACTCAGGGAATTACTTTTCTCACCCAGGCAAAATCAACCCCAGACACTGACAGGTGGGCCTTTGTGCCGACTAGACCACGCGCGGGAAAAACTTTTGTCACCGCGGGCTCGCCTAGCCACTGTGACTACGGGGTGGGCCAACTGGCGCAGGCCCGCGTTTCAGCGGTCAGCGAGACAGGGGCTGACAGGTGGGGCTGGGGCTGGAGCGCGGGTTGCGGCCGGGAAAAGCCGAGGGGTTTTCTGCAAAGGTGCTAGCGCGGCTGACTGGTGGGGTCGCTAGGAGCGCGGGTCGCAGGAATTAAACAGGTGGGGTTTTTTTTGAAAATGACCACGGGCCCGGTACTGCTTATCGTTTTCCTTCGTCTGGCAAGGAAACGCGACGCGCGGCGCGAGCGAGGACTCGAACCCGGGTCGCGGGAGTGCGCGCGGAGGGGCTAGCCGGTGCGGTAGGGTGAGGGGAGTTGACAGGGAAGGGGCGGGGGCTTAGGTAAGCTTGCTACGGCGCGGAAGAGCTGCAGATGCTGGCGAGCTCTAGCGCGCGGTGGGTGTTCGACGAAACGCACGGCGACGTTAGGGCGGTACGGCGAGGCGGACCATGTCAGGGAGGACGGGATGCTCACCGCGGGCTCGGCGGTAGGCTCGGATCGGACGGGGACGCGGCGGATCGTCGGGGATGCAGGCGCTCCGGCGGCTAGGGTTTGGCGTCAGCGGCGATGGTACTGGTGGTGCAGGGCTTCCTCCTTCGCGTCAATGGCCACGGGGCAACGCAGGGGATCATCCACGATCTTCTCAGCCACCTCCAGGTCGAGCACGCCGGCAGGAACGTCGGGGCGAGGTGGTGCTGGCGGCGAACGGCGGCAGGTGGTTGTCGTCGGGGAGGAAGAAGGAGGGGAGGAGGGGCGACTCAGCCAGATCTGGGGAGGCCAGAGAGGCGTGGGGAGGAAGGGAAAAGAAGGGAGAGAGGGAGGAGAGCAGCTGGGGAACGTCAGAGATAAGGTGGCCTCGTGCCACCTTTCTCTCCTTTTCTCCCTCGAGCACGTGCTCGGCCGGCTGGGGCTGGTCCTGTGGCTGCAGGTGGGGCGTGGTCGAGAGGGAGGGACAGCCAGGTGGGGCTAGCTCATCCAGGAGAGAAGAGAGAGAGAAGAGGGAGTAGATCGGGCTAGGGTTAGGTGGAGCTCGGGTTAGGCATGGGCTAGGGATTGGGTGGCTGGGTGTGGGCCAGGGAGAGGGTGGCCAGGTGGTGCTCAGCATGTTAGAGAGAGAGGGAGAGTAAGAGAGAGAGTTGGGAGTTGATTAGGGCTTAGTGTAATTTTGGTGTAAAGGAAAAATAAAGAGAAAACTAGGTTTGAATTTTATTAGTTATTTAAATTTGATTTAGTTGATGAGGCCAAACCAAAGAAAAGGTGAAGCTTGATCTTGCTTGAGTTAATGTGGAGGAGGGACAAGAATGAAAGAGGAAGAAAAGAAATAGATGGAAAAAGACCACATATGATCATGCATGGAGAATTAAAAATGAGTTGAAAATGAGATGGATGAGATTATGAGGGTGGTGTAAAGGTAGGAGATGATCTTCCAAAGTTAGGATCCATCTTCCAAAGATAGGATCCACTAAACCCAAAGAAAAACCAAAGAAGAGAAAGGTGGTGAAGACTTGTGCATGGCCCATGCAAAATAATAATGCCATTATTTATTTTGTGAAGAAAATATGAATATTATGGCATTACTCTATGCATATCCAAGAAGTGGAGATAAAACCAAGCACAAGAATTTAGAGGATTTAATCCACCCCAAACTACATGAGCTAGAATTAAAATATCAAAGAAAAAGAAAGACAAGCTCATTGTTAATGGGATGGTGGAATTGTAGGGTGGTGGGAGAGAAAGGTGGTGTAATGGAAATAAGAGATATGCCCCCAACTCAACTTGGGCATTTGAACAATATATCAATAGCCAAATATAATATCAAGAAGCAGATACAATTAATAATGCATGTGAGAGAAGAACCAAAAGAAAAGGAGTTTTATATAATGCTCAAATGCAAGGTGGCATGATGACATGAGCATGATATAATTATGATGCAACAAATATATATGAAGTAGCCAATATCTTACTAGGACAAGTAGCATTACAATTGTTAGACAATTGGGGTGCTACAATTAACATGGAAAATCTATGTTCCGTTAGACTCCAATTTCTTAAGTCACAAATTTCGTAAGTCACAGATGGTACTTGGAGTACTAAGTTCCTTTTTACTGGAAAATTCTACAGTCTCGTTTACTCTACCGAATCATCTTTTACGGCTAAATTCTACAGCTATTGGAGTAAAGTGTTAGTGCTATACACTGCAATACTATGAACTGTTGCTACTAGATACTCCCAATAACCTTCATCAGAACCATTCTCAACCACTACCGAATATGCAGATTTATAAATGAAATTAACACTACATAGCAGAAGTTGTATTAATCGCTAAATGACCTTGTATCTACACCTGGTCCGTCTCTTGTGCAAGTGTGTCCAGGAGAATTTTAGATGGTGCCTAGACCTCGACCGTGCTCCTTGCTCATTGATGAACTCTGGCCGAGGGATCAGCAGCTCTACCAGCCGAGGTTGTAGGTGATGCAGTAGGTGATGCACGCCCGCTTCCGGTCCCTGGTTTATTGTTCGATCACGCACACAGGAACGACTGATGAGTGTTTGAACTGAGTCTCTGCAATTGGGGATCTGCATTCTGAGAAGGAATCTCAAGGGTGGGAAGGAAGACGTACTGATTGTCAGCGAGAGAGGTGACTATGGTGCCGAAGAACATGGAGGATCCAAAGCCAGCGATGAAGAGGCGGCCGATGTCGCCCTTGTCGAATCCATGCTGCTGGGAGAGGTAGTACACAGAGAGGCCCTGCAGCCAGTCCCCGACTGCAAACATACATCAATTTAGAAAAGAAAAATCATTCAGATAAATCTAGATGGCACCGTCAGACCTAAACTTTGAGGGAGGCATTGCCGCGTCCTCGCCAGTTCTAGATCTAAATTCGGTGGTAGGCAGGCGTGCACACAGGAATTCAGGGAAGATGAGGGGGGAGATCGGGTTAAGGTAGGACGCGTACACATCATGAGGGAGTAGACGATGACATAGTTATTCTTGAAGGCATTGAAGACGGTGGTGGTGGCGACGCGGTCCTTGTCGCTCTTGCCGAGCTCCAGCCCCTACATCACGGCAGAGATCTCGCAGAGCGTTGCCGCCTGTGTTGAGCGAGGGGCTAGGGTTTTCGGGTACGAGGGGATTTGGTGCGACGATGCGGGTGAGAGTGGAAAAGTGGCGGCGGGTATGAGAAGGGGGTTAGGGTTTGGGGTCCGTTCGATCTGGATGGGTGGAGTGGCGCTTTACAGAATTACCCTTGACCGCTTGTGCTAAGTAGGTGGGAACTGCAGGATGTTTCAGTCATTTCACGTCCAAAGTGTGGAGGGGACTGGAGGCGGGACAAACTGGCGCTATTACAAAGGGGAGACGAAATTTCCAGCGTTGGATGGAGCCTACGTGGACGGTTGTGATCTTATTTAGTGGGCTGATCCGTGGGTAGTCTGGTTCTTTATTCAGATTGCTTAGTAATTTCTTATTTTCCGAGTGCTAAAAACAGGGTGTTTTGTGAATCAATCACCAAAGGCATAATTCAAAATACTACTATCCTATTTTTTTAAAATATTAGACCACCGTACATAGACAATATCTCAACTGGGATATCTCAAACATCTCTGTCCACCCCTCACAAAAAAGATATATGTCTGCCGAATCGGTAGAAAGTGGGCCGGATTTAAACTACTGGTACATGATCTAATGCTCATGATTTTTTGAAAAAAAATCATTTTTAGGTTCCTAATATGCCATTTTATCATAGATCCACTAAGTGTTCAGCAAGATTCCATCCCTAAATAAGAACCTTCGTGCTCGTCGTTTTGCCCACAGTTTGAAACGGGCATAAGAAATTTAAAAACGGTCCAAACAAGGTAAATCCTTCGCGTGGTGTCATAATATGTGGCATGGTTGCAAGGAAAATACCAAACTTGGTCAAACGACCAAATGATCTATCTTGTTCGAGATTTCATGGCAGGTCAAACGACCAATTTTATGGCTATAATCGTGACATAGTTTGGGCTAATGTGCCCATATTATGCATACATGTGCATCTTGGAATGGAGAACAATGTTGCAGGAGGAAGTTTTCCTTTTCGTTGCATGAAAAAACCATTTTCTATTTTCTGAGTGCTAAAATGGGGGCGTTTTGTGAAGCAACACCAAATGTTCAATTCAAAAATGGTACCACCTTATTTTTCAAAAATACTAAACCATCATAAGTGAACAATTCCCCAACCGGGGATTTTAAAACCTTTTCGTCCACTCCTGATGAAAAAGACAAATTCTCGCTAAATCGGTAGGAAGTGGGTCCCATTTGAACTACAGGTACATAATATAATGCTCATGATTTTTTAAAAAAAATATTTTTAGACTCACAATATGATGTTTCTTCAGAGATCTAATGCATGTTTAGCGAGTCGCATCCCCTATCTATGAACCTTCGTGCCCGCCGTTTTGACCATAGTTTGAAACGGGCATGAAAAATTCAAAAATGGTCCAAACAAGGTAAATCATTCGCGTGGTGTCATATTATGTGACATATTAGCAAGGAAAAAATACCAAACTTGGTATATTACGAACATCTTGGAAAAACCTTCACAGAAATGACCTATCTTGTCCGAGGTTTCATGGCTTTCAGGTCAAACAACAAATGTTATGGCTACAATCGCGGCATTGTTTGTGATAATATGCCTATATTATGCACGCATGTGCATCCTAAGAGGCCAACAATGTTGCAGCAGGAAGTTTTCCTTTTCGTCGCATAGAAAATACATTTTCTATTTTCTGAATGCCAAAAACGAGGCGTTTTGTGAAGCAACCATCAATGTTCTAATTCAAAATGATACAAACCTATTTAAAAAAAATACTAGACCATATTACATGTACAATTTTGCAACCAAGGTATCTAAAACCTTTCCATCCACCCCTGGCGAAAAAACAAATTACTGTTGAATCAGCAGGAAGTGGGTCTGATTTGAACTACATGTACATGATCTAATGATCATGATTTTTTGAAAAAATCATTTTGAGACTCGCAATATGCTGTTTCTTCAGAGATCCAATGCAAGTTTAGTGAGGCTCATCCCCTATCTATGAACCCTCATACCCGCCGTTTTGACCATAGTTTCAAACGGGCATGAAAAATTCAAAAATGGTCCAAACAAGTTAAATTCTTCGTGTGGTCCCATATTATGTGACATATTTGCAAGGAAAAATACCAAACTTGGTATATTACGAACATCTTGAAAAAACCTTCATAAAAATGACCTATCTTGTTCGAGGTTTCATGGCTTTCAGGTCAAACGACCAATGTTATGGCTAGAATCGCGGCATAGTTTGTGATAATATGCCCATATTATGCATGCATGTGCATCCTAAGTTGGCCAACAATGTTGTAGGAGGAATTTTTCTTTTTTGTCGCACAGAAAATGCATTTTCCATTTTCTGGATGCCAAAAACGAGGGTTTTGTGAAGCAACCATCAATGTTCTAATTCAAAATGGTACAACCCTATTTTTAAAAAATACTAGACCATATTACATGGACAATTTTGCAACCAAGGTATCTAAACCTTTCCGTCCACCCCTGGCGGAAAAAAACAAATTACTATTGAATCAACACGAAGTGGGTCCGATTTGAACTACATGTACAGGATCTAATGCTCATGATTTCTTGCAAAAATCATTTTTAGACTCACAGTATGCTGTTTCTTCAGAGATCCAATGCAAGTTTAGTGAGGCTCATCCCCTATCTATAAACCCTCATGCCCGCCCTTTTGACCATAGTTTGAAACGGGCATGAAAAATTCAAAAATGGTCCAAACAAGGTAAATCTTTCGCGTGGTGTCATATTATGTGACATATTTGCAAGTAAAAATATCAAACTTGATATATTACGAACATGTTGAAAAAACCTTCATAGAAATGACCTCTCTTGTCCGAGGTTTCATGGCTTTTAGGTCAAACGACCAATGTCATGGCTAGAATCGCAGTATAGTTTGTGATAATATGACCATATTGTGCACACATGTGCATCCTAAGATGGCCAACAATGTTGTAGGAGGAAGTTTTCCTTTTCGTCGCACAGAAAATGCATTTTCCATTTTCTGAATACCAAAAACTAGACGTTTTGTGAAGCAACCATCAATATTCTAATTAAAAATGATACAACCCTATTTTAAAAAAATACTAGACCATATTACATGTACAAATTTGCCACCAAGGTATCTAAAACCTTTTCGTCCACCCCTGGCGAAAAAAACAAATTACTATTGAATCAGCAGGAAGTGGGTCCGATTTTAACTACATGTACATGATCTAATGCTCATGATTTTTTGCAAAAATCATTTTTAGACTCACAATATGCTGTTTCTTCAGAGATCCAATGCAAGTTTAGTGAGGCTCATCCCCTATCTATGAACCCTCATGCCCGCCATTTTGACCATAGTTTGAAACGGGCATGAAAAAATCAAAAATGGTCCAAACAAGTTAAATTCTTCGCGTGGTGTTATATTATGTGACATATTTGCAAGGAAAAGTACCAAACTTGGTATATTGCGAATATCTCGAAAACCCTGCTAAGAAATGACCTATCATGTTCGAGGTTTCATGGCTTTTAGGTCAAACGACCAATGTTATAGCCTGAATCGCGACATAGTTTGTGATAATGTTCCCATGTTGTGCACACACGTGTATCTTGGGATGGTGAACAATGTTGCAGGAGGAAGTTTTCCATTTGATCGCAGAGAAAAAGTATTTTCCATTTTCTGAGTACCAAAAATAGGGCATTTTGTGAAGCAACCACAAAATGATAGATTCAAAATGGTTCCACCCTATTTTTCAAAAATACTAGACAATGTTATATGGACAATTTCCCATCTAGGGTATATAAAACCTTTCCGTCCACCCCTGGCGAAAAAGACAAATTCCTGCCGAATCGGTAGGAAGTGGGTCCGATTTAAACTACAAGTACATTATCTAATGCTCATGATTTTTTAAAAAATCATTTTTAGACTCACAATATGATATTTCAATTGTAAAATTTCAATTTCAAATCCTACATGAATTTTTTTAATTTCAAACCCCTATTGTCAAAATCATGATTCAAAATCTCTATTTATACCTATTAAGGTTTTATATGAAAATATGTCCTTGTAAATATTCTCTGAAATATTACAAGTTCTTTAAATTTTGTTTGAATCAATTTGGAATTATAAATAAAAAGATATAAAAGAATTTAAAAAGAATAAAAAAAGGCAGAGGTGGCTGGGCGGGCGAACCCGCGATGCAAATGGACCAGCCCAGCAAGGCATGGACGCTCGCACGCTGCTGTTGGTCGAAGGCCAGCCTAGCAAGCAGCCCAAGTAGTCGCATGTTCGAGGCCTGCGTAGGTTAACTAGGTTGCGTGATGATTAAGAGGATGTGGTACTACTATCAATACAAGATGATGTTGGTGGACCGATGGTAGATCGACTGGGAGGAATACCGACTGCCGGAGGTCGTGAGTTCGATTCCCCTGGCACCCTCTTTTTTGTGTAATTTGTTCAGTCCTTATCGTTCTCCGGAGGAATACCCACTGACGATCGTCAGTTCAGACTATAGTTCAGTCAGGGGCCTTGTCGTTCCACACCTACGTGGGTCCTACATGTCATTGAAAATGTCCCTCATGGTCAAAAGGTTAAATCCAACATGGCAAGTAGGTCCTACATGTCATTTGATAGGAGTATAATTGGTAGTCAATGGGTCAATTCAATATGGACATGACATGTAAACTTAAATTGACACATGATATGACACGTCGTCAAAACTTGACACATAGACGCGACACATAGATCAACCTATTTAGGTGGCTAACGGTCTTTCTTAAGTAATCATGAATAGCATCCACGACTATTTAAATTGGTCGTAGTTGCCTAAAATTAAGGTCACGACCAGTGATGTCTATCTTATGACCAACTGGTGTATGTCGTCGGATTGAAGACAAGTACGCCATGAGGGGGTCCTCCAGGCGTGCGGAAGAGAGGGGTGTGAGACGTACGGTGTTCCGGGACGGTGAGCACACAAGTTTACCCAAGTTCAAATCCGCCGGCTTTGGACGGATCCTACTCCTGCTAGCAATCCAGTAATACGGCAGAGCCGGAATATGGGTTACAAGGGTTTCGCCTGTGCGAGTTGAGATTGTAGACTATTGAGGTGTTGCCCTAAAGGCTCTCCCTAGGACGGCTTATATAGATATCCGGCCTAGGGTTTACAGGAGAGATCTATCCGGCTACGACTAAGAGTCGGTTATAGAGTACATCTGGAACTACAAATAACATTATGGGTCTAAGTCGGTAAGTCTTCTGGGCCTTCCCGTGGCCGGATTGGACTCTGTCTTTCTTCCTGACTAGGCCGCCCGTGAAGCAAAGCTCTAACCCGAAGTGGGCCACCATGGTCAGTGAGGAACTATGAGGATACCCGGAAAATATATCCCCAACAGCAGCCCCCGGAGGCCTCCAAGATCCAAAGTCGGATTCATCATCATCTAGCTTGACCTTCGGCTTGCAGAATCTTGAAGGGGTCCTAAAACTTCACAACAAAAAATACGATCCGGGTCTTAAAAAATAAGTCGGACCTATCAACAGGTTACTCGAATTTTCTAGCTTGATTTCAAACTAAGCCGGAACTTGGTTTCTAATGCCACTTGACACAAGTCATGGTCAAGTCACGTCATCTGACAGGCATTCCGTCAGCACGACCGTTGGTGGGTCCGCGGTTCGCGGAACCGAGGCGCCATTTCAATGTGTGCGTCGAGATCTAGGCGACACAATCATCGCGTGGGTCCTTCCCAGTTCCTCCCACGACGCATGGCGGTTACACTATAGCATTTGCACGAATCTTGGCGCAGTTAGGTGGATATAAGGGGTTAGGATTCTCTCCTTCTCCTTCCACCAGTCCTTTGCCTTTTCCTCTCCTCCCAATCTCCCTACGCGCACAGAGCTCCCCTGTTCCTCCCCCACAGAACTCCCAGCGCTGCCCCTTTTAGGTCAACTGCTTCCACGGAGAAATGGCTTCATCTTCTTCCTCCGGCTTGGCGGCAGCGGCGGCGGCAGCGACGGCGGAAGTGGTGGCGGAGAAAGAGAGCTTTCGCAGGCTCTGGATTCCCTGCGTGCTCAACAACGAGGGTCCCTAGAATGTGGAGAAGGAAGGGCTCCTTGCCGCTGGCGAGTGGCGGAGCGGCTTCGAGGAAACCGTCCCCAACCCACGCGATGACGAGCGGGTCCACTTCAACACCCACCTCGACAGAGGTTTGTCGTTTCCTCCCTCGGAGTTCTTCTCCGAGGTGATTGATCATTACGGAGTTCAACTCCATCATCTTCCTCCCAACTCTCTCTTAGAGATGAGCGTGTACGCTTCGTTGTGTGAGGGCTTTCTCGGCATTAGGCCGAGTTTGACTCTTTTCCGGTACTATTTTCATGTCTGGAGAAACTCCATTACCGCCAGTGTTCCTTATATCACCGGAACTATTAGTTTTTCACTTAGACGCGAGCGTGCGTATCCCAAAATTCTAGCTAGTGACTCGGTCAAACAATGGCCAGCCACGTTTTTCTATCATAGGGATATTCCGGCTCCCGGCAAAGCCACTTCTTTGCCGGCTTTTGTTGACGGAGCTGCCACGGTCCAACCTTCTTGGGACGAGGCTTCTCTGGCTCTCACCGACGATCTGATCCTCGCTAAGAGGTGGATCGAATACTTGATCAAACACAAGGGACTGAAGGGATCCGATTTGGTCCAATGCTGGGTCTCACGCCGGATCGAGCCCCTTCAGTACCATGGGGATTGACTGATGCACTCCATTATGTCACCCAAGAAAGACTCCCTCCGCATCAGCCCCAAATCATACACCACTCAAGGCTACATAAGCCAGATCAAGTGGCTGATCCGGGAGCAGATTGAGAGGAGAATCCCAGAGGTTTCTCTGGATATGCATACGGCGGAAAATCCCGTAGTTCTGGTAAGCTTCCATCAGTACACTTTTTATGTGTTTCAATCTTCGAGTTATACTGCAATACTGATATGTTTTCTTATTTTCAGCTTGCCGACCTCCTCGAGTCGGAACTTGCTCCGCTCGAAGGATATCCTCCTGAGTTTTCTCAGGAGACAGAGGTGGTCCCATTGCCGGACCTCGCGCTCAAGAAGCACAAAGCTCCGACAATGGATGTTGGCACAAAGGAGGTGCCTGTTGTGAAGAGGTAACTTTCAGTCACAACTTCCGCCTTTGTACTTTACTCAAATTTCTTTCCGAGATGTAAGGTTTTCGACTTTACTACATTCTCAGAGCAAAACCGCTCATCAAGGGCAAGGGGAAGGGGATTTCTTTGAAGCCCCTGCGACAGACGAAGCTCACCATAGCTTCCCCTACCGTAGCTCCTCCGACTCCTACCCCTCAACCTTCTGCAACGCCGGCGACCATTCCTTTCCTGGTCGTCGCAGAAGATCCGGCTCCTTCAACAGAGCCCGCGATCCTTGAATCGCACACTAACATCACCATGGGTGAGTCAGATCTAGCTAAGGGTGAACCCTCTTTGGGTAATGATCCCTCGGCAGAAACCTTCGCCGAAAACCTTATCAGCAATCCGGGACTTGCCAAGTTTGGCATGTCTCAGAAATCTGCTGAAGAAATACAGCGGCTCGCCAGGCAATGCCTGGAGAAAAGTACTTTCTCTACCGAAGAAGAAGCGCAAGAAGCAAAGGACGTCAAGTTCTCTGACCTTCTCGCCTAGGTGCGCCTTTGCGACGAGAGGATTAGGACTGGTGAGCTTCCAACAGCCCCAGTGATTCCTCTGACTCTCGCCGAAAAGGTGGCCCCTGAAGTGAACGCGAGTTTGGATAAACTCACCCGCGAACAATATGTAAGTCGGAATTCCAACTCCTGTTTTTTCCATTCTTTTATATCATATCCTCTAGCCCCCAAGCATGAAGTAGGATATATAATCCGGGTTTATGCTTCATTAGGATGCCAAAGAACGAACTAGTGTAGCCCCCAAGGCTCATGCTGATATTAGCAAAAATATTAGCCTGAGTCTTAAGTAGCTTTCTGACTTTGGGTATTCTGACTTACAGAAAGTATGTTCCTATAACCAGGATTTACTGAAGAATGTCTACGATAAGCGGAGAGAGATCAAAGATCTCCGACTTAAAAATGCTGAACTTAAAGTTGCCAAGGATGAGGCCGAAGGTAAACATTCCGAGACTCACACCTTGTCTTTGTTATTTTCAATGTCGATTTTTCTGAACTGTTGTTCTTTTTGACTTACAGCGCTGGTGAAACAATCCTGCGCCATGATTGAAGAGGCCGAGAACCTCAAAACCCTAGTGGTGGAGAACAAGGAGCTTCGTCAAGAGCTTGATAAGCTCAAGGAGGATCATGAAAAGAGCATTGCTCAAATCCTTGAATCCTCCTCCATGGCCACTGATGAGCGTGATCGCAAGATCGCTGCTCAAGATAAAACAATCTCGGACCTCAAGCAAGAGCTTAACAGAGAGAGGGACCTTTCCCAGGTGCTCCGGGCTGAACTCCAGAGTCTCCGGGAGGAGAAGACCAAAATTGATGACGTCATTTTCGGTACGTCCCATCTGTCTGACTTATCTTTTTCTTCAACTTTCTTCAATGTCGGATATTTCTTAACTTGTTTTGTATATAGGTCCTCTGAACTTGACAGACTCTTCTTCCACCGAACCCCGCACCCACCAGCTTACCCAAGTCGGTGACCTGCTTCATGACTTCCGCCAATCCCTTGAGGACATCGGCGAAGCTCTCAAGATTCCGGACATGCGCATCATGTCAGATTTTCAGGTGCGGGACAAGGCAAAGGAGCTGTCGCAGCTCGTCCAGGATTGGAACATGTCCTACGCGCGATCAGCAGCGCAGAACGCTCTCACCATGGTCATGAGCCACCATGGAAACATGGAGATATGGCAAGTTACCAGAGGGTACTTTACAGTGGATGAAGATGGCCAGGAGCAGGACATCAAAGTCATTATGGACTCCTGTGTCGCATATGGGTGTCATGTAGCTGACTTGACCAGCTACGATACTCCATTCTTCAACCGCGTGGACACTCCGCCTCCGCCTCCAGAAGAAACAGCAGAAATTTCCGACGATGAACGCACCACCTCGGATGCGGACATCTCGGAACGATATCAAGGCGACGTATCCGGCGAGCCGGCAGCTCCTTCATCTCCTCCTGCATCATAGATCAGAATTTTTTGTATTATTCCGGAAAAACATTATGCGTCTGTAAATATGCAGTATTTTAACTTTGCTAGTGCTAAGCTTTTGATCTATTCAGCACTTTTTGGCTCTGAGTTTTTTTTGTGTGCCTGAAATGTTTACATAAGCACTTGTATTTTTTCCATCTATACTTATCGTTTATCTGGCTTTTTGCCTCGTCCCTTTCGTGAGCCGGCTAAACCTTCTGCCAGAAACTTTGCCGAGCAACGGAGCTCAATTGCTAAACCAGTTTAAACTCGGAAACAAAGTCGGCTTCCAGTACCAACAATTCACTACTCAGAAAATGCCCGCATCCAGCAATCAGACAAATAACCAAAGTAAAGACTAGAAATTTTAGAGTTATACCCGAAGGTAGCAATTTTAGAATCGTAAATCTAAACTAGAACGAACATGAGCATAAAGTACTTTCAAGCATTCTGGGATTTTCGACTATGACATGTTCATTCGGAAATAAGATGGTAAAAACTTCTCAGAAAAATCTTGAGGCAACCAAAACTTTTATTTCTCACAGAGCATGTACATATATATGATTACAAAGAAGGATAAACTAAGAATAAAAGGGACGTAGCTGAGCAATATTCCACGGTATGTCTAACTCATCCGGATTTGTACTGCCTCCAGCTCTCTTTCTCTTCTTAGTAGCAGGTCTTTCTTTGACTGGCCTCATATCAGTTAAGTAGTTCGATCCATTGTGCAATACTCGACTAACTAAAAAGGACTCTTCCCATACTGGGGAAAGTTTGTGCTTTCTTTGTTGCACAAGCCGGAGAACCAAATCACCTTTATTGAAAGATCTATTTCAGACTCTCTGGCTATGATACTTGCGTAACTTCTGCTAATAGGCTGTAGATCTCATTTCAGCAACGACGCGAACTTCTTCGACCAAGTCGAGATCGTTTTGTCGCGAAACATCGGCATCCTCTTCAATATACACGGCCACTCTAGGAGAGGTATGAATCAAATCACTAGGAAGAACTGCTTCTGCGCCATAGACCAAAAAGAAAGGCGTGTATCATGTTGACCTGTTTGGAGTTGTTCGTAAACTCCAAATTACAGAGGGTAATTGCTCTGCCCAAGCCCCCGCAGCACGTCGTAGTGGTGCTTCGAGTCTCGGTTTTAGGCCTTGTAGGATTAAACCATTTGCTCTTTCGACTTGTCTGTTAGCCTGTGGATGTGCGACTGACGCAATGTCAAGCCAGACATTTTGCTCGTTGCAGAATTCAGCCAATTCTCCCATAGAGAAGTTACTCCTGTTGTCCGTGATAATGCTATGCGGATAACCCTACCGGATTATAACATCCTCGACAAATCTTTTGGCTATTGCTCCATCACAATTAGTGACAGGTTTAGCCTCTATCCATATGGTGAATTTATCCACCATCACTAAGAGGTGAGTAAATCCACTTGGAGCTCGTTTAAATGGTCCTACCATATCAAGCCCCCAGACCACAAAGGGCCATGTTATAGGTATTATTCGCAGCTGATCAGCCGGAACATGAGCTTACTTGGCGTACTTTTGGTAGCCTTTGCACGTCTTGACTAATCGTTCGGCATCTGCCTGAGCTGTAAGCCAGAAAAATCTGTGTCTAAAAGCTTTTGCCACTAAAGATTTGGTTGCAGCGTGGTGACCACACACGCCTTCATGGATTTCTCTTAAGATTTCCACTCCTTCTTCCGGAGATACACAACGCTGAAAGACCCTAGAAACACTCCATTTATGGAGCTCACCTTTAACAATAGTATAGGATTTTGCTCGTCGGATAATTTGCCGGCTCAGCACCTCGTCTTCGGGTAATTTGCCATCTACCAAATAATCGAGGTAGGGTTGAGTCCAGCTGGGAATGACAGCCAGAACTACTATCAAAGGTGAGTCGGATTTGGTCGGATATTCCTCATCTACTCCTTTTATTGAGGGAACTTTTAGGTGCTCTAAAAAAGCGCCATCCGGGACCTCTTTCCTCGCAGAACCTATCCGAGATAGTGCGTCTGCTTCCTCATTTTCTACTCGAGGGATGTGTTGAACTTCGAACCCTTCGAACGATTTAGATAGATCATCCACGATAGCTTTATATGCTGCCATGTGTTTATTTGCATTACAAATATCTGACACTTGTTGAGCAACAAGATCCGAATCTCCGTAACACATCAAACGTCGGATGCCAATATCCTTAGCAATCCGGATTCCATGCAGCAGTGCTTCATACTCGACAATATTGTTTGTCGCTGTGAAGTGGATCTACAACACGTATAAAAGTTTATCTCCTTGGGGTGATTTGAGCACCACGCCAGCCCCCGAGCCCCCTCGAGCCTTAGACCCATCGAAAAAGAGGGTCCAATATTCCGACTTAGGGAGGATCATGTTCTCCTTCGTCTCTGTCCAATCAGCGACAAAGTCAGCAAGGATCCAGGATTTGATTGCTGTCCGAGGTTTATACTCAATATCAAAAGCTGAAAGCTCTATTCCCCATTTGGTGACGCGTCTTGTGGTGTCACTGTTGTTGATTATATCTCTCATGGGAGTTGTGCTCACCACGGTAATTGGATGCTCCTGAAAGTAGTGTCGTAACTTACGAGATCCTAGAAAAACACCGTAAGCCAACTTTTGATAGTGCGGATACCGCTGTTTTGATTTTGTCAGGACCTCGCTGACAAAGTAAGTCGGATGCTGCACCAGGTGTTCCTGATTTTCCTCTGGTCTCTCCACCACCATGACGATACTAACGACTTTATTTGTCACAGCAAGATAGAGCAACATCAGTTCCTGAGGTGCCGGTGCTGCAAGGATAGGAGCAGATGAGAGTACTTTCTTCAGGTCTTGTAGAGTAGCTTCAGCTTCGTCGGTCCGAACAAAATCCTTGGTCTTTTTCAGGAGTTTGTATAATGGTGCGGCTCTTTCACCGTGCCGGCTTACAAATCGACTGACCGCAGCGATGCAACCAGTTAACCTTTGTACGTCCTTCAGGCGAGTTGGCCTGGAAATGTTGAGTATAGCCTTGATTTTGTCTCGGTTCACCTCTATGCCTCTTTCAGACACGATGAAACCTAACAATTTTTCGGCTGGTATTCCAAAGAAGCATTTCTTCGGGTTAAGCATGATGTTGTATTTTCGTAGATTGGCAAATGTTTCCTCCAAGTCGGAAATCAACGTTTCCTTCTTTTTGGACATTACCGCGATATCATCCACATAAGCATGTACACTGCGTCCAAGTTGGTCATGGAGGCAACGCTGCATCGTGCACTGGTACATAGCTCCTGCGTTCTTCAGCCCGAAGGGCATCGTAACAAAAAAGAAGGGTCCGAAGGGGGTTATGAATGAAGTTTTGACTTTGTCAGATTCTTCATCCGGATTTGGTGATAGCCGGAATATGCGTCGAGAAAACAGAGGAGTTCCGAGCCTACCGTAGAATCGATAACATGATCAATTCTAGGCAGAGCGAACGGATCTTTTGGACAAGCCTTGTTCAAGGCAGTATAATCAACACACATCCTTAAATCAGTGGTGTCCGTTTTAGGGACCATTACAGGATTGGCCGACCACTCAGTGTGGATGACCTCTTCTATGAATCCGGCTAACTCGAGCCGTGCTAGTTCCTTAGCTATTGCCTTACACTTTTCATCGCCAAACCACCGTTGGGACTGTTTGACGGGTTTAGCGTTTGGGTTTACATTTAGAGAGTTCTCGGCAAGTTCCCTAGGTACTCCGGTCATGTCAGATGGCTGCCATGTGAAGATATCTTGATTTGCTTGGAGGAACTTGACGAGCGCGCTTTCCTATGCGCTACCTAGGCCTACGCCTATCTGGGTCACCTTGGAGGGGTCATCATACTTCAACGGCGCTTTCTTCATCTCTTCCGATGCCTTGAACTCCGGATTTGGCTTTGTCACCTCCTTCTTCGTTGCGGGCATCTCGGACGGATCTATGCTCTTCTTGATCTCCTGGTACTCCTAGGCGTGCAGCACGGCTTCGGCAAAGGCGGCATTTCCATCCTTGCACTCTCGCGCTTTCTTCGGGTCTCCCCTGATGGTGATCACGCCATTGGGACCTGGAATTTTCATCATATTGTAAATGTAACACGGACGAGCCATAAAGGCCCAGTAAGCCGGACGTCCGAATATAGCATGGTATGCGCTCTTGAACGGGACCACTTCAAAGGAAAGTGCCTCCGTCCGATAGTTCTTTGGAGTTCCAAAGGTAACATCCAAAGTAATCTCTCCCAGGAAATTAGCTTGTCTTCCTGGGACAACTCTGTGAAAGATCACAGAGCTATGGTTGAGCTGGGTTTCCGAGATCTTCATCCGGCGTAGCCTTTCGACATAGAGAATATTGATGCTGCTACCACCGTCCATGAGGGTCTTGGAGAAACCATAACCGTCAATAAGTGGGTTGACGATTAAGGCGTATTTTCCTCGCCTATGTAACTTAGGCGGATGATCAGCGCGGTCAAATGTGATCGCCACTTCCAACCAGTCCAGATATTGAGGGACAGCCGGAACTGTTGCATTGAGCTCGTGTAGAACTGCCTTCTTGACCTTTGCTGGTTGAGATCCGAGGAAAGTGACGTAAGTGTCCTTCTTGGTGGGAAAAGTCTTCTTCCCTTCCGGCTTGGGATTTGAAGCATCAGCTTCCTCCATGTCGGAATCTTCCTTGGTCTCCTTGTCCTTTTCGGGATTTTTCTTTCCCTTCTTCCGCTTAGCTTTGTAGCCCGTGGTGTCATCTCTTTTGATGTCGTCATTGAAACGACATTCAGCGTTGGTGTGGGATGAGCCCCCATTGGCGTCTAAGTGATGCACACATGGGTTATTGGCAATGTCGGCCCAAGAATAGGTTTTGCCTGGTTGATGTTCTCCTCTACCTTGGACCCTTGAAGTCCCACGGCCATGCCCGCGGCGTCCGCCGCGTCCTCCTCGTCCTCCAGACCCGGAAACAGTAGTAACCACCGCTGTTTCCGTGCTAGGTTTTTCTTCCGAGGTATTTTTGCGCTTCTAAGCTTGTTGCTTTGGTTGTCTTGCCAACTGAGGCACAGCTAGGACGTTGAGTAATCCCTCTGTATCGTCGTCAGCATCTGCATACTTGCTCGATGTTTCTATCATTTGTCCCAAATTAGTGACCTTGCCACACTTCAAGCGGTGACGTAGTAGACCAATTGGGAGTCCTGCGATGAAAGCTTCAATCGCGGTTTGATCGTTTACTCCTTCACAGGAGTTCTTGGTGTCGATCCATCGTCCGAGGTAATCCTGGCAAGTTTCTCTGGCTTTCTGGGTGCAACGCTGTAGGTCTCCAACCGTACAGGGCCTCCGATATGTGCCTTCGAAATTCCGAAAGAACGCACTTTGCATGTCATACCAGTTATGGATGGTGTTCTCCGGAAGTTCATTGAGCCATGATCGCGCGGTCTTCCGCAACATAAGTGGGAGATATCGGGTTGCGACCAGGCTATTTCCGCCTTTGGCGATGCAGCAAGCTTGGAAAAAATCCTGAAGCCAGGTATCTGGCAGAGCAATGCCGTCGTAGGCTTGGATATGCCTTGAGATAACAAATCCTTCCGGGAATTTTGTAGCTCTAATGCATGGTCCGAAGCACTTTGGGCCCACGTAGATGTCATCGTTTTCATAGGGTCGCGCCTCTATGTTGGAATTGATCATGTGCCTTGCGTCGTTCATGGATAGAGATCGTCCCGAATGTCGGCTGTGGCTGTGGTGCCCTGGAGCCGGACTTCGGTTTCTTCCACCACCTCCTCCGCCTCGTCGTCCTCCTTGCCCTCCTTGGGAGCCGTTGTGATGACTGCTTGGTGGAGATGGTGGGGTAGCTGAATTGTTTTCGGCTGATCGATGGTCTCCGTCCGGAGCGTCATTATTCCGGTTCCGGGGAGGATGTTCACTACGACGAGCCCCCTGTCGGCTTGTACCAGCATGGTTTCCGTCGTTCCTTCGTCCGTCATTCCCACCACGGTGAGGTTCGGTCGGACGGCTTGTATGTCTAGGAGGTGGCATTTTTTAACGATCCTCCTCCCGACGTTTCTCTTTATCTTCTCCCCTTCGATCGTTAGACTCTCGTCGGGGAGGGTATCTCAGATTCAGTGCAGCAATGGCATCTTTTTCGGCCGCTGGAGCGACGCTGCTCCAGTTACGCGTAGTTCTATAATGCTGTCCTGACAATCCGGTTCTTGAATAATTGTCTTCCCGGCGTTTGGGGTGATGATACTGCTCCCGGACGTGCTGGGGTCTTACGTCAGCCCATGCCGAATCTTTACGACATTGTTCGGAATCCGATACCAGTTTTTGACTTCCGGACAGGGCGACCTGTTGCTGCTCCAGTCCCTTGTTGAGTAGTCTGATACCCAAACAGATCTCCTCTGGTCCTGGATTAGCCGATAAAATTTCCCGGGCCGCCACAGTATTCTGCACTGGGGTTGGATATACCCAATCTCCTTTGTTGTCTTTCCGTGGCTTCCCCATCTCATCCCCAAAAAGGACAGCTGAAATGGATCGTAAGGGCACCTAGAGGGGGGGGTGAATAGGTGCTACACCAATTTTTATTCTTTTTCAATTTTAGGCTTAGCACAAAGGTAAATTCTCTAGATAAACTAATGTGTGGAATTTCCCTATATGCAAACCTATCTACTAGCGAGTAAAGAGGGAGTGGAAGAGGAACGAGTGAACCGAAGTGAAGCACGCGGAGACACAAGATTTGTTTGACCGTAGTTCCTTCCTTGTTAAGGGAAGTACGTCTGCGTTGGAGGGGTGGGAGGTACGAAGACCACCACGCCACAAAAGGCCTCACCCTGTTCTCCGATGGATCTCGCCACAACAGGCCTGATCCACCTTCCACTATAGGTACCCTTCGAGGCGGGCACCGACGCCTTTACACAACTAGCGGGGCAACAACTCCACAACAACTTGGAGGCTCCCAAAATGACAACAAGCTTCCACAAGAACAAAGTTGTCAAATACAATAACAAGATCTAGGTATTAACAAGAATACTAGATCAGGGATTTCTCCAAGTGAATGGAGAGGAGTTGAAGCGCTTGATCTTGATGTTGATGATGAACTTCTCCTCCTTCAATTCCACCAAAGATCAAGACCTTTGGGTGGTTGAAGTGGGAGATCGAGATTTAGAGCTCTTGCACAAGGTCTGGTCAAATTCGAGTGAATCAAGAGTTCTGGACGTTGGGGAAGAAGGGGTACTTATACCCCCTTCCAAAAACCAGCCGTTGCACACTTTGGGGGCCGGATTATCCGGCCTAAGTGGGGGACTGATTATCCGGTCTGGGGAAACTCTGCCCCAGACTCGGAATATCTGGCAGAAAATCCGCCCCCTTACAGTGAGACGCGCCGAGCTTGCCCTTGATCATCTTCTGGGGGCCGGATTATGCGGTCCTATGCGAAGGCCGGATTATCCGGCCTGGGGAAGAAAAACCGCCCTAGTTCGGATTTTCCGGGAGAAAATCCGACCGGATACCGAGCGACGCGCCTTGGCTCCTTTTGCTTGAAAACTGGGGGCCAGATTATCCGGCCCTTGCGAAACCTGGATTATCCGGCCTGGGGAGGAAAAACCGCCCCAGTTCGGATTTTCCGGGAGAAAATCCGACTGGACACAGAGCGACGCGCCTTGGCTTCCTTGAGAGATGAGGTAGGCCGGATTATCCGGCCCTTAGAGGGGAGGATTATCCAGCTCCCCTCAAAACTTCCTGCACACTTAGCACACATGAAAAGTCTCCATAGTATTGTTATCTAAGACGCAAAACAAAGGAAAACATGTAATGTTCTTTCAATCTCCCCCTTTTTGGTGTTAGATGACAATACCAGGATTTGCAGGAGAAAGACACAAGACAAACAGAGAGAACTACGAAAGGGACTCCCCTTCAATGTGTGCATAATAGAGTTTTGCATTGGAATACAAATGCACACAAATAGGTGAATCTATTCCATAGACATAAGGGCAAAAGCACATACCACCGAAGTAGAGAATAGGCATCCTTGACAAAAATCACAATTATTATTGGATAACCATTATGAGCGCGCGCCTTCCGTGATAAACCTCCAGCAATAGGATATGAATAGATATAGCCATGAGCATAATCCATGATATGAAGTCCATAGGTATCATCCAGACAACCACATAAAGTCTCAACCACAAATCACAAACCACGAATTTAAAAGTTCAACGCTAAATGGGCATAAGCAAGAAATAACGAATAAAAAAGTGCAAGTGCTTATTCTCGACCCATGCAAATCCACGGACAACCTAATAGAACTACTTCTCCCCCTTTAGCATCGAGACACCAAAAAGGGAGAAGAGCGATGCTAGCGCCCCATGGGATCACTCATCATAGTCCTCGTCCTCGTCCTCGTCCTCTTCTACATGCTCTTCCTCATCCTCATCTTCAAGCTCCTCAGTGTCACCTTCCTCATCATCATCAGCAGCAGCAGGCATAGAGGGGAACAAGTGACGCTCCAGCTCACCATATTTCAGCCCGGAGGAAGAGTTCCACCGAGCATATGGAGTGGGAGGTGAAGGAGCCGGAGGAGCACCCGAAGCGCCAGACACGTGGTGGAGAATGAGCTGCTGGGAGTGAGCCAACTCATGACGCTGCATGTATGCCTCGTACTGACCCTTGCGTGTGTCCACGCCCATGCAGAGAATGTGACGCTAGAACCAGTTCAGTTGCTTGATCTCACGGGCCACGGGAGGCACTGGGGGCCTGCGAGCATCCCTCATGAGGAGAGGATGAACTTCTCCTCCTTCAATTCCACCAAAGATCAAGACCTTTAGGTGGTTGAAGTGGGAGATCGAGATTTAGAGCTCTTGCACAAGGTCTGGTCAAATTCGAGTGAATCAAGAGTACTGGACGTTGGGGAAGAAGGGGTACTTATACCCCCTTCCAAAAACCAGACATTGCACACTTTGGGGGCCGGATTATCCGGCCCAAGTGGGGGCCAGATTATCCGGTCTGGGGAAACTCCGCCCCAGACTCGGAATATCCGGCAGAAAATCTGCCCCCTCACAGTGAGACGCGCTGCGCTTGCCCTTGATAATCTTCTGGGGGCCGGATTATCCGGTCCTATGCGAAGGCCGGATTATCCGGCCTGGGGAAGAAAAACCGCCCCAGTTCGGATTTTCCGGGAGAAAATCCGACCGGATACCGAGCGACGCGCCTTGGCTCCTTTTGCTCGAAAACTGGGGGCCGGATTTTCCGGCCCTTGTGAAACCCGGATTATCCGGCCTGGGGAGGAAAAACCGCCCCAGTTTGGATTTTCCGGGAGAAAATCCGACTAGAGACTGAGCAACGCGCCTGGGCTTCCTTGAGAGATGAGGTAGGCCAGATTATCCGGCCCTTGGAGGGGCAGATTATCCGGCCCCCTCAAAACTTCCTACACACTTAGCACACATGAAAAGTCTTCATAGTATTGTTATCTAACATGCAAAACAAAGGAAAACATGAAATGTTCTTTCAACAGCACGGACATGTGGGAATTGGTCGGCATTGGTGTGATGCTTCCGTGTCTTCTGATGCAACCGAGACATGTAGTCCTTAGTTCCCATGCGTTTCTTCTCCACCTCGATGTTTTTGGCTTCATCGAGGAGTTGTTGATGACGCGCTTCTAGGGCTTGGGCCCTTTTGTCCAGCTCTTCAGCAGTAAGTTCTGCAGCTGCAGGGATAGGTGTGGTTAATGCAGCAACGATGAGTTTACACACACCTTCGGTGATCACGTGTCCATCCACCGATTCTTCTTTTTCGGCTCTTCTAGGATAAGTTCTCCATCCGAGTCTTCTTCGTATTCCTCGGCAATCACCTCCTCTGTCAGAGGGTCTTTTGCCGGGGTCTTGTTCCTCTTCTTTGCCTTCTTGGCAGCGCCGGTAGCAAAGACAGCTTTGGGTCCGTTTCCCGGAGTCAAGCTCTGATCGGTACTTTCGTACATCTGGACTTCGGGATTATCTCCGATGTCCATGTCATCCTGCGCTTTGGGAGAGTGTTCCCCGGATCCTTCATCCATGGCTTCTCCTTCCTCTACAGCTTTGGAGTTGTACTCCTCTTCATATTCCGCGGAGAACTTTCAGAAATCTGCTGACGTCATCGATTCATCCAAGGATGTGGGTACGTCAGCGTTTGTTCCAATTGCCTCCAGCACAGAGTCGGTGTTTTCTCCAGCATCAACAGAGCCGGATCCGGATCCCACGTATCCGACGAAGTGCGACGCGTGCTTCCTGAGGTACCTGCGGCCTTCGTGATCAGCCATGTCGGAACTCTTAATGGTCTCGAGGATTGCGTCTGTGCTTTCGCCTTGCAGTATCATGCGTCTGAGTGTATACCTCAGGAAAGGCATGTCTGTCCCGGCGTCATCGGAGCCAGAATCAGTGTTGTTGTTATGCTCCTCCTGAATTTCGACCTCCATGGGTGGGTCGATCTGGGATCCGGCCTCTCGAGGGAGATCCACTCCATATTCGACTTGAACCGCTAGATCATCTTCAGGCTCAGATTTCTCCACTATCTCCGCAACTGGTGTGGGCTGGGTGGGATTAGGGTTTTCTGAGATCCGGAACTCTGCCGCCTTCGCAGACAAAGGGGACCCAGAAGATTCTTCTGCCTCTATCATCACTGCTGGGGTGGGTTGGGCAGGTTTAGTGAAACCGATGTAAACATCGATCTCGCCAAAAGAAATGATTGTGTAGGCAGTCACAGCCTACCTAACCGGAATCCAGGTCTCATCGAGAACGATGAGAGGGACGTCGCTCGCGTAGAGGATGCAACCGACGGTGATAGTCTCGCTGATTCCGATTCTTGCAGATTCCGCTCGTAACACAGATCCGAAGCTCACTTGCCCCACGGTGGGCGCCAACTGTCGTCGGATTGAGGACAAGTACGCCATGAGGGGGTCCTCGAGGCGTGCGGAAGAGAGGGGTGTGAGACGTACGGTGTTCCGAGACGGTGAGCACACAAGTTTACCCAGGTTCGAATCCACCGGCTTTGGACGGATCCTACTACTGCTAGCAATCCAGTAATATGGCAGAGCCGGAATATGGGTTACAAGGGTTTCGCCTGTGCGAGTTGAGATTGTAGACTATTGAGGTGTTTCCCTAAAGGCTCTCCCTAGGACGGCTTATATAGATATCCGGCCTAGGGTTTACAGGAGAGATCTATCCGGCTACGACTAAGAGTCAGTTACAGAGTACATCTTGAACTACAAGTAACATTATGGGCCTAAGTCGGTAAGTCTTCTGGTCCTTCCCGTAGCCGGATTGGACTCCGTCTTTCTCCCTGACTAGGCCGCCCGTGAAGCAAAGCTCTAACCCTAAGTGGGCCACCCTGGTCAGTGAGGAACTGTGAGGATACCCGGAAAGTATATCCCCAACAGTGTAAGTAAGCTATCACCTTCCTGACAAAAAAGGTCATAGTTTTTCAGGGTTTGTACCCTCCCAAATGGCTTACGACCAGTTGGTTCGAAATGGTCATAAATCTATGACCAAAAAACTCCGGGTCATTAAGAAAAGGTCACTAGTCAACACATTTCTTGTAGTGTAAATCTTGCATCCCTGTGTGCTTGTTTGCTAGCCGACTGATGCCTCCAGCGCTCCCTCCTTCTCCAAAACCCAAGTCCATAACAATGGGTATTGACGAGTTAAACTCTCGTCAATTGGCGACGTCTGTGGGAATTGGGAGTGCTGATGTCGCGGCTTCTTCGGCCCCATCAACCGCGATCTACAACTCTGCAATAGCGGAGATTCGCCAGCTCTTCAGCGTGTTCGACTTCATCGTCCACACGCCGGCCACTCGCCCGGCTTTCGAGTCCGTGGAAGATGGAATTAGTCTAGCGATTGGGAGCTTCTGCTTCCAGGTTGGTCAGATGGGCACGCTTTGCATGCCTGACCAGCCAATGGCACCCATGATTGCTCCAGCATCGTGGTTCCCACCACCAATCGGCACCCTCAGGGAGCTCAACACCCCGACAACAGCTGGGGACACACATAGCGATAGCAGTCGCAAATCCAATCTGGGCGATCTAGCCACCGAAGATGGAGCCTACGGCTCCGAATCTGAAAGTTGCGGGAGCAACAGCTTTCCTAACCACTTCATGTGCGCGGTCATCAATGCGGGTGACACCGCTGCCAATTGCGAAAATGCTGGCCCCGGATCTGGCACCGAACCGCCCAAGAGCGCTGAACCGCCCAACGGCAGCACGCCCAACGACGGCCCCACCAACGATGGCAACAGCGCGCCCATCAGCAACGGAGCGGTAGTCGAACCGCCAACCATGGTGAACGAACACACATGAGAGCGTGTCGTGATCAAACTCAACGACAACGAGTGGGCCTGTTGCCGAGAAGCTCTGCGAGGCAATCCTCTGCCCCCTGGCACGCCGTAGGACATGCTGATGGGCTACCATTGGCTACTAAAGGAGGAGTACAAACGCCAGCTACACGCAATCGCGGAACTCGAGGCGTGTAAAAAGGCGGCGGATGAGTCGAGTCTTTGACGGGCTGGGCTCTCCTCCCACGGAGGATCCTTCTCCAAAGGCAACGAATACGTGGCCAATAAGTGGCGATCTCGGATGGCCCATCTCACCGAGAAAGAATGCATAGAAGCTGCAAAAGTCCTCGACTTCAGCTCTATGAAAGTTGACACGCGGGGCAATGTGGTCCCAAAAACATCGCAAGCCGCGGTGACAGCAGCCACCATGTACCTCCTCAACAACCAGCCGCCAGCTGGAGATCCAAGAGCTTCCATGCACCGATCTACGATCACGGGCTTGGGGCTAATCAAGGCCACCCTCAACAAAGAGCCAACGCCAGAGCCAAAGAAAGGCAAGGCTCTGGCAAAACGCTATTCCTCACCCTCGTCCAGCGACGACAGTCACGATCTATCTGAGCATCGCTGCTCACAGCGACACGATCACGACTACGATGCGCGCGATGACCTCACGCAGCGCAAAATCGACAAATCAAGGGCAAGACACGCTCATTCGACTGATTCAGAAGAGGACGAGAGTAAACTCTGTGGCGCTAGATGCTTCAGCAGGGCCATCAGGCAAAAGCGAATGCCTAAAGGGTTCAAACTCTCGTCGGAAAATCCAAAGTTCGACGGCCTACAAGACCCAAAGATCTGGTTGGAGGACCACATCCCCTTCGTCAGACTACATGGTGGGAGTTGAAGCACGGCCATGCAATGCCTGCAGCTACAGCTGCAGGGTGCCGCTCGCGCATGGCTCAACAATCTCCTGCGCGGATCCATTCACAGCTGGGAAGACCTAGTCTATAGCTTTGTACACAACTTCAAGGTCACTTATAAAAGGCCCGCATCAATCGAAGAGCCGAGGAGCTACCAGCAAAGGTCGGGCGAATTGCTACGCTCGTACATCTAGAGGTGGTCCATCATCAAAAATTCCGTGAAAAACATCTCGGAAGACGGCGCAATCGATGCATTCAACGGCGGCGTTCGCCGCATAGAGCTCAGGGATGACTGGGCCGCTCGAAGCCCAAAACAATTGACCACTTGATGGAAATTGCGAATCGGTGGGCCGGCAGAGAGGATTTGGTAAAAGACCACACCTACTCCGACGATGACGACCTCGGGCGCAGACGCGACCATCGAGGCAAGCGGCGAATGCGCGTATACGATGACCGCGACGACGTCAACATGGTCGCAGCCGGCTACGCCGACAAACGCGACGACAACCGCAACAGCGGCTATCGCAGCGGTGGATACCGCGACTCCGGCAAAACCATGTAGGTGTGGTAGCGCCGCACTCGCGAAGAGGCACCCACAACAACCATCGAGGACAAACTGTCCGGACCGTGCAACGTGCACTTCTACATCGATAAGCACGACGGTAATAGAAAATACAACCACCTTCTTAAGGACTGCCACGAGTTTCTCAAGCTCCATCAGGGTCTGGCTCGGATGAATCGCGACGCAGTCAACAGGGGCTATGGAGTCGCCCCAGGCGCTGTGGCACATGGAGCTCCTCCGCCACCGCCCGGAATACCACCACCCACGGCCGCACCAGTCCAGAATCACGGCGGTGAACCATACCCACGACCCGTGGGCAACATGGGGATGATCCAAAAGGGGCATCCCTCAAATCGAGTGCAGAAGGCCATCATTCGCCAAGTAAACTTGGCGATCAATCTCCTTCTTCCACCACTAAGTGATGGGTTCATAGGATGGAAAACAAAAAATTTCTACCGCAAGAACGAACAAAACCTAGATCTAATCTAGATAAAAGCCAAGATCTAATCTATGAGACATGAGCAACGAGATAGATAGGAACTAACCCTCGTAGATCCGAAAGCATTAACGAGATTAGATCTCGTGGTTGATGTAGTCGATCACTTGCCGATCTCAAGATCGTGTGGACGATCCTTCCGGCGTCGCGATCCAGCAGCGCTTCCGTCCTCGGTCAAGTAGACGATCCTTCTGGCGTCGCGTTCCAGCAGCGCTTCCGCCCTTGGTCAAGCTGACGATCCTTCTGGCGCCACGATTCGGCAGCACTTCCGCAGTCGGTCACACGTGCGGAGTCGAAGCAGACCTTCCTCTCCCCGTTCCAGCGAGCAGCGGAGGTAGTAGATCTTCTCCACGGAATCCCAGCAGCACGATGGCGTGGTGGTGGTGGAGTAGAGAATTCTGCAGGGCTTCGCCTATGCCTGTGCAGAAGAAAGGTGGAGGAGAGAGGCGGCAGAGATTGGACATTATGAGAGCAGGGCTTGGAGGGGGCGCCCCTGCCCTTCTATTTAAGGGGAGGAGGCGCGCCTGGGGAGGGGGAGTCCTTGTAGGACTCCCCTCCTCTATGGCCAACGAATTTGGGGAGGGGGAAGGAGTCCTCCTCCCCCACGAATTCGTGTCTTGACCCACCAGGACTCCTTGATCCCTATCTTGATTTTCAAGCAAACTCCAAGATATCTTCTAGAACCTTCCGGAACATTCTGAAACCTTCTAGAATCTCCATACAAACACTCCAGAACATTTCCTAACTTAGAAAATGATCCCCAATATATGAATCTTATTCTCCGGATCTCCTCGTGATGTCCCGGATCCATTCCGAGACTCCGAACAACATTCGGTCTCCAACGAATATTCCATATCTACTTAAAACAACTTTGAACCTTAAGTGTGTCACCCTACGGTTCGTGAATATGTAGACATGATAGAGACACATCTCCTATCAATAACCATCAGCGGGACCTGGAGATCCATAATGGCTCCCACATACTCAACGATGACTTCGCGATCGATTGAACCACTTACATATGAAACCAATTCCCTTTGTCTTGCGATACTATACTTATCCGAGGTTTGATCGTTGGTATCTCCATACCTAGTTCTACCTCGTTACTGATAAGTACTCTTTACTCGTTCCGTGATATGTCATCCCTTGTGACCCAGTCACATGCTTGCAAGCTAATTAGATGACATTCCACCGAGAGGGCCCAGAGCATATCTATCCGTCATATGGATGGACAAATCCCAATCTTGGTTCATGCGCTTCAACACATACTTTCAGAATACCTAATGACACCTTTATGACCACCCAGTTACGAAGCGATGTTTGATGTCATCAAAGTATCCATCCGGTGATGGTGATTAACATAACCTCATGGTCGAAGGATTAGGTTACTATGCATTTGAAAGCTTATAGCAATACGAACTTAATGACTTGATCTTTATGCTACGCTTACTATGGGTGTGTGTCCATTACATCATTCTCCTAATGATATAACCTTGTTATTTAATCACATCCAATGTCCATGATCAGGAAACCATGATCATCAATTAATCAACAAGCTAGTTCAACAAGAGGCTTACTAGGGACTCTTTTATGTTTACAAAACACACATGTATTAGTGTTTCCTAATAATACAATTATAGCATGGGATGTAAACATTTATCATAAACATAAAGATATAATAATAACCACTTTATTATTGCCTCTTGGGCATATCTCCAACAGTCTCCCACTTGCACTAGAGTCAATAATCTAGTTTAAAAAAAACTTGTGCATTCAACACCTATGGCTTTCTGGTGTTGTATAGACACTATTGCTAGTGGAAAACATAATCTTCGGATCTGACACTTCCAGGTCCGTGTGTATTTGCATGTCCTTGCGTCTCTACGCATTACTCATTCTCCAATGAGATGGCATTGTATAAATTTGGTCCTTTGGTGAGACCTTTAGTTCCTTCGGCTCAAAATATGTTGATATTATTGTCACACAATATATCTTCATAGTATTAGCCCGCTAGGAACCACACCTAGTTTGATAACAAACTACTTGACGCAAATGCCCTCATTTACTACTACAATAGTAGTCATATACTTAGCCTTTTGTTGTAGTATCTGTTACAATGTTTTAACTTTGGTACTCAACCAAATCCGTTATGGAACTTCCTTTCCATTACATTGTGCTACCCATAGTCTAAATTGAGATAAATTTAATTTGTATCTTGTGACAAAACTAGTATCAATGTAACACTTTACAATGAACTACCTTTAACTATTTGTCACTTATACATGATATATTCTTAGTTCTTCCAAAGCTCATAAGAATATTTTTACTATTGTCCAATGATCATCTTATGAATCATTCTGGTATATGCTCATAACATTTAGAGCATAGGACATATCTGGATGTGTACATCTCAAAGAATGATTGATCAAAATATTCTTGTAATTTCACCAAGTGTCAAAACACTTGAATCTCGTGTCAACACACTCGAATCTTGATTCAGTCCTTTCCATGCATCAAGAACCTTTCTTGTTGTTTCATTGAACTCATTCAACATCTTATCTATGTACATTTGGAAAAACCATATTAGCGCCTCAATCTATTCATATAGACATTGATGCCTAATTCTTGGGTTATGCCTAAGTCTTTCATCGAAATGAAATTCTTAACCTGCGTCAATTCAAGATACATCATTTCCAATCAACAATGTGTCCTCTATATAATGTATTAGAAATATGTCTCAGCGCTCCCACTTAATTTCTTGCAAATGCAAGCATCTTCATCATCTTCGATGAATTTAAACTCTTTTAACAGTTTCATCATGGTGAAGACTCCAACTCCGCTATGCTTACTTCAACCATTGAAGTTTTGCATACTCTTTTAGCATCCTTTGAATTAACAAAACCCTTTGGATCGTGTCATGTACACGTCCTAGGTAACTATTCTATTAGAAGAACTTGTTTTGTTTGTTCAACTACCATATACCAAAATATATGTAGTGGTTGCTACATTAATCCGTCCAGACTAAATATCGCTATGAAAGATCAAATCTTATCATAGTCAATTCCTTGAACATTGTCGTAAACTCTTTCTGACATGTCGACTATTTCATAGATTTGAAAAATCCATGTCTATTTCTTTATAGATCCAAACACGACCGATAGGCTTTACACCTTTCCGGAGGGTCTTCTAAGTTCAGAAACTTGATTTCTCGTGTATGGATACTATCACGGATTCCATGACTTCTAGTCATTTTATGGAGTCAGGGCCCATCATCACTTCTTTGCATGTAGTCGGTTCATCATTGTCAAAACAATAACGACTTGCTTATCAAATCTTACTATTTGATTCTTACTGACCCACATGGTTCTATAGGAACTCTAATCTCCGAGATCACACCTTTTGTAATCACGAGAGCCATGAGCATTGGGGCCGTCACCGGGACACTTTCCGGCGCTGCGCTACTTAGCACATATAGCTAAGGTTCCACAACCTTATCAAAGTTCTATTGTCCTCCCACTTAACTTTTCACGAAAAATTCCTTCTCAAGAAACTTGATGTTCCAAGTAACAAACTCTTTTGTCCTCAGTGTTATGGAGAAATTCCCAACAAATTCTTTGGGATAACCTAAAAAGACGTGCTTATCCGACTTTGGTTGTAAACATTTTACTTATGTATAACATACCAAAATTTTAAGAAAAGACAATTCGGGTTTTATCCCAAACCATGACTTATATGGTGTCATTTCAACGGATCACGATGGAGCTCTTTTCAGTGTAAAAGCGGTAGTCACTAAAGCTTTAATCTTTAAAAACATAATGGCAGTTTTATAAATGACACCCTTGATCTTACCATCTCAAACATGGTTTGATTTTATCTCGCGAATATGCCATAATCCTATGGTTTGTCGAGAAACTCAAATCACAGAACAATTCCTCAAGTCTTAGGTGTTTTTGCTAAACATGTAACTCAAATATCTTCCTTTATGATCGAATCATAACCTCTTTATTTTCTTGTTACAATGATTTTCAACTTCATCTTGAAAGTCTTTGATCAATTTTCAAATGTTTCATACTTCCTCCTTATTAAGTAAATATACATATTTTCACTCAAATTCTTGGAGAAAGCATATGAAGTTGAAATCCATCGCTCTTGACTACATAATGGGCTTCATACATCTATATGCACAAGTTCCAATAAGCCAGTCATTCGTTCCTTTTGGCCTATGAACGAAGTTTTAATTATCTGTAGAAAGTTTCACAAGCGTCATTTGATCAAAATCAAAAGACTCCAAAATTCCATCAACATGGAGTTTCTTCATGTTTTCTTTCCAATATAATTTAAACAGCGATGTCACTTCGCAAGTGATCTTTCAATCTTTTGTCTTGCGACATTTTAGCAATAGTGTTTATGGATGTGATTTCTCCCACAAGACTTGTAAAAGTTCATCCATCCTTTTTGGAATACGGTAATTATTTGAACAACCATTGTTTTCGTAATACCGGAACAAAATAACAATTATTGAAACAAATCTTGAAGGCAAGCTTTGATGTTAACGAGCAACACAACAACCCTTTGTTAGTTTTCGATGAACATCATCACTTATTCTCTTGCTAGTTACTTAGGCCATTGTAGTTCATGAATTACGTTGTCCTGTATGACATAGCATACCAACCAATTCGGTATCCAATACCGGAGAACCACATTGTTTAACAAGCAAGGAATACAACCATAACATGTATATCTTCTATGTGCCTAAGTTGGACATCTCCAATCTTTTCTTTTCTGCCAAATATTTTATAGATTCTCTTTCAGCAATTTCTTTTCTTTTAAAAGAATCTATTAACATCAATAGCGGTGTCATCAACATGACACATGGTACAAAGCGTATATAGTCAACTACTAATACCTTTGGACTTGCACTTTGAGGTGGATCACCATCATCAAATGTTTGGTGTTCTTTCAAAAATCCATTCTTTAGTAATCTTTTAGCGTAGTAAACATTTTACTTACATCTTCTATTCATCCTTATCATGACAACTTTCATGATCAAGCTGCTATAGCTTATAAAGGTGAATTGTGAGTATAATGTTTCTTTTTCAAAACCTTTTGGAGGATTAGGACGACTAGCGTCTCCAACCTTCACAAATTCTCATCAAATATGAGGACGTTTACTCTATCATGTTGTAACAAACACATTGTTTTAGATATCGCAGTACCTTTCACATATGATGGTTTCTGAAACATTGCTTTCAGCTCTTAGATAAACTTGATATTAAAAACAATCTTTTTGCTATCAAGAATCATGGAGGCTAACATGATACATTAGATACTAACACTGGAATTGTTACTCTTGATTTAATACTATTTATTAAACTTCATGGAGTAAATTGAGTTTGCTGAAAGTTTGCAATAGGACTTATAAATTTTAATTGACACTCAAAACAATACGATACCAGTTCGTAAAGCAAATATCCAGAATTTCTATAGTTCCACTATCTCAACTATAACTAAGCGTAAGGTGGTGAACGGATGCCAATGACTACAACAAACTATGCAAATTCACTTTGATTGTGTTTATGATAAATTGAGTTCGACTAATCCAAATTATAAATGAACTCCCACTCAAAACAACATCCCTCAAGTTGTTTTAGTGATTACATGAACCAAATCCACTACACCAAGTCCGATCATCACGTGAGATGATGTAGCTTTAAAGGCGAACAATCAACATGTTCATCATATCATCCATATGACTCATGCTTTACCTTTCGGTATTCTGTGTTCCGAGACCATGTCTGTACATGCTAGGCTCGTCAAGGTTAACCTTAGTTTCTGCATGTGCAAATCTGGCTTGCACCCGTTGTATGCACACGTAGAGTCTATCACACCCGATCATCACGAGATGCTTCGAAACGACGAGTCTTAGCAACGGTGCCAACTAAGGACGAACACTTTATTACTTGATATTTAGTGAGAGGGATCATCTTATAATGCTACCGTCGCGATCTAAGCAATACAAGATGCATAAAGGATTAACATCACAGGCAATTCATAATATGTGATATGATATGGCCTTTCTTCTTGTGCCTTTGATCTCCATCTTCAAAGCATGGACATGAACTCCATCATCACCAGCGTGGCGTCAAGGTCCGTGGCGCCGCTTCATGGTTGTCCATCACCAACAGCAACTATTACAACTACTTGGAATAAAGCTATTACATGATGAATAGACACGTAGGTCTTAAACAAAATTTAAAGACAACCATTAGGCTCCTGCCGGTTGCCATATTACAATAAGGATCATTGCATACATCAAATATAATCACAATCACATAATGGCCATATCGCATCACAAAACCCCTGCAAAAACGAGTTAGACGCCTCTAATTTTCTTTGCATGTTTTACGTGGTTTGGGGCTTTCGCATAAGACCGATCTTACCTACGAACAAGGACCACAACGTTGATACAAGTGTTGTCAAGATGCTCATTGTAAATTGAATCTTAACTATGGTGGGAGAGACAGACACCCGCAAAGCCACTTGTGCAAAGAAAGTTGCACGTCAAGCGTGGAGCAAGTCTCATGTGCGATGACATGTAATGTTAGCCTGAGCCGCTTCATCCCACCATGCCGCAAGATGCAAAGTACACGCTAAGACACCGACAACAAAAGCATCAACGCCCACAACATCATTGTGTTCTACTCGTGCAACAGATCTACGCATAGATACGGCTCTGATACCACTGATGGGTTCGTAGGATGGAAAACAAAAAATTTCTACCGCAAGAACGAACAAAACCTAGATCTAATCTAGATAAAAGCCAAGATCTAATCTATGAGACATGAGCAACGAGATAGATAGGAACTAACCCTCGTAGATCCGAAAGCATTAACGAGATTAGATCTCGTGGTTGATGTAGTCGATCACTTGCCGATCTCAAGATCGTGTGGACGATCCTTCCGGCGTCGCGATCCAGCAGCGCTTCCGCCCTCGGTCAAGTAGACGATCCTTCCGGCGTCGCGTTCCAGCAGCGCTTCCGCCCTTGGTCAAGTTGACGATCCTTCCGGCGCCACGATTCGGCAGCGCTTCCGCAGTCGGTCACACGTGCGGAGTCGAAGCAGACCTTCCTCTCCCCATTCCAGCGAGCAGCGGAGGTAGTAGATCTTCTCCACGGAATCCCAGTAGCACGACGGCGTGGTGGTGGTGGAGTAGAGAATTCTGCAGGGCTTCGCCTATGCCTGTGCAGAAGAAAGGTGGAGGAGAGAGGCGGCAGAGATTGGACGTTATGAGAGCAGGGCTTGGAGGGGGCGCCCCTGCCCTTCTATTTAAGGGGAGGAGGCGCGCCTGGGGAGGGGGAGTCCTTGTAGGACTCCCCTCCTCTATGGCCAACGAATTTGGGGAGGGGGAAGGGGTCCTCCTCCCCCACGAATTCGTGTCTTGACCCACCAGGACTCCTTGATCCCTATCTTGATTTTCAAGCAAACTCCAAGATATCTTCTAGAACCTTCCGGAACATTCTGAAACCTTCTAGAATCTCCATACAAACACTCCAGAACATTTCCTAACTTAGAAAATGATCCCCAATATATGAATCTTATTCTCCGGATCTCCTCGTGATGTCCCGGATCCATTCCGAGACTCCGAACAACATTCGGTCTCCAACGAATATTCCATATCTACTTAAAACAACTTTGAACCTTAAGTGTGTCACCCTATGGTTCGTGAATATGTAGACATGATAGAGACACATCTCCTATCAATAACCATCAGCGGGACCTGGAGATCCATAATGGCTCCCACATACTCAACGATGACTTCGCGATCGATTGAACCACTTACATATGAAACCAATTCCCTTTGTCTTGCGATACTATACTTATCCGAGGTTTGATCGTTGGTATCTCCATACCTAGTTCTACCTCGTTACTGATAAGTACTCTTTACTCGTTCCGTGATATGTCATCCCTTGTGACCCAGTCACATGCTTGCAAGCTAATTAGATGACATTCCACCGAGAGGGCCCAGAGCATATCTATCCGTCATATGGATGGACAAATCCCAATCTTGGTTCATGCGCTTCAACACATACTTTCAGAATACCTAATGACACCTTTATGACCACCCAGTTACGAAGCGATGTTTGATGTCATCAAAGTATCCATCCGGTGATGGTGATTAACATAACCTCATGGTCGAAGGATTAGGTTACTATGCATTTGAAAGCTTATAGCAATACGAACTTAATGACTTGATCTTTATGCTACGCTTACTATGGGTGTGTGTCCATTACATCATTCTCCTAATGATATAGCCTTGTTATTTAATCACATCCAATGTCCATGATCAGGAAACCATGATCATCAATTAATCAACAAGCTAGTTCAACAAGAGGCTTACTAGAGACTCTTTTATGTTTACAAAACACACATGTATTAGTGTTTCCTAATAATACAATTATAGCATGGGATGTAAACATTTATCATAAACATAAAGATATAATAATAACCACTTTATTATTGCCTCTTGGGCATATCTCCAACACTAAGTACCTCAGTGGAAGCGATTCCTGCATCACCTTCGACAGGCATGACCACCCACGCCAAGTTCCTCGTCCAGGCCACTGTCCCCTCGTACTCGAGGCGCAGATCGGGGGTTTCGACATGAGTCGTGTCTTCATGGATGGCGGCAGCAGCATTAACCTCATGTTCGCAAGTACCTTGTGTGCGATGAGGATCCCTCTGACGTGTCTAGAAGTTTCAGACATGATGTTCCACGGCATCGTCCTAGGGAAAGGCGTATATCCCCTAGGCAAAATCAACCTCGATGTCATCTTCGGCACACTACAAAACTTCCGGCACGAGCGCATCGACTTCAAGGTTGTCGACTGGCCTTCACAATATCACTGCATCCTCGGACGTGTCGGGCTCACGAGGTTCATGGCAGTTCCACACTATGCCTACCTACAGATGAAGATGCCAGACCCAAACGGCATAATCACAATCAACGGAAACTTCGAAAGGTCTGATAGCTGCGATAGGGAATTCAACAGAATCTCCCAGTCCTTAGGCATGCAGGAGGAACTCGCAACGCTAAAGGAGTCAACAGACAACAGTCTGCCTCCCCTGAGTAGGCCAAGTTCACCTGACCTGTCCTTCGACTCATCGGTGCACATGAAGAAAGTCCAGGTCCACCCAACGGACCCGACCAAGACGGCCCTCATCGCCAAGAACTTGAGTTCTGCATAGGAACTCGAGCTTGTCGAATTCCTCCGTGAGCACTGGGAAATCTTCGCTTGGTGTCCAGCAGACATGCCAGGGGTTCCCAGCGAATTCGCCAAGGACGCACTCAATGTCAATCCAGATGCAAGGCCAGTGAAGCAGACAATTCGGCGACTATCCGAACCAAGAGCAAAGGCAGTCTGAATGGAGATCAACAGACTCCTCGATGCCAAATTCATACGCGAGATCAAGGAAAGCACTTAACTCGCCAACACGGTGCTGGTACCTAAAAAAGACACGGATATCCTGCGGATGTGCGTGGACTTCACCTCCCTGAATAAGCACTTCCCAAAGGATCACTTCCTGTTGCCGTGAATCGACAAAATCATCGACTCCACCGTGGGATGTGAGCGCCTCTGCTTCCTCGACGCCTACTCAGGCTATAATCAGATTCGAATGAAGGAGGAAGATCAAGAGAAAATGGCGTTTATGACACCTTTTGGTGTGTTCTACTACAACACAATGCCCTTTGGGCTAAAAACACAGGAGCCACCTATCAGCGGTGCATGCAGGCTTGCCTCAAGAATCAACTTGGTCGCAACATCTAAGTCTATGTTGACGACATTGTCATCAAAACCAAAGAGGAAGCCTCGCTAATCAACGATTTACGCGAGACCTTCGCCAACCTCGACCGCTACCGGATCAAGCTCAATCCGGACAAATGCGCCTTCAGCGTACCATCTGGGCAACTACTTGGGTATCTCATCTCCGCGAGGGGGATTGAGGAAAACCCGAAGAAAATAAAAGCCATACTGGCCATGGAGAAGTCGAATAATGTAAGAGGCATCCAGTAGTTGGCTGGGCAAATCGTGGCGCTCAGTCGATTCATCAGTCGAATAGGCGAAAGGCACTGCCTTTATACCAACTTCTCCGCAAAAATTACAAGTTTGAGTGGACCGGCAAGGCGCAGGAAGCATCGAAGACCTCAAGCGTCTACTATCCACCTTGCCAGTACTAGTGACTCCATGCAAAAAAGAACCACTATTTCTCTACATCTCCGCCACCAACCAGGTGGTCACCATGGTGCTAGTGGTGGAACGAGCCGAGGAAAACAAGGTCCATGGGGTGTAGCGCCCAGTCTACTACCTCCGTGAGGTGCTCACGCCAACAAAGTAGCGGTACCCGCATTACCAGAAGCTGGCATACGGCATCTTCATGACAGCCAGGCAACTGCACCACTACTTCCAGGAGCACCCAATCGTGGTGATCAATGACGCCCCGCTTGGGCATATCCTCAACAACCCCGATGCCACCGGACGAGTCGTGCTTTGGGGAATCAAGTTGTCTCCACAAGACATTACATACGAAAAGCGCGACACGATCAAGTCGCAAGTTGATGCATTGCAAATGTACCTATAATTTTTGATGTTCCATGCTTGGTTTTATCTACTTTCTTATGTTTTGTTCCAACTTTGGAGTACTTTCAAAACACTTTCTTGGACTAACCTATTAACAAGAGCCACAGTGCCAGCTGCCTGTTTTCTGCTGTTTTTGGTTCCAGGAAAGTCAGAAAATGAATATTCTCGGAATTGGATGGGACAAAAGCCAAAGTCATTATTTTACCGAGGGACACCTAAAGCCAGAATACGAGACGGAGAGGGGCTGGGGCCCGGCCACACCACCTAGCCGCGCGGCCATGCCTGGCCCGCACCAGGGGGTGGTCTGGCCGCCCCAGGCACCCCCTCGGCCTCTCCTTCCGCCTATATATTTCCTCTGATACGGAAACCCTAAGTACCCTATCAAAATCCACGAAAGAGTCTGTAGCCGCCGTCATCTCCATCCCTAGATCAGGAGGGATCTGAAGCTCTTCCCGGCACCCTACCGAAGAGGGGAATTCACCCTAGAGGCCATCTTCATCATCATGCAAGCCTCCGGTGTGATGCGTGAGTAGTTCATCTCTGGACTACGGGTCCATGTAGTAGCTAGATGGCTGGTTCTCCTTTGTGCTTTCATGTCTAGATCTTGTGAGCTCCATTCATGATCAAAATCATCTATTTGTAATTCTGCATGTTGTGTTTGTGGGGATCCGATGGATATTGAGATGTTATTTTAGATTGATTATTGATTCTATCATGTCTTTGTTATTTGTGATCTTGCATGCTTTCCGTTGTTAGTAGTTATCTTGGCCAAGTAGATACTAGCAACTCCAAGAGTTAGTATTTATGCTCTATAGTGGGTTCATGCCTCTGGTAATCTGGGGAAGTGACAGAAATCTCTAAGGTACTAGATGTGTTGTTGCTACTAGGGAGAAATCAACAATCCTTTGTTCATAGAAAAATCGTATTGTTTACTTTACACGCAATTCGTAATGCAATTATCTGTTGCTTGCAACTTAATACTGGAGGGGGTTCGGATGATAACCTGAAGGTGGATTATTAGTCATAGATGCAGTTGGATGGCGGTCTATGTATAATGTTGTAATGCCCAATCGAATCTCAAAGGAGTCAAGATGATTAGTATATGCTTGTATGCTTTCTCGATGTTTGTCAATTGCCCCGCTGTAATTTGTTCACCCAACATGTTATCTATCTTAAGGAGAGCCACCTCTAGTGAACTATGGACCCTGGTCCTTTATTTTACTTTCAATCTACAATCAACTAGTTACTGCTTTGTGTTTACTTTCTGCAAACTATTACTTCCTTCCATTCGATATGTTTAATCCTTTGTTTTCAGCAAAACCGATGAGATTGACAACCTCATCGCAAGTTGGGGACAGAGTTCTGTGGTTGTGTTGTGCAGGTCTCCACGTTTCTGCTAGCACCGGTAGTGCGCCTTGCCAAAGTTCAGCTAGCTTCACCTTTGGGGTGTTTCCTTGCTCCTACTGGATTGATAACCTTGGTTTCATAACTGAGGGAAACTTACTGTTGTGCTCATCATACCTTCCTCTTGGGGTTCCCCAACGAGCTCGTTAGTACATGAGTTAGCACAAGTCCTCCCTGATTTCCTAGGAGGGGCCATTTATTGTAAGCAAAGCACTACACAATGATGCCTACTACCTCATTGATGCATAGCCACAGGAGAAAAACAAGGCGGACAGGTCCGGCGAGGAATCCAAGCATCCATGGAATGTAGCTCTACTTTGGTCGTTTTACACTTAGCGGAAAGTGTATGTACCTCGAACTCTCATATGTCAGCATGTATGCCGGTAATGAGCTATCAATGAAACCTCGGCACCCCAAGCAGAAACTCGGGGACTGCCTTAATAATAATTGTGTTTTCTGCATTTACTTCCTTCTATGTCGGATGGATTAAATTACTTACACTTTAGCCGGATTAGTAATGTGTAGGCACAAAAATCCTAACTCTTCGACTTGCTGATGTCCAATGAGAATTGGCTTCATGGCAAGCAAGAGAACAACTTTGGAATTGCCAAACACATGAAAAATGACTAAGGAAATGAACATAATCGAGCCAACATTTGTTATTCGGACTAACCCCTATATTTACTTTACTTCTGCTATGTTAAATTATTTTGAGCTAATCCTAAAGTTTCAAGTATTGTTAAGTCAATTTTTGAACTTCGGACTCGTAAGTCACAAACTGAATCAAGATAGACGCGAGCCGAATCATAAAATTGGGAGAACAACAAAATGGAACTCGGGGACTTCGCCCAAGTTAATCCGACATTAGAAACTTAGTGGTAGCAAAATAACCCATTGTGCATATTACATCTGCGCCCGGCATACCGGGGATTTAACTAATTTAAAAATGTTTTTGCTTAAGGAGCAGCAGCATCTGAGGCATCTGTGGGGGGGAAGTTTGGTTTCTGCCTCATCGTCCGAGTTGGCTTCCATATCCTCTAGTTCTTCAGTCTCCTCGGCAAAGTTCGAAGCTTCTTGCTCTTCGCCGCCCGAACCATCTTCGACATAACCATCATAGACGACGTCAAGGAAACTCGGTCCTTCATTCCATTGATGGCAAAAGGCGTATTGGATGAAGTTATAGGTGGAAGCTTTGCGTTGAGCAATGCACTCCGGGTCATTAGTCCACTTGGATCCAGTGCGCATGCGGTCGAGAATCTTCAAGTCCAGGCCTTCATACCAAGGCAACATGAAGCTCAGGGCTGTGTTAGCTCCAGCGCACGCACCAGATTCCCTCCAAAGGTCTGGCTGAGTCTCACACTCCATCCATTTTGCAATTAAGGGTGTAGGACCTTTAGGAGTGGGCTCACTGGGCCAAAGGGCACTGAATATCCGGTCAGCTGCGGTCATGATATCCGAACCATAGCTTTTCATGGGTTCAACCCGGGCTGTGAGGCTCACCAATGTATCCTCCATATCATAGGGAATGAGCCTTGCAGAGGGACCAACTAGAGTACATTGCTTAACCCGGAAATTGTGAACAACAATGGCATCAATGGCGTTGTACTCCGGAAATTTGCCTGAAAATGAGACAAGTAACACCAGTAAGTAAGGGCACAAGACCTAGAGAAACGAATGTCGGTGGAACAGAAAAAACTAACGAGAGATATAACTATTGATCCGGTTTAGCTCCATGAGCCAATTAGTGTTCCTCTTCTTGAGCTTCTAATATTCTGTGTTCACCGACTCAAACTTGATGTCGGCGTCCTTCAGTAGATCTTGGTTCTTTTCAAGCTGGGTCTTCAGTTGCTCCTTTTCCTCGAAGAAGTTCTGGTCAACCTTGTCCGGCTCGGCCTTGTGGAGATTTTTCAATCTCGGCGTTGAGCCGAGTAATCTCATCATCCTTGAGCTAGAGTTTGGAAAGCTCATCATCCTTCTTCTTGAGTTCGGCCTAATGCTGCCATGCTTGTTCAAGAAAGTGGAGCATCATGTCAGGCAAAGGCATGCTATCTTGAAGAGACATTGAAATAGTTTGTTGACCCGGCAGAGCCGAGGTATAATTATCTCCTGAGTCAGAAGGAAAAAGGACAAAGGTTGAATAGCCAAGGCGAGTTACCTTTTATCTCGGCCAAGTTTCTTCCTCATGATGATGTTTTCAGCCTCCACTTCGGCTGCGCAATCCGGACCATAAGTTAGTTCGGAGAGTAAATGGCGAAGAAGAACAAAACTGAAGGTGCAAACGAGATAACTTACCCTTCATCTTTAGCTCAGCAATCAACGCATTATGTTTTGCATGAAGATCCTTATGCGTGTCCAAGATCCGCTGAAACTCGGCGGTGCGACGTTTGGTGGTGATCTGAAAACAAAAATGTTAGCTAATGTATCATAAGGAATATTTGAAGTTACTCAAGACTCGGGGCAAGTGGAACTTAACCCGCTCTAGGTGAGGGAATATTTGAAGCTACTCAAGACCCGGGCCAAGTGGAACTTAACCCGGCTCTAGGTGAGTGAATATTTGAAGCTAGTCAAGACCTAGACCAAATGGAACTTAACCCAGCTCTAGTGTAGCATCCCATCTGTCTAACATCTGTAATGCTACATGGTCTATTAATAAAATGCTACTTCCTACATATAATTGTTGCATCATAATTATATCATGCTCATGTCATCATGCCACATTGCATTTGAGCATCATATAAAACCCTTTTCTTTTGGGTTCTTATCTCATATGCACAATTAATTGTATTTGCCTCTTGATATATTGTATTTGGTTCTTGATAATGCTTGATGCCCAAGTTGAGTTGGGGGCATGTCTTTTATTAACTCCACCACCTTTCTTGTCACCACCCCATTATTCCACCATCCCACTACATGTGAGCTTGCAATTTATTTGGTTTTACCTCTAGCTCATGTGGAATGGGGTGGATCCACTTATAATTCCACATGCTCCCATATAAGCATCATGTTGTTTTCACATTATTGATATGGGAAGCCTCATGGTCACCTTTGCATGCCATGTGAGTAGAATAATTCATATATCTTCCATATGGTTTGTTTTGGGAATAATTGAGCATTGTTTAAATATAATTGTGGCCAAATGATCTTCTAGAGGGACATACACACTAGCATGGCCTATTATATTCAGTTATTCTTAAATCCACCCTTACCATATGTTATCAAGCTTGTAGCTTATGGTGTGGTCTTTATTCAAGTATGGATGTGCATGGGGTAATAGATGCCCATATGTATATGTAGTTGTTTTCACAACTAATGAATGTGGCAATTATTCTTCATGCATGGCCCATGCAAGGCCTCTCTCTTGTTCTTTTATTTTGGTTTCTTTTGGAATATTTGGGTGGAGTTTGTTTGAAATCAATTGAAACAAATAAACCCAAATAAATGATTAATCCACTTTTCTCCCACCTTGCAACTCTTTTGTGGAATTTCTCTTTGTCAAGTATACATGGGATATATATTTTGTTTTCACCAAATATTATCATGTGCATGAGAGAATGCCACATGCAAGATCATCTTTTCTACCACCTCTCTCTCTCCTTTGGTCCTTTTGGTTTCTCCCTTTGTCTTAATTCAAACTTCTTTGGTGTTTCATATCCACTCCAAAACCCTAGCTGATCCATCTATCCCTCCTAACCTTGTCCATCATCTACACATGCATGTGTGCATACATGTGACATCTTTTACTCCCTCCCCTCTTTCTTTTTCTAGCTACACCTAGCTATCTTCTCTCTCTACACCTAGCAAAAACCCTAGCTACACTCACCTCACCTTTCCCCTCTCCCAAACCGAGGCCACACCTGGTGTTTGGCTCGGCCCAAAACCTCCCTAACCTAGCCTTTTCCTACACTAATCACCACCACAACCTGGCCCTGGCCCTAGCTGTCCTTGGCTAGACCAAACCCATGCCGAACCCTCCTGCCAGTCTAACCTAGCCGAGCCTTTCCCCTCTCCTTCCATCTCTTCCGCTGCCTAGCAAACCCCACCCGAGCCACACCTGCACCCGCGCCAAGCCCGGTCTCAGCAACCTGCACTTGCGCGCCCTCCCTCTCATTCTCTCGGTTGAGCCGAACCAGCTGTAGGTGGCCTGGCCGGGTCCTGTTTTTCTTCCTGGACGCAGCACATGAGCGAGCAGCCAGCCGAGCGCCTGCCTCCTCTCTCCCTTCACCTCTGCATAAAGCAGCAGCAGGAGGGCAACCTCAGCCTCATCCTTCCCAACCACTCCCAGATCGAAACCTGGCAGGGCACCATCCCCTTCCCAAGCACCAACACATCCCCTTAAACCCTAGCCGCCATGTTCCTGTCGCCATGCCACCGCCCTGCTGTCTTCGACGTTGTACGACTCATCTAGGAGCCGGAGGGTACGGTACACGGAGCGAGGAGGAACCGCACGCCGTCGTCAGCCGCCACCGTCTCGGACATCTCCCCGCCGCTGTCGCCCCGCTGTCATCACCGTCCACCCTGAACCCGGGGCAAAGGTGAGGGTCCTCGACCGCTTCCTGCATCCTGCATCCTCCCCGCCGTCGGTGGCTCGCCACTATTGCCGGAGTCGCCGTGCGCACGTCATCCTGCCGCTCGCCAGCCGCTCGCCACGCAGACAAGAGCAGCCTCGCGCATAGACAACAGCAACGTATGTAGCCTTGCCTACCCCTGTTCGTCGCGTCGGTGTCGTTGTTGTGTCGCTCTTCTTCGGATACTGCGAGAACAAAAGTTGCAGACGGATGTCCCCTCTTTCCATTCCAAAAGGAATCGCTCAAAACGGTGGTCCGCACCTCTCGGAATCTTCCGTCGAAGATCGTCGTTATTTTTGCCACATCTGACGAAGTGCAGCTCGCGTCCGTCAGTTAAACACGCCTTATTTTTCCCCTCTGTTCTTCGCCTTGCACCGACCGCTGCAGACCTCCTTCGCGAAATCCCCAAACACCAAAGTTGTAGCCCTATCTCTCCTCTCCACTTTTGTTTTTACGATGTTGCCAAGTTCACAGCAGATAGGTCGCCATCTTCTTTGGAACTCAGCCTGATTTCAATTGTATTCCAGATCTCAAAATTCAGTTTCAGCCACACCAACGAAGCTTTTGCTAAAAAGTCCCTGTGTTTTCGGAAGCCTCACCCCGCCGTCCTTCCAGCCCCACCAGTCAACCCCTCTACCTTTTTACAAAAAGGCACCTCGGTTTCCTATTGTTTCCACCCACGCTCCCCCGGATCTGCCGCATGGCACGCCCCCGCTGGTGCACACGCGCGGTGGACCCGCCGTCCCCGGTCCCGCTTGTCAACCTCCGCGGCTGGGTGAGCCTGCGTGAGAAAAGCCCGGACCAGTTCCCGCAGCGTCGGCTGCAGCTGAGTCAGCATCGGCCCCACCCGTCAGTGTCTCGGGCTAGTTCCTCCTGAGTACAAAAAGTTTCAGTGACCTTTTCTAAATAATAAAAACAATCCAGAAAATGCAAATATGTTTTCAATATTCAGAAATTAACATCTTTATTTTGGTAATTCCAAATAATACAAATAATATATGTTTTTGAATCAGAAAAATATGAGGTTTACAAATATGCCATCCAAAATAATGTTTGACTAATTTAAATTTTCGAAATTGTTTAATTGCAATAAAAATGCCTTTTCTCAATTAATTAATAACTTTAATTCTACGACTCCAAATTTGACAAATAATATGTCTAAATCGATTAGTGTGACGAGCCGTTCTGTTTATGCATTCCATGATATGAATTGTAGCATGCATCATATAAATATTAAGTGGACAGCAAGTGTTATGGGAGCAAAACATGACTAAAAACTTAATAAAACGCTTTATTCTTGTACCCCACACCTCACCCATGCCATGCTATGTTATGCCATGTAATCTGTGCATCATTCATCATGGCATGCTTGTTTGCTTGTCGCATTTAATCTATATGTTTGTGCATTATATTTATGTTGGCCTTGTTTGTTTGGTTCTTCGCGGATAGACGCCGAGCAAGGGAAATATCAGGAATCCCAGGAGTACTACCCAGATCCATCTCTCGCTTCAACTGAGCTGCCAGGCAAGCACTACCACATGCTTGCATACATATAGTACCTATTGCTTTTATCTTATTCTTGCATCATGGAGTCGCAATTGCATTAAATCGAATCCCAAGTACTGCATAGCCTTTACTTTTAAACCCCACCGAGGCTTGTTCCTCCATCCTATGAGCCATTACTACAGGAGTTGCTTGAGCCTTGTGAGTCGTAGAATGGCATGAGTAGGGTTTGTGAGTGTCTGATGGATAACGAGGTACCTAAACAACTTAACCTGAGTAGTAATGGGATAACTAATGAAAGAGGCACCGGTGGGCAATATCTGTTATTTGGTTTTTCATGCTCACTTGTGTCCCGTAGGACCCCGAGTACTTGATACATGTTCCTTGACTATTCGCACTATCCATATACGGGAGACTCTATGAATCCCCCTTTGCATGAGCTTGATTTGGACTTTATTTCTTGGGGCCACAAAGTAGTTTGGGGCTTTATTACTATCATGTACCTATGCCATGCTTTACTGTTTTATTTAAGATTGTGTGTGGAGCACCTGTACTATTTTGGATCGTGCCACGTTTTCGCGGTATCGACAAGCCCAGTCACATTTTCAGGTTCCCAATCGTTTATAGTCGTCGTCACAAACCCTGGGTTCGTTCCGGAGCCGGCCAACTCTGTTGCGGGTAGCTTAGTGGGGTGGCCCCCTGAAATATTTTATGAATCCTATGATTGCTTTGTCGAGAAAGCCTCGTTGGGTTTTGATTTGGTTTTTCCGAGGTCAATCATGTGTGTGTTGCTATTTGTGCACCCCTGCAGGGTAAATCTTTCTGAAAGCCATGTCCGCGGTTATGGACGACTTGGAGCACAGTTTCTCGATCATATACAAGCATAACTAAAGTACCGCTTTTAATTTGACTAAATAACTGACTAGTAATTAGTGCAATACTCATGGAATGGTTAATAAAACTCCAACGGATGGTTGTTCGTCCGCTTTCTCGTTGGTAAGCGAGAAGGAGGATGGATATGTTACTTTATACTGTTATAACTGTTGTTTCTAATTAACAGACATCCTACTATCATTGGTTAGGCGGATGGTTAGCGAGTATCTATAGACTTGTTAGTTATTATCTTTTGCTGCAATTGCGTCACCCCAGGTATATGTCCCCTTTAGAGGCATACAGACTTGCTGAGTACCCCTAGGGTCTCACACGATAAATTGTTTGATTCAGATGAACAGGTGTATTCGCAACATGGATACTAGGTGGAGGAGACAGATGATGTTGGCAACGATCACTCGGTGTAGAGATTCCGGGGATGGGGATCCGTGAGATCTATGGGCGGGATGTGCTTATTTATGTGGCATCTTATGCCAATTTGCTTCTTATCCGTACTCGGATCTTGTTTCCCGCTTCCGCTTGCTACTCTGTTGATTGATGTATGAGGAGCTATCCTACACTATTATCTCTATCTAGGACATTTGGATCTTGCCGTATGGCATTGCAATATTTCTATTTCTTTTAGATGGTATGGCTCTGAGAACTGTTGTAAGGTAGCTTGCATACATACTCACTTGTGTATCTATTTGATCTCTTCGCCTGTTGTCTACGCCGCTCGCTCTTGTCCCGATGTTCTTAGAAGTGGTTAGGGCGGTCGACGGGCCTACACGTGGGTGGCCCTAGGCCCCCGCTGTAAAATTCCTTAACCACTTTTGGTTCATCTAGGCTGGAACTTAGAGCATAGGGTCCGAGGTTGTTACAATTGGTATCAGAGCCATCCCGCCCTTCAGGGTCTCAGCCAAATGGTCGTTGTCAGTCTAGCAAATATTTTGGTAGTTATTGATACTAGGGAAAAACAAAATGTGAGAGTAGGACTGCTTCCACTTTTCTTCTTACCCACCCACCCACCCTTTTCTGGTAAGCAAGTGTAACGTTTTCAATCCTCTTCTAAAATTCAAACTAGGATTCACGTGTTCTGGGTTCCGTAGTACCATAGGTTGTGTGAGTGTGTGTGTGTGTAATCCCTTGTCTATCTGTTGCATCCAACTTGTTATCGCTATCTGCCTTTTGGTTATCAATTGTTGGTACATTCCATACCGACAGGCTTTTGTAAACCGACGTGATCTATCTGATTCATTGTAAACCGACGTGATTTCTCTTACTCTTTGTTATCCGACGCTATCTTGTTTCGGGTGTTTGTTTTCCATAGTTGCTAATCTTTAGGTTCATCTTAAAAAGGAAGAGAGTCGGGATATGTGTTTTACTTATTCATGTGCGGAGTAATGATTTGAGTGCGGGATGGAGTCGCGACCATACCACTACTTTTATCATTCGCTCTTGTATATTGAATTGGTAGAGTTACTAATCTTGATTCGTTAAGTGGTTTTGCGCATATAGTGGTATTTTAATGCCGAAATTTGCGGAAAAAATTTCTTTGATAGCTTTGTGTACCACACTCCTTGTTCAGTCGTGTGCGATATGCTTAATATCTTCTAGGTGCTTTGAACTTTGTTGATATTTTAATATCACCTCAGTAAATTGTATCCTTTAATCTTGGTTAATTCCATTTTGGTACTATTTTGGATTATTATTATTCTCCATTATGGTACTGACTTGAGCTTTATATCAATCCTAGGATGGCACCACCACGCCGCACTGAGGAGGACATACCACCTGAACTGGGGGCTGCGTTGGCAAGTATTGCTAATGCCTTGGGAACAATGCAACAGAATCAGCAATGCTTTGAAGAAAGTGTCAGGAGGAATGAGTTTGTTCCGCTACCTCCACCTCCCAAGCGAGGAGACATCAAGGGCTTTCTGAAGTTTAACCCGTGCCACTTTGAGGTGTCTGATCAGCCACTAGATGCTGATGATTGGCTTCATGAGATGTCAAGGTTGTTGATGACTGCTGATGTTCCTGAACAAGAATGGGTAAATTGTGCCACTCACCTTCTCAAGGGAGACGCAGCTCTATGGTGGGAGAATTACCTGAAGGCAAACCACTCTGGTTTTTAGCCTACTTGGGAGCAGTTCACTGGGGCTTTCAAAGAGCAATACATGTCAGAAATTGTCATGGAAAGGATGAAGGAAGTGTTTCTCAACCTCAAGCAGGGCAATGACAATGTCAATACCTATATCAGAAACTTCATGAATCTTTCTCGGTATGGTGGCGATGAGATCTCTGATGACAAGAAGAAGCAAAAGAGGTTCAGGCAAGGGCTCATTGCATCTATCAAATATGCAATCACTCATGCAAGGCAGGGGTCTTTTCTGGAACTCCAACATACAGCTCTACAGGAAGAAGCCAGTAGGAAAGTGTTCGAGGAGTCCAAGAAACACAGCCGTGATGCAGCAAGCTCTTTAGCTATGACAGCTCCTTCTAAGCGCCGCCGTGTGGGTTCCTAATACCGCACTGTCGCTCCCGGCTCCACCAAGACCTTCAAGATACGCGGCAAGGCCACCAAACTCCTTCACCGCTGCTCCTAGGGGCTACAACCACAACTACCCTGGAGCGCCTGGCGGAGTCCGTGGCTACGCTGCTCCACGTCCACCTAGTGCTTGTTACACTTGTGGGAACACTGGGCATCAACACTAGAGTTGTCCCATGAACAACAAAGCTCTTCCTCCACCACCTCCAAGACCTGCAGCAAGTTCTTCTATGGTTCGTGCACCTCCACCGCGGGCTCTCAACATCAACACCAAGCCCGGGTCCACTGTTGCTCGTGCCAACTGTGTCAACGTCGCTCAAGCTGAACATGCACCTAGAGTTGTGATGGGTACGCTTCCCGTTAACTCAGTCCCTGCACGAGTTTTATTTGATTCTGGTGCATCACATTCATTCGTGTCATACAAGTTTGCGGAGAATAATGGGTTACCTTCGGATGCTTTACCAACTCGCCTCATGGTGCAATCTCCTGGATCAAACATGAGGGCTTCAAAAATCAGCCACGGCAATCAAATTGAGATTGGTGGTTCTTCGTTCCCGGCTTCCTTAATTATTCTGGGCAATTCTGACATTGATTTTATCTTGGGAATGGATTCGTTAACAGCAAATGCAGCTGTGATTGATTGTGCTGAATGCTCGGTTTCTCTGAAAATTCCTGAAGGCCATATAGTCTATTCTCCAAGTCTGACTCCTGCAATTCAGTTTTTCTCTTTGGCAGCTCTGAATGATGATGCTATGGAGGCTATTCAGAGTGTTCTGGTGGTCTATGAGTTCCCAGATGTTTTTCCTGAAGAGTTACCAGGTATGCCTCCTGACCGAGAGGTCGAGTTTGTGATTGAGCTTGAACCTGGTAACGCTCCAATCTCCAAGCGGCCTTATAAAATGGGTCCTGCTGAGTTGGTTGAACTCAAACGTCAGCTTGATGAACAAGAGAAGTTGGGTTTCATTCAGCACAGTACTTCGTCTTGGGGTAGCCCAACCATCTTTGTCAAGAAGCGAGACCACACTGATCGACTTTGTGTTGATTACCGAGCTCTCAATGCAAAAACCATCAAGAATAAATATCCCCTACCACGGATAAATGATCTCTTCGATCAGCTTGCAGGAGCTGTGGTATTCTCTAAGCTTGACTTGAGAAGTGGATATCATCAAATCAAGATTCGCAAGGAAGATGTTCCCAAAACAGCTTTCACCACCCGCTATGGCCTGTATGAGTACACGGTCATGTCCTTTGGTCTCACCAACGCACCTGCCACCTTCTCGAGGCTTATGAACTCGGTTTTCATGGAGTATCTTGATAAGTTCGTCGTGGTCTATCTGGATGACATTCTAGTCTATTCTAAGTCAAAGGAAGGACATGAAGAACACCTTCGGTGTGTCCTAAACAAGCTTCATGAGAACCGCCTGTATGCAAAGTTCTCCAAGTGTGAGTTTTGGCTGCCTGAAGTCACCTATCTGGGTCACGTCATCTCTACTAAGGGCATTGCCGTCAACCCAGAAACTGTTCGGACAATTGTTGAGTGGCTTCCACCCAAAAATGTCAAAGAAGTCTAGAGTTTCCTTGGTTTGGCTAGTTACTATCGTTGCTTCGTTCAGAACTTCTCGAAGATTGCGAAGCCTCTTACCGATCTCCTCAAGAAAGGCAAGAAATACCTTTGGTCTCCTGCATGTCAAGCTAGCTTTGAAACACTCAAAGAGAAGCTCACTTCCACACCAGTCTTGATTCCTCCAGATACATCAAAGCCTTTCCAGATATTCTGTGACGCCTCCTTGCAAGGATTGGGTGCGGTCCTCATGCATGAAAAGCAAGTCGTTGCTTATGCTTCCCGTCAGTTGAAAACTCATGAGCTCAATTATCCAACACATGATCTTGAACTCGCAGCAGTTGTCTTTGCTTTGAAAGTATGGAGGCACTACTTGCTTGGCAACCGTTGTGAGATCTTTTCTGATCACAAGAGTCTGAAGTATATCTTCACACAACCTGATCTCAACCTTCGTCAGAGGAGGTGGATTGAAGCAATTAATGATTTCGATCTGACCACAACTACACTCCTGGCAAAGCTAATGTCATGGCCGATGCTCTCAGCCGAAAAGCTTATGTCAATAACCTCATGGTGGAAGAACAACAGCCTCTCTTGTGCGAGGAATTCCGCCAGCTCAACCTTGAAATTGTGGATCAAGGGTATCTTCTGAATCTTCTGGCAACCCCTCTCTTGGAAGAAAAAGTTCGCTCCATTCAACTTGGTGATCCTTACACTAAAAACATCATCTCCAAGATTCAACTTCCGAAGTATGAACCTTTCCACCTTGACGACCAAGGCACTCTATTCTTTAAGCACCGGATGTTCGTTCCGAAGTATCCGGGTTTGAGAGAGCAAGTTCTTAAAGAAGCTCATGATGCTGTTCTTTCTATCCACCCTGGCAGCACTAAGATGTACATGGATCTGAAAACACAATATTGGTGGCCTGGATTGAAACGATATTGTGCCAAGTATGTCTCGGAGTGTGATATCTGCCGTAGAGTAAAAGTTATCCATCAGAAACCTTCCGGTCTTCTACAGCCATTGAAGCCTCCGGAATGGAAATGCGAGAAAGTAGAGATGGATTTCATTACTGGGTTTCCAAGGTCGCAGAAAGGCAACAATGCAACCTTTGTTGTCATCGATAGGCTTTCTAAAGTGGCTCACTTCTTTCCCGTCAAGGAAACAATTTCTGCAATCCAGTTGGCTGAGCTCTATATCAACAGAATTGTATCTCTGTATGGGGTTCCTCTTGAGATCAGCTCAGACTGTGGAAGCATCTTCACTTCCAAGTTCTAGGGAAGTTTCCAAAATGCTTTGGGAATAAAGTTGAACTTCAGCACTGCCTATCACCCTCAGTCACAAGGACAAGTTAAAAGGATCAATCAGATTCTGGAAGATATGCTCCGTGCTTGCGTCATCTCTTTCGGCATGCATTGGGAAGAATGCCTTCCTTATGCTGAGTTCACTTACAACAACAACTTCCAGAAGAGTCTAAAGATGGCACCATTTGAGGTTCTCTACGGACGCAAATGTAGAACTCCAATTGGTTGGTCGAGCGCAGGTGAAAGAACATTGTTTGTCCCCGACATTGTAACTCAAGCGGAGGAGAAGGTTCACATCATTCTTGAAAACCTGAAGGTTGCTCAAAGTCGCCAGAAGAGCAACTACGACAGAAAGCACACGGACATGGAGTATGTCCCTAGTGATCTCGTTTACCTTAGTGTCACTCCCATGAGAGGCACGCACCGGTTTGGTATCAAAGGAAAGCTGGCTCCTAGATACATCGGTCCTTTCAAAGTTCGTGGAAGAAGAGGAGAAGTTGCTTATGCTCTTGAGCTCCCTGAAAAACTCAAGGTCCATGATGTTTTCCATATATCTCAACTCAAGAAGTGCTTCAAGGATCCCGGCAGGACTGTGGACCATGAGCTCATCAATCTCCAAGAAGATCTGTCTTATCAAGAACACCCCACAAAAATCCTAGAAGTCGTAGAAAGAAAGACTCGCAACAAGTCTATCAAGTTCTGCAAGGTGCAGTGGTCGCACCATTCCATTGATGAAGCCACTTGGGAACGCGAGGATGAGCTCCGTGCCAAGTATCCTACCCTCTTCGTGTCTTCGTCTTATTCCTAGAATCTCGGGGCGAGATTCCTGTTTAGTGGGGGAGAGTTGTAGCATCCCATCTGTCTAACATTTGTAATGCTACATGGTCTATTAATAAAATGCTACTTCCTACATATAATTGTTGCATCATAATTATATCATGCTCATGTCATCATGCCACATTGCATTTGAGCATCATATAAAACCCCTTTCTTTTGGGTTCTTATCTCATATGCACAATTAATTGTATTTGCCTCTTGATATATTGTATTTGGTTCTTCATAATGCTTGATGCCCAAGTTGAGTTGGGGGCAGGTCTTTTATTAACTCCACCACCTTTCTTGTCACCACCCCATTATTCCACCATCCCACTACATGTGAGCTTGCAATTTATTTGGTTTTACCTCTAGCTCATGTGGAATGGGGTGGATCCACTTATAATTCCACATGCTCCCATATAAGCATCATGTTGTTTTCACATTATTGATATGGGAAGCCTCATGGTCACCTTTGCATGCCATGTGAATAGAATAATTCATATATCTTCCATATGGTTTGTTTTGGGAATAACTGAGCACTGTTTAAATATAATTGTGGCCAAATGATCTTCTAGAGGGACATACACACTAGCATGGCCTATTATATTCAGTTATGCTGAAATCCACCCTTACCATATGTTATCAAGCTTGTAGCTTATGGTGTGGTCTTTATTCAAGTATGGATGTGCATGGGGTAATAGATGCCCATATGTATATGTAGTTGTTTTCACAACTAATGAATGTGGCAATTATTCTTCATGCATGGCCCATGCAAGGCCTCTCTCTTGTTCTTTTATTTTGGTTTCTTTTGGAATATTTGGGTGGAGTTTGTTTGAAATCAATTGAAACAAATAAACCCAAATAAATGATTAATCCACTTTTCCCACACCTTGCAACTCTTTTGTGGAATTTCTCTTTGTCAAGTATACATGGGATATATATTTTGTTTTCACCAAATATTATCATGTGCATGAGAGAATGCCACATGCAAGATCATCTTTTCTCCCACCTCTCTCTCTCCTTTGGTCCTTTTGGTTTCTCCGTTTGTCTTAATTCAAACTTCTTTGGTGTTTCATATCCACTCCAAAACCCTAGCTGATCCATCTATCCCTCCTAACCTTGTCCATCATCTACACATGCATGTGTGCATACATGTGACATATTTTACTCCCTCCCCTCTTTCTTTTTCTAGCTACACCTAGCTATCTTATCTCTCTCTACACCTAGAAAAAACCCTAGCTACACTCACCTCACCTTTCCCCTCTCCCAAACTGAGGCCACACCTGGTGTTTGGCTCGGCCCAAAACCTCCCTAACCTAGCCTTTTCCTACACTAATCACCACCACCACCTGGCACTGGCCCTTGCTGGCCTTGGCTAGACCAAACCCATGCCGAACCCCCCCTGCCGGTCTAACCAACCGAGCCTTTCCCCTCTCCTTCCCTCTCTTCCGTTGCCTAGCAAACCCCACCCGAGCCACACCTGCACCCGCGCAAAGCCCGGTCTCAGCAGCCTACACTCGCGCGCCCTCCCTCTCATTCTCTCGGTTGAGCCGAACCAGTTGGAGGTGGCCTGGCCGAGTCCTGTTTTTCTTCCTGGACGCAGCACGTGAGCGAGCAGCCAGCCGAGCGCCTGCCTCCTCTCTCCCTTCACCTCTGCATAAAGCAGCAGCAGGAGGGCAACCTTAGCCTCATCCTTCCCAACCACTCCTAGATCGAAACCTAGCAGGGCACCATCCCCTTCCCAAGCACCAGCCCATCCCCTTAAACCCTAGCCGCCATGTTCCTATCGCCATGCCACCGCCCTGCTGCCATCGACGTTGTGCCACTCATCTAGGAGCCGGAGGGTACGGTACACGGAGCAAGGAGGAACCGCACGCTGTCGTCAGCCGCCACCGTCTCGGACATCTCCCCGCCGCCGTCGCCCCGCTGTCGTCATCGTCCACCCTGAACCCGGGGCAAAGGTGAGGGTCCTCGACCGCTTCCTGCATCCTGCATCCTCCCAGCCGCCGGTGGCTCGCCACCGTTGCAGGAGTCGCCGCGCGCACGTCGCCCTGCCGCTCGCCAGCTGCTCGCCGTGCAGACAACAACAGCCTCGCTCATAGACAATAGTAGCGTATGTAGCCGTTCCTGCCCCTGTTCGTCGCGTCGGTTTCGTCGTTGTGTCGCTCTTCTTCGGATACTGCGAGAACAAAAGTTGCAGACGAATGTCCCCTCTTTCCATTCCAATAGGAATCGCTCAAAACGGTGGTCCGCACCTCTCGGAATCTTCCGTCGAAGATCGTCGTTATTTCTGCCACGTCTGACGAAGTGCAGCTCGCGTCCATCAGTTAAACACACCTTATTTTTCCCCTCTGTTCTTCGCCTTGCACCGACCGCTGCAGACCTCCTTCGTGAAATCCCCAAACACCAAAGTTGTAGCCCTATCTCTCCTCTCCACTTTTTGTTTTTACGATGTTGCCAAGTTCACAGCAGATAGGTCGCCATCTTCTTTGGAACTCAGCCCGATTTCAATTGTATTCCAGATCTCAAAATTCAGTTTCAGCCACACCAACGAAGCTTTTGCTAAAAAGTCCTTGTGTTTACGGAAGCCTCACCCCGCCGTCCTTCCAGCCCCACCAGTCAACCCCTCTACCTTTTTACAAAAAGTCACCTCGGTTTCCTGTTGTTTCCACCCGCACTCCCCTAGATCTGCCGCGTGGCACGCCCCGGCTGGCGCACATGCGCGGTGGACCCGCTGTCCCCGGTCCCGCTTGTCAACCTCCGCGGCTGGGTGAGCCTGCGTGAGAAAAGCCCGGACCAGTTCCTGCAGCGTCGGCTGCAGCTGAGTCAGCATCGGCCCCACCCGTCAGCTTCTCGGGCTAGTTCCTCCTGAGTACAAAAGGTTTCAGTGACCTTTTCTAAATAATAAAAATAATCTAGAAAATGCAAATATGTTTTCAATATTCAGAAATTAACATCTTTATTTTGGTAATTCCAAATAATACAAATAATATATGTTTTTGAATCAGAAAAATATGAGGTTTACAAATATGCCATCCAAAATAATGTTTGACTAATTTAAATTTTCGAAATTGTTTAATTGCAATAAAAAATGCCTTTTCTCAATTAATTAATAAATTTAATTCTACAACTCCAAATTTGACAAATAATATGTCTAAATCGATCAGCGCGACGAGCCCGTTCTGTTTATGCATTCCATGATATGAATTATAGCATGCATCATATAAATGTTAAGTGGACAGCAAGTGTTATGGGAGCAAAACATGACTAAAAACTTAATAAAACGATTTATTCTTGTACCCCACACCTCATCCATGCCATGCTATGTTATGCCATGTAATTTGTGCATCATTCATCATGGCATGCTTGTTTGCTTGTCGCATTTAATCTATATGTTTGTGCATTATATTTATGTTGGCCTTGTTTGTTTGGTTCTTCGCGGATACACGCCGAGCAAGGGAAATATCAGGAATCCCAGGAGTACTACCCAGATCCATCTCTCGCTTCAACTGAGCTGCCAGGCAAGCACTACCACATGCTTGCATACATATAGTACCTATTGCTTCTATCTTATTCTTGCATCATGGAGTCGCGATTGCATTAAATTGAATCCCAAGTACTGCATAGCCTTTACTTTTAAACCCCACCGAAGCTTGTTCCTCCATCCTATGAGCCATTACTACAGGAGTTTCTTGAGCCTTGCGAGTCGTAGAATGGCATGAGTAGGGTTTGTGAGTGTCTGATGGATAACGAGGTACCTAAACAACTTAACATGAGTAGTAATGGGATAACAAATGAAGAGGCACCGGTGGGCAATATTTGTTATTTGGTTTTTCATGCTCACTTGTGTCCCGTAGGACCCCGAGTACTTGATACCTGTTCCTTGACTATTCGCACTATCCACATACGGGAGACTCTATGAATCCCCCTTTGCATGAGCTTGATTTGCACTTTATTTCTTGGGGCCACAAAGTAGTTTGGGGCTTTATTACTATCATGTACCTATGCCATGCTTTACTATTTTATTTAAGATTGTGTGTGGAGCACCTGTACTATTTTGGATCGTGCCACGTTTTCGTGGTATCGAGAAGCCCAGTCACATTTTCGGGTTCCTAGTCGTTTACAACCGTCATCACAAACCCTAGGTCCGTTTCGGAGCCGGCCAACTTCGTTGTGGGTAGCTTAGTGGGGTGGCCCCCTGAAATATTTTATGAATCATGTGATTGGTTTGTCGTGAAAGCCTCGTTGGATTTTGATTTGGTTTTTCTGAGGTCGATCGTGTGTGTGTTGCTATTTGTGCACCCCTGCAGGGTAAATCTTTCTGAAAGCCATGTGCGCGGTTATGGACGACTTGGAGCACTGTTTCTCGATCATAGACAAGCATAACTAAAGTACCGCTTTTAATTTGACTAAATAACTGACTAGTAATTAGTGCAATACTCATGGAATGGTTAATAAAACTGCCAACGGATGGGTTGTTCGTCCGCTTTCTCATTGGTAAGCCAGAAGGAGGATGGATCTGTTACTTTTTACTGTTATAACTGTTGTTTCTAATTAACGGACATCCGCCTATCATTGGTTAGGCGGATGGTTAGCGAGTATCTATAGACTTGTTAGTTATTATCTTTTGCTGCAATTGCGTCACTCCAGGTATATGTCCCCTTTAGAGGCATAAAGACTTGTTGAGTACCCCTAGGGTCTCACACGATAAATTGTTTGATTCAGATGAACAGGTGTATTCGCAAGATGGATACTGGGTGGAGGAGACAGATGATGTTGGCAACGATCACTCGGTGTAGAGATTCTGGGGATGGGGCTCCGTGAGATCTGTGGGCGGGGTGTGCTTATTTATGTGGCATCTTATGCTGATTTGCTTCTTATCCGTACTCGGATCTTGTTTCCTGCTTCCGCTTGCTACTCTGCTTATTGATGTATGAGGAGCTATCCTACACTATTATCTCTATCTAGGACATTTGGATCTTGCCGTATGGCGTTGCAATATTTCTATTTCTTTTAGAATGTATGGCTCTGAGAACTGTTGTAAGGTAGCTTGCATACATACTCACTTGTGTATGTATTTGATATCTTCGCCTGTTGCCTACGCCGCTCGCTCTTGTCCCGATGTTCTTGGAAGTGGTTAGGGCGGTCGACGGGCCTACACGTGGGTGGCCCTGGGCCCCCGCTGTAAAATTCCTTAACCACTTTTGGTTCATCCAGGCTGGAACTTAGAGCGTAGGGTCCGAGGTTACTCAAGGCTCAAGCCAAGTGGAACTTAACCCGGCTCTAGGTGAGTGAATATTTGAAACTACTCAAGATCCGGGCCAAGCGGAGCTTAACCCGGCTCTAGGTGAGTGGATATTTGAAACTACTAAGGAGCTTGGTGCAACTAAGGTACTTCAGATTAGAGCATCCGGCCGAGTAACAAGTTACTCCCCCGGAGGCTCGGGGACTGGAGGATATATCTACAACTATTTGCGTATACGTAAATGCATGACGAAAAGGCTTACCTCCATCATCCGACCAGCAATGGAAATAGCCTTGGAAGCGGTACTCATCTGAGCGTTGAACTTTGCTAGGCCAAACTGTTGGAGATATGCCCAAGAGGCAATAATAAAATGGTTATTATTATATCTTTGTGTTTATGATGAATCTTTACATTCCATGCTATAATTTTATTATTAGGAAACACTAATACTTGTGTGTTTTGTAAACCTAAAAGAGTCCCTAGTAAGCCTCTTGTTCAGACTAGCTTGTTGATTAATAGATGATCATGGTTTCCTGATCATGGACATTGGATGTTATTAATAACAAGATCATATCATTAGGAGAATGATGTGATGGACACACACCCATAGGAAGCATAGCATAAGATCAAGTCATTAAGTTCATTTTTCTACAAGCTTTCAAATGCATAGTAACCTAATCCTTCGACCATGAGATCATGTTAATCAACATCACCAGATGAGTACTTTGATGACATCAAACGCCGCTTCGTAACTGGGTGGTTATAAAGGTGGCATTAGGTATTCTGAAAGTATGTGTTGAAGCGCATGGATCAAGACTAGGATTTGTCCATCCATATGACGGATAGATATGCTATGGGCCCTCTTGGTGGAATGTCATCTAGTTAGCTTACAAGCATGAGACTAGGTCACAAGGGATGACATATCACGGAACGAGTAAAGATTACTTATCGATAACAAGGTAGAACTAAGTATGGAGATACCGATGATCAAACCTCGGATAAGTAGAGTATCGCGTGACAAAGGGAATTGGTTTCGTATGTTAATGGTTCCATCGATCACGAAGTCATCATTGAGTATGTGGGAGCCATTATGGATCTCTAGATCCCGCTGATGGTTATTGATTGGAGAAGTGTCTTGATCATGTCTACATGTTCGCGAACCGTAGGGTGACACACTTAAGGTTCGATGTTTATTTAGGTAGATATGGAATATGCGTTGGGGACCGAATGTTGTTCGAAGTCTCGGATTGGATCCAGGACATCACGAGGAGATCCAGAATTGTCTGGAGAATATGATTCATAAAATAGAGATCATTTTCTGGGTTTCAGAAATGTTCCGGAGTATTCATATGGAGGTTCTAGAAGGTTTCAGAGTGTTTCGGAAAGTTCCAGAAGGTTCCATAGGGTTTACTTGAAAACCAGAAAGAAAGGGGAATACTTGGGGGAAGGAAACTCGCCCTCCCTTGGCGCGCTAGCCCTAGAGGGCCAAGGGGGCCAGCCCTAGGCCGCACCCCCCTCTATATAAAGAGGGGTGGGGGCGCCTTCCCCCTTGCTCCTTCCACCCCAAACCCTGGCCGCCTCTCTCCTCCACCATCCTCCTGCTCTGGCTTAGGCGAAGCCCTGTAGAAATCCTTCTCCACCACCACCACCACGCCGTCGTGCTGCTGGGATTCCATGGAGATCTACCACCTCCGCTGCTCGCTGGAATGGGAGAGGAAGGTATGTCATCGGATTGATGACAAGTACGCCATGAGGGGGTCCTCGAGGCGTGTGGAAGATAGGGGTGTGAGACGTACGGTATTCCAGGACGGTGAGCACACAAGTTTACCAAGGTTTGAATCCGCTGTCTTGGGACGGATCCTACTCCTGCTAGCAATGCAGTAATACAGCAGAGCCGGAATATGGGTTACAAGGGTTTCGCCTGTGCGAGTTGAGATTGTAGACTATTGTGAGGGTAGTTGCCCTAAAGGCTCTGCCTAGGACGGCTTATATAGATATCCGGCCTAGGGTTTATAGGAGAGATCTATCCGGCTATGACTAAGAGTCGGTTACATAGTACATCTTGAACTACAAGTAACATTATGGGCCTATGTCGGTAAGTCTTCTAGGCCTTCCCGTAGCCGGATTGGTCTCCGTATCTTCTCCCTGACCGAGTCGCCAGTGAAGCAAAGCTCTAACCTGAAATGGGCCACCCTGGTCAGTGAGGAACTTGAGGATACCCGGAAAGTATATCCCCAACAGCAGCCCCCAAAAATCTCCAAGATCCAAAGTCGGATTTATCATCATTTAGCTTGATCTTTGGCTTGCAGAATCTTGAAGGGTTCCTGAAACTTTAAACAAAAAATACGATCTAGGTCTTAAAATATGTCGGACCTATTAGTACATCTATTTAGATTTCCAACTCAAAATTCAAACTAAGCCAAAACTTGGTCTCTAACGTAGCCTGACACTAGCCATGGTCAAGTCACGTCACTGACAGACATTTCCTGTCAGCACGACCGTTGGTGGGTCCGCCTTTCACGGAACCAAGGCACTGTTTCAATGCGTGCGTGGAGATCGAGGCAGCATAATCATCGCGTGGAGGTTTCCCCGTCCTTTCCACGATGCGTGGCACGTTAACTGTAGCATTTACACGAATCTTGATGCGCCTGGCGGATATAAGTGACGTGGATTTCTCCCCCAATCTTCTTCACCAGTTCCAGTGCCATTTCCTTCTCCTTTACGCCTCCCACGAACCTAGCGCTCCACTGCCCCCAGCAAAAAACACCTCCAGCACCGCCCATCTAAGGTCACCGATGCATCGAATCAGAATGGCTTCTTCATCATCCTCCGGCTTAGCGGCAGCGGCGGCGACGGCGGCGGCTACAGAGAGGGAGAGCCACCATGGAGTCTAGACCCTCTGCGTCCTGGAGGATCCCAAGCTCCAGGTCGTTGAAGACGAAGGGCTCCTCCGCGTCGGCGACTGGCAGAGCGGCTTCGGCAAAACCGTCCCCAACCCCCGCAACAACGAGCGAGTGCATTTCGGCACTCACCTTGACAGAGGTCTTTCCTTTCCTCCCTCGGAATTCTTTTCCGAGGTTATAGATCATTATGGCGTTCATCTCCACCATCTTCCCCCGAACTCCATCTTAGAGATGAGCGCGTATGCTTCTTTGTGCAAGGGGTATCTCGGCATTAGGCCGAGCCTTACTCTTTTCCAGTACTACTTTCATGTCGGGAGAAATTCCATTATTGTCGGTAATCCTTATATTACCAGTACTATTAGTTTTTCCGTTAGAAAAGAGCGCGTATATCCTCGGATTATGGCCAATGATTCGGTTAAACAATGCTCGTCCACTTTCTTCTACCACAAGGATATCCCCGCTCCCGGCAAAGACACAGCTTTGCCGGCTTTTGTCGATGGAGCCGCCACGCCTCAAGAGTCTTGGGACGAGGCCGCTCCGACTCTCAGTGACGATCTGTTTCTTGCCAAGAGACGGATCGAATACCTAATGAAGCACAAGGGCCTGAAAGGGTCCGACTTAGTTCACTGCTAGGTGGCACGCCGGATTCAACCCCTACAACATCATAGAGATCGACTGATGCACTCCATCACGTCATCAAAAAATGACTCTCTCCACATCAGCTCCAAAACCCTAAAGCCGAAAGATTATGTATGCCAAATCAAATGGATGAGAAGGGAGTGGATCGAGAGGAAGATTCCGGAGTTGTCTCTGGATATGTATACGGCAGAAGATCCCATTGTGCTGGTAAACTTCAGCAGTAACTCTTTTTTCGTGCTCATCTATATGTTATCTTTGCAATACTGAGATGTTTTTTCCTTTTTAGCTTGCTGACCTCCCCGAGTTGGAGTTTGCTCCTATCGAGGGATACCCTCATGAATTTTCTCAGGACGAGGGGGAGTTGGTCCCAATGCCGGATGTCGTTCCTCGGAAACGCAAAGATCCAACATTGGCCATCGGCACCAAAGAAGTGCCCGTTGTGAAGAGGTAATCTTTCCTCACAAGGTCTTTTGTATTTACCTATAACTCCTTCTGAGATGTAATATTCTTTGTACTATTATCTTCTCAGAGCTAAACAACTCATCAAGGGAAAGGGAAAGGAGACGGTCGTGAAGCCCCTGCGCCAGTCGAAGCTCAAACTGGCTTCTCCTGTCGTGGATCCTCCAACTCCTGCTCCTCAGCCTTCTGAAACATCGAAGATTACTCCATCTCTGACTATTGTAGAAGATCCGGCTCAAACAGCAGAGCCAGCGATCCTTGAGTCACAAACTGATGTCACCATGAGTGACTCAGGTGTTGATAAGGGTGAACCCTCTTCGGGTAATGATCCCTCGGCAGAAATCTTTGCCGGCAATCTCCTAAGTAATCCGGGACTCGAAAAACTTGGCCTATCTCGGAAATCTGCGGAGGAAATCTAGCGGTTGGCCTGGCAATGCTTGGAAAGCCGAAATCTTTCTGCCGAAGAAGAAGCACAAGAAGCGGAGGACGTCAAGTACTCCGAACTTCTTGAACAAGTCCGCCTTCGCGACGAGGGACTGCGATCTGGCGTGTTACCACCTCCACCAGTGATCCCGCTCACCCTTGCCGAGAAGGTTACAACTGAAGTGAATATGTGCTTGAGCAAGCTCACACATGAACAACATGTAAGTCGGAATTCCAACTCACTTTTTTCATTATGTTACTTTATATCTCATCCTCTAGCCCCCAAGCATGAAGTTGGATAGTCAAATCTAGGTTTCTGCTTACTTAGGATGCCAAAGAATGAACTAGTGTAGCCCCCAAGGCTCGTGCTAATATTAGTTACAATATTAGCCCGAGTCTTCAGTAGACTTCTGACTCTGGGTATTCTGACTTACAGAAAGTTAATTCGTATAACCAGGAATTATTAAAAAATATCTGCAACAAGCGGAAAGTGATCATAGCTCTCCGACTTGAAAATGCATAGCTGAAGGTTTCCAAGGATGAGGCCGAAGGTAAACATTTCGAAACTCAAACCTTGTCTTTTTTGTTTCATAGTCGAATTTTTGTTGAACTATTGTTCTTTTGACTTACAGCACTGGTAAAACAGTCATGCGCCATGATCGAAGAGGCCGAGAATCTTAAGACCCTGGTGGTGGAGAACAAAGAACTTCGCCAAGAGCTAGATAAGCTCAAGGCAGATCATGAGAAGAGCATTGCTCAAATTCTCGAGTCCACCTCCATGTCCACCGATGAGCGTGATCGCAAGATTGCGCTTCAAGATAAGAAAATCTCGGATCTCAATGATGAGTTATTCAGAGAGAAGGACATTTCCGAGGCGCTCTGGGCTGAACTCCAGAGTCTTCGCAAAGAGAAGGCCAAAGTCGACGATGTCATCCTTGGTATGTTTCCCTTTCTCTGATTTTTCTGAATCTTCCGACTCTTTAAAGTTCGGGTTTATTTGACTTACCCTTTGCATTATATGCGCAGGTCCTCTGAACTTGACGGATTCTGCCTCTGCCGAGCTTCGCACCCACCGGCTTACCCAAGTCGATGATTTCCTTCATGACTTCCGCCAATCTCTCGAAGACATTGGCGAGGTTCTCAAGGTTCTGGACATGCATAGCATGTCCGATTTCGAAGTGCGAGACAAGGCCAAGGATATGACATAGCTTGTTCAGGACTGGAACATGTCCTACGCGCGAACCGCAGCGCAAAACGCTCTCACCATGGTTATGAGCCACCATGGAAACATGGAAATCTGGCAAGTAACCAAAGGGTACTGCAAGGTGGACGAAGACAGACATGAGCAAGACATCAAGGCCATCATGGACTCTTGTGCCGGATATGGGTGCCACGTAGCTGACTTGACCATATACGACACTCCCTTCTTCACCCGCGTGGACACGCCGCCTCCGCCTTCTAAAGAAACAGCTGAGGTTTCCGACGATGATCAAACCATATCGTATTTGAACATCTCGGAATGCTATCAAGCTGAGGCCAATGTATCCAGTGAGCCGGCAGCTCCTACCTCTCCTCCTGCATCATAGAATATCAGAAGAACAATGTGTTATTCTAAAAAACAATTTGGGTTTGTAATTAAGTAGTATGATACTTTTACTAGTGCTAAGTTTTATTCTATCTATTCAGCACTTTTGGCTTTGATATTATGTGCCTGAAATGTTTACATAAGAACTTGTACTTTTTTGTCTACACTTATCATTTATCTGGCTTTCTGCATCGTCCCTTTCATGAGCCGGCTAACTTTTGGCACGGAAACTTTGCCGAGCAACAGAGCTCAATTGCTAAACCAGTTTAAACTCGGAAACAAAGCCGGCTTCTAGTACCAACAATTCATTACTCGGAAAATACCCGCATCCAGCAATCAGATAAATAACAAAGTATAGACTAGAAAATTTAGATTTATACCCAAAGGTATCAATTTTAGAATCAGAAATCTAAACCAGAACGAACATGAGCATAAAGTACTTTCAAGTATTCTGGGATTTTCGACTTGGGACATGATCATTCGGAAATAAGATGGTAAAAAACTTCTCAGAAAAAAATTGAGGGAACCAAGACTTTATTTCTCATTGAACATGTACACATATATGATTACAAAGAAAAGAAAACTAAGAATAAAAAGGACGTAGTTGAGCAATATTCCATGGTCTGTCCAACTCATCTGGATTTGTACTGCCTCCAGCTCTCTTTCTCTTCTTAGTAGGAGGTCTTTCTTTGATCGGCCGCATATCAATTAGGTAGTATGAACCATTGTGTAATAATCGACTAACTAAAAATGGCCCTTCCCATATTGGGGAAAGTTTGTGCTTTCTTTGCTGCACAAGCCGGAGAACCAAATCGCCCTTATTGAAAGACCGGTTTCTGACTCTCTGGCTATGATACTTGCATAACTTCTGCTAATAGGTTGTTGATCTCATTTCGGCAATGACACGAACTTCTTCGACTAAGTCGAGATCATTTTGTCGAGAAATTTTGGCATCCTCCTCAATATACGTGGCCACTCTAGGAGAAGTGTGAATCAAATCACTAGGAAGAATTGCTTATGCGCCATAGACCAAGAAGAAAGGTGTGTATCCAGTTGACCTGTTTGGAGTTGTTCGCAAACTCCATATTATAGAAGGTAATTCCTCTGCCCAAGCCCCCGCAGCACGTCATAGTGGTGCTTCGAGTCTCGGTTCTAGGCCCTGCAAGATTAAACCATTTGCTCTTTCGACTTGTCCATTAGCTTGTGGATGTGCGACTAACGCAATGTCAAGCTAGATATTTTGTTCATTGCAGAATTCGGCAAGCTCTCCCACAGAAAAGTTACTCCCAATGTCCGTGATAATGCTATGCGGCTAACCGTATCAGATTATAACATCCTCAAGAAATCTTCTGGTTGTTGCTCCATCACAACTAGTGACGGGTTTAGCCTCAATCCATTTGGTAAATTTATCCACCATTACTAAGAGGTGTGTAAATCCACTTGGAGTCTGTTTAAACGGTCCTACCATGTCAAGCCCCTAGACCGCGAAAGGCCATGTTATAGGTATTGTTCGCAGCTGATCAGCCAGAATGTGAGCTTGTTTGGCATACTTTTGGAAGCCCTTGCACGTTTTGACCCGCCGTTCGGCATCTGCCTTGGCTGTAAGCCAGAAAAAACCGTGTCAGAAAGCTTTTGCCACTAAAGATTTGGTTGCAGCATGGTGACCACACTCACCTTCATGGATCTCTCGTAAGATTTCCACTCCTTCTTCCGGAGATACACATCACTGAAAGACCCCAGATGTACTTCGCTTATAGAGCTCACCACTAATTATAGTATAGGATTTTGCTCGTCGGACGATCTGTCGGCTCAGAACTTCGTCTTCAGGTAATTTTCCGTCTATCAAGAAATTAAGGTAGAGTTGAGTCCAGCTGGGAATCACAGCTAGAACTGCTACTAAAGGTGAGTCGGATTTGGTCGGATATTCCTCGTCCACTCCTTTTATAGAGGGAACTTTGAGGTGCTCTAAAAAAGCGCCATCCGGGACCTTTTCTGAGCAGAGCCTATTCGAGATAGTGCATCTGCTTCCTCATTCTCTGTTCGAGGGATGTGTTTAACTTCAAACCCTTCAAATGATTTAAATAGTTCATCCATGACAGCACTATACGCTTGCTGGCTCGTGTATTAATGAGCTCGTTGGGGAACCCCAAGAGGAAGGTATGATGAGCACAGCAGTAAGTTTCCCTCAGTTATGAAACCAAGGTTATCAATCCAGTAGGAGCAAGGAAACACCCCAAAGGAGTAGCTAGCTGAACGTTGGCAGGGCGCACTACCGGTGCCAGCAGCAACGTGGAGACCAGTACAACTCAACCATAGAACTCTGTCCCCAACCTGCGATGAGGTTGTCAATCTCACCGGTTTTGCTGAAAACAAAGGATTAAACGTATCGAATGGAAGGAAGTAATAGTTTGCAGAAAGTAAACACAAAGCAGTAAACAATTTGTAGATTGTATGTAAAAGAAAGGACCGGGGTCCATAGTTCACTAGAGGTGGCTCTCCTTAAGATAGATAACATGCTGGGTGAACAAATTACAGTGGGGCAATTGACAAACATCGAGAAAGCATACAAGCATATACTAATCATCTTGACTCCTTTGAGATCCGAATGGGCATTACAACATTATACATAGACCGCCATCCAACTGCATCTATGACTAATAATCCACCATCAGGTTATCATCCGAACCCCCTCCAGTATTAAGTTGCAAGCAATAGATTATTGCTTTACGAATTGCGTGTAAAGTAAACAATACGATTGTTCTATGAACAAAGGATTATGGTTTTCTCCCTAGTAGCAACAGCACATCTAGTACCTTAGAGATTTCTGTCACTTCCCCAGATTACCAGAGGCATGAACCCACTATCAAGCATAAATACTAACTCTTGAAGTTGCTAGCATCTACTTGGCCAAGATAGTTACTAACAACGGAAATCATGCAAGATCACAAATAACAAAGACATGATAGAATCAATAATCAATTTGAAATAGCATCTCAATATCCATCGGATCCCCGCAAACACAACATGCAGAATTACAAATAGATGATCTTGATCATGAACGGAGCTCACAAGATCTAGACATGAAAGCACAAAGGAGGAGAACCAGGCATCTAGCTACTACATGGACCCGTAGTCCAGAGATGAACTACTCACGCATCACACCAGAGGCTTGCATGATGATGAAGATGGCCTCCAGGGTGAATTCCCCTCTCTGGCAGGGTGCCGGGAAGAGCTTCAGATCCCTCTCGATCTAGGGATGGAGATGACGGCGGCTACCGACTCTTTCGTGGAATTTTGATCGGGTACTTAGGGTTTCCGTATCAGAGGCAATATATAGGCGGAAGGAGAGGCCGAGGGGGTGCCTGGGGCGGCCAGACCACCCCCTAGCGTGGGTCAGGCCTGGCCACACGGCCAGGTGGTGTGGCCAGGCCCCAGCCCCTCTCCGTCTCGTATTCTGGCTCCAGATGTCCCCCGGTAAAATAGTGAATTTGGCTTTTGTCCCGTCCAATTCCGAGAATATTCATTGTCTGACTTCCTGGAACCAAAAACAGCAGAAAACAGGTAGCTGGCACTGTGGCTCTTGTTTATAGGTTAGTCCAAGAAATCATATGAAAAGTACTCCAAAGTGTGGACAAAACACAAGAAAGTAGATAAAACCAAGCATGGAACATCAAAAATTATAGATACATTTGCAATGTATCAACATCCCCAAGCTTAACTCCTACTCATCCTCGAGTAGGTAAGTGATAAAAAGAAAGAATAATTTTTGAGGTGACATGCACCATCATAAACTTGATCAAAGTATTTGTAAAACATTCAAAGCTGGGATCATATTACTTCAATCATAACATGAAAGATAAAGTTCTAGCAATAAGACAAAGAAACTATGTTGCAACATGAAAAGGCACAAACAAAATATTCATGAATAACAATGCTTTGCAAGACGTTTGTTTGTTTCACATAAAGAAAACATGGCATAATAGCATTCAGCTTGTCCCTCATAGAGTAGCAAATATAAATGCATAGGACACCTTCAAAGTTCATAAGAGTGACTAGATACAGAGAGTTTAAAACAAGCAATATCAAGATATGCATCAATCAACTAGTCTTGGGACAATGCACATAGAACTAAGAATGGCCATTATGCTCTCAAAGTATACAAGTGGAAGAAAGACCTTCATAGAAGGAAGCAGAGATTCAAGTTTCATAAAGATCTTCCAAAAATTATGGTACTTATAGCTTTCTGCTCTCATTGCCCCTATCATAAGAATCTTGAAGTGATTAAGGTTAAAGTGAACAAACTATGGTGTACATGCTTGACGAAGTATAAGTTAGAAATCTCATGTCCCTTGAATACGAGGGCCGCTCCTCATGCTACTCAAGTTTAGTCACCGATAAGTTCTTGTCATCGTAAGTACATGTGTATCATAGAGAACCGCCAACGAGGTACCCCTTGCCCAATGATACGGAAGAATCCCCATATCAAAATGACAAGGCAAGCAGACAACGAGCATCTCAGCAATCTTCTTATTTACCATGGGAATATGGTGCTTTTTTCTCTCTTTCCACTTTTCATAATCTCTTTTTTATTTTTCTTTTTTTTCTCAATATAGGACTCTTTTTTTAAAAGAAGAATGCTTCATAGACAGCTCATTATGGTTACACTGCAGGTGTCCACCATGTCAGCATGGATTAGACCAGCGGCCCAGACACTTCTCTAACACAGATACATAACTCTATGGACTTACAAGCTCCCCTTTCATTTCACACCGACGACATCCATAGACAAAAGAGCATGATATCAACTAGGTACAAAGTACCCATGCAATGTTGAAAGCGTTCCCCATGACAGCATGGTTCTGCTAATTCCCAACAAATAAGTGCAAGGATATACAACATAAATGACACAATGGTTCAAGTTTATTAAGGGCAAGAAAAGTAAAGTGTGCCATCAAGTTCATGAGAGCTTTAATCACTAGTTTTCTCATAACAAGTTTAATTTTGAAGGTAAAAAAAAGCATGAATATACTTGGAATAGCATATGCTAGTATGTAGGTATGGTGGAATCTTTGGAATAACTTGGTTTAGGGAGTTGGATGCATGTGTGGAACTCATACTTGGTTGTGGAGGCTAGCAAAAGACTGGGAGCGACAAACTAAGAGAGCAATAATGGCCATAATCATGCAGAGCGACAAAACATCATTGATCAAAGCATAAAGTGATACCAAAAGTTGAAAACTAAAGGATCATAAAGGCTATGGTGACTTCGGATAGTCATAACATGGTGTGAGCATGCGCCAAGTCAACTCAAATAAAGCATCAAAGGAGAATACCACAATATTATGCTTTAATATGCTAAAACAACGCATGATTCATCCAAGGCACATTAAGAAATCTCAATTGTTTATAACAAGTCATGCTACAGCAAAGAATACTAAGCATAAAGCCAAAACAATATCAAGCATGGCATGACAAAGCATAGGCCACAGTCAAAAACAAGCTCTCTTTACCACTTAAGCATGAGCTTTCCTACTCTTTTCCAATCCAAACCAAACTATTTGAAAACCAATGTATGAAAGAGGGGGTCCAACCAATTTATTCAGCAAACAAAGCAAACGAAAAACCAAAACAAAAACGAAAAAGAAGACGCTCTAAGAACAACACAACTTTGCATGAAACAATAAAAATGAAGCGTTTGGAAGAAACCTGGGATTTTTATTGATGAAGAAGGGGATGACTTGGGCATCCCCAAGCTTTGACGCTTGTACTTCTTGGCTATTTCATGGGGTGAAATGCATGGCATCCCCAAGCTTGAGCTTTAGTCCATCCTTCATCTCATTACTCATTCCTTCCATACACCTGAAATTTTTCCTTCATACAAAACTTCACACAATCTTTATTAGCAACATTAGTGCACTCAAGATAATAAGTCTTTAGGTTCAGTTCTAACACCAATAAAACTTCCAATAAAACACTAGCTACTGTAGCACTTCCCTCAAAAAGCTCAATTCCCCAAAATAACTCAAAAAGGAACCAACAAGAAGCAAATGCAGAAAATGGCAGAAATCTACCAAAACAGACTAGCAGGTAAAGATGAATTTTTTCGAAGACCTTCTGTTGCTCAAATCAAAAAGTGTTGATCTAACGAAAGTTAGATAACAACCTGGGACAGAATCACAAAAGTTCGCAACTCAAAAGGACGTACAGAGGTTTTACATGAATTTTTACGGTGAAGCACAGAAATCTGTTTCGGGACAACAACTTTCCAAATCATTACTTCTCTCTCATCAGAGGTTACTCTTGGCACAAAAAACAAATAAAAAGGATAAGGAGCGGTTATTAGTGATGTAATAACTTCCAAGACTCATCTAAACCTTTTGGGTTATCTCCCAATAAGTACTTTTCTTTAACGCCTTTAAGTTAGGCATAAGAAGCAAGAAAAAGAATCAAGTGTTCTCAAATGAAGAAGCATTAAGATCAATACCAGAAATATCTTCAACAAGGCAAGGTATATCATCCAAATAGGTTATAGAGGATCCTCTCTCAATGCTCTTAGGTTCACTATTTTCATCAAAAGGGTTTTCAGGAACAATCCAATCAAGATTCTTTTCTATGGCTTCATGCATTGCTACTAGTTTAAAGGGTATTGGTATCTTAGTTTCCTCCCCATTAGGTTCAGTTTTGTTCATCTTTTCTCGTGTACCAACAACATCTACACATGAGCCTAGCATATTGAAACGTTCAAAGACTTTTCTAGTTTCCTTAGAACCATCATAGAATTCCTTAAGCAAAGTTTCAAGAATAAAATCCCTCTTTTCAGGGTCCTCAATTTCCTTAAGTTTAAGAAACATTACTTGCATTAAGGGGTTAAGGTTAACAAACCTAGCTTCCAACATGTGAACTAAAGAAGATGCAGCAATTACATAGCTTGGAGCAAGTTCTACAAGGGATCTATCCTCAATATCCTCATATTTACTAATATGATTAAAGAATTCTTCAATATGATCTTTTCCAATTATTGAACCATTATCTATTGGAAGGTCTTTCGGGGTGAATTTAGGGATCAACATGGTGAGCTAAGGAAAAGGCAAAAACTAAAGGAGACTTAATTTTTTTGTGTTTTTAAATAAGAAAGCAAACTAGTAAGACTAGTTTTTGTGTTTTTGATAAAGAAACAAGCAAATAAAACAAAAGTAAACTAAGCAAAACAAAAAATAACAAAGTAAAGAGATTGGTTATGAGGGACTCCCCTTGTGAAGATGTCCTTGACTCCCCGGCAACGGCGCCAGAAAAATACTTGCTGGCCCGTGTATTAACAAGCTCGTTGGGGAACCCCAAGAGAAAGGTATGATGAGCACAACAGTAAGTTTCCGTCAGTTATGAAACCAAGGTTATCAATCTAGTAGGAGCAAGGAAACACCCAAAGGTGTAGCTAGCTAAACGTTGGCAGGGCGCACTACCGGTGCCAGCAGAAACGTGGAGACCTGCACAACACAACCACAGAACTCTGTCCCTAACTTGCGATGAGGTTGTCAATCTCACCGGTTTTGCTGAAATCAAAGGATTAAACGTATCGAATGGAAGGAAGTAATAGTTTGCAGAAAGTAAACACAAAGCAGTAAACTGTTTGTAGATTGTATGTAAAAGAAAGGACCGGGGTCCATAGTTCACTAGAGGTGGCTCTCCTTAAGATAGATAACATGCTGGGTGAACAAATTACAGCTGGGCAATTGACAAACATCGAGAAATCATACAAGCATATACTAATCATCTTGACTCCTTTGATATTCGATTGGGCATTACAACATTATACATTGACCGCCATCCAACTGCATCTATGACAAATAATCCACCTTCAGGTAATCATCCGAACCCCCTCCAGTATTAAGTTACAAGCAACCGATTATTGCTTTATGAATTGCGTGTAAAGTGAACAATACGATTGTTCTATGAACAAAGGGTTGTTGTTTTCTCCCTAGTAGCAATAGCACATCTAGTACCTTAGAGATTTCCGTCACTTCCCCAGATTACCAGAGGCATGAACCCACTATCGAGCATAAATACTAACTCTTGGAGTTGCTAGCATCTACTTGGCCAAGATAGCTACTAACAATGGAAAGCATGCAAGATCACAAATAACAAAGACATGATAGAATCAATAATCAATCTGAAATAGCATCTCAATATCCATCGGATCCCTGCAAACACAACATGCAGAATTACAAATAGATGATCTTGATCATGAACGGAGCTCACAAGATCTAGACATGAAAGCACAAAGGAGGAGAACCAGGCATCTAGCTACTACATGGACCCGTAGTCCAGAGATGAACTACTCACGCATCACACCGGAGGCTTGCATGATGATGAAGAAGGCCTCCAGGGTGAATTCCCCTCTCCAACAGGGTGCTAGGAAGAGCTTCAGATCCCTCCCAATCTAGGGATGGAGATGACGGCGGCTACAGACTCTTTCGTGGAATTTTGATTGGGTACTTAGGGTTTCCATATCAGAGGCAATATATAGGCAGAAGGAGAGGCTGAAGGGGTGCCTGGGGTGGCCAGACCACCCCCTGGCACGGGCCAGGCCTGGCCACGCGGCCAGGTGGTGTGGCCAGGCCCCAGCCCCTCTCCGTCTCGTATTCTGGCTCCAGATGTCCCCTGGTAAAATAGTGACTTTGTCTTTTGTCCCGTCCAATTTCGAGAATATTCATTTTATGACTTCATGGAACCAGAAACAGTAGAAAACAGGCAGCTCGCACTGTGGCATTTGTTAATAGGTTAGTCCAAGAAATCATATGAAAAGTACTCCAAAGTGTGGACAAAACACAAGAAAGTAGATAAAACCAAGCATGGAACATCAAAAATTAGATATATTTGCAATGTATCAATGTTGCCATGTGCTTATTTGCCTTACAGATATCCGACACTGTTGTGCAACAAGATCCGAATCTCCATAACACATTAATCGTCGGATGCCGATATCGTTAGCAATCCGGATTCCATGCAGCAATGCTTCATACTCAGCAATGTTGTTTGTTGCCGTGAAGTGTATCTGCAATACATAGAAAAGTTTATCTCCTTGGGGTGATTTGAGCACCACGCCAGCCCCTGGGCGCTTTAGACCCGTCAAAATGCAAGGTCCAGTATTCCGACTCTGGTCAGGTCATACTCTCCATTGTCTCTGTCCAATCAGCGACAAAGTCAGCGAGGATTTGGGATTTGATTGTTGTACGAGGTCTGTACTCAATATTGAAAGTTGAAAGCTCTATGCCCCATTTGGCGACGCGTCCTATGGCGTCAGTATTGTTGAGTATATCTCTCATAAGAGTTGTGCTCACCACGGTAATTGGATGTTCTTGAAAATAATGTCGTAGCTTACGAGATGCCAAGAACACACCATAAGCCAACTTTTGATAGTGCGGATACCGCTGTTTTGATTTTGTTAAGACCTCACTGAGATAGTAAGTCAGACGCTGCACCAAGTGTTCCTAATTTTCCAATAGTCTCTCCACTACCATGATGATACTGACGACTTTGTTTGTCGCAGTGAGATAAAGCAACATCGGTTCTTGTGGTTCTGGTGCTACAAGGATGGGAGCAGATGAGAGTACTACTTTCAGGTCTTGCAGTGCAGCTTCAGCTTCGTCAGTCCACACAAAATTCTTGGTCTTTTTCAGGAGTTTGTATAGTGGTGCGACTCTTTCACCGAGCCGGCTTACAAACCGACTGACTGCGGTAATGCAACCAGATAGTCTTTGTACGTCCTTCAGGCGAGTTGGCCTGGAAATATTGAGTATAGCCTTGATTTTGTCCCAGTTTACCTCTATGCCTCTTTGAGACACGATAAAACCTAACAATTTTCCGGCCAGGATTCCAAAGAAGCATTTCTTCAGATTAAGCATTATGTTGTATTTGTGTAGATTGGCGAACATTTCCTCCAAGTCGGAATATAGGGTTTCCTTCTTTTTGGACATCACCACAATATCATCCACATATGCATGTACATTGCGTCCGATTTGATCGTGGAGGCAACGTTGCATTGTGCGTTGATACGTAGCTCCTGCGTTCTTCAGCCCAAAGGGCATTGTAACAAAACAGAAAGTTCTAAAAGGGGTTATGAATGAAGTTTTGACTTTGTCAGATTCCTTCATCTGGATTTGGTGATAACCGAAATATGCGTCGAGAAAACATAGGAGTTCCGAGCCTGTCGTAGAATCGATAACTTGATCAATCCTAGGCAGAGCGAATGGATCTTTGGGGCAAGCCTTGTTCAAGGCAGTATAATCAACACACAGCCTTAAATCAGTGGTGTCCTTTTTATGGACCATTACAAGATTGGCCGACCACTCAGTGTGGATGACCTCTTCTATGAATCCGGCTAACTCGAGCCGTGCTAGTTCCTTAGCTATTGCCTTACGCTTTTCATCACCAAAACGTCGTAAGGACTATTTGACGGGTTTAGCATTCGGGTTTACATTTAAGGAGTGCTCGGCGAGTTCCCTAGGTACTCCAGTCATGTCAGATGGCTGCCATGCGAAGATATCTTGATTTGCTTGGAGGAACTTGACGAGCGCGCTTTCCTATGCGCTATCTAGGCCTACGCCTATCTGGGTCACCTTGGAGGGGTCATCATCCTTCAATGGCGTCTTCTTCGTCTCTTCTGATGCCTTGAACTCTAGATTCGGCTTTGTCACCTCCTTCTTTGTTGTAGGCATCTCGGACGGATCTATGCTCTTCTTGATCTCTTGGTACTCCTGGGCGTGCAGCACAGCTTCATCAAAGGCGGCATTTCCATCCTCGCACTCTCGCGCTTTCTTCGGGTCTCCCCTGATGGTGATCACGCCGTTGGGACCTAGAATTTTCATCATATTGTAAATGTAACACGGACGAGCCATAAAAGCCCAGTAAGCCAAACTTCTAAATATAGCGTGGTTCGCGCTGTTGAACAGGCCACTTTGAAGGAAAGTGCTTTCGTTCGATAGTTCTTTAGAGTTCCAAAGGTAACATCCAAAGTTATTTCTCCCAGGGAATTTGCTTGTCTTCCTGGGACAACTCCGTGAAAGATCACAGAGCTGTAGTTCAGCTCCGTCTCTGAGATCTTCATCCGGCGTAGCATTTCGACATACAGAATATTAATGCTACTGCCACCGTCCATGAGAGTCTTGGAGAAACCATAGCCGTCAATAAGTGGATTGACGACTAAGGCGTATTTTCCTCACCTGTGCAACTTAGGCAGATGATCAACACGGTCAAAGGTGATTGCCACTTCCGACCAGTCCAAAAATTGACGGACAGCCGGAACTGTTGCGTTGAGCTCATGTAGAACTGCTTTCTTGACCTTAGATGGTTGACATCCGAGGAAGGTGACGTAAGTGTCTTTCTTTGTCGGGGAGCTCTTTTTCCCTTCCGGCTTGGGATTTGAAGCATCAGCTTCCTCCATGTCAGAATCATCCTTGGTCTCTTTATCTTTTTCCGGATTCTTCTTTCCCTTCTTCCGCTTAGCCCTATAGCCAGCGGTATCGTCTTTCTCTATGTCTTCATTGAAATGACACCCTGCGTTCGTGTGGGATGAGCCCCCATTGGCGTCTAAGTGATGCACACATGGGTTATTGGCAATGTCAGCCCAGGAGTAGGGTTTTCCGGGTTGTTGGTCTCCTCTACCGTGGACTCTTGATGTCCCACGACCATGACCACGACCACATCCACGGCCACCGCCGCGTCCTCCTCGTCCTCCAGACCTGAAAGTAGCAGTGATCACTGTCATTTCCGTGTTGGGATTTTCTTCCGAGGTGTTCTTGCGCTTCTAAGCTTGTTGATTTAGTTGTTTTGCCGACTGTGGCACAGCTAGGGCGTTAAGCAATCCTTCTGCATCATCATCAGCATCTGCATACTTGCTCGTTGTTTCTATCATCTCTCCCAAACCAGTGACCTTGTCACACTTCAAGCGATGACGTAGTAAACCAATTGGGAGTCCTGCAATGAAAGCTTCAATCGTAGTTTGGTCGTTTACTCCTTCACAGGAGTTCTTAGTGTCGATCCATCGTCCGAGATAATCCCGGCAAGTTTCTTCGGCTTTTTGGGTGCAACGTTGTAGGTCTCCGACCATACAGGGCCTCCGATACGTGCCTTTGAAATTCCGAAAGAACGCACTTTGCATGTCATACCAGTTGTGGATGGTGTTCTCTGGAAGTTCATTGAGCCAGGATCGTGCCGTCTTCCGCAATATGAGTGGGAGATATCGGGTTGCGACCAGGCTGTTTCCGCCTTTGGCGATACAGCAAGCTTGGAAGAAATCTTGGAGCCAGGTGTCTGGCTGAGCTATGCCGTCGTAGGCTTGAATATGTCTTGAGATAGCAAATCCTTCCAGGAATTTTGTAGCTCTTATGCGTGGTCCGAAGCACTTTGGGCCCACGTATATATCATCGTTTTCGTAGCGCTGCGCCTCTATGTTGGAATTGATCATGTGCCTTGTGTCACTTGGGGATAAAGATCATCCCTAATGACGGCTATGGTTGTGGTGCCTTGGAGCCGGACTTCGGCTTCTGCCACCACCTCCTCTACCACGACGCCCTCCTTGGCCTCCTTGGGAACCGTTGTGATGGCTACTTGGTGGAGAGGGTGGATCATCTGGATTGTTTCTGGCTGTTCGCCGGCCTCCATTTGGAGCATCATTATTCCGGTTCCGGGGAGGATCTTCATTACAACGAGCCCCCTGTCGGCTTGACTCGACACGGTGTCTGTCGTTCCTTTGCCCGTCAGCTAGACGACTTGCATGTCTAGGAGGTGGCATACTTTGCTGGTCCTCCTCCTGACGTTTCTCTTATCTTCTTCCCTACGATCCTTCGACTCTCGCCGGGGAGGATTCTTCGGGTTTAGTGTAGGGATTGCCTCTTGCTCCGCAACTGGGGTAACATTACGCCAGTCACGTGCAGCTTTGTGGTGTTGTCCTGAAGATCCGGTTCTTGAGTAGTTATCTTCCCAACGGTCGGAATGATGTTGCTGTTCCAGAACATGTTGGGGTATTACATCATTCTAGGCCAGATCCGTGCAACATTGGTCAGAATGGGAGACCAGTTTTTGGCTTCCGGACAGGGCGACCTTTTGCTGCTCCAGACCCTTGTTGAGTAGTTTAATGCCTAATCGGATCTGCTCTGGGCCTGGATTAGCAGATAGGATTTCTCGAGCTGCAACGGTGTTTTGGGAGTTGGATACACCCAATCCCTGTTGTTGTCGCGTCTAGGCATCCCATGTTCTCCTCCAAAGAGGACTTTGTGAATCTGCGGGAATTGGTCGTCATGAGTATGACATTTCCTGGTCTTCTGATGTTGCCTAGAGTTGTACTTCTCCGCAGATGCCATGCGTTTCTTTTCTTCCTCGAGGTTTTTGGCTTCATCGAGGAGTACTTGGCGATGTGCTTCTAGGGCCTGGGCCCTTTCGTCCAGCTCTTCAGCAGTAAGTTCTGCAGCTATAGGAATAGGTGTGGTTAATGCAGCATCGATGAGTTTACGCGCACCTTCAGTGATCGCGTGTCCATCCACCGACTCTTCTTTGGGCTTGTTTGGGATAAGTGCTCCATCTGAGTCTTCCTCATATTCCTCGACAATCACCTCCTCTGCCGGAGGGTCTTTTACCGGGGTCTTGTTCTTCTTCTTTGCCTTCTGGTAGCGCCGGTAGCAAAGACAACTTTGGGCCTGTTTCCAGGAGTCAAACTTTGATCGGTACTTTCGGCCATTTGGTTCTCAGGATCATCTCCGAGATCCATGTTGTCCTGTGCTTTGGGACACTTTTCTCCGGATCCTTCGTCCATATCTTCTCCTTCTATAGCAGCTGTGGATTTAATCTCCTCTTCATATTCCGCGGAGAACTTCCGGAAATCTGCCGACATCATGGAGTCATTCGAAGATGCCGGTAATTCGATGCTTGTTCTGATAGCCACCAGCACAGAGTCGGCGTTGTCTCCAGCATCGGCGAAGCCGGATCCGGATCCCACATATCCGACAAAGTGTGATGTGCTCCTCCTGAGATAACTGTGGTCTTCATAGTAGGCTTCGTCGAAACGCCTAATGGTCTCGAGGACTGCATCTACGCCTGAGTTTTGCATCATCATGCATCTTAATGTGTATCTCAGGAAGGGCATGTCCCTCTCGGCGTCATTAGAGCCGAAACCAGAGTTATCTTCTTGCTCTTCCTGGATTTCGTCCTCCACAGGTGGATCGATCTGGGATTTGTACTCGGTAGGGAGATCCACTCTAGATCCGACATGTACCGTGAGATCCGTCTCAGGTTCAGCTTTCTCCACTATCTCCGCAACTGGTGCGGGCTGGGTCGGATTAGGATTTTCTGAGATCCGGAACTCAACCACCTCCATGGACAAAGGGGACCCAGAAATTTCTTCTGCCTCTATCATCACCGCTGGGGTGGGTGGGGCAGGTTCAGCGAAACCGATGCAAACATCGATCTCACCAAAATACATGATGGTGTATGTGGTCATGGCTTCCCTAGCCGGAATCCAAGTCTCGTCTAGGACGATGAGAGGAACGTCGCTGGTGTAGAGGATGCGACCGACGGCGATAGTCTCGCCGATTCTGATTCTTGCAGATTCCACTCGGAACGCAGATCCAAAGCTCACTTGCCCCACGGTGGGTGCCAACTGTCATTGGATTGATGACAAGTACGCCATGAGGGGGTCCTCGAGGCGTGTGGAAGAGAGGGGTGTGAGACGTACGGTATTCCGGGACGATGAGCACACAAGTTTACCCAGGTTCGAATCTGTCATCTTGGGACGGATCCTACTCCTGCTAGCAATCCAGTAATACAACAGAGCAGGAATATGGGTTACAAGGGTTTCGCATGTGCGAGTTGAGATTATAGACTATTGTGAGGGTAGTTGCCCTAAAGGCTCTCCCTAGGACGGCTTATATAGATATCTGGCCTAGGGTTTACAGGAGAGATCTATCCGGCTATGACTAAGAGTCGGTTACAGAGTACATATTGAACTACAAGTAACATTATGGGCCTCTATCGGTAAGTCTTTTGGGCCTTCCCGTAGCCGGATTGGACTCCGTATCTTCTCCCTGACTAGGCCGCCCGTGAAGCAAAGCTCTAAGCCAAAGTGGGCCACCCTGGTCAGTGAGGAACTGTGAGGATACCCAAAAAGTATATCCCCAACAAGGTCTACATCGACTCTGCATGTGTGACCGTCGATGGAAGTGCTGCCAGAACGTAGCGCTGGAAGGATCGTCTACTCGATCTTGAGATCGGCAAGTGATCGTCTACATCAACCACGAAATCCGATCTCGAACAAGGCTTTGGATCTACAATGGTTAGTACAGATCTATCTCATTTCACTTATCTCATAGATTAGATCTTGGTTTTGTTCGTTCTTGTGGTAGAATTTTTTTTTCCTACTACGAACCCGTTAGTGGTATTAGAGCCGTGTCTATGCGTAGATCTGTTGCACGAGTAGAACACAATAGTTATTGTGGGTTTTGATGCTTTTTTGTGGTTGTCTTCACGTGTACTTTGCATCTTGCGGGATGGTGGGATGAAGCGGCTCGGGCTAACCTTACATGTCTTCGTACATGAGACTTGATCCACGCTTGACGTGTAACTTGCATTGCACAAGTGGCTTTGCGGGTGTCTATCTCTCCCACCATAGTTAAGATTCAATTTACAATTAGCATCTGACAACACTTGTATCAGCGTTGTGGTCCTTGTTCGTAGGTAGGTTTGGTTCTTATACGAAAGCCCCAAACCACGTAAAACATGCAAAGAAAATTAGAGGCCTCTAACTTGTTTTTGCAGGGGCATGTGATGTGATATGGCCATGATGTGATTGTGAATATATTTGATGTATGCCATGATCCTTATTGTAATATGGCAACCGGCAGGAGCCTAATGGTTGTCTTTATTTTGTTAAGACCTGCGTGACTATTCATCATGTAATAGCTTTATTCCAAGTAGTTGTTATAGTTGCTATTAGTGATGGACAACCATGAAGCGGCACCACTGACCTTGACTGGTGATGATGGAGATCATGTCCGTGCTTTCGAGATGGAGATCAAAGGCACAAGAAGAAAGGCCATATCATGTCACATATTATGAATTGCATGTGATGTTAATCATTTTTGCATCTTGTATTGCTTAGATCATGACGGTAGCATGATAAGATGATCCCTCTCACTAAAATATCAAGTAATAAAGTGTTCGTCCTTAGTAGGCACCATTTCTAAGACTCGTCATTTCGAAGCATCTCGTGATGATCGAGTGTTATAGATTCTACATGTGCATACAATGGTGCAAGCCAGATTTGCACATGCGAATTCTAAGGTTAATCTTGACGAGCCTAGCATTTACAGGCATGGTCTCGGAACACGGGATACCAAAAGGTAAAGCATGAGTTATATGAATGATATTATGAACATATTGATTGTTCGCCTTTGAAGCTACATCTTCTCTCGTGAAGAACGGACTTGGTGTAGTGGATTTAATTTGTGTAATCACTAAGGCAACATGAGGGATGCTGTTTTCAGTGGGAGTTCACCTAGTTAATTCATAATTAAAATTGAACTCAATTTCTCATAAACTTAGTCTAAACTGTTTGTAAATATGTTGTAGATCATGGCGACCCCCTCCATCATTTTTAATGCGTTCCTAAAGAAAGAAAAGTTGAAATACAATGGAAGCAACTTCATGGACTGGTTCCGTAACATGAGGATTATCCTCGATGTTGGTAAATTGGCCTATGTGCTGGATGCACCGCTAGGTGACCCACCTGCAAATACTGTGTCTCGAGATGAGCACAGTGTGTATGACACAAAGCGTGATGACTACAATCTTGTGAAATATGTGATCCTTATGTCAATGGAGCCTGAACTCCAAGAATGCTTTGAACTCAGCAATGTTGATGCGATTGTGAAGGAACTCAAAGCCATGTTTGAGAGCCACATCCGTGTTGAGAGATATATGATCTCCAGCGAGTTCTTTAGTGTTAAGATGAAGGAACACAACTCTGTGAATGATCACGTCATGATGATGATGCGCTATGTTCACGTCTCAAGACGCTAGGATATGACATCCTAGTTGATCTTGCGACGGATAGAGTTTTGTAGTCGCTCCCACACAGTTACCAAGAGTTTGTGTTGAATTACAAGATAAGTGGTGTGACTGGATCACTCACTAAACTTTCTGCCAATTTGGTGGCTGCTGAAGTAGACATGAAGGGAAAGGGTGAGCCCAAGGGCGACTTCAATGGAGGCGGCAAATCTATTTCCAAACCTAAGAAGAAGACCCGCGCTGGCCCAGACCCTAATACAGAATGCTTTTGTTGCGAAGAGTGTGGTCACTAGAAGCGTAATTACCCCAAGTACCTGGCAGATCTGAAGAACGACAACATCAAGAAGAAAGGTATATTTGATATACATGTTATTGATGTGTATCTTACTAGTAATCGTAGTAGTTCCTTTGTATTTGATACTGGTTTAGTTGCTCATACTTGTAACTCAAAATAGGAGCTGCGGAATAAACGAAGACTAGCAAGAGACAAGGTGATGATGCGCGTTGGAAATGGCTCCAAGGTTGATGTGATCGCCGTCGGCATGCTCCCTCTCCATCTATCGTCAGGATTAGTTTTAAATCTAAATAATCGTTATTTGGTGCCTGCATTAAGCATGAACATTATATATGGATCTTGTTTATTGCAAGATGGTTATTCATTCAAGTCTGAGAATAATGGTTGTTCGATTTTTATGAGTAATATATTTTATGGTAATGCACCTGAGATGAATAGTTTATTCTTATTGAATCTCGATAGTTGTGATACACATGTTCACAACATAGATGCTAAACGAATACAAATGAATGATAATTCTACATACATGTGGCACTGTTGTGTTGGTCACATTGGAGTGAAGCGCATGAAGAAAATCCATTCCGATGGACTTCTTGAATCACTTGATTTTGAATCACCTGATTTTGAATCACTTGAAAGATGTGAAGCATGTCTAATGGGAAAATAACTAAGACTCCATTCTTTAGGATAATGGAGCGAGCTACGGACTTATTGGAAATAATACATACCGATGTGTGTGGCCCAATGAGCGTAGCATCGCATGGTGGATATCGTTATGTTCTCACTTTCGTGGATGACTTGAGTAGATATGGGTATGTCTACTTTATGAAACATAAGTCCGAAACTTTCGAGAAGTTTAAGGAATTTCAAAGTGAAGTAGAAAATCATCGTAACAAGAAGATTAAGTTTCTGCGTTCTGACCACGGAGGTGAATATCTAAGTTACGAGTTTGGCATGCATTTAAAGAAATACAGAATACTTTCGCAGTTGACACCGCCGGTAACACCACAACGTAATGGTGTGTCCGAACATCGTAATCGAACTCTCTTGGATATGGTTCAGTCTATGATGTCTCTTACAGATTTACCGTTATGGTTTTGGGGTTATGCATTAGAGACAGTCACATTCACTTTAAATAGGGCACCATCTAAATCCGTTGAAACGACACCGTATGAATTGTGGTTTGGTAAGAAACCTATTTGTCGTTCCTTAAAGTTTGGGGCCACAAAGCGTATGTAAAGAAGTTACAACCCGACAAGCTTGAACCAAAAGCGGAGAAATGCGTCTTCATAGGATACCCAAAAGAAATAATTGGGTATACCTTCTATCATAGATCCTAAGGCAAAGTTTTCGTTGCTAAGAATGGATCCTTTCTTGAGAAGCAGTTTCTCTCGAAAGAAGTGACTGGAAGGAAAGTAGAACTCGACAAGGTTGTTGAACCTTCTCTCGGATTTGAGAGTAGCGCAACACCGGAAGATGTTTCTGTGCCGCCTGCACCAATAAGAGAGGAAACTAATGATGACGATCATGAAACTTCGAACGAAGTTGCTACTGAACCTTGCAGGTCTACAGGGGTTCGTGCCACTCCTGATTGGTATGACCCTGCGTTGAATGTCATGTTGGTGGACAACATCGACGACCCTATGATGTATGAGGAAGCTATGATGAGCCTAGATTCCGACAAATGGCAAGAAGCCATGAAATCCGAAATGGGATCCATGTACGAAAACCAAGTATGGACTTTGGTGGACTTACCGGATGGCCGCAAGGCTATCGAGAACAAATGGATCTTTAAAAGAAAAACAGATGCAGATGGTAATGTTACTATCTATAAAGCTCGACTTGTCGTGAAAGGGTTCCGACAAATTCAAGGAGATGACTATGATGAGACCTTCTCACCTGTAGCGAAGCTAAAGTCTATGAGGATTTTGTTAGCAATCACTGCATATTTCGATTATGAGATTTGGCAGATGGATGTCAAAATGGCATTCCTTAGTGGTGACATTGAGGTAGAGTTGTATATGGTACAACCCAAAGGTTTCGTCGATGCTAAAGATGCTCACAAGGTGTGTAAGCTTCAACGCTCCATTTATGGACTGAAGCAAGCATCCCGGAGTTGGAATCAACGTTTTGATAAGGTGATCAAAAATATTGGATTTATACAAACTTATGGAGAAGCTTGTATCTACAAGAAAGTGAGTGGGAGCTCTGTAGCATTCTTGATACTATATGTGGATGACATATTGTTGATTGTGAATGATATAGAACTTATTGAAAGTGACAAAGCCTATTTGAATAATAGTTTTTCAATGAAGGATCTTGGCGAAGCGACATACATTTTAGGCATCAAGATTTATAGAGATAGATCAAGACGCTTAATAGCACTTTCACAAAGTACATACCTGGACAAGGTTCTAAAGAGATTTAGAATGGAAGAAAGCAAGAAAGGGTTCTTTCCCATGTTGCCAGGTAAGACCTTGAGTAAGACTCAAAGTCCAGCTACGACAGAAGATAGAGAGAAGATGAGTAAAATCCCCTATGCCTCGGCCATAGGCTATGTCATGTATGCTATGGTGTTACAAGATCGGATGTAGCACACGCTGTTAGTTTGACTAGCAGATATCAAAGTGATCCTGGAATGGAACACTGGACAGCGGTCAAAAATATCCTCAAGTACCTGAATAGGACTAAGGATATGGTTCTTTCTTATGGAGGTGATGAACAACTTGTTGTAAATAGTTACACTGATGCTAGTTGGAACACTGATCTGGATGACTTGAAGTCACAGTCTGGATATGTATTTATTTTGAATGGTGCTGCAGTGAGCTGGAGGAGTGCCAAGCAAAGCGTTATGGCGAAATCTTCAACTGAATCGGAATACATAGCTGCTTCGGAGGCTACACAAGAAGCGATATGGATGAAGGAGTTCATTATTGAGCTTGGTGGGGTTCCTAGTGCGTTGGACCTGATGGCCATCTATTGTGACAACACGGGTGCCATAGCCAATGCACAGGAGCCAAGGTCACATAGCAAGCTGAAGAACATCAAGCTATGTTTCCATGCTATTCGCGAGAATGTCCAAGATGGCAACATAAAGATTTGAAAAGTACATATTGATCTGAATGTGGTAGATCCGTTGACTAAACCTCTCCCTAGAGAAAAACATGACCAACACCAGAACGCCGTGGGTGTTAGGTACATTACAATGTAATCTAGATTATTTACTATAGTGCAAGTGGGAGACTGTTGGAGATATGCCCAAGAGGCAATACTAAAATGGTTATTATTATATCTTTGTGTTTATGATGAATGCTTACATTCCATGCTATAATTGTATTATTAGGAAACACTAATACTTGTGTGTTTTGTAAACATAAAAGACTCCCTGGTAAGCCTCTTGTTCAGACTAGCTTGTTGATTAATAGATGATCATGGTTTTCTGATCATGGACATTGGATGTTATTAATAACAAGATCATATCATTAGGATAATGCTGTGATGGACACACACCCGTAGTAAGCATAGCATAAGATCAAGTCATTAAGTTTGTTTTGCTACAATCTTTCAAATTCATAGTAACCTAATCCTTCGACCATGAGATCATGTTAATCACCATCACCAGATGAGAACTTTGATGACATCAAACACCGCTTCATAACTGGGTGGTTATAAAGGTGGAATTAGGTATTCTGAAAGTATGCGTTGAAGCGCATGGATCAAGACTACGATTTGTCCATCCATATGACGGATAGATATGCTATGGGCCCTCTCGGTGGAATGTCATCTAATTAGCTTGCAAGCATGTGACTAGGTCACAAGGGATGACATATCACAGAACGACTAAAGAGTACTTATCGGTAACGAGGTAGAACTAGGTATGGAGATACCGATGATCAAACCTCGGATAAGTAGAGTATCGCGTGACAAAGGGAATTGGTTTCGTATGTTAATGGTTCCGTCGATCACGAAGTCATCGTTGAGTATGTGGGAGCCATTATGGATCTCCAGATCCCGCTGATGGTTATTGATCGGAGAGGTGTCTCGATCATGTCTACATGTTCACGAACCATAGGGTGACACACTTAAGGTTCGAGGTTGTTTTAGGTAGATATGGAATATGCGTTGGTGACCGAATGTTGTTCGGAGTCTTGGATTGGATCCGGGACATCACGAGGAGATCCGGAATTGTCTGGAGAATATGATTCATATAATGGAGATCATTTTCTGGGTTTCGGAAATGTTCCAGAGTATTCATATGGAGGTTCTAGAAGGTTTTGGAGTGGTCCGGAAAGTTCTAGACAGTTCCATAGGGTTTACTTGAAAACCAAGAAAGAAAGGGGAATACTTGGGGGGAAAGAAAACTCCCCATCCCTTGGCACACCAGCCCTAGAGGTCCAAGGGGGGCAGCCCTAGGCCGCACCCCCCTCTATATAAAGAGGGGTGGGGGCGCCTCCCCCCTTGCTCCTTCCACCCGAAACCCTGTCCGCCTCTCTCCTCCACCACCCTCCTGCTCTGGCTTAGGCAAAGCCCTGCAGAAATCCTTCTCCACCACCACGCCGTTGTGCTGCTGGGATTCCATGGAGATCTACCACCTCTGCTGCTTGCTGGAACAGGGAGAGGAAGGTCTAAATTGACTCCGCACGTGTGACCGTCTGCGGAAGCGTTGCCGGAATGCAGCGCCGGAAGGATCGTTTACTCGATCTTGAGATCGGCAAGTGATCGTCTACATCAACCACGAGATCCAATCTCGAACAAGGCTTTGGATCTACAAGGGTGAGTACAGATCTATCTCATTGCACTTATCTCATAGATTAGATCTTGGCTTTTCCATAGATTAGATCTTGGTTTTGTTCATTCTTGCGGTAGAATTTTTTTGTTTTCCCTGCTATGAACCCATCACAAACTTCTCTGGGTTGTCGGAGTTGAGGTCGACAAACTCGGCGTCATTCCAGTTGTTGACATATTCAATCAAAGGATCATAGCTCTCCCCGCTGAGCGTTTGGGTGGTAACCAAACCTTTGGCATGAGCTGCTTTCCTGGTGGATTGTGCTGCGGCCGGGCTGGTATGTAGAGTAAGCTATTTACCACCAGCAGACTCAGAAGTAGTAGAACCGGAGGCAGTGCTCCCCTTCTTCATCATGGACGCAAGAGTACGCTGTCCAGATTCGACAGTTGATCCTTTAGGGGCCTAGTGTTTGTCGCCTTGGAAGCATGTTGGCCCTTGGCTGTGTCAGCACCTTTCTTGGACTTAGTGCCTTATTTGGGTTGCTGCTACAAAGAGGTGGTTTGCGCTCCGGGTTTGGCCTAAGGCTTCTGCTAAAGTATATATTGGGCAGAAGGGGTTGATGCAGAAGTTTTGGCATTGGAGCTGGGCCGAGCTTGGCCATGTCGCCAAGTCTAGAGAGACTCGGACAAGGTAGGATGAAATGAAGTAACAGAACTTGGAGCTGGAGCTGGTGCTGGAGTTGGCTGAGGTTGAACTGAAGACGTTGTCGGGGTTACCGGCACCTCATTGGCAGCTGGTTCAGCGCCGACATTGCTGGCACCTTCATCATCTTGTTGTTGGGCAGAAGAAGCACTGGGCTTGTCCTATTGGGTTTGCAGCATAGAAAACAAAAAAATTCCTACGATGAGAACTATACGCCAAGATCTATCTACTAGATATAGAGCAACGGGTGGATATACATCCATGGGGAACTTACCCTCGAAGACAACATAATTTTGTTAACGAGTTGGAACTCGTGGATGATGTAGTCGTACGCTTATCGATCTCAATATCGTGTGGAAGTCTGAGCGCCACAAATCAGCAGCGCATCCGTCCTCGCACACACGTTCAAGCCATCGGATAACCTCCACCTCCTCGCTCCAGTGAATCAGCGGAAGAAGCAACTCCTTTCATACGCAGGGCCACCAGGAACATGTATCTCGCTAATCCGAGACCATGGGGGAATATCTAGAGGGGGAGAGAGATCCTTCACGAGGAGGTGTGCTTTGTGAGGGAGGAGAGGGGGATTTTTATAGGAGAGGGGGCTCCTACCCTCCCATGGCCGGCGGCCAAGGGGGGTGCCCCCACCTCTTCCTCATTCATGTGGTGGAAGATCCACTCACATCAATTCAAGCTCCACCCAAAATTCCACTCACATGCATTAAATTATCACCAAATTTAATGCAACTCTCAATTAATAAAAATCTTTTATTTATTTTATTCAGAATTTTGTTAATTGCTTTAATTAACAAACATTCACATAAAACCCCTTGCAACATTTCAATATCACATGCATAACCACTTTCTGCAATTTCACTCGAAACAATTCTTGCGCTTTGCAATCCTTTCATCTGAAACATATGTGCTCCAAAATGGTGTCTGGAAACCCTTAAGTGTGTCACCCTACGGTTCGTGAATAATGTAGACATGATTGAGACTCTCTCTCAGATCAATAATCAGAAGCAGGACCTGGAGATCCATACTGACTCCTGCACATTCAAAGATGACTTCTGTGATCGTGAGAACCTTTAACGCTAGTAACTTAATCCCTTTGTCTCATGATATAATACATGTCGGAGATTCGATCATCGGTATCCAAATACCTAGTTTGATCTCGTTACCGACATGCACTCTTTTCTCGTTCCCGTGATATAACATTCTAGTGATCACATCACTTGCATATAAGCTATCTTAATGTGATATTACCGAGAGGGCCCAGAGTATATCTATCCGTCATCGGGGTTGAAAAATTCCACTCTTGATCCATGAGCCTCAACATAACACCTTTGTAGCACTGAACCCACCTTTATCATCACCCTGTTACGGTGTGACGTTTGATGTTATCAAGATACTCTTCCGGTGTTAGCAATTAACATGATCTCATGGTCTAAGGACTAAGATTACTTCGTATGATTTTATAGCAATGTAAACATAATGACTTTGATCGTAATTCTATACTTCAGATGAATGTTCATCACATCATTTCACAAATGTTGTGACCTTGTTATTAACAACATCCAATGTCCATGATCAGGAAACCTTGATCATCTTGTTAATCAACGAGCTAGTCTGGAAGAGAGGCATAACTAGGAACCCTTTTTGTTTATTAAACACACATGTATTGACGTTTCCTACCAATACAATTATAGCATGCAAAATAAACATCTTTCATATACAAGGAATACATAATGACAACTTTATTATTACCTCTCAGGGCATATTTCCTTCAGTCTCCCACTTGCACTAGAGACAGTAATCTAGTTTACATAGTGATAAATCTAACACCCATGGAGTTCTGGTGTTGATCATGTTTTTCCCTAGGGAGAACTTTAGTCAACGGATCTGGTACATTTAGGTCCGTGTGTACTTTACAAATCTTTATATCTTCATCCTTGACATGCTCGCGGATGGAGTGAAACTGGCGATTAATATGGTTGGAATTCTTGCGGGACCTTGGTTCCTTGGCATTGGCAATGGCTCCATTGTTGTCACAATAGATCACCATTGGGTCCAATGCACTAGGAACCACACCTAGTTCCGTTATGAACTCCTTCATCCAAACCACTTCCTGCGCCGCTTCTGAAGCAGCAACATATTCCGCCTCCGTCGTTGATCCAGCTACCACAGGTTGTTTGGAACGCCTCCAACTAACTGCTGCTCCGTTCAAGAGAAATACGTATCCGGATTGAGAATTAGAGTCGTCCGGATCGGTGTCAAAGCTAGCATCGACATAACACTTAGCGACTAGCTCTTCTTCACCTCCGTATACAAGAAACATATGCTTAGTTCTTCTCAAGTACTTAAGGATATTCTTGACCGCTATCCAGTGTTCCGAACCTGGATCAGATTGGTACCTACTAGTCAAACTAATAGCATGTGCCACATCCGGTCTTGTACATAGCATGGCGTACATTATAGAGCCTATGGCTGAGGCATAGGGGATCTTATCCATTGTCTCTCTTTCTTCTGCTGTAGCTGGACTTTGAGTCTTACTCAATGTCTTGCCTTGCACCATAGGTAAGAACCCCTTCTTTCTTCCGTCCATATTAAACTTCTTTAATATCTTATCAAGGTATGTACTCTGCGATAGCCCAATTAGGCGTCTTGATCTATCTCTATAGATTTTAATGCCTAATATATATGACGCTTCACCAAGGTCTTTCATCGAAAATTTGTTCTTTAGATTACTTTTAACACTACTTAAAAGATCTATATCATTTCCAATCAATAATATGGCATCCACATATAATATCAGAAATTCCACATTGCTCCCACTCACTTTCTTGTAAATACAAGCTTCTCCATAAGTTTGGACAAATCCAAACTCTTTGATCACCTCATCAAAGCGGAGATTCCAACTCCGGGATGCTTGCTTTAGTCCATAGATGGATCGCTGAAGTTTGCATACCTTATCAGCATCCTTAGGATCGATAAAACCCTTAGGTTGTATCATATACAACTCTTCTTCAATATTACCATTGAGGAACGCCGTTTTGACATCCATCTACCATATTTCATAATCGAAATATGCAGCAATTTCTAACATAATCCTAACCGACTTAAGCATCGCTACGGGAGAGAATGTCGCATCGTAGTCAACTCCTTGAATTTGTCGAAACCCCTATGCGACAAGCTTTATAGATGGTCACATTACCATCAACAATAGTGTTTCTTTTGAAAATCCATTTATTCTCAACGACCTTTCGATCGTGAACTAAGTCCACCAAGGTCCAAACCTAGTTTTCGTACATGGATTCCATCTCGGATTTCATGGCTTCTAGCCATTTGTTGGAATCCGGGCTCATCATCGCTTCTTCATACGTCACAGGGTCATCTATTTCATCAATCATGAAATTCATAACATGATTGTCGTACAAATCAGGAGCTGCACGTGTCCTGCTTGACCTGCGAGGTTCGGTAGTGTCCTCTTTCGGAGTTTCATGATCAATATCATTAGCTCTCTCTTCATTAGGTGAAGTCAAATCCAAAATAACATTCGGTGCTGCGCTACTCGCCATTTCATGAAGAGAAGGTTCAATAACCTCTTCGAGTTCTACCTTCCGACTACTCACACCTTTCGCGAGAAACTCCTTCTCAAGAAAGGATCCATTCTTGGCAATAAAAACCTTGCCCTCGGATCTGTGATAGAAGGTATACCCAATCGTTTCCTTAGGGTATCCTATGAAGTCGCATTTTTCTGCTTTGGGTTCGAGTTTATCTGGCTGAAGTTTCTTCACATAAACATCGCATCCCCAAACTTTAAGAAATGATAGCTTAGGTTTGTCTCCAAACCATATATCATACGGTGTCGTTTCAACGGATTTAGATGGTGCCCGATTTAAAGTGAATGCAGCGGTTTCCAGTGCATAACCCCAAAATGACAGTGGCAAGTTAGTCAGAGACATCATAGATCGAACCATATCCAATAAAGTACGATTACGACGTTCCTACACACCATTACATTGTGGTGTTCCGGCAGGCGTGAGTTGTGAAACTATTCCACAATTTTTCATATGTGTGCTAAACTCGTAACTAAGATACTCTCCTCCACGGTCGGACCACAGAAATTTGATCTTTCTGTTACGATGATTTTCCACTTCATTCTGAAATTCCTTGAACTTTTCAAAAGTTTCAGACTTATGTTTCATCAAATAGATATACTTGTATCTACTCAAATCATCCGTGAAAGTAACAAAATAACGATATCCGCCTCGCGCCGACACACTCATTGGTCCACACACATCAGTATGTATGATTTCCAATAAATCTGTCGCCCGTTCCATTGAACCGGAAAACAGCGTTCTAGTCATCTTGCCCATAAGGCATGGCTCACATGTATCAAATGATTCAAAATCAAGTGATTCCAAAAGTCCATCAGAATGGAGTTTCTTCATGCGTTTAACGCCAATATGACCTAGACGGCAGTGCCACATATATGTAGATATATCATTATCAAGTTTAACCCTTTTAGCATCAACACAATGAATATGCATAATACTACTATCGAGATCCAATAGAAATAAACAATTCAACACAGGTGCATGACCATAAAAGATATTATCTATATAAATCGAACAACCATTGTTTTCAGATTTAAAGGAATAACCACTTCGCATAAGACATGATCCGGATACAATGTTCATGCTCAGTGCAGGCACAAAATAACAATTATTCAGATTTATCACTTATCCTGGCGGCATATGGAGAGGCAGTGTTCCGACGATGATCACATCAACTCTTGATCCATTGCCGACCCGCATCATGACCTCATCCCTTGCTAGTTGTCGCTTGTTCCACAGCCCCTGAATCGAGTTACATATATTAGCAACTGATCCCGTATCAAATACCCAGGTGCTACTGCGAGTAATAGTCAAGTACACATCAATAACATGTATATCACATATACCTTTGTTTGCCTTGCTGGCCTTCTTGTCCGCCAAATACTTGGGGCAGTTGCGCTTCCAATGGCTAGTCCCCTTGCAATAGTAGCACTCGGTATCAGACTTAGGGCCAGCTCGGGATTTCTTTTCAGGTGCGGCAATAGATTTTCCGCCCTTCTTTCCCTTTTGCTTGCCTTTCTTGTCCTTCTTGAAACCGGTGGTCTTATTGATCATCAACACTTGATGTTCTTTCTTAATATACACTTCTGTAGTCTTAAGCATTGACAGAAGCTCGGGAAGAGACTTGTTCATGCCCTGCATGTTATAGTTCATCACGAAGCTCTTGTAGCTAGGTGGCAGAGATTGGAGAACACGATGTATGCCTAAGTCAGTGGGAATTGTCATTCCCAAGGACACAAGCTTATCGGTGTACCTAGACATTTTGAGTATGTGCTCACTAACGAAGTTGTTCTCCTCCATCATGCAACTAAAGAACTTTTCAGAAGCATTATAACTCTCTACAGTAGCATGGGTATCGAAAATCATTTTCAATTCTCCCATGGTATCAACAGCATTGCCATTTTCGAAATGCTTTCGAAGTTCTGGCTCTAGCCCATATAGTATGCCGCAATGAACTAAGTTGTGGTCCTCGTGACAAGTTATATAGACATGTAGATACGAGTATATTTATTTGATGAAACACAAGTCTGAAACTTTTGAAAAGTTCAAGGAATTTCAGAATGAAGTGGAAAATCATCGTAATAGAAAGATCAAATTTCTACGGTCTGCCCATGGAGGAGAGTATCTAAGTTACGAGTTTAGCACACACATGAAAGATTGTGGAATAGTTTCACAACTCACGCCTGCCAGAACACCACAACGTAATGGTGTGTCAGAACGTCGTAATCGTACTTTATTGGATATGGTTCGATCTATGATGTCTCTGACTGACTTGCCACTGTCATTTTGGGGTTATGCACTGGAAACCGCTACATTCACTTTAAATAGGGCACCATGTCAATCCGTTGAAAAGACACCGTATGAATTATGGTTTGGAAACAAACCTAAGCTGTCATTTCTTAAAGTTTTGGGATGTGATGTTTATGTGAAGAAACTTCAACCGGATAAACTCGAACCCAAAGCGGAAATATGCGTCTGGAAACAATTGGGTATACCTTCTATCACAGATCCGAGGGCAAGGTCTTTGTTGCCAAGAATGGATCCTTTCTTGAGAAGGAGTTTCTCGCGAAAGGTGTGAGTAGTCGGAAGGTAGAACTCGAAGAGGTTATTGAACCTTCTCTTCATGAAATGGCGAGTAGCGCAGCACCGGAAGTTGTTTCGGAGTTGACTTCACCTAATGAAGAGAGAGCTAATGATATTGATCATGAAACTCCGAAAGAGGACACTACCGAACCTCGCAGGTCAAGCAGGACACGTGCAGCTCCTGAACTATACGGCAATCCTGTTATGAATTTCATGATTGATGAAATAGATGACCCTACGACGTATGAAGAAGCGACGATGAGCCCTGATTCCAACAAATGGCTAGAAGCCATGAAATCCGAGATGGAATCCATGTACGAAAACCAGGTTTGGACCTTGGTGGACTTACCTCACGATCGAAAGGCCGTTGAGAATAAATGGATTTTCAAAAGAAAAACTGATGCTGATGGTAATGTAACCATCTATAAGGCTCGACTTGTCGCAAAGGGGTTTCGACAAATTCAAGGAGTTGACTACGATGAGATATTCTCTCCCGTAGCGATGCTTAAGTCGGTTAGGATTATGTTAGCAATTGCTGCATATTTCGATTATGAAATATGGCAGATGGATGTCAAAACTGCGTTCCTCAATGGTAATATTGAAGAAGGGTTGTATATGATACAACCAAAGGGTTTTGTCGATCCTAAGGATGCTGATAAGGTGTGCAAACTTCAGCGATCCATCTATGGACTGAAGCAAGCATCCGGAGTTGGAATCTCCGCTTTGATGAGGTGATCAAAGAGTTTGGATTTGTCCAAACTTATGGAGAGGCTTGTATTTACAAGAAAGTGAGTGGGAGCAATGTGGCATTTCTGATATTATATGTGGATGACATATTATTGATTGGAAATGATATAGATCTTTTAAACAGTGTTAAAAGTTATCTAAACAGCAATTTTTCGATGAAGGACCTTGGTGAAGCTTCAAATATATTAGGCATTAAAATCTATAGAGATAGATCAAGACGCCTAATTGGGCTATCACAGAGTACATACCTTGATAAGATATTAAAGAAGTTTAATATGGACGAAAGTAAGAAGGGGTTCTTACCTATGTTGTAAGGCAAGACATTGAGTAAGACTCAAAGTCTTGCTACGGCGGAAGAAAGAGAGATGATGGATAAGATCCCCTATGCCTCGGCCATAGGCTCTATAATGTATACCATGCTATGTACAAGACTAGATGTGGCACATGCTATTAGTTTGACTAGTAGGTACCAATCTGATCCAGGTTCGGAACACTGGATAGCGGTAAAGAACATCCTCAAGTACTTGAGAAGAACTAAGGATATGCTTCTTATATACGGAGGTGAAGAAGAGCTAGTCGCTAAGTGTTATGTCGATGCTAGCTTTGACACCGATCCGGATGACTCTAAGTCTCAATCCAGATACGTATTTCTCTTGAACGGAGCAGCAGTTAGTTGGAGGAGTTCCAAACAACCTATGGTGGCTGGATCAACAACGGAGGCGGAATATGTTGCTGCTTCAGAAGCGGCGCAGGAGGCAGTTTGGATGAAAGAGTTCATTACAGAACTGGGTGTGGTTCCCAGTGTGTTGGACCCGATGGTGATCTATTGTGACAACAATGGAGCCATAGCCAACGCAAAGGAACTAAGGTCTCACAAGAATTCCAAGCATATTAAGCGCCGGTTTCACTCCATCCGCGAGCATGTCAAGGATGGAGATATAAAGATTTGTAAAGTGCACACGGACCTGAATGTAGCAGATCCGTTGACTAAAGTTCTCCCTAGGGCAAAACATGATCAACACCAGAACCCCATGGGTGTTAGATTTATCACTATGTGAACTAGATTATTGTCTCTAGTGCAAGTGGGAGACTGAAGGAAATATGCCCTGAGAGGCAATAATAAAGTTGTTATTATATATTCCTTGTATATGATAGATGTTTATTTTGCATGCTATAATTGTATTGATAGGAAACATCAATACATGTGTGTTTAATAAACAAAAAGGGTTCCTAGTTATGCCTCTCTTATAGACTAGCTTGTTGATTAACAAGATGATTAAAGTTTCCTGATCATGGACATTGGATGTTGTTAATAACAAGGTCACAGCATTTGTGAAATGATGTGATGAACATTCATCCGAAGTATAGCATTACGATCAAGTCATTTTGTTTACATTGCTATAACATCATACAAAGTAGTCTTAGTCCTTAGACCATGAGATCATGTTAATTGCTAACACCGGAAGAGTATCTTGATAACATCAAACGTCACACCGTAACAGGGTGACCATAAAGGTGGGTTCAGTGCTATGAAGGTGTTATGTTGAGGCTCATGGATCAAGAGTGGAATTTGTCAATCCCGATGACGGATAGATATACTCTGGGCCCTCTCGGTGATATCACATTAAGATAGCTTGCAAGCAAGTGATGTGATCACTAGAATGTTATATCACGGGAACGAGAAAAGAGTGCATGTCGGTAATGAGATCAAACTAGGTATTTGGATACCGATGATCGAATCTCGGACATGTATTATATCATGAGACAAAGGGATTAAATTGCTGATGTTAAAGGTTCTCACGATCACAGAAGTCATCGTTGAATATGCAGGAGTCAGTATGGATCTCCAGGTCCCGCTTCTGATTATTGATCTGAGAGGAGTCTCAATCATGTCTGCATTATTCGCGAACCGTAGGGTGACACACTTAAGGGTTGTCGGACACCATTTAGGAGCACATATGTTCCAGACAAAAGGTTTGCAAAGCGTAGGAAATGTTTTGAGAGAAACAGGAATTGTTTCGATAGAAACCGGAATTGTTTCGGGTGAAATTGCAGAAAGTGGTTCTGCATGTCATATTGAAATGTTGCAAGGGGTTTTATGTGAATGTTTGTTAATTAAAGTAATTAACAAAATTCTAAATAAAATAAATAAAAGAGTTTTATTAAATGAGAGAGCATTAAATTTGGAGAAATTTAATGCATTTAAAGTGGAGACTTTAAAAGGGAATGTGAAGAGGCAATTTAATGTGGAGGGGTTACCACCACATGAATGGGGGAGGTGAGGGGTCACCCCCCCATGCGCCGGCCATGGAGAGAGGGGGCACCCCCCCCCCTCCTCCTATAAAAGGCCACCCATTCCCTCCTTCATCCACACACCTCCTCGTGAAGGATCTCTCTCCCCCTCTAGATATTCCCCCATGGTCTCGGATTAGCGAGATACATGTTCCCGGTGGCCTTGCATCTGGAAGGAGTTGTTGCTTCCGCTGATTCACTGGAGCGAGGAGGTGGAGGTTGTCCGGTGGCTTGAACGTGTGTGCGAGGACGGATGCGCTGCTGATTTGCGGCGCTCGGACTTCCACACGATCTTGAGATCGGCAAGCGTACAACTACATCAACCACGAGTTCCTACTCGTTAACAAAACTCGTTGTCTTCGAGGGTAAGTTCTCCATGGATGTATGTCCACCCGTTGCTCTGTATCTAGTAGATAGATCTTGGCGTATAGTTCTCATCGTAGGAAATTTTTGTTTTCTATGCTGCGGACCCAACAGTGGTATCAGAGCCTGATCTATGCGTAGGTGCTTTGCACAGGTAGTACACATATGTTTATATGTGGGCGATGATGATCATGTTATTGCATCTTCTATGTACTTTGTATATCGGTGGCATAATGGGATGAAGCGGCCCAGACCAACCTTACATGTCATCGTACATGAGACCGGTTCCACGACTGACATGCAACTAGTTTTGCATAAGTGGCTAGCGGGTGTCTGTCTCTCCTACTATAGTCAATATCTGATTTACAACGAGTTGCTAATAACTTGGTTATCCTCGTTGTGGTTTATGTTCGTAGGTAAGACCGGTTCTATCTCTGAAAGCCCTAAGCCACGTAAAACTTGCAATTGATAAATTAGAGGCGTCTAGTTTAGATCGTTGCTGGGCTAGTGTCTTGATATGGTATTGTTGTAAGTAGATGTACGATAGATACTCTTACAACTCACTTAACGTGTAAGTTCCATAGACCTTGGCCTTACACACAAAGGAATGATAGAGATCATACCACGATGCAAATGATAGAGATCAAATGCATGGACCATATCACCTCACTTCACACATTAGATGTTAGCATCTTATATTGCTAGTTTGGCGCTTTTGGTAGCATTATAAGATGATCCCTCATTTAGATATCAAGATAAAATGTGTTCTTCCTTAAGTATGCACCGTTTTGTGGATCGTGTTTTGAGGCATCACGTGATGATCGGGTGTTCTCGACTCTACGCTTTCATACAACGGGTGTAAGACAGTTTTACACACGCGAATACTAAGGTTCTTACTTGACGAGCCTAGCATGTACAGACATGGCCTCGGAACACGGACCGAAAGGTTAAGCATGAGTCATATAGTTGATATGATGCCTATATAGATACTCGCCTTTGAAGCTACACCGACTCACGTGATGATCGGACTTGGTGTAGTGGATTTGGTTCATGTCATCACCAAAAGGACATGAGGGATGTCGTTTTTGAGTGGGATTTCATTAGTAATTTGGATTAGTTGAACTCAATCTATCATAAACTTAGTCTAAATATATTTTACAAATTCTGTTGTTGATGGCACCACCTGCTTTTAATTTCAATGTGTTCATGGAGAAAGAGAAGCTTGCTGCGAATGGTAGCAACTTCACCAACTGGGCTATGAATTTGAGGATTCTCCTCACTGCTGCACAAAAACAATATGTGCTAGAGGCGCCGCTAGGCCCCCCACCAGCTCCTGATGCCCCTGACGAGGAAAAGAACGTCTATATAACTCGTCAGGAGGACCACAACTTAGTTCATTGCGGCATACTGTATGGGCTAGAGCCAGAACTTCGAAAACTTTTCGAAAATGGCAATGCCTTTGATACCATGGGAGAATTGAAAATGATTTTCGATACCCATGCTGCCGTAGAGAGTTATAATGCTTCTGAAAAGTTCTTTAGCTGCATGATGGAAGAGAACATCTCCGTTAGTGAGCACGTACTCAAAATGTCTGGGTACGCCGATAAGCTTGTGTCCTTGGGAATAACGATTCCCATTGACTTAGGCATACATCGTGTTCTCCAATCTCTGACACCTAGCTACAAGAGCTTCGTGATGAACTATAATATGCAGGGCATGAAGAAGTCTCTTCCCGAGCTTCTGTCAATGCTTAAGACTGCAGAAGTGGAGATTAGGAAATAACATCAAGTGTTGATGATCAATAAGACCACCGGTTTCAAGAAGGACAAGAAAGGCAAGCAGAAGGGAAAGAAGGGCGGCAAATCTGTTGCCCGCGCCTGAAAAGAAACCCCGAGCTGGCCCTAAGTCTGACACCGAGTGCTACTATTGCAAGGGGACTGGCCATTGGAAGCGCAACTGCCCCAAGTATTTGGCGGACAAGAAGGCCGGCAAGGCAAACATAGGTATATATGATATACATGTTATTGATGTGTACTTGACTAGTACTCACAGTAGCACCTGGGTATTTGATACGGGATCGGTTGCTAATATATGTAACTCGGTTCAGGGGCTGCGGAACAAGCGACAACTAGCAAGGGATGAGGTCACGATGCGGGTCGGTAATGGATCAAGAGTTGATGTGATCGCCGTCGGAACGCTGCCTCTCCATATGCCGTCGGGATTAGTTATAAACCTGAATAATTGTTATTTAGTGCCTGCACTGAGCATGAACATTGTATCCGGATCATGTTTGATGCAAAGTGGTTATTCGTTTAAATCTGAAAACAATGGTTGTTCGATTTATATGAATAATATCTTTTATGGTCATGCACCTGTGTTGAATGGTTTATTTCTATTGGATCTCGATAGTAGTATTACGCATATTCATAATGTTGATGCTAAAAGGATTAAACTTGATAATGATATATCTACATATATGTGGCACTGCCGTCTAGGTCATATTGGCGTTAAACGCATGAAGAAACTCCATTCTGATGGACTTTTGGAATCACTTGATTTTGAATCATTTGATACATGTGAGCCATGCCTTATGGGCAAGATGACTAGAACGTCGTTTTCCGGTTCAATGGAACGCGCGACAGATTTATTGGAAATCATACATACTGATGTGTGTGGACCAATGAGTGTGTCGGCGCGAGGTGGATATCGTTATTTTGTTACTTTCACGGATGATTTGAGTAGATACGAGTATATTTTTTTGATGAAACACAAGTCTAAAACTTTTGAAAACTTCAAGGAATTTCAGAATGAAGTGGAAAATCATCGTAATAGAAAGATCAAATTTCTACGGTCTGCCCATGGAGGAGAGTATCTAAGTTACGAGTTTAGCACACACATGAAAGATTGTGGAATAGTTTCACAACTCACGCCTGCCGGAACACCACAACGTAATGGTGTGTCAGAACGTCGTAATCGTACTTTATTGGATATGGTTCGATCTATGATGTCTCTGACTGACTTGCCACTGTCATTTTGGGGTTATGCACTGGAAACCGCTACATTCACTTTAAATAGGGCACCATCTAAATCCGTTGAAAAGACACCGTATGAATTATGGTTTGGAAACAAACCTAAGCTATCATTTCTTAAAGTTTGGGGATGTGATGTTTATGTGAAGAAACTTCAACCGGATAAACTCGAACCCAAAGCGGAAAAATGCGTCTTCATAGGATACCCTAAGGAAACAATTGGGTATACCTTCTATCACAGATCCGAGGGCAAGGTCTTTGTTTCCAAGAATGGATCCTTTCTTGAGAAGGAGTTTCTCGCGAAAGGTGTGAGTAGTCGGAAGGTAGAACTCGAAGAGGTTATTGAACCTTCTCTTCATGAAATGGCGAGTAGCGCAGCACCGGAAGTTGTTTCGGAGTTGACTTCACCTAATGAAGAGAGAGCTAATGATATTGATCATGAAACTCCGAAAGAGGACACTACCGAACCTCGCAGGTCAAGCAGGACACGTGCAGCTCCTGAACTATACGGCAATCCTGTTATGAATTTCATGATTGATGAAATAGATGACCCTACGACGTATGAAGAAGCGACGATGAGCCCTGATTCCAACAAATGGCTAGAAGCCATGAAATCCGAGATGGAATCCATGTACGAAACCAGGTTTGGACCTTGGTGGACTTACCTCACGATCGAAAGGCCGTTGAGAATAAATGGATTTTCAAAAGAAAAACTGATGCTGATGGTAATGTAACCATCTATAAGGCTCGACTTGTCGCAAAGGGGTTTCGACAAATTCAAGGAGTTGACTACGATGAGATATTCTCTCCCGTAGCGATGCTTAAGTCGGTTAGGATTATGTTAGCAATTGCTGCATATTTCGATTATGAAATATGGCAGATGGATGTCAAAACTGCGTTCCTCAATGGTAATATTGAAGAAGGGTTGTATATGATACAACCAAAGGGTTTTGTCGATCCTAAGGATGCTGATAAGGTGTGCAAACTTCAGCGATCCATCTATGGACTGAAGCAAGCATCCCGGAGTTGGAATCTCCGCTTTGATGAGGTGATCAAAGAGTTTGGATTTGTCCAAACTTATGGAGAGGCTTGTATTTACAAGAAAGTGAGTGGGAGCAATGTGGCATTTCTGATATTATATGTGGATGACATATTATTGATTGGAAATGATATAGATCTTTTAAACAGTGTTAAAAGTTATCTAAACAGCAATTTTTCGATGAAGGACCTTGGTGAAGCTTCAAATATATTAGGCATTAAAATCTATAGAGATAGATCAAGACGCCTAATTGGGCTATCACAGAGTACATACCTTGATAAGATATTAAAGAAGTTTAATATGGACGAAAGTAAGAAGGGGTTCTTACCTATGTTGCAAGGCAAGACATTGAGTAAGACTCAAAGTCTTGCTACGGCGGAAGAAAGAGAGATGATGGATAAGATCCCCTATGCCTCGGCCGTAGGCTCTATAATGTATGCCATGTTATGTACAAGACTGGATGTGGCACATGCTATTAGTTTGACTAGTAGGTACCAATCTGATCCAGGTTCGGAACACTAGATAGCGGTAAAGAACATCCTCAAGTACTTGAGAAGAACTAAGGATATGCTTCTTATATACGAAGGTGAAGAAGAGCTAGTCGCTAAGTGTTATGTCGATGCTAGCTTTGACACCGATCCGGATGACTCTAAGTCTCAATCCGGATACGTATTTCTCTTGAACGGAGCAGCAGTTAGTTGGAGGAGTTCCAAACAACCTATGGTGGCTGGATCAACAACGGAGGCGGAATATGTTGCTGCTTCAGAAGCGGCGCAGGAGGCAGTTTGGATGAAAGAGTTCATTACAGAACTGGGTGTGGTTCCCAGTGTGTTGGACCCGATGGTGATCTATTGTGACAACAATGGAGCCATAGCCAACGCAAAGGAACTAAGGTCTCACAAGAATTCCAAGCATATTAAGCGCCGGTTTCACTCCATCCGCGAGCATGTCAAGGATGGAGATATAAAGATTTGTAAAGTGCACACGGACCTGAATGTAGCAGATCCGTTGACTAAAGTTCTCCCTAGGGCAAAACATGATCAACACCAGAACCCCATGGGTGTTAGATTTATCACTATGTGAACTAGATTATTGTCTCTAGTGCAAGTGGGAGACTGAAGGAAATATGCCCTGAGAGGCAATAATAAAGTTGTTATTATATATTCCTTGTATATGATAGATGTTTATTTTGCATGCTATAATTGTATTGATAGGAAACATCAATACATGTGTGTTTAATAAACAAAAAGGGTTCCTAGTTATGCCTCTCTTATAGACTAGCTTGTTGATTACCAAGATGATCAAAGTTTCCTGATCATGGACATTGGATGTTATTAATAACAAGGTCACAGCATTTGTGAAATGATGTGCTGAACATTCATCCGAAGTATAGCATTACGATCAAGTCATTATGGTTTATATTTCTATAACATCATACAAAGTAGTCCTTAGTCCTTAGACCATGAGATCAGTTAATTGCTAACACCGGAAGAGTAATCTTGATAACATCAAACGTCACACCGTAACAGGGTGACCATAAAGGTGCGTTCAGTGCTATGAAGGTGTTATGTTGAGGCTCATGGATCAAGAGTGGAATTTGTCAATCCCGATGACGGATAGATATACTCTGGGCCCTCTCGGTGATATCACATTAAGATAGCTTGCAAGCAAGTGATGTGATCACTAGAATGTTATATCACGGGAACGAGAAAAGAGTGCATGTCGGTAATTGAGATCAAACTAGGTATTTGGATACCGATGATCGAATCA